>JALIGW010000003.1:184870071-185515071 GCA_023053685.1 Diadophis punctatus similis
TATGTTAGATCTACCAAGAACCCAGCAGCATTTATAAAGGTGTAAGGGGGATGGGAATGAAACATGCAGCATTGAAACACAAACCCTGCCTAAGTGCCAGAGCTCACTGTAACAGCATTGTCAAAAAGGCATTAAGAGTTGTCAACCTAATCTTGCGAAGCTTCTTCTCTACTGCAAACTAGGGCATACAAAACCTTTGCTAGACCAATTCTTGAATACAGCTCATCTGCCTGGAATCTGCACTATATATCGGACATTAATACAACGTAGCACACAAAATTATCTGCTACAACGTACTACCTGTTAATGACTACTTCAGCTTCAACCATAATAATACAAGAGCACACAATAGATACAAACTCAAGGTAAACCGCTCCAAACTCGATTGCAGAAAATACAACTTCAGTAATAGAGAGGTCAATGCCTGGAATGCACTACCTGACTCTGTTGTTACATTACCAAACCCCCATAACTTTAACCTTATACTATCTACTGTTGACCTCGCCCCATTCCTAAGAGGTCTGTAAGGGGCGTGCATAAGCGCACCAATGTGCCTAATGTCCCTATCTCCATTGTGATGTCATAGGCACACTCAAAAGAGAGGAGCTTGTAGAAATATGTCCCAATGCCGCGTTCACCATTCTTCAAGATTACCATATGTCTGTCCAAAGTTGCTTTCTCCTCCTCCATCTCTAAATACATCTGTTCTGCCCCAGCTATGGACCAGAGAAAATGTAGCACACACGTAGTTTGTTCAAACCTATATTTAATTGATTAACAACTACTAATAAACTGGCTTAGTAGTGTTCACACACAAACAAATCTTAAAGCAGTCTTTTCTTGAAAAAAACAGCTGTTAATTAAGCAGCATTAACAGGTGGCATAAGTCCATAAAGTCATAAAGCAAAGATAAGTAATTAGTCCTGGATATCTCAGGAAGCTTACAGAGGTTGGCAAGATGCCTGGAATCAGTCCACAAGAAGTAAGCCAAAACAGATAAGCTGAACAGAGGTTTTCCAAACAAGAGGCACACCGACGAACAAACTATCAAATGAGTTGTTTCCTGCAGAGTTTTTTCCATCTTCATCATTCCTTAATGATGTAGGCTTGGGGAGTGGCCAATTAGCTCCAAGCCTACTCCCGAGGAGACCTCCTCCTGAGTAGCCATTCCTGCCTTTTGGCAGCTCTGCGTGCCTGTGCATTAAGAAGAGGCTCCTCCTCTTCTTCCTCATCACTGATGTGAGGTGCTGGAGGTTCTGAAGGCCCTGGCTGAACCTCTGCCTCTGGCACCGAGTCCTTGCCAGCCTCCTCACTGTCCGACTCGGGTGCCAGCTGCAAAGGCCGCTTCGCATCACCTCATTGGCCTCATCTCGGACGGGATCCGCTACCAGCTGCACATGCTGCTGGCGGGCCAGAACAACCAGGCTGCTGGCGGGTCACAACATCCAGTTGCATTATTACCAAAGTGGGCAAAAACTGATGTGGCCAACCCTGCCATAGTCTCCATAGAAGTCACTCTTCTTCACCAATGCTCCAGCTGTCCCCTTTGGGAGAGAAAGATGGGCTCTGCAAAGCATTTGAAATTCCTAAAAATTAGAAGATGATGTCTAGCAAAAAGAAATCTACTAAGGGCTAGAGTTCTAGACACCAAGTTGATGTCTCCAATTTTATTGGAAGTTCCTGGAAAGCAGAGGGCATTTTTTTTTTAATCATTCATAAAAATAAACAAAATGCTTTCAGTGAAAGCATTTCAAGCCTAAAGAAGCCTATTTTGAGGTAGAAACGTTTATTTCACATTTAGAACAATGGGACATTTTGAGTAAACTTCTGCGTTGGCTAGAACATTTTAAAAATGTCAGAGCAAGTTGTTTTGAATTTGAAACAATGATTTGCATTCAGATCTGAATGTCTCAGAATTAGAACATTTCAAATTTAAGACCTTCGCATGGAAGTAGTCTTCGACCTATCACCTCAGTCGGGACCAGAATTTCCATTTCTAAACAGTTAAGTGAGTCACACCCGATTTTACGACCTTTTTGGGCCATGCTAGTTAAGCAAATCAGTTGTTAAGCGAGTCATGCAGCCATTAAGCAAATCCAGCTTCCCCCAATGATTTTGCTAGTTGCAAAGTTGAAGTCTACCATCTTAATTTTATCTGCTTCATCTGTGGGCATTACACAGCCTTCTCCAATCTTGGTACCTTGTAGAGATGTGACTAATTCCAGAATGCTCAGTAACTTCCATCTTCCCTCAACAGGGGAATTCTGGGAATTAGCCTCTTCTCATCTGGTGGGTCTCCAAATTGGACAAGGCTGACATATGGAATTGAATTTTTTATACTCTTAGCATAATGAAAAGCTGAGGAAAAGCTGAGTTTTGTTTTAAAGACCTAAGGGTAGCATTTGACATCTTAATTGGAGTGGTTGACACACAAGGCAACCCGGGCTTCATTAGTCTTTGCTAATGCAAGAACCAAAGCAAATGCACACATTTTTTCATTTGCTTCTGTGTATACACACAAAAATTAAATTCAGCTGTCAAAGTCCTCCAGATTAAAGGCTCAGTGTTACTTTAATGTCAAAATTAAATCCAGATTATTGAAAAAGAAAGGATTTATGTTTTTGGTTTTTTTTAAAAAAAAACAAGTTTTTTGAAAATGGATGTTCAACGTCAGAAGCTTAGAATCAGAAATCAACCATCCAGGAATCCAGAGGAAGTCATTTGATAACACGAGAAGACCCAAGGCAAGAGGTTTTTTTTTTCAATTCAAGATTCCTCTTGAAGGCAAACATCTCCCTTTTCCACCTTTAACTCTGCATCTAAATGTTCTCTAAAGTTCCCACATTACCATAATACCAACTTCTGAAAGATATTTACCGTATTTTTCGGACTATAAGACGCACCTTAGTTTTGGGGGAGGAAAATAAGAAAAAAGCTGATTGGGGGGTGGATGGCCTCCCTGAATACCCTCAATCAGCTGTTCCCAGAGGTAAATTTTAGCAACAGGTTCGTTGGTTGTGAGCTCTGTGCCTTGCTTTTTCAGCCTGTGAAACCTCCGTTTCAGAGGCTTTTTTTTTCAGCCTGTGAAACCTCCGTATCAGAGGCTTTTTTCCAGCCTGTGAACCTCCATTTCAGAGGCATTTTTCCAGCCTGTGAAACCTCCATTTCAGAGGCATTTTTCCAGCCTTTGAAACCTCCATTTCAGAGGCTTTTTTCCAGTCTCTGAAACCTCCATTGTAGCCCCGCCCAGCCTCTCAAACGGAGGTTTCAGAGGCTGGAAAAAAAGCCTCTGAAATGGAGGTTTGACAGGCTGTTTTCAGCCTCTGAAACCTCCATATGAGAGGCTGGGCAGGGCTACATTCGGTGTATAAGACGTACCCAAATTTTCATCCTCTTTTAGGGGGGAAGAAGGTACATCTTATACTCCAAAAAATACGGTAATGCAATATATAATTTCTTTAGGTTTTTTTTTAAAACATTGTTTACGAATATGGTGGAAATTGGAATGGGAAATTTGTCCATTTCTGGCCTAAATTATGTTTACATTTTTCCACATAATTTCCATTCCATTCAATAATATTTGAGTTTGGAGACATTATGCTTTGATAATTAAGATTATGGACCAGGACTGGGTGAACTTGAAGTGAATCCTCAGCCATGGATAGAAATTCACTGGGTATTTTGGACTACTCATTGTCTCAATCCAACCTACTTCACAATGTATTTCTTGTGGGATAATTGGAGAAAGGTTTTCCGCATGTCATCTTGAGCTCCTGGAGGAAATCAAGATAAAGTCTTATGAATAAATAATTTAATTTTTTTTTTACAATATTCAAATATTATGTACAAACATGTATGTAGTTACACGGACAATCAGACATTTAAGCAAATTGTTGTGCACCACAATCCCAATTTTGCAGCCACAAGACTTAATAGATACATTAGCTTGAGATGTGGGTGAGGGAAAAAAACCTACTCAGATGTTCCTGGTGACAGACTGTCTTTACTGAGTCACACAATTGTCTTGGGTAGCTACCTATATGTTCTCACTTTATTTTTGTTTTACTGGAGATTTACAAATCTTGACAAGAAGGAGGAGAAAGGGAGAAAGCGGGGACCACAACGCAGGGAAATAAAAAGATTTCCATATATTTGATGCAGTCCTAACTAATTCCCATTTCAAGCACAAATCCAACTCCAATTAAAAGAATTTTCAACTCAGTCTGAATTATGGCTGTACCCTGGATTGTTAAAGAATCCAACATCATTTTTCTCTCCAGCCTTCTTGAAAGAGTTTTTTGGATTTTAGAAAGGCTGGATTTGAGGCTAAACCTATCATCTTGCCATTAAGAAGGGACAGAGAAAGAATATTTGTGAGCAGCATGAATTCTCGCTTGGACCAGATCCATTAACAACAAAATCATACAGTATAATTCTGATAGACAGTAACTTTCCACATTTCTAATAGTAGTGGGGAAGTGCTTGGAAGAGTTTTGCAGAATCAAATGTTAGCCTAGAATCTATGCCAGTTTCTATTCGCTACAGATTATATAATCAACATTTGTACCAAGTCCAGCTTGTTTTATTATTTTTAAAAAATGGTATAGGAAGAACACAAAATGGAATCTGCAATAAAATGCCACCATACCCCTTTCCAAGAGATTGTTTTCCAATAATTTTGACAGTACTCCGTGACCCTGAACACGGTCATTTTCCATTTGGCAAAATTTGGGGATTCCTGAATGAAAGTAGTTTTAACTCAGGAGGAAATATTTCTGAAAATGTTGTGGTTTGCAGGCCATTCCTTTTGAACATGAATGCTTGCTGTTTGATTTAGATGTTCAGTCAGAAGAGATTAAGTATGAATGGATATGGTAGATTTATATTTCCTATCTTTTAGGAACTTAAAGTGGTATGTGTGGTGTTCCTGTTCCTATTTTTCCCCACAGGAAAAAGATTAGGGGCTAGATTGGACTGAGGGAAAGTGACTTACCCAAAATTTCCATGGCTGTGACTAAATCTGAACCTGGGTCTCCTTAGTGTCAGTCCAACTTCTTCACTACTATGTTACATTGAAGGGACAGTCTTAGTGTCAGGGTTCATATCCTTGCATTTCCTGATTTTATCATGTTAAATCAATAATCATCTACAGGGATTTACAACAAAGCTGGCTGAGGAGTCCACAAATCATAAAGTTGCCAGGGTTGGAGACCGATGATCTATAGTGAATCTACAGTATTCCATGACAATGTAATTTGGTGTGTATCAGGTGTGGGTTCTGGATTCTTCTACTGCCAGTTCACTCAGGGATGCACTGCACGGGTTGGTGCACATTGCGTGCCATGTGTATGCATGCGCAGTACTAAAAAAAGCTTCTGCGCATGCGCAGAAGCAAAAAACAAGATGGTGGTGCCTATGGCACCACTGAGAGAACCAGCTTGGGGGTGTGGCAGGCCTGGGTCGCTGCCAGTTCCAGTGACCCAGGCCGCCAAGTTACTAACGGTTCTATAGAACCGGTCCGAACCGGTAGGAACCCACCTCTGGTGTGTATCCCTGGAAATAACATGGTCTGGAACTGCATTTTTTTTAGGGATACAGACCAGGACATGTTGATAAACTTTGACAAAACTTTACTCTGTCACCATGTTGGTTTCCCCCCCACACACACACACACAAATATATATTTTAAACATTTCTTATTGCGATTTGAAACATATTGGGATGGCTTAGCCATCCAAGAGGCTAAATTTGCTCGGGTAAGGGTAAAAATCATAACTATTTTGCATTGAAGAACTTTCCGAAACACTTTTGAAAAGGACTGAAAAAGGGGTTTTTCATCTGAGAGATGAGAACACCGCCTTGCCCAAAGTGTTACCAGTGCCTTTGAAAAGACACTAAGTTTGCATACTTCAGTAATCCAGCTGGCCTCAAATCTCCATCCAACTAGGCCCAAGGGTGGGCTGCTGGGGGTTCAGAGGGGTTCAGGAGAACCTCTAGCTAAGATTCTGTGCAGTTTGGATAACCCCCAAATCCCACTCCTGGCTGGTCCTGCCCACCCTGACCTGCCCCACCCAGGAGTCCCCACGTGGCTCATTTTGGATGCAGATAAGTGCAGGATGCATGCGGAGGCTCGGGGAGGGTGAAAAACGGGCCTACTGGAAGTTCAGGAAGGCTGGAAGCGAGTCTGTTTCCAGCCTCCAGAGGGCCTCCGGAGCCTGGGGAGGCTGTTTTCGCCCTCCCGGAGGGAGTCCAGGGAGGGCAACCCCCCACCTTGGTGCAGGAGGCCGACATGGCCACGCCCACCATGGCCACGCCCACCCAGCAACTGGGCAGATAACCACTTGCTAAAATTTTCAAAGCCCACCCCTGACTAGGCTCCCTAATTCCAGAAAGGGCTTCTCTTAAGTTCTCTTCTCACCTAACCACCACCACCACCACCTACCATAGCTAAGAACTACTATTGTATCCAGAATCCAGCAGGCTGTAAAAATTATAAGACCATAAAATTATCTTCCATTCCAAGGAAGTAGAAGTTGAGCAACGGTTTCAAAAATATGTATTGAAAGTATTTGTCTGGCTAACACTGGATATAGAATAATTGTTTGATTGTTTAATTAATTGTTAATTTATTATTTCTGCTGAGTGTACATTTATATGCAGCTTTTAATCATTGCCCTATCTTATTTAGTTAGAAGTAAGCCATATTGTGAGTTTCTCTCTGCTAAATACACATAGGACTGTCATCTTAAATGAGCATGTGACTTCAGTAGAAGTGGAGAATACCCAATAAGCTTTAAAAGGATTGTGGAAACCTTTCTTTTTCCACTCTCATCTGATATTGTCTGCATATTAAATTCGCTAGCTAATATTTCTACCACTTCAGGGACTGTAAAGGAAAATTGATTCCTGCACTACTACTATAATTGGATGAAGAAGAAACAAGGAAGTACATGTTCAGTTCAAACGTATTTTAGCTTTCTCTGTATGAATAGTTAGTTTTCTATTCAGAATCCAGTTCCAAACTGTTGCGTATCTTCTCTTAGAAACCTAAATGATCTTTTGATTTTTTTAAAAAATCCCACTGAAGCCATCAAAATAGGCTAATATTTTAGGTGTCTGTAGACTGGCAAGGAGGTAAAGCATTTAAAAAGCTTAGATATATATTCCTAGCTTATCATCAGTCTTTCTCAATTTGATTATCATCACCCTTAAAGCATTCAATTTGTTTATTTTGTTTGTTTATTTTCCATCCATTTATACCAGTTATCCCAAATTTTATAATATTCTGAATCTTCTTTATCCTGTAGTTTCATTGTTAGTCTACACATTTCTGCACAGTCTAATATCTTAGTTATTAACATTGTATTAGTGGGTATTATATCGGTTTTCCAGTGTTGTGCGTATAAAATTCTAGCTGCTGTGATTATGTGAAGTGTGAGGTATTGGGCCGGTTTGTTTATTTTTGTTTTCATTATTCCTAATAAAAAAAAATATAACAAACTAGATACTGAAATGACACGATACGCAAAAGCTGTAATAAATATATATAACTTTTTTTCCCCTTGTGTATGTTGATGTATGTTTTTTATGTATATATATATTTAGACTATTATTAATTATGAAAATATATAGTGACATATAAGTTTGATTTGTATATAGATACATACATTATATATATATATATATATATATATATATATATATATATATATATATATATATATATATATATATATATGTATGTACACTTTTCCTTTTCATATGTTGTTTTTTGTATGTTTTTTTCCTTTCTTTTCTGTATTATGTCTTTTTGTATATTTTAAAATAATTTAATAAAAACTATTTTTAACAACAAAAAAAGCTTAGATATAACTCTCTTTTTAAAAAGTTACATTTTTGCAATTGCCTAAATATTATACAAATCTTACGTTTCATTCTCTGAAAGTATTCAGATTCCAAAGCATCTTTTTGCTATGACTAAGGTCCTTGGTTTTCTTCATTTTTTTTTAAAAAAAGATCACTGTCTGACAAGTCTGTTTTCTTCTGTTTGGCAGGTACTGTAGGTATCATAAGCTTTCACAGTACTGATTCATTCAGTGGAACAAATGACTTGTTAAATAAAAATGTGTTTGTCAAGCTAGGGAGAAAGATGTGTAAATTAAAACGTATGAATAATCCAAGGTTAAAGGAAGGATTATAGAGATTCTAACCTAAATTCCCATTTATCCTTGTTTTTAGACTAGATTAACTGAGTTGGAAGGGACCTTATAGGTAATCTAGGCCAACCCTCCGCTCAGCAGGAGACCCTACACCATTTCTGACAAATAGCAGTCCAATCTCTTCTTGAAAGTCTCAAGTGATGAAGCTGCCACAACTTCTGAAGGCAAGCTGTTCCATTGGTTGATTGTTCTCACTGTCAGAAAGTTCCTCCTTATTTCTAGGTTTAATCTCTTCTTGGTCAGTTTCCATCCATTATTCCTTATCTGGCCCTCACGTGCTTTGGAGAATAGCTTGACCCCCTCCTCTCTGTGACAGCCCCTCAAATATTGGAACACTGCTATCATGTCTCCCCTGGTCCTTCTCTTCTCTAGACTAGCCATGCCCAGTTCCTGTAACCGTTCTTCATATGTTTTAGTCTCCAGTCCCCTAATCATCCTGATTGCTCTTCTCTGAACTTTTTCTAGAGTCTCAACATGTTTTTTATAGTGTAGTTACCAAAACTGCATGCAGTACTCTAGGTGTGGTCCTACTAGGGCATTATAGAGTAGTATTTATAGAGTGGTATTTATAGAGTGGTACGGTGATGGAATTGTGTCTGGAATTGTTATTACATCAGAAAAAAAATTTCAAAATTACAGGAGAAAATAATTTCATTCTGTTCTGTAGTTGCAAGATCTATTCTATCTATCTATTCTATTCTATCTATCATCTATCTATCTATCATCTATCGATCGATCGATCGATCGATTGATCTATCGATCTATCTATCTATCTATCGATCGATCTATCTATCTATCTATCTATCTATCTATCTATCTATCTATCATCTATTCTATTCTATTCTATTCTTTCTATCTAACTATTATATCTAGTTTGCAACATTACATTTGAAGAAGGATTGAGGAAGAAAAGATCAAAGGTCAGTGAAGATGAGCAAAGGACTAAGTAAGTCCTATAAGGAAATGCTGAGGAATTGAGTATATTTAACTTGGAAAAAAAAAGACTAAGGAAGGGTATGATAACATTCTTGAATTACATGAAGAGATGTCAAGACTTGTTTCCTATCATCACTTATGGGATATATAGTACAGCAAAACAGATTAAATGTTGAGAAGTTTTTCCAATGAATAAGACAGTTTGGCCTTGGAATCAATGACTCAAAGTATTAGTAAGTGCCATTGCGCTAGATTTTATTCAGCAGAATCTAGATAACCATCAATTATGGATGATTTAATCGGACTTTCTGCACAGTAGATAAAAATGGCTTCTTCTGACTCTATGATTCTGTGTGGTGCATTGTACATTAACCAATTGTTTTAAATTGAGCTGGTGCATGCTAAGTATAATATTTATTCAAATACTGCTTTGCTAATACCAAATCACTTGTTTTATCTTAAAAGATAAACCAAGTTAGAATTCATGGCAACTATTTAATTTCATCATTGAAAGTATGTTAGGAAGCTGGGATGGCACTGAGAATCAATCTAGCATATTTTTATTACTTTTTCCTTATCTCTTTATACAGGTACTTCTTGTGTACTTACACAAGTACACAGCAAAATATGTGACAGGTATTTTTCTCAAAAAGCATCAATGTTTATTTCTATGTATATGTTTGTTTGTTGATAACAACAATTCCCAAGGCCTAGCTTTATTTAGAGTTCAGCAATTAATAAATCTTATCTTTATTAATTTAAATGTAATCTACTGTATATATCAATATTAAGGTAAAGGTAAAGGTTTCCCCTGTCCAGGCATATCTGACTCCAGGAGGTGGGGCTCATCTCCATTTCCTCACCGAGGGAGACTGTGTTGTCCGAAGCCACTTCCGTGGTCATGTGACCGGCATGACTATGTTGAAAGAAAAATCCGATCTGGTTCCAAGAGAGGAGAAAGGTGCTGGAAATAAAATGGAGGCTGATTGGAAAGAAAGACTCTGTTTATTGATGAACAGAGGCAACAACAGCATGTAATTCTGGGACAGCTGACAAAATCGGGTTGGGATAGGTGGGTTTTTATACATTCTTTGGGGGTTTGTGTTTGAAATACTCCAGAGGTTTGTGCAATGTAGTGATCTTCATGTCTTTTGCTATTCTAGTGGTGGTGAGTTAATCCTGTTATGTCCTAAAAGTCATCTCCTGTCCTCCTTAATCCCATCAACTGGAGCTGAAGGTGTTTTGCTTGTGAATAGATTGGCCCAGTCTTTCTTAATGGGCACAAAATATCCATCTCTAAAGATGTGAGGTATCTGCTGGAGGCTGTTGAGGCTGCTTTCTGGTTTTGTTAAGATTTTTCTCCATTTCTCCTTTGGGGAAATACAATAGTCTGCCTCTTTTAATATTCCCTAAAATATTTCATTCCCTGGGAGGGAGGGCTTACTACAACTATATGCTGAGAGGATGCTGTTACCTTCCTACTAAAGTATTTATCTACCGATATTTCCATTTACATGCTTACAAACTGCAAGGTTGGTAGGAGCTGGGGCAAGAATGGGAGGTCATTAAGTATCACTTAATTTAGAAACATGTTAGATGAGTTATTGTGTGAGTTGCTGGTAGTATTTGGCTAGTTGGATTGATATTATTGAAGCAACTTAGGTTTGATTGTTTAAATATTACTAGGTTGTTTTATTATTTATGCAGAGTTTGTCATGTACAGTATGTCAGCAAACAATATAGGATTTTTAAAAAAATATTTTAATTAAAAAAAGCAATTGGTTCCAAGATGTTTGAGGCTGGAAATTCTTGAACTATCTATCAAAATTCCATCTCTTTAGAGTCAGATGTTAATGCAGTGATCTAATTATAGAGTTTGCCATTTGAAATATTTTCCCTTTCATTTAAGGCATTTGAATCAGGTCTTGCTTTTGGTATTAAGTCCATGGAGGAATGTTGCTGGTGGTCACTAACACTTCCAAATGGGAAATCTTTGGATCACATTACTGCAAGTTTTAATGACAAGGCATACCAAGCTAATTACCCTGGCTAATTAGAATGGGCCCTTGATATTGATGAGTTAAATAGAAGGCAAGCTTCACTTTTCTCTACTTTGATTCTCACAAATGAGTAACAGCAGTTTCAAAATAAGGCACCATTGATGGCAGCGTAGGCTGAACTTTCAAAATTTTAAGGACATGGAAGTGACAATAGGAGTGGAGTGGGGAAGAGATCGACTCTGGTTGTGGGATACAGTCTGCACACTCAAGAACCAACACTGTGTAGGATTGAAGTCTGAAATTCATCAGCTTCCCTTTACCTTTGAATTTGATCTGGTTGAAGGTTTCTAGGTGAATTCAATTTAATATCCTTAGGAATAAATATATAAGGCTCTGGAATTATGGGTGTGGTAGAACAGGGCTGGGGTGCACGTTCTAGTAAAAGACTGTAACAATGAAGAAAAATCACTTAGAACTAATTATTCAGGAGTAGATTGTTTAATATATTTTAATTAGTCCTGTGGACCAGATAAGACAAAAAAAAAAAGTTCCTTCTGTAATGAGCCATTATTTCACTCTTCTTTTTCCATGTCTAGGTCAAACTTTAAACTGCCAGAAAGAAGCCATCTTCCTGACTTTGTCGTTGGCCCAAAATAAGTGGTGGCACAGTGGTTAGAATGCAATATTGCAGGCTAACTTTGCCCACTGACATCAGTTCAATTCTGGCTCAAGGTTGACTCAGCCTTCCATACTTCCAAGGTCAGTAAAATGGTAACCCAGATTGTTGGGGGCAATATGCTGACTCTGTAAAATCGCTTAGAGCAGTGATGGCGAACCTTTTTTGGTTTGCGTGCCAAAAGGGTGTGTGTGCGTGCGCTAGCGTGCGCCCACACCCATGCCCTCCCCCACACATGTGCACAACACCCCACCCATGCGCATCCCCCCCCCGCGGCCCTCCGCACATGTGCACAGGCCTCACAACGGACTCCTGAAGCCTGGGGACAGCAAAAAGCGGCCCAACCAGAAATTCGGAAACCAACTTCCGGTTGGCCCATTGGGCCATTTTTTGCCATCCCCCGGCTTCAGGAGGCTTCCCTAAAGCCTGGGGAGAGTGAAAATGGCCAAAAAGAAGGCCGAAAATCAGCTGGCCAGCACGCATATGCGTGCTGGAGCTGACATAGGGCAACACCTCACGTGCCCTCCGATATGGCTCCGCGTGCCACCTGTGGCACGCGTGCCATAGGTTCACCATCACGGGCTTAGAGTGTGCTGTAAAACACTGTGAAGCCATATATAAGTCTAAGTGCTATTGCTGTTGCTATAATCGGTACTTGTTTCTGGTAGTAGCCGAATACCAGCAGATGGGCCAGGCTGTACGTCTCTCCACATTCACACAGTGTGTTGTTATCTACTAAGAGCTTCCACTTGAGCATATTATTTCACCATGGAAAAGGACAATGTGTAGGCATTCACTCACCAGTGGGAATCAATTGGAATCAATGGGTGGATGTGATAGAACATGTGGGTGATCTTGGAGAACAAGGGAAAGAGATGCTGCCTAGGAAACAATCAGACAGGAGAGAAAGCAGCCCCTAAGAGCTTAATGGCAGAGAAAGAAACGTAGGAAGGACCTGCCCTAATAGGTCAGATGGTTAAAAGTGATGTTGGGAAGTTTGTTCCTTCAGACCTAGAAGATTCTATCAATGTAGCCATAAAGTACCGTATTTTTTGGAGTATAAGACGCACCTTTTTACCCCCCAAAAGAGGGTGAAAACTTGGGTGCGTCTTATACACCAAATGTAGCCCCACCCACCCAGCCACCCCCACTCTTTGGCCTCTGTCTTCCAGAATTTACCTGTTTGCAGCAAAGAGAGAATAGCCTTTAAAGCCAAGCAAGTCATTAGCAGCTTCCCGAACTACAGCTGATTTGCCACGTGCTAAAATGAAACTGAAACTAGCTTTCAAAGAGACAAATACCTGGGAGAGACATGCAGATTTTTATTTTCTGCTGAACTGGATGCAGGGGGGAGGGGGGTAAGTGAATAACTATAAATGTCTGTAGAATGTTCAAATTATTAGACTTATCTTTTAAAGACTGCTTTATTATTGTTCTAGAGCCAGGGGTCTCCAACCTTGGCAATTTTAAGACTTGTGGACTTCAACTCCCAGAATTCAACAGCCAGTTTTGTTAGCTTTGCTGGCTGTGGAATTCTGGGAGTTGAAGTCCACAAGTCTTAAAGTTGCCAAGGTTGGAGATCCCTGTAAATCTAAACAATTTAACAAAATAAAGAAGCTTTTTAAAATAAATGCTTGCTCTGAAGAGGCCCAGTGCTATTGTATCTTCTTTTAAATAATAGAGAATAATGTATACTTCCAGAAATTTTAATTAATTTTAACAGCTCTGTACAAGTATAGTCTGAAATGTAACAGTGTCCTGTTTAGTATTAGGGTTAAATCCTGACTTACCTTGGAATAGATCTATTTAAATAATTGGGAGGAGTTAGTGTGACTACATTTAAGAAAACTTTCTGGCATAATGTATGTTTCTCCAATTCTTTGCTATTCCTATGGGTCAGGCACACATGCAGAGAAATACACAGCAAACAGTGTATATCATCTGTGCTGTTTGCTGTTTGGCAAATTGCTTGGAGGCAGAAGCCTTTTTTTTTCTTGTTTTCCTCCCCCAAAAGTAAGATGCGTCTTATACTCCGAAAAATACAGTAGATTTAGCTCATCTAGTCAAGTTTCCTGTCTGGTTTACTGGGGAGGGCCAACAATGGATTTTGAAAAACACTTCTGTTCTTTTCAAGGCTCCATATGCTGCCTCTTACTGATCTTATAGAAGAGGCAGGAAACTTTCCAATGTGATTCCATTCCAATTCCCAAACGAGTTAGCCAACAGGGACAATAATTACAGGTGAATATTTAGAGCTCATGTTTTAGCCACGTCATCTGGGGGAATTCACTGGAGAAAGCAATTACACTTGGAAGAGTTAGCGGTAAAAGGAAACCAGGCAACCAAAGAACATGGTGGCTGGACACCATCAAAGCTGACAAGAGCCAGAGCATAGAACAACTCAAAAGAAGTAGTGCAAGATCAGAAATTATGGAGAGACTGGGTCCATATAATCGCCAAGCGTCAGACACAACTGAATGGATATCATCATCATCATCTTCATTTATGGCTCAACATCATTTGGAGGATATAGGGGTCTCCTTACAGTTTCTGCAAGTTTGTTCACAAATGACAACATTGAATGTTTTTACCTTTTGATTCCTTTTCATAAAATCTATTTCCTTTTAAAAAAACAAGTTATTTTTTTAAAACAGAAGAATGCCAGGATTTCTTTGAGAAATATGGCTTGGTTCAACTCTAGAAAGTGGTTTTGTTTTCGAATAGAATGTCATCGCTTGATCATAACCAGCAGATAGTCTTTGAAGGAAAGATTGCAGAGGTAGGTTTGCCCTGCCAGGAAAACACTAAACTTCACATGAGCGAGATATGTTGTCAGGCTGTCATCAGTCAAAGCTGGCTTGGACAGATTTGTATAAAGGGTAGTATTACCGTATTTTTCAGAGTATAAGACGCACCTTTTTACCCTCAAAAAGAGGGTGAAAACTTGGGTGTGTCTTATACACCGAATGTAGCCCCACCCAGCCACCCCCACCCTTTGGCCTCTGCCTGCCAGCAATTTACCTCTTTGCAGCAAACAGGGCAAAGCACAAGAAGAGCACAAGAAGAGATAAACTGCCTCCAACCTACAGCTGACAGAGGCTTGCAAGCCACATGGTAAAATGAAACTAACTACGGTGGCTGTAATGTGACAAAATTGCTGGGAGATAAACTGCTGGCAATATTAGACTGCTGAAATTGCAAGAAGGCAAGCTATAGCTGCTATGGCTCAGAGATTCAGCTCTTGCCTCACAATCAGGAGGTTGTGAGTTCTATCCTAGGTAGAGGCAGATTCTGTTAATATGTTATTTTGTTAAATGTTTGTAGAGTGTTCAAATTATTAGACTTATTTTTTAAAGACTGCTTTATTATTGTTCTAGACAACTTAACAAAATGAAGAAGCTTTTTAAAATAAATGCTTGCTCTGAAGAGGCCCAGTGCTATTGTATCTTCTTTTAAATAGCAGAGAATACTTCCAGAAAGCCACATCAATTTTAAAGATCTGTAAAAGTATAATCTGAAATGTCCTGTTTTAGTATTAAGTATTAGTATTAAGTATTAGTATTAAAAGAAGGCAGCTGAGAAACCCTGACTTAGTCATGTTTGGAGTAGATCTATTTAAATAATTGGGAGGAGTTAGTGTGATTACATTTAAGAAAACTTTCTGGGATTAATATACTGCCATAAATGTACATTTCTCCAATTCTTTGCCATTTCTATGGGTCAGGCACACATGCACAGAAATACAGAGCAAACAGTGTATATCATCTGTACTGTTTGCTGTTTGCTCTTTGGCAAATTGCTGGGAGGCAGAGGCCTTTTTTCCTTGTTTTCCTCCCCCAAAACTAAGGTGCGTCTTATACTCCGAAAAATACGGTATATTTCATTTTGAGCACTCATCTTTTATGTGTTCAAATGATGAACTGCACGCATGGAAAACAGACCCAACCTCTAATGTAAATAGGTTTATTTATATGTAGACAGCATGATATGTACACATGGGGACCACTATGCTCCTGAAATACTAAGCCATAATTCCATATATCAGTCAAGAGCAGTTTGACTATACAGCTGTTCCAGTATAGCAGGTGTGCTGAGGACCAAGTGTGTTACCTACAGATATCTTCTTGGTGTCCTTCAGTCTTGAAAATGTACAGTATGAGAAACAATACGCAATTCTAACTTCCCAATTTCTTTGCCTTGTAGAAATAGGAACTTATCCCATGATGCCATGCAGTCCTGATGCTCCTGTTTCCAAAGTCCTGTGCCATGAAGTCAAATTCCTTCCTTTTTGCAGGCACTAAATTTAACCAAAAAGGGGGGGGAGGGAACCCTCAAATGACACACTTCCACTGATTGAACTCAGTGCTTTTCTTCAGTCCCGGAGAGACCAAGTTTGGGGAACAATGAGAACAATAAGAACCACATTAATCGTAAAAGTATAAATAACACAGACAAACAAGCTTGTGGATGTTCTCCTCCTCTCTTTCCCCAGGTCCGAAGGCTGTCAGAGCAGCTGAATCGCAGTGCTTCCTCATGCAGGAGCTAATAGCAGCTTCTGTGTTTTTTTGCAAAACAAACAAAAACAAGATATAAACTAAAAAAAAACAACCCACACGTATCAACAGACCCTGGGCAAATGTCTCTATTGACTAGCTTGGTCTGTAGCTAGGAAGAAACTGTGCTGCTTCTGAGCTCGTTCCATTAAATTCTTTTTTTTCTTCTTCTTCTTATCCTTTTTCTTTGGTGTCCTCTTTCCTAAAAAAGAAAAGAAAAGAACAAGAAGCAAATTATGTCATTTGTGTCAATGTATATCGTCTGCATAACAATGCCATCATGCAAATGACATAAATCACTGCAATTACACACTCCATTTACAAGACACTTTTGAATAACAGATATGTCCTCCCCAATTAATATATTATAGGGCAAGATACAGCTAAAAGATTGGCAATAATTTTATTTTTAATCACTGGCTAATCACAGGCTAATTTTTGCGGTTTTCCAACTGAACTGGTAGAGCTATCTATATCTAATTTATTCAGAAAGACTTTTTATTATTTGTTAAAACAGTTTTTATTGTTATATTACCTGTGCCTATAGCCACTTACAAAGCAACTAACACACAATCTTTTGTGATGCTGCAGAGATTTACTGCTCCAGAGAAGAGTTATTGCATTCTTATAGCTGCTATTTAGAAGGTACTCAACAGCTGAACCCCAGCTCACCCCACCCAAAAATGCATTCTAAAATGTGGACTCGGGGGGGGGGGGGAGAGAGAGAGAGAGAGAGAGAGGAGGAGGAGGAGGAGGAGGAGGAGGAGGAGGAGGAGGAGGAGGAGGAGGAGGAGGAGGAGGAGGAGGAGGAGGAGGAGGAGGAGGAGAAGGAGAAGGAGAAGGAGAAGAAGAAGAAGAAGAAGAAGAAGAAGAAGAAGAAGAAGAAGAAGAAGAAGAAGAAGAAGAAGAAGAAGAAGAAGAAGAAGAAGAAGAAGAAGAAGAAGAAGAAGAAGAAGAAGAAGAAGAAGAAGAAGAAGGCAGAGAAGGGGACAGCAGTAGAAAGCAATGGGCCGATCCTGGGGAAGGAAGAGCTACCACTGCTAAGAGACCCCACCCTAGCTCTGGGGGATAAAAGGCAGGGGGCGGAGATGAATAGATGTGGCAGACAACTGTATTGTTTTAGTTCAGTGGTTCCCAAAGGGGGCGGGTACCGCCCCCCAGGGGGCGGTGGGAACCTTTAGGGGGGCGGTGAGAGGTAAGGGTGGTGACAGGGGGGCGGTGAGAGGGTCCAGGGGGGCGGTAGGTGGTTCGCCGGTCCTGTCCCCGTGCCGCCACCCATGTCCACCCAATCGCCCGCTGCCGCTTTTCCCGCAACTCTTTTCCCGGCGGGGACTGGGCGGGCCGCGAGATGGGCATCTTACTGGATTTTTAACAGCTCCGTGTATCTGTCGTCTGGTCTCTTTGCATTGGTCTCCAACCTTGGCAACTTTAAGACTTGTGGACTTCAACTCCCAGCAAAGCTGGCTGAGGAATTCTGGGAGTTGAAGTCCACAAGTCTTAAAGTTGCCAAGGTTGGAGACCCCTGGAAAGCTTGCAAAATACAGAAACTCTTCTCGCGAGGGTGAGCAATTAACAACTCGCAGCGAGAAGAGTTTCTGTATTTTGCAAGCTTTTTTCCCTAGAGACTAGCTGACAGAAACACGGAGCTGTTAAACCTGTAAGACAAG
The DNA here is from genome assembly GCA_023053685.1 of Diadophis punctatus similis. Lineage (NCBI taxonomy): Eukaryota > Metazoa > Chordata > Lepidosauria > Squamata > Dipsadidae > Diadophis > Diadophis punctatus. The sequence goes on from JALIGW010000003.1 coordinate 184,888,123, forward strand.
GGATTGGGGGGGGCGGGCAGGGACTGGGTTGGGGGGGCGGGAGGAGGAGGAGGAGGAGGGAGACCTTGTGGGGAAATCGCAGCTGCCGCTTTTCCGCTCCTTCGGCCAAGAGGCACCGCGGCCGGAAAGTCGGTCCAGAAAGAGGGCAGCGATGGCGGGGGAGATCGGGAACAGTTGCCCGCCAGAGTTTCTGCCGCCTTCGCCTGCCTCCCTTTCCTTTCCTTTCCTTTCCTTTCCTTTCCTTCCTTCCCTTCCCTTTTTCCTTCTTCCTTCCCTCTTTTTCCTTCCTCCGTTCCTTCCCTTCCCTTTCCTTCCTTCCTTCTGTCTCTTTCCCTTCCTTGCCTCCTTCCCTTTCCTTCCCCCTCCTTTTCCTTCCTACTTTCCTTCCTTCCCTTTCCTTCCCCCCTTTTTCCTTCCTACTTCCCTTCCCTTCCTTCCTCCTTCCCTTCCTTTTCCTCCCTCCCTCTCCTTTTCACCTTTAATTTCCCTCTCTCTCTTTCCTTCCTACTTTCCTCCCTCCCTCCCTCCTTTCCAACCTCCCTCCCTCCCTTCCTTCCTCCTTCCATTTCCTTCCCTCTCATTCCTTCCTTTTCTTTCTCTTTCCTTTCTTTTCTTTTCCTTCCTTTCTTCCCTCCCTCCCTCCCTCTATTTTTCTCTCCCAAACAACCCCAAGTTAAATCCTCCCCTTGGCCATTGTGCGTACATGTGTGTCTCATCTTCTAAAAATCATAACTCCCCACCCCACCCCAAACACCCAATACCATCCCCTTCTCCATCCCACTGATGATCCCAGGTGCCCAGCCTCCTGCGCCCCCCCCCCCGCAACCTCTCCGCATGCCCGTCTCACGATGTGGCCTTCGGCCTCGCCTCCTCTGCCCACCTAACACACTGCTCTCGTTCGTCCCTGCGATGCCATCTTCCCCTGCCCCCAGATGGATAGCAATTTAGGCAGGCACGACACACCACCAGGTGAGGAGGGGGCTTTCTAGCTGTGCCTGCTGGGTACAGGAGTCCCCCCCTCCACCCGGCCTCTGTGCCAAGGAAGGCAATTCGGAGGGTGCCAGCGCTTCCCACGGGGGAGGGGGTGTATTTCCAGGAAGCCCCTTGAATGTGCCAGTGGGGGGAGGGGGAGAAGACCCTCCCCGTGTGCGTCTGTCCCACCCACCCCCTCCATTGACCACTTCTGCAGTTTTCTTTCCTTTCCAGGCTGTTTGGTCATCCAGTTGAGCCAACCTTGGCAAGGAACCAAAATGGCTTGTGTGTTTGTTTGTTTGTTTTTGCAACCAAATACAAACCATGTTTGGGGGAACCGGTTTCAAAACCTCCCAGTTTCCCAAACCTGGACGTTTTCGGCCACGCACGCACACACACGCACACTCACACACACCCAGTGGCTCAATGTGGGATAGATTACCCACCCACCTCCAGCCCCTCTTTTCAAACACGCCCCTCTTCCTCGGAGAGAGAGAGAGAGAGAGAGAGAGAGAGAGAGAGAGAGAGAGAGAGAGAGAGAGAGAGAGAGAGAGAGAGAGAGAGAGAGAGAGAGAGAGAGAAAATACGGGGAAAAAAGGAAGGAAGGAAAGGAAGAAAGAAAGAAAGAAAGAAAGAGAGAGAGAGAGAGAGAGAGAGAAAGAAAGAAACAAAGAAAGAAAGAGAGAGAGAGAGAGAAAGAAAGAAAGAAAGAAAGAAAGAAAGAAAGAAAGAAAGAAAGAAAGAAAGAAAGAAAGATGGTAGGTAGGTAGGAAGACAGAAAGAAAGAAAAAGATGGTAGGAAGGAAGGAAGACAGACAGAAAAAGAAAGGAGGGAAGGGAGGGAAGAAGGAAAGAAAAAGGAAAGAAAGATGGTAGGAAGGAAGACAGAAAGAAAGAAAAAAGATGGTAGGAAGGAAGACAGACAGAAAAAGAAAGGAGGGAGGGAAGGGAAGGGAGGGATGTAGCAAAGAAAAAGGAAAAAAGAAAGAAAAAGAAAGAAAAAGAAAGAAAGAAAGATGGTAGGTAGGAATGTAGACAGACAGAAAGAAAAAGATGGTAGGAAGGAAGGAAGACAGTCAAAAAGAAAAGAGGGAAGGGAAGGGAGGGAAGAAGGAAAGAAAAAGGAAAGAAAGAGGGAGGGAGGAAGGAAGGAAGGAAGACAGAAAGAAAGAAGGAAGAAAGAAAGAAAGAAAGAAGAAAGGAAAGAAAGAAAGAGATGGAAGGAAGGAAGTAAGAAAGAAAGAAAGATGGTAGGAAGGAAGGAAGACAGAAAGAAAGAAAAAGAAAGAAAGAAGGGGAAAGGAGGAAAGAAAGAAAGAGAAAAAGAAAGGAAGAGAAAAAGAAAGAAAGAATTATGACCACAATTGAGCATAACATTTTGGTTGCTAAGCAAGAGCGTTGTTAAGTGAGTTTCACCACATTTTACAAGTTGGCCATGCCCACCCGGTCACCTGACCACTAAGCCACGCCCACCTGAGGGGGTGGGGTGGGGGGCGGTGAGGATGAGTTTGTAGCACCAAGGGGGCGGTGGACTGAAAAAGTTTGGGAACCACTGTTTTAGTTGTTTAATTTTTTTATATTTTTATGATGTATGCCACATGGAGTCACTAGTTGAAATGGGGAGCTCTATAAATTAAATATATAAACAAACTATCAAAGCCCTTGAGAGTCAGACAGGGACGGTCAGAGTCCAGACAGCAAAGAGTTGGAGTATGCAAAATTTTACACCATTCCATGGGATATTCCACACGATTCAACACAAGTTAAATATATAAACTGCCTATCCTAAAGCAAAACCAAATAAACATTTGGTCTTGCTTTAGGATAGGCAGTTTATAGATTTATATTAAAATACATAGTATGTAAAACCCCATTGTCATTGTTTTTTTTAAGAAAAATTGTATCAATACCAACTTTTATAATGAGGTATTCTAACAAAACAAAACAATTGTCTTCTTTTACTACTTTACAGCAAATATAAAGGTTTCCCCTGGGCAGTCAAATCTGACTCTAGGGGGCGTTGCTCATCTCCGTTTCTTAGCCAAGGGAGCAGCATTGTCTGGAGAAACTTCCATGGTCATGTTGCGAGCAGGATTATACACCAAGATGTACAGTACATTGTTACCTTCCCAATAAAGTAGTACCTATTTATCTACTCTCATTTGCATGCTTTCGAGCTGCTAGGTGGGCAGGAGCTGGAGCAAGTAATAGGAGCTCCCCCCATCTCATGGTGCTCAGATCTCAAACCCAGTCTTGAACTCAGCTTTCTAACTGACAAGCTCAGTGTCTTTAACCGCTGAGCCATTGCGCCTCTCTATAGTAAATATATCCTGCTACAGTATAGCATATATATCCTATCAATCTAGTTTGGTATGCTTTTATTTGCTTTTCATTTGTGTTTTTCTGCTTGGTTTCAGAGGGAAGATAAGAATGTGCAGCAAGAAAGGCCTAGAAAACCAACTGATTTAATGTTGCTTGGATCCCAAATTCCAGAATTTTATGCAAAAAGAAATTCTCTATAAAATAGCCAATGCAATGATAAACTCACACTGAGGAACTCTCTTTTTATGTTGTAGCCTCTTAAACTAATAAAGCAGAAATTCAAACTGAGGTGAATTTGCAGTTAGGACCATTATAATATCATTTTCACTTCCTCTGTGTGAAAATTAAATCAAACTGCCCAGCAATGTTTTTGTGAATATATAATATCTCTACTCTAAGAGCATTGAAATGTAAAATGTAATGTAAGACCATTCTTAGCAACAAACGGAAAAAAATCATTTAAATCCAAACTGGTTACAGTATTTTTTGGAGTATAAGATGCACCTTTTTCCTCCCTAAAAGTGGCTGAAAATTTGGGTGTGTCTTATACTTCAAATGTAGCTTTTTTTTCCCAGCCCTAACTAGGTACTAACAGATCTTCCCAACTCTTACCTTGCAGGCTTTTTCATTGTTACTCTCTCCAAAGAATGCTTTTCCAGCCCTAAGTCTTTGCAGATTTTTTTTTCATTGCTCTACTTGCTCCGAATAAGTTTTTTTCTAGCCCTAACCAGGTGCTATCTATCTTCCCAGCTCTTACTGGCTTGCAGGCTCTTTCATTGTTACTCTTTCTGAAGAAGGTTTTTTTAAGTCCTAACCAGGGGATAAAATAATGTGCTGAAGCTGACCAGACTAAGGACGCTAGCCAGATGAATACCTGGTAGGCAGATTTTCCCCCCTATTTTCCTCCCCAAAAACTAAGGTGCGTCTTATACTCCAGTGCGTCTTATACTCCGAAAAATACGGTATATAAAAGCACGTCAGAAGCAATGGTCCATAGGAGAAACTGACACTATCCTACAACTTACTTAGCGCAATTACTCACTAGCCCTGTCAGTTCTCCTTATTAGTGGTTCTGGCAACCACAACCTCGGTAGGTGAATCACAATTTGGAAAAATACATACCGTAATCCCCACCCATTCTCTCCATTCCTGGTTCAACAGAGAGATTACTGGTAAGGCTTTGCTACACCTCTATTTATTTCCCCATTGGCCAGGAAAGCAACTAGAATAGTTTATTGTTTTAGGCAGTCTGTGTTTGGGAGATGAGTTCTTTTAGATGCTTGCTTTTCCTTTCTTTCTTTCCTTCTTTCCTTTCCTTTCCCTCCCTCTCTCCCTCCCTCCCTTCCTTGATCTATAATAGCACTGTAGTTTGGCAACTAGTTTCATAGGGCAGAATATACCTTTTAGCCACATGGGGGCACTATATATTCACATTTGTTTCATTTTAGAAAATCAGGAAGATTATCGGCCAATGTATGCAAGGAATCAATTTAATAGCATTTATCCAATTTTACATAGAAATTGTTTGGATTTCTGCATCATTTGGACAGTTGCTGTGCAAATTGTTTTCCTGCTATATTAAAAACAGCTCAGCCAAGTTTAAGGACTGGTTTTCAGAACATTTTGAGTTAGCAAAAGAAAAAACACTTTTAAATCTCTTATAGAAATCAAGATGATTTGAATAACAGTACTGTTATTAGACCATTTATGTTTTCACATTCAGTGGAGTCTACTCTTTTTTTTAAGTTCTCATGTCTTTCCCATTTTCTTTCTCCCTTTAACAAAAGTCAAGACATCTACGTAGATGGCAAAAACACAGAACACTTTTTTATCCAATTTCCAATCATGTTCACCTATCAGTTATCAATCAGTTATTTCCTTCCCTCTTATTCCATCACTGCTAAATATGTCCAAGATTAAGACAAAACCCTCTGAAAGCCAAAGGGATGCCTACTAAAATGCGCTGCCTGTACTTGATGCTAACCTACAACGTTCATTAATCTTATTTTTTCAGAAACCTTGTTGCTTCTTTGAGGCCTAGAAAACATCATCAGTGCTAATAGTAAGAGCAAACCCCATTCCCTACTAGCACTGATGATGTTACCTAGCTTGGTAATGAAACATCTGCACGAAAACAACCAAGCTCAGAGAGCACCAAGGACCCTGCAGTTCAATCCTTGAGCCGAGGTGGCGCAGCGGTTAGAGAGCAGTACTGCAGGCTACTTTAGCTGACTATGATCATTTGAGTTCAGCTGTTCAAATCTCACCAGCTCAGGGTTGACTCAGCCTTCCGAGGAAGGTAAAATGAGGACCCAGATTGTTGGGGGCAATGTAAAAATATACATTGCTTAAAGGTGTAAACCGCTTAGAGAGTGCTTGCACTATGAGGCGGTATATAAATCTCACAAATAAATAAATAAATAAATAAATAAATAAATAAATAAATAAATAAATAAATAAATAAATAAATAAATAAATAAATAAATAAATAAATAAATAAACAAATAAACAAACAAACAAACAAACAAACAAACAAACAAACAAACAAACAAATCCTGAGCTACAAATATTCTCTTCTACCATGTTGATTCTTTTCCGGGACTATTTGGTCTTCTCAAGGTCTTTTATAATAATTTTTTCCATCCATTTTTCAAGAACAGCTGCTAAGTTAAATAGCTTATCATTTCCTTGACATGCCCCAAATCTTTGGCTGATCGGCCATTTTTAGCAGAAAGTTACATAGTGTACAGTACATTTGTTACTAGAGTAACAATTTCACATTTGAGAATTGCTGGAAGCATGCATCCCGGAAGACAAGATTCTCGGAAGAGGGTTCTATTTTTCTTCTGTTCCCTTCTTTGTGAGCGATCAGTGTTCTACCGTTTGGGTCTCATATACATTTAGAGGAGGAAGAGGGAGTATTTACAGGACTAAAGAAGAGGGATTTCTTTTGCAAATATTGGGTTTTCTCGGGATTTTAAAGCAATTAGATATGATGATGTTGGAAATCACTCATTTCTGAATCAACCAATCATGAGTGGCACAATGAGAAGTAGAGTCATTTCTAATCTCAATAAATCCAGTATCTGACCTAAGGATATATTTTACTCCTGTTGGATTTATTCATGATTATGATTATTATTACAAGCTCAAGGAGGAATAAGGACCATATGCAAAATTCCTAAAAGGCAAAATTGTCTTCCTTTGATGGTTTGACTCTATCCGAGCTGTAAAACTGAGGACTGATTAGGTGGATTGCTTTCTTTCTTTCTATCAAGAAGTGTATCAATCAAAGAGGTTTCTACTTGTTCAATGTGCATTATTTCAGAAGTATTGTCATGGGTGTCTTCTTGCTCATTAATAACTTGATTTAATTAATGGGTAATTAAGCTATATTTCCTTGCATCAGCAGTTCTCCAGCAGTTTCCATTTCCCTGGCTTCCCATGTTTCCATGAACTCTTCCCACCAAGCATTTTCAGTAGCTGTGCTGCTTAGCAGCGTCTTTAAGAATGTGTTGGAAAACACAACTTTCGCATGATTAGGGTAAAGGTTCCCCTGCACATGCGTGCCAGTCGTTTCCAGCTGTAGATGCAATGCTCATCTCCGTTTCTAAGCCGAAGAGCCAGCGCTGTCCGAAGACATCTCCATGGTCATGTGGCCGGCATGACTATGTGCCGAAGGCTCACGGAGTGCTGTTACCTTCCCACCAAAGTGGTCCCTATTTTTCTATTTGCATTTTTTACGTGCTTTCGAACTGCTAGGTTGGCAGAAGCTGGGACAAGTAACGGGATCTCACTCCATTACGTGGTACTAGGGATTCGAACCACTGAAATGCCGACCTTCTGATCGACAAGCTCAGCATCTTAGCCACTGAGCCACCACGTCCCGTTTCACATGATACATTCAAATAAACTGTTCAACCACCTTGCCTGTCCATAACTTTGATGAATAATTTTGAAATGCCATTTATGGCTAGTTCCAATCAAGAACCTCAAATCCACAGACAGAATGTATGGGCAGAGAACAAGGAAATGTTTAATTTACTGTAGTGATTGATACAGTATGTGCTTCTAAACAATTGGGGTATTGTTGCCGGAATGGGTATTTGCTAGGGCATTTTCAGAAAGGTATTATTTATTTATTTGATGAATTTGTGTACTTATTTCAACATAATGACTCTGGAGCACTATATAATATAGTGGTCCTTAATTAAAAACTGTGGTTGAAAAATCAATACTCTGATAAAGTTGTGTCCTATTCTTTTTAAGAGTGAATGCATAATAATAAGCTATTGTAATAGATATTGTAATTATAAGCTATTAAAAGACAGGCATCAATGTATACACTCTCAGAGTAATGCACGATAAAATTAGAAAGTACAATCTAATTCAACAATTAGCCCAGGGTCATTTAGCTGAGCATATAAATTTAATTAATTAATTAAACAAATACGATCATAATGAAACAAAAACAATTGAATTTTAGAATCACATCATAAGGACTTAGAATGATAAGACACCAAACTGGCAGTGATTTGCTAACAAGAGATCTTCTATTACTCTATCCCAATAATTGTCCAAGGTAAGATATACAGAAGAGAACCTTTGCTCCTAGAAGTAAACTTAGCCTGAAGGGAACATTTTTGGAGTAAGATGCATCTTAATGAATTTAGGCTAGACTTTGCCCTAACACTGGATTACTCCAGATGTGCTGGAGTTCAAATATTGCTAGCCACAAGATATGAAAACAATAATCCAACATATTCAGACAACACTAATTTAGGGAAGGCTTGCTGATGGTATAAGTGGTTAAAGCTATGCAGAAGAAAAATTCCTTAGAGATCTTAAAGCAGTCTTCAGCGATATCATATTTTCAAAGGACCACTCAATGTTTTTCTATGTTCAACATTCCCACACTTACTAATTGCCTAACTTTAAACCATTGCTTTTAGTTCCTATGTGTTAAATTGATATTCCCACCCAAGTTAATCATACATAGTTCCTGAAGTGCAATTATACTACAAAGTCATATAGGACTTCAGTGAAGGTCAATAAAATCAAGGCTGGAGATGAAAGAGCTGCCACACCATGAAAAGGTTTATTAGTCCATTTTGGATCGTTACCGCTAGACAACTACTGTGGGGGAATAAGTGGGCTGTTCAAACACAAGACAATGACCACCAATGCTTTGTGATTACCACGCAGAGCTTCAGGGGGCTTCTTTGAAACCAAAGTAACTACTACTTAACAGCTGTGAAAATGTTCCTTCTTTGCAGCAGACCACTAAATTAAAAACAAGCCAAAAAGCAGATACTCCAGGTTCTTAGTCAAAACATCAGAAATGTTAAATGTTCAAAGCAACGTGTGCCAGTTTTGACATTTCAAAAGCACATTTGCTTCTTTTATCAGACAGTTGTGGGTTTTGCTCAACGAGGCTAAGAAAAACTCCAATCATTGTGGCGCCTGTAAAATTTAATTTCCACAATGTGAATCAGATTAGGCTCCATTAAGGATCTCATCTATAAAACATCAAAATGTTGGGAAGGTGCTTTGTTTGTAGCCAGTTTTTCATTTTCCGACAGCTGCTCGTAGGAAACTTGCATGCTTTTCTTCAACTGTTTCCACAAATTAAAAACATAATAAAAATTCTACACCTATAGAGAACAACTTTTAAACTTTCCTGTTAATGGGAAATGTTCCATATCGGGGACTCCAATGAAACTCCTGCTGATACAATGCTGACATAATTTAAATATATTTTAAGACGGGGCAGGCAGAGTTCCAACCTTGGAGTATTTTTTTAAATGGATCCCAACATATACTTGCAGATGTAATGAGAAGTATTTACTGGCACATTGCCAGCCCCTACTTTAAAGTCTATAGATGCCTTTCCTATGTAAAGAAATATATCTGTTTACAGCTAAACATGATGATGTGGCATATATTATTGATTTCTTATATTTATTCCCTGCCTTTCCTCTAACAGCTCATAAGCAATTCTTAGTTCCTATTTCGTCCTTGCCAACAATCATTCTGTGGGGTAGATTAGACCAGTGTTTCTCAGCAACTTTAAGATATGTTGACTTCAACTCCTAGATTTCCCTAGCCAACACTTTTAAGAAATCCACAGACCTTAAAGTTTTGAAGGATAAGAAACACTGGATTAGACCAGAGGTCTTCAGACTTGGCAACTTTAAGACTTGTGGACTTCAATTCCCAGAATTCTCCAGCCAGCTATGCTGGCTGGAGAATTCTGGGAGTTGAAGTCCACAAGTCTTAAAGTTGCCAAGTTTGAGGACCCCTGGATTAGACACTCTCTTCTGGGACTTTTATGTAAAAGTAGACTGTGACGAGCACTATAATAATCTGAGATACTTCGCTTTTTAGGAGAATTGGAACCAATTCATCACCACTGACAGGTTTTGCAGGAACCAGAAATATATATGAATAAAGGAGTTAAGAGGATTGGCCTCCAGAGCACATAGATATTACCAATCCAGCTCTTCTGGATCTGCTGGGATCTCTCTTTTCAACAGTGAAACAGTTTGGGAATTACAATCAGAACATTTTGAAAGAACGCTGAATTTTAGAAGGCTGGCGATAAAGAACTAGGACTGTACCCTGATATAGGGAACCAAGGTTTTTGTCAACTTCAAAACGAATCCATGCTGCCATAGCCATATTTTGGTTTCTTAGCTTGCCACACACTATGAGGGGAGTGTCACGTAGTGAATATTGTCAGTTGTATGTCTATGCAGGGTGATGCACCCCTATCCTAATATTATGGTACATTCCAATACAAGCAGAACACGTGATGTGATCTTGTACGCACGTCCACATTTCTGATCCACCATTGATCACTTTTGACTTGGCTCTTGACCTGAACGGTCGTGTTTTCTTAGCAAAAATGTAATTATTCAGGATTTATTGTTTTTGTACCGAAATAAATATTTTCTATTAGACTTTTAATCTCGGCTTTATTTCTAACTGTCTGAATTCCAAGTAAAAGATCCAAATCGCCTCTATGAGATTTATTCTCACCTTAACAGGGAGGGAGAAGCTTGGAATGTCAGATGAGACAATAACAACAGATAGTCCTGTGGGAACCAAGATCATCCCAACAGGTGCTGTCCAGAGACTTGAAGGAGTTACCAGGGAGAAACCAGAACGCCTAATTGGACCATGTGACCTGTGACATGGAGGGAGGGGGAATATCTATTCTTTAATTATACGAAAACTGCAGGAAATAGTTAGAGTTGGCTTTGTTTTCATGTGTGCCAAAATGATGTACTCAATAAAGCTGTTCTTAAAGAGATCTGGTCATCTTGATTTGCTGGCTTGGTTGGGTTCATCAGTAGACAGTCACTTCTTTTGTCACAAGAACCTGAGGGCACAGAGGAAGCCCTTGTACACATTGTTGGTGTACAGTGGGAGAGGACCAAGTCTACATCCCAGATCAAGCACAAACTTAATTGAATGACTCTGAATCACAGTCTAATCTATTCCACAGAGTTATTGTTTGTGAGGACAAAACAGGGAATGGACATCTAGAGCCCCTGAAGGAACGATAGGACATTGATGCAAGAATCACTAATATAGGTCACATCACTATGTTTAGTCAGAAACAAAGAACATCAGCCATATATTTAAGGAACCAAAATAAGAAGAAAGCACAACGTTGTTGTTTTTTAAAAAAATTAAAAGAAGAAAATGCCTATATTCTAAATTTTGAATGGACCCAGAGGAGTAATACTTAGAATATACTACTTAAGCAGCCACGCCTGCCTATCAGTTTGTGCCTGCATGCATAAGAGAATGGTTTCTCCCATTATGATTCTATATGGTTGTTACAATCCACAGAAGAGGCCTTTTAAAGATACCCACAGTGCTAAGGAAGCTGAAATTGGTGCACACAGGAGTGGCATTATATTGTTTCCAGGCTATGGAATGTATTGCCTGTAATGGTATGCGGAAGTTATTATTAGCATACGGCATTGCTACAGTGGGCAGGAGACCACAATGCTGTTGCAGAATAGCAGTTGGCTTGCCAAGATACCAGCCCTGTTAGAGGAAACACTTGCGTGCTTCCCAAGATGCGCCAGAGGAGGACAAGCTAAACATGAAACATTCATCATAGCTTCTGAGATATGTATTAAGTAAGTCTTTCTTATGGTTTCATATTTATAATATACAGAATATGTAACAGAGAAGAAAATGGTAGAGACCTGGGTCACACAGTCTATTAAATGTGCTTTGTTGCTGTGCAACCTAAATTCATACAATTTTTATGAACTCCCCAAAACAACTCAGGATGTCCATCCTAAAAAAATGTAAGTTAGTTAAGAGGTTGATTTTCTATAGAGCAATCCTTCCAGACGTGAAGACCTAACACTGAATGGGGCTAGAATGGGGTGAAAGAGTAGGTGCTGCAATAACGATGTTATGAGTTACTGTATATTTGGGGCAATCTCTTCCTCCTTTCATTACAAACACACCAATCAAGGGAGGCTCTATAAGTGGCTGAACTTTTAAATTAAAAATAAATATATTCAATAGCTTTCAAAATTATATTTGCAAGTAGCAACAGTAATAAATATCTATGACTGAGGTGCTCCAGTTACATTTGGGAAAAGTCTAGAGATTTTAGTTATATTTTTTTTGCAAAATAGTCTTGGGTCAATTTTTTATTTTTTATTTATTTTTATTTTTTTTATTTTGTCAAGTACGTATTGGTAATATACATAGATATAACTTTGTTTATATACATAAGATGGGTACTGATAAGAGGGAACATTAGGACAGGGACAGTAGACATGCTGGTGCACTTATGCACGCCCTTTACTGACCTCTTAGGAATCGGGTGAGGTCAACAGTGGACAGTCTAAGGGTAAAGTTTTATTTATTTATTTATTTGTGAGATTTATATACCGTCTCACAGTGCAAGCACTCTCTAAGCAGTTTACACCAGTAAGCAATGTAAGCAATATTGCCCCCAACAATCTGGGTCCTCATTTTACCTACCTCGGAAGGATGGAAGGCTGAGTCAACCTTGAGCCGGTGAGATTTGAACCGCTGACCTGCGGATCACAGTCAGCTAAAGTGGCCTGCAGTACTGCCTCTAACCACTGCGCCACCTCGGCTCATACCCCTCTTTTGGGGGTTTGGTGACGAAACCACAGAGTCAGGTAGTGAGTTCCAGGCATTAACCACTCTGTTGCTAAAGTCGTATTTTCGTAATTTCTCCCAACCTGCATTAAACCTCTCTGGTGATGGTGATGTTATCCATTCAATCATATCTGACTCTTGGTGATTCTATGGGCCAGGTCTCTCCACATCTTCTACCTTGCACTGCTTCTTTGAGTTTTTCTATGCTCTGGTTGGTGTCAGGTTTGATGAAGTCCAACCAACATGTTCTTTAGCGTCTTGGTTTCCTTAACCCTCTCTGTATGTGGGGATTTATATCCTGCATTCTCGGGAGAAAACTGAGAGCTAGGGAATTCCAAGGTTTGATTCACTATGTGGAGAGCAAAATGAGGTTCAAGAAAGCTTTAAAACATTTTTTTTAAATATAACCAACAATGAAACTATTCTACAAACAACATTAAACCAATTTATCTACAAGCTACATAGTAATCTGGGAATTACATAGTCTCTTGGCATTTGATTTCTTCTCCCCACCCCCCAGCCCCGTGCCCTGCAAAGCAATTTATCTCTTGATTTTTTGTTCTGAGCGCCCATTTGGCAGATGCAATTTGTTGCCACTTTTACACAGTGGATCTATTCCCTCACAAATGCTTACTGCTAAGGAAGTTGCAGAGAAATATAGACTTCCGATCACTGCGGCATTTTTTTGCCACAGAGCTCTGTGTATGACACGCCCCCCCCCCAAAAAAACGCTGTTTAAAAGCAAAAGAAAATAAGATGCGAGCCGACAGCTGTTCCACAACTGGAGCCAAAAGCTGTAGAGTGGATCCAATCCTTGGAGATCCTGCCTGCAAGAATGGCTCCAGCTGTAACAAAGTAGATTAATCATTTCAGCACCCACATCTGACAGCCAAGAAAAACTATTTTGTACATGAAATATGAAGATTTGAACTCTCCCGTGGGGAGTCCAAAAGTTGATATAACAGCTCACTGTATCGACCATTCAAAAATAGAATCCAGCACAAAAAAAAAAAAAGCCAAGCATTGTTTAGAACAGAGGCCACACTGGGAGTGTCCAATTCAGCAACTTTAAGAGCTATGACTTCAACTCCCAGAATTCCCCAACCATGCTTCTGAGTTTCTGAGAGTTGAAGTCCACAGGTCTTAAAATTGCCCAGCGTGGACACCTCTGAGCTTCACATTTTGGGGGTTTTGTTGCTGCAACTGAGGTCTCCAGTGGTTGATGCCAGTGGTGAAATCCACAAATTTTTTTGCTACCGGTTCTGTGGGTGTGGCTTGGTGGGTGTGGCTTGGTGGGCGTGGCAGGGGAAAGATACTGCAAAATCTCCATTCCCACCCCACTCTAGGGGAAGGATACTGCAAAATCCCCATTCCCTCCCCACTCCAGGGGAAGGATATTGCAAAATCTCCATTCCCACCCCACTCCAGGGGAAGGATATTGCAAAATCTCCATTCCCACCCCACTCCTGGGGGAAGGATACTACAAAATCCCCATTCCCTCCCCACTCCTGGGGGAAGGATATTGCAAAATCTCCATTCCCACCCCACTCCTGGGGGAAGGATACTGCAAAATCTCCATTCCCACCCCACTCTGGGGCCAGCGAGAGGTGGTATTTGCTGGTTCTCCGAACTACTCAAAATTTCCACTACCAGTTCTCCAGGACCTGCCAGAACCTGCTGGATTTCACCCCTGGTTGATGCCCTGAAGCTCAGTGACCATGAAGGCATTCTAAAGAAGACCAAGCCAGGATTTTCTGCTTTTTCCCCCTCCCCTCATTGGGGGCAATTGTTTTCTTTTTTTGGAAGTTTATTTTAATGTTACAAGCCTATTATAAGGCTTAAATGGGACTTTTATTTTCTTTCCCACATCAATGCAGTCAAAAACAAAACTATTCATTCTTTTGGTTTGCCATAGTCACAAGAGGATTTGGGGGCTCCGTAAGAAGGATTTTGGATGCTCTATGGAGCCTGTGGGTTTCCTAACACTGACACAGACTGTAGGTCTGCACAGATCATTTGCTTTGTTAGTTATCTTGGTGGAGGTATCTTCAGGACATAGAAGTGCATGCCTAGACGACCTCAGAGGAGCCATAAAACAGTTGGGCCAAGACTTGAGTGGCGCTATCTGTTTCATAGTTTCATGGAATGGATCTAGTGAAGGTTATTTAATTATCTGTACTAACTTGTAGAATTTGTAGGCATTAACCCTAAATGTAAGAAAGTCAACATGATGAGTAGTCATGGAAAAAATTATGGAATTGCCTCCTTTAAAGGACATCTAAATTGGTGGCCATCATTCCACTGTAGACTAGCGTATTTTAAAATATTTATTTTATTAGGTTTTCTTATATGCCGCCCAACTCCCGAGGGACTCAGGGCGGCGTACAGCACAAAAGATACAAGAATAACCAATAAACAATTAGATTAAAATCAGGATATAAAAATTAAAAATTACAATATTAAAAAAAAACCATCCAACCATCAGACATACCCGGGGGAGAGTTCAGTTGGAATTAAGCTCTACCCCCTGCCTGCAGGAAGAGCCATGTCTTAACGGCTTTTCGGAAGGCCAGCAGGGTGGGGATGGTTCGGGTCTCTGGAGGAAGTTGGTTCCAGAGCACGGGGCCCGCCACAGAGAAGGCTCTCCCCCTAGGGCCCGCCAGCCGGCATTGCTTGGCTGACGGGAGCTGGAGGAGGCCAACTCTGTGGGCCCTAACCGGTCGGAGGGAAGTATGAGGCAGAATGCGGTCCCGGAGATAACCTGGTCCTAAGCCATGAAGGGCTTTAAAGATGATGTTCAACACCTTGAATTGGACGCGGAGACTAATGCGCAACCAATGCAGCTGGCGGAGTATAGGTGTCACGTGGGTGTACCTTGGCACACCCACCACAGCACGCGCTGTGAAATATGGTCTTCTGTAAGAGTTCCCATAAGTGTACCTGGACACAATCTGTTTTTACCACAGTATTTACTACTGTAATACACAATATATTTACATATTATTATAAGAATCTTTCCTAGACTTTGGCATTTCAACCACTCAGCATCCAAACTTTATTATTATTTATTTATATTTCCTATTCCTAGACTGCCTATCTCCCTCAAGGGAGATTTTATACTTGTCCAAAGAATAAAATTAGATATGCTTCATAAAATATACAGAAGAAACCTTTTCTATCACCTTTTGAGCTACTGCATTTTTATTATAAAACCAGCTTTTTCAAAAAAAAAATCCTCTGTACTAACAATTGTTCTTGTACACTGTTTCAGGCTTTCTTGTTTCTTTTAAAGTGCTCAATAATATGTAAATTATTCAGCATTATTTTAAAAAGAACAAAGATCCTTTAGCTGATCAATTGGCCAGAAATAGCAATGATACAAGACCACAGACACCGATCATGCCAAAGTTTTAAAACAAATCATTGTAGTATAGAAAGAGTGAACACTAACAGGAAATTATGATTGCACCCATTCTTCTCATCAGAGCCACTTGTTATACGAATCCTACTTAAGTATAAACACTGGAAAATATGTGGTCCTTTGGTTAGATTAGAAGTAAGCGATGCCCATGAACACCTCTGTAAGACCAATCTTCTTTTTTTCTTTTGATAAAGGAAAAATGAAATGAAAAATTAAAATATTCCAAATCAATAAAAACCACCAGTATTGTTTCTATTCACAGGAACCTAATGGGTTCCATTTAAACTCCATGGGTGCTGTTGGAAAATCAAAACTGCAGAATCTTGGAAACTGATTAGGTACAACTCCATCTTTTATTAGAGAATTACCGCATTTTTCAGAGTATAAGATGCACTGGAGAGTACTGTAAGACGCACCTTAGTTTTGGGGGAGGAAAATAGGGGGGGGAATCTACCTATCAGGTATTCATCTGGCTAGCATCCTTAATCTGGTCAGCTTCAGCACATTATTTTATCCCCTGTTTAGGGCTGAAAAAAATCTTCTTCGGAAGGAGTAGCAATGAAAACAAGCCTGCAAAGACTTAGGGCTGGAAAAAAACTTCTTCGGAGGGAGTAGAAATGAAAAAGCCTGCAAGCTGGGAAGATCGTTAGCACCTCATTAGGGCTGAAAAAAACTTCTTCGGAGGGAATAGCAATGAAAACAAACCTGCGAGCTGGAAGAGCCGGGGAAGATCGTGAGCACCTCGTTAGGGCTGAAAAAAATCTTCTTCGGAGGGAATAGCAATGAAAACAAGCCTGCGAGCTGGGAAGAGCTGGGGAAGATCGTTAGCATCTCGTTAGGGCTGGGAGAAAAAAGCTTCAAAAAAGCTACATTCGTAGTATAAGACGCACCCAAATGTTCAGCCACTTTTAAGGGGGGAAAGGTGCGTCTTATACTCTGAAAAATATGGTAAGCATTAAGATATCAATTATCTGAACTGCCACCCAATGCTTTACTTGGAAGTACGCCTCACTGCCCAGAAAAATGGCAACAGTGACCTGGATTGATAAATATCTTAAGAACTTGAAGATGTAGAGAGGAACGCCTCAATTTGCTTTCCATTTGAGCTGATCCAGATGATCACTAGTTCACGGAATGTCTTCATTTTCTGGTTTTATAAATGCTGTCATGCTTATTTCAGGGAACCCTAGAATTAGAAGCAGGCACAAGCAGGCCCTCAAGGCTGGACTTCTCTGATAAGTGGGTTTACTGCAGGGGTGGGTTGCTCCTGGTTCGGACCGGTTCTTAGAACCGGTAGCGCCGGCGGCAGGAGGCTCTGCCCACCAGCCCGGGACACTTCTGCGCATGCGCAGAAGCATTGCACGCGCACGTGTGCAGGCGAACCAGTGGCAAAATATTTTACAACCCACCACTGGTTTACTGTAAAATCTAATGAAGCTGTTATGGAAGAATTGCAGGGATTGCTATGTATCAAATTCAAGCTCTATTTACAGTGAATAGAGGCTAAAGTTCTTGCACCTTTTTCCCCTTACCTTTTGGCCTGCAATTATCTCGTTTTTCTGACAGAAAGCCTCTTTTCAGTAACAGGTTAAACAGTTTGCTTTTGAGTTTGGTATATTTAATCCTCAGTGCTTTTACCATGGCAGTCCGTTTATGACTAGGTAAGTCTTATAAGCATGCCCATGGAATGCTTCCTGCAATAACTAGGCATCAGTCCCACTAAAATTCAGACTGTTTTATAAGGCAATTCATAGAAAGAAAAGGAAGTATTTCAAAACATAGCCAAGGTCATTGACATAGGAAAAGGGACAACAGAAAGTTATTGCCGGCCAAAACAAAGGGTCACGTGGTAAGTCATGTGGTTTATTTGAGACTCGTCCTTGTAGTTCTCGTCACACCTCCTGGAACCAATTAACAACCCGCACTGAGATACCACTGCATTATAAATTATAAATTGAAGAATCAGAACTCAGAGATGCCCTACTGGCATCAGCTACAATAGGTATCTTTCAATGTACAAAGGATCAAATCTGGATTGTTTGTTTTTAAAAACCAAATAGATTTTCATGATATATAGGAACCAGTTTTTGAAGGTAAATGCCTGAACCATCAATATTGTGCATTGCACAATGTATAACTGGGTCTTTGCAAACAGATACAAAGTAACTCTTTTATCAGTTTTACTATAATATAAATCTATATTATATATCATGGAAATTTACTTTTACAATCTTCTGAGCCCAGAAAATCCAAATATAGAATAGCTGGGAATAATGGGAACTGGCTCTTAAATTTGAAAAACCATTTCCAAAAATTACCATGATGGAGCCATTATGAAACACATTACACTGAATTTTCCCTCAGTGGAATGGTTTCCAACTACACAATTGCTGAGGCCACAGTGTAAATCTATCCTTAAAAACCAAAGGGAGCCCAGGAAAGGAGGTTTTTGCCAATTAAAAATAAAAATGTAGCTGCATTTAGTCTAGCCCATGTTATTTTTTTGAAATTATCTTGTATCTGTATTATGAGCCCAATTTAGCTAAACAACTGTGGATCCAATAACCACCTACTAGCAACCTATTGGTCCAGACTCCTTTATTGCTGGATATATTTTGCAAAAGGACTGCTTCCAAGTTACAAAGAAGGCAAGTTCAATTACATTTCTTTTTGTAAAATATCTAGGTTTCATCAAAAAAGACTATTAATGTTTTGGGACATAGATATAGATAGATAGATAGAGAGAGAGAGAGAGAGAGAGAGAGAGAGAGAGAGAGAGAGAGAGAGAGAGAGAGAGAGAGAGAGAGAGAGAGACATATAGACATAGAGATAGATAGATGAGAGAGAGAGAGAGAGACATAGAGATAGATAGATAGATAGATAGATAGATAGATAGATAGATAGATAGATAGATAGATAGATAGATATAGATAGATATAGAGACATATAGACATAGAGAGAGAGAGAGAGAGAGAGAGAGAGAGAGAGAGAGAGAGAGAGAGAGAGAGAGAGACATAGAGATAGATAGATAGATAGATAGATAGATAGATAGATAGATAGATAGATAGATAGATAGATAGATAGATAGATAGATAGATAGATCTTGTTTAATAACAAGAAAATCTCATGAATGTAAGAAAGATGATTTGGGAATTTACTGGGTTCTTACATTCTGAATTCCATAAATGTCAAGCAACTCCCTGGAGCACATTATCCTTTTTAAAAGTAATAAAAGCTATCTGCAGATAGGAAAAGTATGCAAAATCTTCTTGAAACTTGAAGAACTGATGTCTATCAATGCAGACAAGTCTGACTTATACAAACCAATGGTCTTATACAGGAGGAGACCAGTTCTCAAATCTTCCTACTCATTATAGATTTGAAGCATACAAATTGAGGCATGTGGATACATGTAGCTCCAGAAAGGACACTACAGAAGATGCTACCGGATTATTATTATTTTAGCTGTTGTAAAGTGTCACAGCAGAGAATCTATAAAATGCATTGAAATGCTCTTATTAATTGCACTGAATCATTTCATTTACATTTAATTGAAGTTTCAATCAAATGCACTCAAAATATAAAGCCAACTGCTGTGTTTGTCCACTAGCAGTCCTTATAATGTTCTTCTAAATGTGACTCTTGTTCCCACAAAATTTGTGCAGTCTGATTTCAGGTTGTGCTGATTGTTTGTTTTTGCTGATATTATTACCAGGTTTTATGGAATTGTAATTTGCTGTTTTACCACATGAAATCTCACATGAAAGGAGGGCAATACTTTTAAAGAAACACATTACTTAGTATTCTTGTGATGCTTTAACAATCCAGACACAAGGAAGTGGTTGGATTATAAGGAATAATAGACATTCAGCAAGACAGATAGTGAAGGTGAGTGATTTTCTCTTTCATAGTATAATTATTTTTTTGCCAAAGCCTAGAACTTTTTATGACTAAGAAACTATACTCTACAGACATTAGTTTCAACATTGTCTTTTTTAAAGAAAATTGCAAACTCAAATTCATCATAATGAATGGCTATTACCAGTAGTAGGAAATCCTTGTTACCAACTTTTAGATATAACATGAAGAGGTTCTGGCTGGTAGAGCTCTCTCATAGGAAAATGACTGGTTGGATCCAGTGAATTCAAAACATTTCTGCTTCCATTTGCAGTGTCCCATTTCAGAAAACTACTGTAAATGTGTTCTTGTCCTTGAATTCATGTTCTCCAGATTTTCCGCAGTGGAATGGGACAACTTGCCATGGCCAACTCTCCACACCCATCTTTTATTTAATTTATTTATTTATTGAAATAGATTTGTATGCCGCCCAACTCCCGGGGGACTCTGGGCAGCTCACAACATGTCAAATCCATTTATCAATATAAAATCATAACAATTAAAAACTACAAAAGTTAAAAAACATCTAGCATTCATAACCAGGGGGGAGACCCAAATATAATCTGATTGGTCTCACTTCCACCCCGCCTGCCGGAAGAGCCAGGTTTTTATTGCTTTACGGAAGGCCAGCAGGGTGGGGATAGTCCTGATCTCTGGAGGGAGTTGGTTCCAAAGGGAGGGAGCTCCCACAGAGAAGGCTCTCCCCCTCGGCCCCGCCAACCGGCATTGCTTGGTTGATGGGACCTGGAGGAGGCCAACTCTGTGGGCCCTAACCGGTCGTAGGGAGGTATGCGGCAGGATGCGATCCCGAAGGTAACCTGGCCCTGAGCCATGTAGGGCTTTAAAGGTCAAAACCAACACCTTAAATTGGATCCGGAGACTAATGGGCAGCCAATGCAGCTGGCGGAGGATAGGTGTTACGTGGGTGTATCTAGGCACACCCACCACAGCTCACGCAGCTGCATTTTGCACCAATTGCAGTCTCCGGACACTCTTCAAGGGTAGCCCCATGTAGAGCGCATTGCAGTAATCCAGCCGTGAGGTGATAAGGGCGTGAGTGACTGTGAGAAGTGCCTCCCTCTCCAAGTAGGGTCGCAATTGGTGCACCAGGCGAACCTGTGCAAAGGTCCCCCTAGCCACAGCTGAAAGATGTTGCTCCAATTTTAGCTGTGGGTCTAGGAGGACACCCAAATTGCGAACCCGTTCTGAGGGAGCTAATTTCTCCCCCCCAAGAACCAAGGAGGGACAATTGACAGAATCCTTGGGAGGCAATATCCACAGCCACTCAGTCTTGTCCGAGTTAAGTTTTAGCCGGTTCATCCCCATCCAGACCCTAACATCGTCCAGGCAGCGGCCCATTATGTCCACGGCTTCCCTGAATTGAGACGGGGTGGAGATGTACAACTGGGTATCATCAGCATACTGCTGGTACCTCACCCCGTGTCGTCGGATGATCTCACCCAGCGGTACTGTCAGTTTCAACTGAAAGTCGGAATTTAAAAACAAAGGGTAGCTATGCAAAAATACACATTTACTAGAAATGGACATCCAAAACAGCATCCTACTGGTTCATGTACTGGTTAAATGTAGAATATAATAATTATTTTTTCACATACTGTAATCTGATAAAGATCATGACAGATTTAGATACAGGCTAAAAGAAAATTGCCAAAGCAACAACTAAAAAAAAAAGTTTGTCAGTAATGTCTTTTGCAGAATTTTTAATGTTAAAAATTTCCCATCATGATACTTGAACCCAAAGTCAAATATCAAAGTTGATAATTGTGAATTGAATTCTGCAACTCAAACAGAATCATTTCCAATTTTGAGAATTATATGCTTGGAATTTTTGGAATTCCAAACTTATTGGAATTATTTCCAAACTCCACACACACATGCATATTAAATTATTAAATCTGGAATTATCCTCCTTTAAGCAATTTCTATGTAATTAATCTAATTTTAAACTAATTTAGTCGTGTAAAAATGTAACCAAAAATATTATCAATATTGTTTAAAGGAGAATCAATCCACATCTAATAATCACAGGGCTTTTTTTTCCTAGGAGAATCCTGGCCAGAAAGAATAATTAAAAGTCCAAGTAAAAGGCTGAAGTTATACTATATTTTTCTCATATTTTCTTGTTTTTAAAGAGGAAACATGTTAGTAGACAAACAAAAACAATTTATAAAACTTGACAGTTTTATCTTCATCCAAACCAGACAAATGCTTCAAAAAGATATTGAACCTTAGACTGTCTACAGTCGACCTCTCCCTGTTTCTAAGAGGTCTGTAAGGGGCGTGCTTAAGCGCACCACTGTGCCTACTGTCCCTGTCCTACTGTCCTGTTGTCCTCTTTTATCGTTACTTTTTACTTATGTTTATACAAACTACTACCCTGTTTCCCCCAAAATAAGACATCCCCTGATAATAAGCCCAATCAGGCTTTTGAGTGCATGGAAATAAGGCGAAGCGCTTATGTCAGGGTTCAAAAAAATATAAGACAGGGTCTTATTTTCGGGGAAACACGGTACTATCCTATACATGTTTGACAAATAAATAAATAAAATAAAAATAAAATATATCACTTCATTTTCTGTTGAGCAGTTCAGAAGCCTGTAAACTACCCCCTTCTAAGTCATGCCATTTTCCTTATTGAAGAATTATGAATATTTCTCTCCCCAAGAGAATATTTTGGTGGCTAAATGGCCACATGAAATTCAAAAAAAGGACTGTAGAAAAAAATATTTTAATGTGAAATTTGCTGAAACAATGTATTAAATTGCAAGGCTGGAATTCACATCATTTGTTTTCTAAGCTGTAATCATAAAAGAATTTAGAAGCCCCCCCCAGCCCATCAACCCAGTGGGAGTCACTTCTGAATAAACATTCATGAGGCTGCTATGTCAGTAAAAGTACTTTGAAGCGGGCCTTTACAAATCATATTCTAATTCTTCAAAATGCTTTTTGCTAGTACTTCTGTAATGATTTTAAACAAAATATGGAGAAGCGACTTTTTTTTTAATGGCTTCATTGATTCTAATAATTGCTTATGCTGGAAATATATGTGGTTTTTAAAACAATACATTTGTTGTGAATCCCATTTCCAAACTTACTTTTAAGGACTATTCTTCTACTCTATTAAACGTCTTCTATTAAACGTCTGGTTTTCCCAGTTGCAATGTATGGCTGTGAAAGTTGGACCATAAGGAAGGCTGAGCGCCAAAGAATTGAGGCCTTTGAACTATGGTGCTGGAGAAGACTCCTGCAAGTCCCTTGGACTGCAAGGCGATCAAATCGGTCAGTCCTAGAGGAGATCAACCCTGACTGTTCTTTAGAAGGCCAGATCCTGAAGATGAAACTCAAATACTTTGGCCCCCTAATGAGAAGGAAGGACTCACTGGAGAAGAGCCTAATGCTGGAAATGATTGAGGGCAAAAGAAGAAGGGGACGGCAGAGAATGGGGTGGCTGGATGGAGTCACTGAAGCAGTCGGCGTGAGCTTAAGTGGACTCCAGAGGATGGTAGAGAACAGGAAGACCTGGAGGAACGTTGTCCATGGGGTCATGATGGGTCGGACACGACTTCGCAACTAACAACAACAACAAACGTCTTTGTTTTTGGGTTTTTTGCTATATTGTCCGTTCATCTGTAAGCAGTCAAGAGTTAGTCAGATAGTGAGGGAGGGAGGGAGGGACAGAGACAGTCCACTGCATGATGAAAGCCTTCATTAAAAATTATGAATTATAATCCATCATTCTGGGCCAGAGAAGATTGATAGATGTGTTTCTATTTCTTAACTTCTGGCTCTTGGAGACAACTACAGCATTTTTTTCTTTACTCAATACCTATAACTACTTCTTCTTTTACCTTCTATCACTGATCAGAGTTCAGAATATCGCCTTCTAACAGAACAGAGTAGAGACATTAAGAAAGTAAATTGTTTTAACTGTCTCTTTTAACTGTCTTAGCCAGTGGTGAAATGTAAAAAATTTCCCTACCGGTTCTCTGGGTGTGGCTTATTTTGTGGGCGTGGCTTGGAGGTCATGTGAGCATGGCTTCAGGTGGGTATGGCTTTGTGGTCAGGTGACCAGGTGGGCGTGCTTGGTGGTCAGGTGACCGGGTAGGCGTGGCCAACTTGTAAAATGTGGTGAAACTCACTTAACAACGCTGTTGCTTAGCAACCAAAATTTTGGGCTCAATTGTGGTCATAAGTTTTTATTTATTTATTTATTTATTTATTTCTTTTTCTTTCTTTCTCTTTCCTTTCCTTCTTTCCTTTCCTTTCCGTTTATATCTATCATCTATCAATATCTATATCTATATCTATATCATCTATCTATATCTATATCTAATCTATATCTACTGTATATATCTGTATCTATATCATCATTTATATCTATATAATCTCTCTCTATCTCTCTATTTTCCAGAGTTTTATTGCAACACATACAGGTTCAAATCTGGCACAGAAAAGACACAGATCGTTCTTTTTCCACTCACCCACCCCAAAAAACCCCACCCCAAAACAGCATGCAATATTAAACAGCCTGGAAAAACACTTGCGTGAACACGGAGGCTGCATCATGCCATATCTCTGCAACCTGCAAATCAAGAAGGCCAGAATGGCTTTGGAAACAGAATTTAATTTGGGCAAATAAAAGGGGGAACGTGGAAGGTTCCCCCCTTTCCACCGACTGCTGAGTTAAATGGAAGTTGAGTTTTTTGCAGGGAGAGAAAAGAAGGTGGGAGGGGGTCTCTCTCTGGAGCAAGGCATCCCCAGCACACCTGTTAATCCAGCCAGCCACACAACTACAAGTGTGGTGCGGAAGAAGATCATCTTCCCGGCAAGCGCATGCGCACCGGTCAGCTGATCTTCCGGTTTCTGGTGCACGCATGCATACCGACCAGCTGGTCTTCATGCACACATGCATGCCAGAAACTGGAAGAGCAGCCGCCCGGTGCTGAAAAGTTTAGCCAACACTGCCCTACTTCAATCATCATTTTTTTGCTATTTAGGCCAGAAAAATCTCTTTGATACCTGATGAGCCATCTTGCCTTGTATATCTTTCCTAGGAAGCTCATACCACTTGGCCAAAAGCCACTCTCCCAGCAGTACTGATCAAAGACAATATCTCTCCTTCCGTTCGTAACCAAACTCTACCAGTTTGATCTGTGTTATAGCACTATCGACATGACAGCCCCCTAAAATGTTACCCACTTTGCTCACCTCTTCCACACTCAGTGGAATTTCCTATTTTTTCCTCCAATATTGGGTTGACTTACACTTGCTCAGAAGGGAGAAATGTGCATCCCTGTGAAGAGCAGGCAGCAAAATGACACATACAGGAAATGATCTTATTTTTCTACTACTACATTGCATTCTTCCCCATTGAGAAAAAAATGGTATTGGTAGAATACACATCCTGAAATTCTTCTAAGACCTCATTTAACTTATTGAATATAATCATTCATATTCTCTACTTCTGCCGGGTTCCATGCTTCTTAAATAATGTGATTGGACAGGAGGAAACTGACAGGAGTACCAAAGTAAAGTTAGGGAATATTATTTTCACAGAAAGAATAGTGGAAGGGTGGAACCAACTTCCAATGGAGATAGTGGGTCAATCATCAGTAATTGAGTTTAAATGTGCTTGGGATAAACACCTGTCCATTGTTCAATAAAATTTGAAATAAATAAAAAATAAAATATTAGATAAATAAAAACTAATAGTTAAAAATAATAAATTAATTAAAAAGAAAACCAAAACAATTTTTTTAAAAAACTAAAAGGCAGACTAGATGGACCACTGTGTCTTTTTCTGCCATCAGTTTTGTATGTTTCTATGAGTCACATTATATGACTCATTCTTGTGCATCAAATAACCTTCAGATTTTATCTAAAAGTTCCTGCTCTTATTATAGCATTCTTGTTTAGAATGATCCAGAAGGTTTCTGATGTTTTCTTACTGATATGAAGAAAGACGGAGGAGTGTTTATTATCCCATAAAGAGATATGCGGGCTGAGTGGCGCTGTGGCCTAGTGGTGAAGACGCTTGCCTCCATCCTAGGTAGCAGCAGATGTTTCTCTCCTAGGGCGCAAAGAAAAAAGTATCTGCTGCAAACTCCGCACGGCATCAGGAAGGGCATCCAGCCAGTAAATGCTTAGCTCCATTCAGTTATCCCAACTCTACCCGAATTAAGGGATTACAGCAGAGGTATTCAAAGCTCTGCTGGCTGGAGAATTCTGGGAGTTGAAGTCCACAAGTCTTAAAGTTGCCAAGTTTGGGGACCCCTGGATTACAGGGTCAAAAAAAGGGAGTTTTTAAAAAAAGATATATGCAAATGCTGAAAGAGAATGTGTTAACATTATATCCTCAGTACATATTTGATGCAAAAAAGAAAAGTGTAGATTTCCTTCATGATATATCCTATGCTCTTTCTATAGATGTAGAACTGTTCCACTTGCATCAAATATTTTGAGTGATTTCATAATATTAACAAGACAATCAAAATCTTCTTAATCTACAGAACGAGGCCTGCAGAATGTGGCCTTATAAAATTCAGATTACTTCCTCAGTGATAGCCATTCTGACTGGATACAGCTTTTTAAGATATTAGATTGAAGCATTTCCTCAACATTCGGTTTACTAACCATTTTAACAGCAACTGAATTTGTGGCTTTCTTTGTGCACAGCATATGCCGTTCCATTTTTGCCACTTTTTATAATATTAAAATATTATTTTAAAAAGTATATATTATATTTATTTATTAATAAATACTATATATTATTTTATTTTATTTATTTTTATTTATTTATTTTTGTCAAGTACGTGTTGGTAATATACATAGATATAACATTGTTTATATACATAAGATGGGTACTGATAATAGGGAACATTAGGACAGGGACGGTAGGCACGCTGGTGCACTTATGCACGCCCCTTACTGACCTCTTAGGAATCGGGTGAGGTCAACAGTGGACAGTCTAAGGGTAAAGTTTGGGGGGTTTGGTGACAAAACCACCATTAATATATTTATTAATAAGTATAATAAATAAATTGCTGGTCATTTATGCGCTATTTTTATGCAGCTGGGTTTCACTGCACTGGCTATTTTCCACTGCATATATTCTTAAATAGCAATCATTTAAAAAAAGTTAAAATCCAAACAGTATTTATTAACATCTAAGATTTAAACATAGCTGGAATATTGGGGGGGGTATAGAAATCTGGCTTACAATCATCAATGAATTGGCAGCTCTTCAAACTGCAATGACAAGCAAATACTCAAGAGAAAAAATGGATCAACATTTTGTCTCTCCCCACCACGCAATGCTGAACGGCATGACCGCTGCTTTTAACAGCAAACATTTATCTTTATTTTTTTTTAAATGCTTTCTTTTTTTATAGAGATGCACTTTTAAAGGGTTATCATTTATTGCGACAAACTGGGTTTTCTTTGAGCTAATAGCCACCCTGAATCTGCTCATTGATTTGCATGGAAAAATTAGACATCATGAGTCTATTTGGCAAAATTCCTCCAACATGTGGGTCTGGAAGTCATGCCCCTAGCTTGAACTCCTTCAAGCAAGTTCATAATAAATCTGACACTCCATAAAGTAACCACTTCCATTAGCGCCCTACTGCTGCACCAGCCAAAACCTTGCAACTGGATACCTCAACACTTTTGAGCTGCCCAGCCGAACCTGACTCCATACTGGGTTCTCAGAAATTCCATCTTCGATTCCCCTCACCCCGGAGAGTGCAATACGTCATACTAAATTATATATATTAAAAAGCAATATATTGCAATCACTGTGAAAGAGCCTAGCTTCTTCTACAAAGGTATTTAGCTTGGAACAGAAATTGTGACAACGTTAATGGAAAGAACCAAATTCGGATCTTTTTTTCTTTCTTTCTTTTCTTTTCTTTTCTTTTTTGCTGTTGTTGGAGTTTACAAATTGAAAGAACTTTCAGCTATTCCAGTAAAAGATATGAAATGCATCTGCAAAGTCTTTGCCTTTGTTTCCAAATGACAGCTTATCGATACGCTAGAAAGTAAAGCTTATTAAGGAGCATGATCTATAGCATTTAGGGGAGTAAAAACACTTTGTTTGCAACAAACACATACAAATTTTGTACCTTTCATTTTTATCTGTTGATCGAATATGTGTAGATCTTCCCTACATTTGAGTCATTTACTGTGCTCCTGCCATTTACTGGAAGGAAAAGTGAACATTTCATCAATTAAAAGCTACATTTTAGACCAGGGGTTCCCAAGCTTGGCAACTTTAAGACTTGTGGACTTCAACTCCCAGAATTCTCCAGCCAAAAATAAGCCCCAGTTAAGACCCCACCCACTCTGGGGTGCATGGGGGTGGGGCAAGGCACACGGGTAAAAATGAAGCTAGGGTGGGGATGGCAGGGTAGAGCTGCCCTACTACTTACTTTTGGACAGTTGCAGCCAGGCCTCACACACCAGACACCTGCCTTGCCTTGCCGGCCCACTTCTTCTGCAGCCACTTGCCACCGCTTGCGCGCGTTGCCCCCGGCCTCCGTTTCTCTGTCAGAGGCCTTCAGGAAAGGCCTCTGCAGCCAAGAAATGGGCTCCGAATTGATGTGCGTGGCACCCCCCACCTCATTTCGCCATCAGAAGCCTTCAGGAAAGGCCTCTGCAGCCAAGAAACGAGGTCCGGATTGATCCGGAACTCTGTTATCGGCTGCAGAGGCCTTCAGGAACTCCAGCAAGAACATAAAGTTGATATTTGGATTGTTCTGAATGATACTTTAAAAGGCAATGACACAACGACTAGCATCCATACAAATACATTAAAAAAGAGACAGAAAAGTCTGCAATTAGCTCACTTTTCTAGTTACCTATATTGGTCTATCCTTTATGAGTTCAAATTATAGTTCAATTATTTGAACTATATGTTTATTTAAGCATATGGCTGCCCAACACATTTCATTACTCTGGGTGACTAACAATACTTTAAAAACCAACTAAGAAATCAGCCAAGCAATATATAATAACACAGTGCATCCACACTGCACAAGTCAGGCTTGCTATCCCATCCCCAGTTCAAATGGCAGAAAGACATCACATGTTCTCCATTTGCAACCTCCTGATGGCTTCCTCACTGACTTTGTTCGTCGCAAGCCGAGAGGGAAGGTCACACATGACAATCCTGTGATCGTGGGATGCTGCAAAGTTGTAATCATGAGCCAGTCTCCGCACACCCAGATTGCGGTCATGTGAATACAGGGGTGCTTCAACTGCTGTAAACACAAGGACTGATAACAAGTACCACTCATTCAGCGCTGTCATAAATGCAAACCATTGCTGAATGAGTGGGTGCTAAGTGAGGACCATTTGTACCCTTCACTGGATATCTTTAAGCAGAGGCTAAATGACCATCCATGAGGAAAGTGTTAATCTGGATTCCTAGAAGCTTAAATAAGCTCCTTCTGATTCTTTGATTCTATAATAAATTGCCCTTTCTTAGGTAGGAAAAATGCTGACATTTGGAAGGAGATATCTGTTGGAGACTATCATTCC
This sequence comes from Diadophis punctatus similis, assembly GCA_023053685.1. NCBI lineage: Eukaryota > Metazoa > Chordata > Lepidosauria > Squamata > Dipsadidae > Diadophis > Diadophis punctatus. The sequence continues at coordinate 184,917,461 of JALIGW010000003.1, forward strand.
TTTCTTCTTTATTTATAAGTTTATCCTACATAAGAAGAAGTTTCTTGGGTTGGTTGATTTAACATTAATAAGAATACAATGAGAGCGAGAAGGAAAGACATACAAACACACAATGGAAAAATCAGCGCAAATGCAGAATGAAACCTAAAGCTTCAGCCAATGCTACGGATTTCCACTTAAGTCAGTGGGGTTCCCCCTTATTCCCCCTTCCAGCTTTTGCATATGCTCTACATCTGCTATAGGTCTCCCAACCATCTGGAGCTGATTTAGGTCTGGAGATGCAGGAGGAATAGGACTTCATTCTGTCCATGGTTTCTGCTCTCCACTGTGGCAAGAGTTTATGTTTTTAAATAAATATATTTCCTCAGGAAAAAAAAAGAGTTCAAAATGGACTCTTTTCCCCCCCCTAAATGGCTCACTGGCCGGCATTTATCATCAACTCCTTGCAATGATCTGCTTCAGTATGATTTACAAAAGATCAAATGCCAGCTACGTTTTCAGATAATGGAATACGTTGAAGAAGTTTGGCTTCCTTATGGAAATAATGTTTTGCCCCTCCCCCCCCCTAGAAATTGGTAACAGCAAAGCACAATTGATAATGCAACATAATTTATCCTCTTTTGTTAGCAGAGCAAATTGCTTCCTTATGATTCAACATGTACTTTGCATACCCGTTTAATTCCTTGAATTATGAAATGATTTGCAAAAACGACCCCTTCAACTACATCCACATCCAATTTTGCAACTCCCCTCTCAAATGCGATGCTCTTATTCGGAAAGAAATAGTAATTTTATACTTTAGTTTCGCATGTTGCAACTGTTGATTTTCTTGGAGTGAGGGTATTTTTCACCACAATGCTTAATTTGACTTTTGCTCAAGCAGTAAGGATTTTTGGTGTGCCCTCAAATTCTTGATTTGTCTTTGCTTTCAGGTTCTGGCTTCTGTCTTAAATCTGCCTTCTGGTTTGACTGTTAATTCTCACCAGCAAATCTGCTCATTGGTTTGTTGTCTATTTTCTGGGCAGAGGTAAATTGACAAAATCAAATTTGAAAAATTAGGATTATTTGGGAGAAACAATGAGGAAAAGCAAGGGGATGGGGATAAGACAACAGTTCTTTACTTTATGAAACCCCTCATATATAAACATACAAGAATCATACACATTTTTGTGAGCATAATTAAAAATGGAGACGAAATGTATTCAATTACATGCTTTACACAACATTTTCCAATGGTCTTGAGGCTACTTGTGAATCCATTGGAAATTGTTCAAATATTGGTAAAGATATTTAAAAAATGTGTTTACCAAAGAAAAACATGCACAAAAATGCAATGTGTTGTACAGAAATTGGACGACATATGTACATGAAGAAACATGTATAGGCAGTCCTCTTTGATCACTTATACATGATCAAAATTCGGACACTTGCAACTGGCATATATTTATGATGTTTGCAATGTCCCAGGGTCATGTGATTACCTTTTGTGACCTTCTGTTAAGAAACGTCATTGGGGAAGCCAGATTCACTTATCAACCATGTTAACCACTGCAGTGGCACACTTAACAAACTGTGACAAGAGAGGTTGTAAAATGGAGCAAAATTCTCTTGCTTCGCAATGAAAATTTTGGACTCAATTGCTGTCATAAGTCAAGGACTACCTGTATTTAAAAATACAAATATTAGGGGACACATATAATTATGCATATGGGGTTTTTCCCCCCAGCGTTTTTCCCCTCACATAGATAAGCTGAGGTGAGGACCCAGACTGAAGCACATTTCAAAATTGCTAAATGAGAAACCGAACAAAGTCAAAATGGATAGGTTCACTTGTGTTTGGCCACCACTGAAAGGAGGGTTTTTTGGGGGGTTGGTTGGTTGGATTCTGATATCTTACATACTATCATTCAACAAACTATTCCTAAGGAAAGAATATTTTCAATAGAACTTTTCAAAAGCAAGTGGTTCCTCATAGGCAAATACCTAGTTAGAAAAAAAATACAAACTCTATCTTCTAGATAAATTATTGAAATTCAAGAATCCTTAACCAAATTCGTTTAGCCTGTAAACAGAAAAATAAGAAATAACTGCAAGTACTTGCTTGATGTCATGCACGTTATCGCAATACCTCAGAACCTTTTCCTTCTTATTGATATGCCATGAAATTATTAATTAACGTAAATAAATAACTGAGAACTTACTCACGAAGCAATTGATATTTGATCTATAGTTGCATGGTCTTAAATCAGATAATCCAATTAACAGAGGTTTGCAAGCAAGGAAAGATAATGAAGGGATTATGAAACCTTAAATCCATATTCCCCTCATTGTCATTTTCTTGTTCTAGCAGATAAGAACAATGAGGTTTGGTTTTTTTAAAATTTTGAGTACACTCAAGCATTTCTTTCCCAACAAAACCTAAGCAAAATCTGTCTCTACTGGCAGAAAAATGTTATATCAGGATATAGTTATAAATTACCATTTGCATACCAGACTGAGATTTTGATTTGATTTGATTTCCAACTTCATCAGATAAATTGAAACCATCCTAACAAGATGCAATGTACTATAAAGTCACTGAGCAGTCCTGTGCCCTCATCAAGAGAGATAATTTCATTCTGGATATGGGAAGAGCGTCTTCTAATTCACATTTTAATGCAAACGTTCAAATTTCATGCTTTGAAAGTAATGTATGAAATCGAAGAGTTAATTTTAAAATTTGCATTACTTCCAGTTTCATGAAGCGATTTAAACAAAGTATAAAGATGTATAGTTTAGGTAAGATATATACAGATGTAGTATATAGTGAAAATAAGATGCAATGAAGTTTACATTTGGGGAAATGCTTGTAACAATGTACATTTTTGTAAAATTGTGGTAAAAAGTGAGCACATTTTGGTGCAGTGTTATTTATAAAAACAATCCTCTTTCAGTTTTATGCAGAAATTTGAACCCATTAAGAGCAAAATGAGAAACAGAAAGGAATCCTTAATGTCAGATGCAATCATTCCAAATGTCAAATCTACGTTTTAAACAACTATATTGTACAAACCTGAGAAGTTTTAAATATGTAGGGGATTAAGGGCATAAAGGAAATGGTTGTTTCCTTTGGTCAAAGTATATGGTAGTGATGGCGAACCTATGGCACGGGTGCCACAGGCGGCACGTGGAGCCATATCTGCCGGCACGCGAGCCATTGCCCTAGCTCAGCTCCAGTGCGCATGTGCGTGCATGCCAGCTAATTTTTGGCTCGCGTGGAGGCTCTGGGAGGGTGATTTTGGCCTCCAGAGGGCCTCTGGGGTGGCGGGGGGAGCGTTTTCGCCCTCCCCAACTCTAAGAAAGCCTCTGGAGCCTGGGGAGGGCAAAAAATGGGCCTAGTCGGGAAACGGGGGAGTGGGGGGGGTCATGCACGCATGCACAGGGGGGTGAGGCAAGTGGGGGGCTTTGAATTATGGGTGTGGGCACGCACGCGTGTGCAATAGCGCGTGCACGCACTATTTCGGCACCCGAGGAAAAAAAGGTTCGCCATCACTGGTATATGGGAATCCTGGAGTTGGGTGACTAATAAATTCAAACAAGCAAACAAACAAATTATAATCTTTTCATAGAATTAAACAAGATTTGCTGTTATTTTCAATTATTAGAAACAGAAATAGAAAACAGAATTTTCATTAGAATATGGGCTGACAAAGATGAAGTATAGAAAATATGAATTGACTTTGTGCTATAAATATTTCATATGACTGCAGAACTGATTAGGGTTTGGGCAGTAGTGGGTTCTAAAACCCTTTACTATCAGTTTGCATGTGCACGCATGCGTAGAAGTATCCCAGGTGGGTGGGCGGAGCTTCCTACCGCCGGCGCTACCGTTTCTTAGAACCGGGCCGAACCAGGAGCAACCCACTGCTGGGTTTGGGGGACATATTCTTCAGCCCAGAGATGGGTTCCTCCCGGTTTGGACTTGTTTGCCCGAACTGGTAGCGACCCGCTGGTGATGTCACGATGATGTCACGGAACTGGTTCGGTCGGTGGGCGCAGCCATCTTTTTAAAATATTTATTTTATTTTATTTTATTGAATTATTTTATTTATTTTTTCTTCTGAGCATGCGCAGAAGCTGAGTTTCCGGCACTGCGCATGCGTCGCCATCTTGTTTTTGGCTTTTTTATTTTTTGGCACTGCGCATGCGCGCATGAAGCACACATGCACCCACGAGGCGCAGCCACACAGCGCGGGAGGAAGCGAACCGGCAGTGAGGTAAGTTAGAACCCACCCCTGCTTCAGCCCCTTACCTGAAGTCTAGCAATATTACCTGTAAAGAATTTCAAAGACCAGGTGTGTCCAACCTTTTGGCTTGCGTAAGCCACATGAGTGAAGAGGAATTGTCTTGTCCACATATAAAATACACAGTATAATATACAGAAACACATATAATGATGTTAAAAATGTATATCTTGTGAGGCCACATTATTAGCTGTCCAAGGCTGCATTTGGCCCACAGGCTGGTCAACCTGTCATAGAACAAAATACAACTTTTTATGAAGACTGTGCAAGATTTAAATTCTAAAACCACAGATTCACTTACTAAAGACTCTAGACATCAATAGGGCTCTTTAGGCCAAATCTGTTCTCAAATTGCCAATGGCCACATTCTTAGTTGGCAACTCATTCATTTCAAATTCAGGTGGTGACTCTCAGGACTGAGAAGTGTATATGTTATTACACCTAAGAAATCTATATTGCTTTGCTTTTCATAAAAATGATTGCCATTTCGAGTTACTATGTGGCAGAGATAGTTGGCATTTTTCACCACTAGGTTTATTTAGAATTCTAAAAGCATGCTATAAGTACTCTTAAAAAGAGTGGGAAGCTTATCTATTCTGAAAAAAACCCACAGGTAAAAATATGAACAAAATTGAATAAACTTGTTTAGAAATTGCAATGTTACTAATTGAAAACATTGTATGTTTAGGATTGAGATCACTTTTGTGAAGGTTGGTGATGCCGGAGCAAAGCATAAATATGACTACTTTAAAAACCTAGTTGTCCAGGGACAAAGTTATTGTCAAGAACCAAAGTAGTCACTGGGGCTATTTCTCTTTTCCCTTTTTTTTCAAAGCAGATTACTCTAAAAGTGAAACTAAAATTGACTCAGTAACAAACTAAGAATCTTCCTTTAGCAATAGCAATAGCACTTAGACTTATATACCACTTCATAGTGCTTTTACAGCCCTCTCCAAGCGGTTTGCAGAGTCAGCATATTGCCCCCAACAATCTGAGTCCTCATTTTACCCACTTCGGAAGGATGGAAGGCTGAGTCAACCTTGAGCCGGTGAGATTCGAACTGCCGAACTGTCAGCTGAAGTAGCCTGCAGTGCTGCACTCTAACCACTGCACCACCTCGGCTATAGCCACTGCTATTGTTATAGACAGCTCTTAGTTTTTACAATGCATTGGAGGGTAGAGACGTCAACATGTTGTAGCACATACCTGTCCTTGGCTATTTCAACAGGGTTGACCTAGTACATGGATGGATGCACCAGGAAATTCCCAAGCAAGATTAGGAAGTTGAAAAAGCATGCCATAAAAATATAGATTGAGCCACTTCCCTATTGCTGCCAACAAAATTGCATGGATATGAATTGTGGTCTCTGGGAGTTGAGTTCTGATCAAAGGAAATTTTAATGCATTAGAGGTGGTGCCATTGCTTCTTATTGAGTTTCTGGATTCTTCATATCCCGAGAACAGGCAACTGTATGGAACGTTCCTGGTGATCATGAATCATGTTATTCATGTTCCTGCAACACATCCAGTGGTGCGTTGCTACCAGTACAGTACGGTTCTACAAACTGGTAGCAGCTGCGGTGGGAGGCTCCGCCCACCTGCCCCGGATGCTTCTGCGTATGCGCAGAAGCGTCGCACGCAAGTGCAAGCGTGCGCACGAACCGGTAGCAATGGGATTTAGGACCCATCACTGAACACATCAATCATCTGCATGCAGCAACTGGTCCTGGTATTTACAGTTCAGAAATACTTAATATACTTAGCTATTCTTTGTTGTAAAGAGTCCAAGTTGATGTACAAACTTGTGAACAAACTTTGCTAGTAATCCTAAAGACACAATAAAAGACCTCTGAAAGCAAAAGAAAAGGCAAAAAGAAAAAGAAAACTCACAAAAATGCCTGTCCCAGGACAGGTTCTAGGCATGTTTAGCTTGAGGAACCTAGAGCTCTCTGTGTCAATCTGCCCCATGCACAGAGTTTGGGGGGAAAGCTCTCATTACTCTTCATGCACTGAAGGAATGCGGGGAAGAAGTATGAAAAAAAGGGCTAGAGAACTTTGAAAAAGGGATTGGTGAAATTGGCTTCACTGCCTGATGGATGACTTTCACTTTGACATAGATCAGGGGTCCTCAAACTTGGCAACTTTAAGACTTGTGGACTTCAATTCCCAGAATTCTCCAGCCAGCTATGCTGGCTGGATAATTCTGGGAGTTGAAGTCCACAAGTCTTAAAGTTGCCAAGTTTGAAGACCTCTGACATAGATAATATTCTTGCTCAAACTACCAAATACTTTCATTACTGTGCTTATGACACACTTTTACAAGGATGTCAGCTCCCAGCTGGGGTGATGAGGCTGTTCTCCCAGTGACTCAACTCCTTCTTATCCAACTGGATATGGAGGAGGGTGATAGAAGATGATGTATAATCCACCAGAATTCTACTTCGTCAAAACATTATATAAAGCTCCTATGCAAAATCAGCGATGATTTTGAGATGAAGATTTATGGCCTGTCATTCGAATTCAAGTTTGTTTTCTTTTTGATTACTAGCAAGTCAGTGTCTAGATACTCAAGTCTGGTAACTGTCCACTGGAGTGGGGCAGTCAATATGTTCATGTTTAATTTGTAGTCTTCCAGAACTCCTAAATCATTCTCACAACTACTACCGCCAAACCAGGTAACACCTATCTTGTTTCTGCATATTTAATTCTGCCTATCCAAACACAGATGCCTACATTTCTCCAATTGAACTGCACTTTATTGGATAAGGTCCAATATTCAAACCTAATAATAATCTTCATAGGGTACTAGCTCCTCTGCCTAGCTTTGGGTTATCTGCAAACTTGATGAGCATCTATTCTAAGCTCCCATCTAAGTCATTGTTGAATAAGTTGAAGAACACTAGATCCAAGACACAGGCTCCTCCTTCCATGTGGACACAGAATTATTAAGAACATGTGCTGGATACAGTTGTTCCATAAGCTGTGACCATCAGATTTGATAAAATTGTCCCATTTTATCGAAGAGGAGGCTCTAGTAAAACTTGATCAAACATCTTGAAATCTACTGTAAGTAAACCACATCTACAGTGTTCCTTTGGTCTACTAAATATATTTTAAAAAGAGATAGTTACCATATTTTTCGGATATAAGACGCACCTTTTTGCCTCCCAAAAGAGGGTGGAAATGTCGGTGCGTCTTATACACCGAATACAGCCATTTTTTTGGCCTCCCGAAGCCCCGCCCCTGCATTCAATTTTTGAGAAAAATGGGCCGGTTTTTGCAAAAATGGGGGCATTTTTACCTCCCCCCACCCCCTAGGAGTGCTCTGCAGGCTTCTGAAACCCTCTGCATGCCCTGTTTTTGCAAAAAAATGAGCGAAAAATGAGCCTTTTTTTTGCAAAAACTGGAGTGTTTTTGCCTTCTAATTACCCCATCTAGCATGACTGGAGGAGGAATTCTGGGAGTTGAAGTCCACTAGTCTTAAAGCTGTCAAGTTTGAAGACCCCTGGATTAGGGGTTAGGGGTGCAAGGGTCTTCAAACTTGGCAAGTTTAAGACTTGTGAACTTCAACTCCCATTCTTGAGCTAGCATGACTGGAGGAGGAATTCTGGGAGTTGAAGTCCACTAGTCTTAAAGCTGTCAAGTTTGAAGTTTGTGAAAAGTATACATGGTTGAAAAAAGTATACATGGTTGTAAAAAGTGTACATGGTTGTAAAAAGTATTCTACTACACTGGTATTTTATTAAATAATATATTACTACACCATTTGGTTCAGAATACTTTTTTCCTTGTTTTCCTCCTCTAAAATCTAGGTGCGTCTTATACTCCGGTGCGTCTTATACTCCGAAAAATACAGTAGGTAAGATTCGTCTGCCATGACATGTAACAAACCTATTCTGGGTTCTAACAATCACCCTGTTTCTTTCAAACTGTTTGCAAGGATTTTTTTTCCAGGATTTTCTCAGATACCTACCAGTCTGCAGTTTTATTCTTTTGTTGGGGGGGGGGGGTTGGCTCAGCTTTTTTCTTTTCCTTTTTTGAAGATGGAAACAACATTAGCTCTTCTCTAATCTTCTGATACTTCTGATTCTCAAAGATTACAGTCACTGATTTTAAGATCATATACTACCAGCCACCTACCCATTTTTTAAATACCTTTAGTATGAGTATGTTCTCTCCTCAGTTCTTTACCTATGTTGACCTGTATTTCTGTTCTAACCCTACAATGTCACCTTTCCCAGGTTGGACCACATGTTTTAATGTGAAAAAGCAAGATACAAAATGGAAATGAAGCAGTTCAAGCTTCTCCTTGCTGCCTGTCACCATTTCATCATATTCTCTAACCAACAGACTAATTGATATTCACTTGGATGGCAGAAGTATTGCATAAACTGGCCACTGCTACAGAGGCTACCACAAACCAGATGATTATTCTTCAACAACTGTTTTATTAGCATGTTAAATATGATACTTCACACTTGCAAAACAGAAAAGTCCAACCCAAACCATAAAGAATCATCTACTGGAAAAGCAAACAGGGTTTTGTGCTAGCTCTAAATCAAAAAAGCTGAAATTTTTTCAAAACAGTAAAAGCTGAAGTATTAACACAGCTAAGCTATTAATCTCATTAAAGTGTTTTCCTTCCCAAGAAAATCCAATTCTGGGTGATATCCAAAAATCATCAGTGTGGAAAAGTTTGGAGCAATTGGAAATCTATTTTTTATTCTATTAACCACTTTTAATACTTCCCTAACCTACTTGATGACGGCAGAAACAACTTGAAATATGGCCTGTCCCTCAAGAAGTATTTAATTTTATTAATTGCAAATCACCAAATCATCATGTTTTCCTCTATTTTTTGAGGCATCATTCCAAAATATGTAAGTCTGGAGATATTTAAAATTCAATTAACTGAAAAAGCAGTTGAAAAAATAACATTTTTTTCCTGCTGTCTATGACTAAGGCAGTGTTCTTCAACTTAGTGTCTTCTAGAAATTGAAAACTGAATACATCCAAAAACAACCAAGTTCAGAAAAGTTGTAATTATTTAATCCAAACTAACTCATTTAGGTGTCTTCTAGCACTGATCAGGAATATAGTTCTGGTTACAAAATGAACCACGAAAGATTCCACGTTTTTTTTGCTCTATATCAACTATTTATGTGATCAACTTAAAAGCAATTGCATCCTTTTTGCCGATGACTTAAAATTATTCAATTCTACAGATAATTCTGTTGTTTTGCAAAGTGATCTCGACTATGTGCCTGAATGGTCATCTATTTGACAACTTCAAATTTCGATTAATAAATGCTCTGTCTTACATATTGGTAAATGTAATCAGAATGTCAAGTATAAGCTACCATATTTTTCGGAGTATAAGATGCACCTTTTTCCCCCCAAAAAGAGGGTGAAAATTTGGGTGCGTCTTATACACCGAATGTAGCCCCGCCCACCCTTCAGCCTCCGCGCATCACGTTTTATACCTGTTCCAGGCTGTAAGGATTGCCACAGACCATCGTCCTAAAAACGGAGCTTTTGGAGGTTGCAAAGGCAGCCCCTCCCAAACGGAGCTTTCCTCCCAAATGGAGCTTTTGGAGATTGCAAAGGCAGCCTCTCTCAAACGAAGCTTTCCTCCCAAACGCTAGTCATGGATGCTCGTAGGCAGAGGCAGAATTTCTTTTTCTTATTTTCCTCCCCCAAAAATAAGGTGTGTCTTATACTCCGGAGCATCTTATACTCGGAAAAATACGGTAGGTGGCATTGATCTAGCAGATGACCCTCACTTTGTTGAGGACCTAGATGTACTTATCTCTGACAATTTATGCTCCAAAGCTCACTGTAACAGAGTTGCTAAAAAAGCATGAAGAGTTGTAAACTTTAATTTTGTGAAGCTTTTTTTCTGGAAACATTTTATTGCTAATTAGAGCTTATAAAACTTATGCTAGACCAATTTTAGAATATTTATTTATTTATTTATTTATTTGTCAAACATGTATAGTAGTAATTTGTATAAACGTAAGTAAAAAGTAACGATAAAAGAGGACAATAGGACAGTAGGACAGGGACGGTAGGCACGCTGGTGCGCTTAGGCACGCCCCTTGTTCAACTGTTTAGAATCCCCACCATATATCTGACATCAGTACAATCGAGCGGGTTCAGAAATATTTCAGGAGAAAAGTCTTGCACTTTTCTGTACACAATAGAATTCCTTATCTACTAGGCTCGAAATTCTCGGTTTGGATAACTTAGAACTATGTCGCTTGCGGTCAGACCTAGGTATTGCATACAAAATTATACGTAGTAATGTTTTACCTGTAAATGACTTTTTCTGTTTTAATCGCAATAATATGCATGGGAACATCTGCTTTAAACTCAGTGTAAATCGTTGTAAACTTGACTGTAAAAAATATGATTTCTATAATAGAGTTATCAAAGTCTGAAATGCCCTACCTGATTCAGTTGTCTCAGCTACAAATTTTCACAGTTTCAGTCACAAATTGACTTCCATGGACCTTACTTCATACTTAAGTGGTCAGTAGAGGGGGCGTGCATAAGTGCACTAACGTGCCTATCGACCCTGTCATTATATTTTTGTTCTCTTATTCTTGTTCTCATTTTTGTTTGACAAATTCAAATAAATAAATGAATGAATGAATGAATAAATGAATAAATAAATAAATAAATAAATAAATAAATAAATAAATAAATAAATAAATAAATAAATAAATAAATAAATAAATAAATAAAATTGATTTGATGTTATGCTGGAATATTCATGAACATTTATTCCACCAACAGAAGGGAAAAGAACTGGCATATGTTGTTAAGTAACATTATAAAAAATATATTGCAAAATAATACAGATTCAATACAGAACAAGTAAAATGTTATATTTTGTTAGCACTGAAAACTCAAATTGTACATGAGACAAAGGAAATACTTCAACATTTCACTTTATTGTTAATCAGCATGTCTTTATAGCTTCAGTAGCTATTTTAGCCAGTGGGATTGTGTGGTTCATTAATAATCATTGCTAATCCAAGTAATTCATTTTAAGGTGACAAATACACAAGGCTAAAAATTATTACTTCAGAATACTTCAGGTGAAAAATTTTATGAGGCAAAATTTCATTGAAAAATCCAAGCAAAAGGAGAAATTGATACAAATTCAGTATGAATTTTCATATCCACTGTGTTCTCTTGTTAAAAAAAAGATATGTAAATGTACATATCAAGCAAAACTATAACTAAGAGAAATCCAGATTGAGAGACCTATTTGCATTTTATTTGCATACAAAAAAACATATCAGGCTAAACGTGGCTACTAGGTGCATACCGGAAGGCCTGAAATATTTCAAAATGATCTCTCTGAATCTCAGTTAAAAGTTTTGAACTTTGTGTCATAGAACAGCCACTAAGTCAAATATTCTCTCTTTCCCACTTTCTTTTTAGGACCTCTTCACTTCTATTTTTATTTTCATCAACTGTTGTTGGCAGTCGATCCCACACACCACCCTCATTAGTTTGCATGTCAGAGGAAAGACAAACCAGTTGAAAAATAGGGAAGAAGGAAGAAGATACCAGGGAAATTTTTTTTTTAAGTTTGCTTAGTACTAAATTGAAAAGAGGTCTTTACTGCAAGCAAATCCATAAAACTATCAGTAAATTTAATAGTTGACTACGTCAGGTTTCCAGCGTAAGATGCTCCCGAGAATAATAAAATGAAAAAAGCCATTTCCAACTATAATACCATGCATAAAAACAAAAGGGATACAATAAACTATTTTAATCCACATTCAAGTATGTCTGATTGCTCAGTTGCAGGATCAAAGAAAAACCATTCCTCCTGCATAGAACTAAATAAATGGGTCCTAGTGTGTTAAAGCAGACCACATAAAGTGTACCAATGAAATATAAACAAAACAAACTGAAATAGAAAGCATATGTCACAATGCACACACAGTTGACCCCATCCCTGGTTATTTCCTGGTTTTGGTTTAATCCAACCCACTTTATTAGTGCCTTTGGTTACATAAACTAATGCTTATACTTCACGTTGCTGTGAGTTTATAAAATTAAGAACATTAGGAAGTTTTTTTAAAAAAATATCTCATCTTTAACAAATACTTCTCCCTCTTAATTCTCTATCCGTTAGTATTTCCTCTGTAATTAACAAGAATGAGCAGAGAGCGAAAGAGGTGGTTAATTATATAAAGTTTAAAAAAAACACATCCAGTCAAATCATAATTAATTATAGAAGGCAGCAAAATATAGGAGCAATTTCTCCCTGACCACGAATGGGCTACAAAGTATGTCATCTGACTATTAAATCATATTGCATTAAAAAGCTGTCCAATTACCATATTTTTCAGAGTATAAGACGCATCTTTTTCCTCCCTAAAAGAGGCTGAAAATTTGGGTGTGTCTTATACTCTGAATGTAGCTTTTTGAAGCTTTTTTTCCAGCCCTAATGAGGTGCTAACGATCTTCCCAGCTCTTACCGGCTTGCTGGCTTTCTGTGTTACTCTCTCTGAATAAGGTTTTTTTAAGTCCTAACCAGGGGATAAAATAATGTGCTGAAGCTGACCAAACTAAGGACGCTAGCCAGATGAATACCAGGTAGGCAGATTTCCCCCCCCCCCCGCATTTTCCTCCCCAAAAACTAAGGTGCGTCTTATACTCCGGTGCGTCTTATGCTCTGAAAAATATGGTAGATCTGCAATACACTATGTAAGTTTTCCTGTTTCTGCAGATGGGTTGGCCTGCAGATCATCTATTTCCAAATCAACAAAGCTATGAAGAAGTATAATAAAATCCATCTGGTGGGCACCATCTTGGGGAAAGTTGCTGTACACAACTACTTGGAAGCAAGTAAGCAAGTGTCACTGAATGCATGGTACTTTTGATCCCACTGACATAGATTTGGACTGTAATAAATCTTGCGAGGTAGTCCTCGAGTTATGACCACAACTGCGCCCAAAATTTATGTTGCTAAATGAAACATTGTTAAGTGAGTTTTCGCCCATTTTATGACCTTTTTTTCCCACAGTTGTTAACTGAATCATTACAGTTGTTAAGTTAGTAACCCGGTTATTAAGTGAATCTAGCTTCCCCATGGACTTTGCTTGTCGCATGAACCTGGGACACTGCAACCGTCATAGATATGAGTCAGTTGCCCAGCATCTGTATTTTGATCACGTGATCATGGGGATGCTGCAATGGTCATAAGTGTGAAAAACGGTCATAAGTCACTTTTTTCAGTGCTGTTGTAACTTTGAATGGTCACTAAATGAACTGTTGTAAGTCGGGGACTACCTCTATTAACAAAACCTTGTCCTTCATTACTACAGAACAAGATTCTATGTAGGGTGCTTCGAAATTTCATTCCTTTGCTTTATTTATTTATTTATTAGTGAGATTTATATACCGCCTCAAAGTGCAAGCACTCTCTAAGCGGTTTACACCACTAAGCAATGTATATTTATATTGCCCCCAACAATCTGGGTCCTCATTTTACCTACCTCGGAAGGATGGAAGGCTGAGTCAACCTTGAGCCGGTGAGATTTGAACCGCTGACCTGCGGATAACAGTCAGCTAAAGTGGCCTGCAGTACTGCCTTTAACCGCTGCGCCACCTCGGCTCTTCCTCTTCAGATACAGTCTACCTTTCAGCAGATGTGTATTAAGAGAAAAGGATCCTCGGTACTTGATTTAATAAATAATTAAAGGAAAACACTCACTATCTCATAGTTAAGCAAGGTCAGCTTTTGTCAGAAATAAGTGCGTATCGTGTTCGTTTGAACATTTAGTGTCCTTACCTCCTGGGCAGTGTCTCAAGGCCATTTTGCATCTTCTAGACTCTGCAATGGTGGGACATGGTATCGTGTCTTTGGCGGGCTTTTTTACGATCTGCCTTGTTCTCGTTTCCAAACCCCACTTAAATCCGCAGGTCTTGTTATTTGTGCTGCAAACTGCCCACTCACTCCAGGGGCCCACTTGACAACCTTCTGGAAAAAGCAACACAAACACACACACACCTAGTTAGTATTCTTGTCTTCTAACATTTACACCTTCCAGAATATAGGAAGGGGGGGGGAATTAAAACACACAAACTTTTCATTAAGTTTACTTCCTAGCTCAGGGCTGTGAAACTCACGGCTCGCGGGCCAGATGTGTCACGCGCTGGCCACGCCCACGCCCATTTTAGCGAAGGGGGAAAAAGTCGTGATACATCACATTACGACGCCATGGCAATGCAGGTTTGACACCCCTGCTCTAGCTAATGAAGAATCCAAGATAATTTGAAAGCTTATGTATTATTTATTAATATCTGGATAGGCTTAAAATTGACAGCTATCTTCTAAATCTCTCATTTATTAATGCTTAAAGAATACAGGAAATACAGTACAACCAAAATATAATTCAAATTATTCAGATTAACTGAAATAATTCATCTTCTCATCAGTCATACTTCATGGGAATATTTTAAAGCACTAACTCAAAGTTGGGCAGAAAAATTCTAGATTTTTCTGTGAGCCGCCCAGAGTCCCTTTGGGAGTTGGGCGGCATACAAATCTATTGTAATAAATTTTAAATAAATTTTTTAATTAATTAATTAATAATTAATTAATTTGATCAAGCTATTCTGATTTATTGATTTCCATGTCTTTACTTGAAAACCTTGGGGAAATTTAGATGCAACTTATGGAAATTCAAAGAAGGATATAGTTGATGCAAAGCTAATTTATATGCCACAATTCTTCTATTTCAAATCTTAGTAAATGAAAAATAAAATTGAACACTAAAGATCTTCATATACTTTGGGCAAACATTAAATTTCAGCAGTGCTTGCTAACTAATGTTAGGTACTAAAGCCTGTTATGTAATTTTCCAATTTTCTCAATAGACAAAAAAAAAGGCACTTAATAACTATTATCACCAATAAAATCCAGACAGAATTCATTTAGTATAGTGAACATTCATATGGAATGTATTAACATATACAAAATACTTTTATAGGCACCTCTAGATAATTTCCTAATAAAGATTCAATACAGTTTACTGTTACCACAAATAATACCTTAATAATAACAAAGAAGATAATTTTATAGTATCTTAAATTGTGAGCCAATTTGTTGTAGTAGTAAAAAGCTCCAGGCTATAAACCAGGAGATGATAAATCCTAGTTTCACCCTAGTGACAAAACCAGCTGCGTAACCTTGGCCAGTCACTTCTCTCGGCCTCAAGAAGGCGGGAATGGCAAGCCATTTCTGAAAAATACTGCCAAGAATACTGCAGGGAATCGTTGCCAGGAGTGAAAACCGACTTGAAGGAGCAAAATATTTCTTACATTGCACAGTAACCAAACACAGGAGTGTCTAGGAGTCTTCAGAGCATCCTTATGATTTATTTGGAGAAATGCCATCAGGTTACAGAAACAGATATTTCCCTGGGACCCATTATTCTAGATTTATTAACAGTCAGATGAATTGCGTTACTTTAACTTTATTATAGCACATTAGCCATTTCCATTTAGCTTATGCACCAAGCAACAGCCAACATTTTAATGCAGTGATGTAATGGATAACTTGCAAACCCATGTCGACATCCAGTTAGATTTTGGACTATTAAAAGATAAGTATTTTGCTTAAATACACAGACATTCACATATACCAACATGTTTTTCAATAATTCAAAGAATGCAAAAGAAAAAAATTGTAATTCTGCTATCCTTGCCACCACTGCTTGAAGATGATCTACCATTCTATCAATGGCTTATGTCCTTGTCTGAGTAGCAAACACGCAACATGGTATAAAACTATTCTAGGATTATATGTGATTACATTTGCAGAGGGAAAAGGAATTAGTAGAAAGCTTATGCACCTAAGACAAATTCCTTGTGTGTCCAATCACACTTGGCCAATAAAGAATTCCATTCCATTCCATCCCATCCCAGTATGTAAGTGGAGATGGCAATAGAAAAGGCTGTGCTTAGACTTGTCAAATCAAACCTTTATTGTCAATGCACAACATGTGTACAATGAATTTGAATGAGCCTCCCTTGGTGCAGCCCTCCCGAAGCACAAAATACATCTCAATAGCTCAATAAATAAAATAAAATAAATCCCTAAACCCAAATAAGTAATAACTAACACACATTCCCATATACATATATGTATATAACATTGTATTATATTACACCGGTATGAACATGTTACACGTTGCGCTGGTCCTGCAAGTCTATCATATTAATAGCAATAGCAATAGCACTTAGACTTATATACCGCTTCATAGTGCTTTACAGCCCTCTCTAAGCGGTTTACAGAGTTCAGCATATTGTCCCCAACAATCTGGGTCCTCATTTTACCGACCTCGGAAGGATGGCAGGCTGAGTCAACCTTGAGCCTGGTGAGATTTGAACAGCTGAACTGCTGAACTGCAGTGCTGCATTTTAACCACTGCGCCATCTAATTGTGGTGTTATGTTGCATTCAGGAGTCTGCCAGCCCACGGATAAAAGCTAGTTTTCAGCCTATTTTTCGGCTGGCTATGTTTCTATATCTCCTGCCCGATGGTGGGAGCGTAAAGAAGTGCTGACCAAGGGTGCGAATCATCCCTCACTCTGCTAAGGCAGCGGGTCCTGTCAATTTCGTCCAGTGGGGTCAGGGAACAACCCATAATTTTTTGTGCTGTGCTCATCACCCTCTGTAATGCCTTTCTGTCCGTGGCATGTCAAGCCAGCATACCATACCGTAACACAATATGTGAGGACGCTTTCTATCATAGACTGGTAAAAGGAAGCCATCAGTCGTTGTTCCACCTGATTTTTCTGCAAGACCCTAAGGAAATGGAGTCTCTGTTGGGCCTTTCTGACCACCTGGATCGAGTTATTTTTCCAGGTGAGATCTTGGCTGAGGTGGACTCCCAGAAATTTGAAAGAAGAGACCCCCTCCACACAGCCCCCCTTGATGTACAGTGGGGTTGGTTCCTCTCTCTGTTTCCGGAAGTCTATCACCATCTCCTTTGTCTTGCTGATGTTTAGATGCAAGTTGTTTTCTGAGCACCAAGTGGATAACTTCTGGACTTCTTCCCTGTATGCTAATTCGTCTCCTCCTGTGATAAGACCCAGTACGGTGGCATCATCTGCAAACTTTATTATCACATTAGATGGATAAGACTTTAGCAACAGAGTGGTAAATGCCTGGAACTCACTATCTGACTCTGTGGTTTCATCACCAAACCCCCAAAACTTTACCCTTAGTCTGTCCACTGTTGACGTCACCTGATTCCTAAGAGGTCAGTAAGGGGCGTGCATAAGTGCACCAGCGTGCCTACCGTCCCTGTCCTAATGTTCTCTCTTATCAGTACCCATCTTATGTATATAAACGATGTTATATCTATGTATATTACCAACACGTACTTGACAAAAATAAATTAAAAAAATAAAATAAAATAAATAAAAAATAAAATATGCAGTCATATGTGTACAATGAGTACAGGTAGGGACTGAGCACGCAGCCTTCGGGAGAGCCAGTGCTGAGCTTCAGGGAGGAGGATGTAAAAGACCTAGCCCTCACTGTTTGTGGCTGGTCCGTCAGAAAGTCTTTAATCCAATCACAGGTGAGAGAGAGGAAATTAAAGTCAGTCAACTTTTTGATGAGGATGCCTGGCAAAATGGTGTTAAAAGCCGAGCTGTAGTCTATGAAAAGCATTCTGACGTACTTCCCAGGTTTCTCTAGATGACTCACTACAGAATGTAGGGCAGTAGCAATGGCATCACCTGTCGACCTATTTCCTCTGTAGGCAAACTGATGTTGATCGAAGTTTGATGGAAGGCATGACCTGAGGTGTTGAAGAACCAGTCGCTTGAAGCACTTCATCGCTGCAGACGTTAGTGCAATGGGTCTGTACTCATTCAGGCTGTTTACTGCCGTTTTCTTCCGGACTGGAATGATAGTGGCTGCTTTCAGACATGATGGAACACTGGCCATTTGTAGGGAGATGTTAAAAATCTTTGTTAGGACCTCTGATAGTTGGTCAGCACAGGTTTTTACCACTATCCCCAGTACCCCATCTGGACCTGCAGCTTTATTGGAATTCACAGCCTTCAATACAGCTCTCACTTGGTGTTCATGCAGGATGAGTGGCTAGAAGTTGGAGGGCTGGCAGGCTGGGGCTACAGGGTCAAGTCTCTTGACCTCATAGCGGGCGAAGAAGTTGTTCAACTTCTCTACCAACGAGACATTGGTGTTGACTGTCTTCATAGTATTGCCCTTATAGTTGGATAGGTGCTGCAGTCCCTGCCACACCTGCCTCGGGTTGTTGTCTGCTAGATGGTTCTCCACCTTTTGTTTGTATTTTTGTTTAGCTACCTTGATGCCTCTCTGTAGATTTGCCCTGCCCTCATTGTATTTATCTCTGTCCCCTGCCTTGAAAGCAGAATTCCAGGCTCTCAGAAGTATCCGTACCTCTGCTGACATCCAGAGTTTACAATTCCCGTATTGTACTTCTTTTCATGCTAATACTATTTTCATAGTAGAATAGAGTTATAGAAAAAGGATAATATCAGCTGTGGTCAAAGCAAGCACTAACGTTTTGCAGGTAGTCCTTGTTTAGTGGTGGCCTTAGAAGGCAACCATTCACAATTGTAACAGGGATGAAAAAGTAACTTCACAACCAATGCTTGCATTTACAACAAGAAGAAACCTTCAGTGTAAAACTAAGATCTGCTCAGTTTCAGGCAGCAGCTGGAATGCAAAAGGGTTCTAATTAATTAATTAATAAGCTTGTTAACTAGCAGTTAGCAGTTTTAGGGGAGCAATCATGCCCTGTGAGAAAAGTAGTTTAAGCAATTTCTCTGAGGCGATAAAAAAGAAAAAAAATAGCCAGGCACAGAAGTTTATCTGAATGAGATAGTAGCAATCAGCAATCTTCACAGTCTCCCTCTCCCTCTCCCTCTCCCTCTCCCTCTCCCTCTCCCTCTCTCTCTCTCCCTCTCCCTCTCTCCCTCTCCCTCTCCCTCTCCCTCTCCCTCTCCCCCCCTCTCTCTCTCTCTCTGACATATGGTTCACTTAGTGACTGTGTCACTTAGAGACCATTTCACAAAAATCAGTTACGGTCACTAAACAAGAACTCCCTGTAAATAGAATCAGGCTACATATAAACAGTCTCTATAATTTAATCAGAGACTGATTAAGTCAGAAAATATAATAGATTCAAAAGGTTATACCGTATAAGTTAGGATGCAGGGTTAGACCGAATGGAACAGGACAGGACACACAAGGAATTTGTCTCCGGTGCATAAGCTCACAGTGTAAATATAAACAACAAGTAATAGGTCATAGATCATAAATCATAGTTACAATCATTAATCATAAATTACAAACAACAATTGATAAATCATAAGATACCAATAAGAGAATGTAGTAGGAAAGGTAAGAAGATGAGAAAAGATGAAAAATGAGACAGTGCTGTGGGAATTAAGTATCTCTGTGTCTAGTTGTTTTGGCATAATGTAATCCAAGAAGGAAATCATGTCTAAGTACTTACCCACACATTCCATAGTTTCATCTAAATGGACAAACCCATCGGGACATTCTCCAAAGCAACGGCCTCGGTAGAGGTAAAAGCCAGGTTTGCATTTGGTGCAAAAATCTCGACTAAAACAAGAATCACAGTTCTCTATTCTGCATCCTAAAGAGGAAAAATAAATGCATTTGAGTTTGGTAGCTTATGAAACAATATCATGCAGAAGGGAGCAAGATGCGAATACTTAGCTGTAGTCCCTCAAATTATAATCATTGGACAATTCTCAGGATCTCTAGCCAGCAAGACCAAAGGGAATTCTGGAATTTAAGAGTCCCCAAACATCTAGAAGAGTGTTTTATCAAACTTGGCAACTTTAAGATGAATGGCCTTCAACTCTCAGAATTCCCTAGCCAGTATGCTAGGGAATTCTGGAAGCTGGTGGCTGGAGAAATCTGGAAGTTGAAGTTCACTCCACGCGTCTTAAAGTTGCTGTCGAGCCGATTCAGCAGTTTGGGGAAAACATCGGCTCGCCACATATACTGTATTCTTAGAAGGCTGGCTGACTATGGGAACCAGGGAGGGGTGATTGTATGAGGGAGTAGATGTAGCCATAAACACATTCTTACTAGATTCTCAAGGTCGTCCTTTGTCCAACACCTGTCCGGAAGCTGGGAGGAGGAACGGCCACACTGGCAGAAGATGAGTGGGCAACATGACCCTTTTGGGGGTGTGGGACAAGGGTGCAAACTTTCAACTGGGTGGGAAACTTTGGGAGCATCAGATTCGGGTTTCCCACGGAGGTGCCAACATGGCTTCATCAATAAATTGGAACTTTGAGGAATACTTTTCCTTGTACTTTGATTTAAGCTTGAATGCTATTTGGAACCTTGACGCTTGCCAAGTTTTAGAAGCACTGAGCTAGAACATCAGATTGGAGAAGACTGATGGGCTGGATACTTCAGCCAGATTTCCCATTCCCAAATGACTTGAATAACACTGAAGTTTGCCCAACTCATAAGTGGTTACATGACTTTTAAATATGTGTGGCCACTCTTCCAGATTTATTTTACCCTAGAATAAATGCACAGATGGTTCACACATTTCAGATCACATGTGTGGAACAAATATCCTATTCCCTTTCTCATAGATAGCCTTTTATAAACATTTCATGCACACCCCGCGTGGATGCATGGTTGGTTTTTTAAAACCCATTAACATCAATAGATTTTTTTAAAATCACCCATATGCAGAATATATGTAGACATTTATAAACAAAGGGTTGGGAGGAAGAGTTAACCATTTCCTGCATGCAGTTGTCAAGATATGGATCAGCCAATTTGTTCTTAAATATAGGTGGATATAAGTTGTTGTTTCCTAACCTGTTTTGTGGTTTTAACTTTTGTAATTTGAGAGGGATTTATTGCTCTGCGTTGCTATATTCCATTTTAACTTTACTTTTAAAGTGAAGCATATTGCCAAAATTTTATAGAAACAGGCTCAATGTAAATCAGAAAGTGTTGCCTATAATGCCCATTGTACAAATTATGTACTTTAGCCTTAGTCTCTTGATGTAAAATTATTTTTGATGTTTACATTCAGTTTTGTTGAATGGGATGAAAAGAATATAGAGGCAAAACCTGATAAAATTTGTAGAATAAATACAGGATTTGCAAAAATAAGAAATGTTCCAACGTGATAAACCAGAGGTTTTCAAACTTGGCAACTTTAATACTTGTGGACTTCAACTCCCAGAATTCTCCAGCCAGCTGGCTGGAGAATTCTGGGAATTGAAGTCCACAAGTATTAAAGTTGCCAAGTTTGGGGACTCCTATGATAAACTTTGACAAGAAGACGACAAGAGATCAGGTTTTGCAGTAAGACTGAAGATCCATGTGTGATTGTGCTTAAAGAAATTCGGATTAGAATATTGTATAAGAGAAAAGAGTACTTCTTTTTGTTGGTTGGACACAGAGAATCGCTGCTTTGAAATTGAAATTTAATCCCTTTGAAAGGGATTAAAGAGGCCATCTATGTCAAAATTGAACAGCCCTCTCTCAACAGAGGGGGAGGGATACGACATCATCTATCTCCAGTCTACAACACAGTCCTTTCAACAGTTCCAAGAAGGCTCCACATCCATTTGCACCACTCAGATGACCCTGATGACACAGATAAACCTCCAGGTGGCCTTAACGACTCACTAAAATAATGCAAATGACCAGATGTCTACAAGGAGTATAATCCTTCCATTCTCCACCATCCAGTCAGAGATGAAGAAGATTCTTGGATGAGAAGCAAAACTTCTTCAAAGAAAAAGTCCACTTGCCTCTTGAAAAAAGCACCTTTGGGACATCCTTTTTAATATATAGATATGATTTGGATTTCAAAGAATTCAAGAGAAATAAAATAGAATTATCAAAACATTTGGGATTCATAATCCTATGAGTTTGGTTTATAAAAGAAAATCGAGTTCTTTTAGATGGAGATTAATGAAATGTTACAGAAAAAAAAGCAATAATGGAAGATTGCAAAAAGAAATCAAAATAATTATTTGAAAATAATGTAGATAAAGTTACTGTTTAATGTAGATAAAGTTACTGTTTATATTCCAAAAAAGGTTTGGAATATAACCAAAGTTTTTGTCAGAAGTTATTAATACAACACAATATCAAACTCAAAAAAGAAGACGCAAGAGAAAAAAAACAAACTTTTTTCAGATGAGATAAACTTTAAAAAAGAATTAAAGAAATGTTCAGGTAACATACCGTAAGTATTTCTAAGCAAATTAAGCTTATACAATGACGGCTATCTATGTTAACAGTAAGAGAAATGGAAATGAAAATCATTCTTTAACACGAAAGAAAATTGAGTTTGTACATGAGCCAAGGAAGTGGCAAGCATATAAAATACAAAAAGCAAATGTTATTGAAACTACAAGAGGGAGATGGTGTATTAATGGATAATGTGGCTATGCAAAAAAGCATTTCAGCAATATGATTCCAAATTGTCTAAAGGACAAAATATTTCTATGGAGAAAACAAATGAATATTTAAAGAAACAGAATTTACTGAGGATTACAACCATTTTATCTGATAGGTTGAAAATAGTTTGCAAGAATTTATCCCTGAGCAACAGTGTAGATTTATGGCCCTCAGCACAAGGGGCAATTTATAGACAAGGAATAATACGCAAACACAAATAGCTAAAATATCACATTATACTAGAATTTTGCCAAAGGGAATACAAAATAAAATCAAGAGAACAATTGGTGGCAGAAGGATATAGTTACCAATGGTTTTCTTATTTACAGTTACCAGAAAGAATTAAAGTAAACAAAAGAGTTTATGGTATTGAACGTGGTAAGACTTAGTATGAAATAGAATTGTGTACAAAATGATGAACATGTAATTGCTAAAATGTATAAACGTTTACTGAAATATGAAACAGAAGAACAACAAATGAAAGAACGTTTGATAAAGTGGGCTAAAAACTGTGGTTACAGCGTAGAGATTGAACAAGGGGAAAACACGTGGTTGAAAGGATTTAAATTTGCACTGTTATCATCTTAAAGAAAACTTTTATCAAATATTTATCAAATATATCAATCAATCATTGATATATTTATTTTTTATTTTTTTATTTTGTCAAGCATTTATTAGATAACAGATATAAGTATAAACATAATTATGAATACATGAAATGGATATGAATAAAAAGGGGACATTAGGACAGGGACGGTAGGCATGTTGGTGCGCTTATGCATGCCCCTTGCAGACCTCTTAGGAATGGGGTGAAGTCAACAGTAGACAGTCTAAGGCAGTATTTCCCAACCTTGGCAACTTGAAGATGTCTGGACTTCGACTCCCAGAATTCCCCAGCCAGCATTCGCTGGCTGGGGAATTCTGGGAGTCGAAGTCCAGACATCTTCAAGTTGCCAAGGTTGGGAAACTCTGGTCTAAGGTTAAAGTTTTGGGGGTTTGGGGAAGAAACCACAGAGTCAGGTAGTGCATTCCAGGCATTGACCACTCTGTTGCTAAAGTTGTATTTTCTGCAATCGGGTTTGGAGCGGTTTACCTTAAGTTTGTATTTATTGTGTGCTTGTGTATTGTTGTGGTTGAGACTGGAAGGACATTGTAGTAGATAATTTTATGTACCGTGTTTCCCCGAAAATAAGACATGTCCCGAAACTAATCCCCACAGGGCTTTTTTGGGACATGCCTTGAAATAAGGCCCCCCCCTGAAAATAAGCCCCCCCACTACTTCCGGGGGAAAGGGGGGGACATGCCGGGAGCCGCTCTTTTTGCGGCGGCACTCTTTTGGCCCGGAAAGAGAGAGAGAGAGATCTCTCAAGAAGTTTCCCTGCAAAGACCTGCTGAAAAGAGAAGCCGCGAACTTCCAGACGCTGGTAAAGTGAGCGCCTCGCAGCCCGGCCCTCCCCTGCATTCCCCCCCAAATTGATTATCTTACCAGCGTCTGGAAGTTCGCGGCTTCTCTTTTCAGCAGGTCTTTGCAGGGAAACTCCTTCAATGTAAAGGAGAAGTTCTCGCGAGTGCGAAAAGTTGTTAATTGGTTGCACTCGCGAGAACTTCTCCTTTACATTGAAGGAGTTTCCCTGCAAAGACCTGCTGAAAAGAGAAGCCGCGAACTTCCAGACGCTGGTAAGATAATCAATTTGGGGGGGAATGCAGGGGAGGGCCGGGCTGCGAGGCGCTCACTTTACCAGCGTCTGGAAGTTCGCTGCTTCCCTGTCACCGCCTTCCTCACTCACGTCGCGCCCCGCCCCATCCCCCGCCCGGTGGTCAAAGTCCTTCAAAGCATTTTAAAGGGATCCGTTTTGCCTGCCATGAAGGGAACCAATGTTCCCCGAAGAAAAGGAGGCAAGCATTGGTTCCCTTCATGGCAGGCAAAACGGATCCCTTTAAAATGCTTCGATGGACTTTGAAGCATTTTGAAGGGACACCCTCCTACCTCGATCGCGTTCTTCGATCTTCTCTCCATGGCAGCCCATTCTGAAAGAGAACGCCTCACGAGTTGGAGAACTTTGAAAGCCTCGCGAGGCATTCTCTTTCAGAATGGGCTGCCGTGGAGGGAAACCCCCAGAGCTGTCAAACTCCAGTAAGTGGTGCGTTTCGCGGTTCTGCGGAGTTTGGAGCTTTGGGGCGAAGGATGGGGCGGGGTGGCGAGCGAGCGACCGAGGTGGCGGCAGAAGGGGCAGCAGAAGAGCGCGGAGCCCAAGAGCGGGTCAGCAGGAGCCCCGAGTAGAAAGCGCCGGCCGCTGTGCCCAGGCAGAACGGCTCCCCCTTGAGTTCGGAGCCCAGCGAAAAGCACTTGAGACCCACCGGGGCGGCGCTCAGCACGCAGGCAAGCAGGAGGTAGCTGGAGAGCGCGGCGCAGGCTCCCACTTCATCCTCCGCGTCTCCTCCGCTGCCTGCGCCTCCTCCTCCCTGCCTCGCCTCCTCCGCCTCCCTTCTATCCTCCTCCTCCCGTGTCCTCCTCACCGTCATCGGCCCTTGCCGGGGAGGCGGCCGCCACGTGTTGCGGGAACATAATGCTGGGGATGGCAGTGGCGAGAAGGGAGAGTCCCGAATGTGCCGCCACCGGTGCCGCCGTTGCTCTGGCTGCTACCGGCACAGCGGCCGCCGCTGTCACCGCTGCTTCCTCTCTGCAGGCAGCCAGCAAGCACGGCTCACGCACCAGCTTTTTCCTCCCCGCCCTGCTTCCTCCTGCTCTCTCTTATTGAAGCGGCTGCTGCGGCTGCTGCTCTCTTGCTTGCCGCCGCCGCTACTGCTGGGAGTCGATGAATTATTGATGGCAGCAAGTTCAAGGCAAAAGAGGGGATTAGCTTAGTCGGGAGGATCTCTGTGCTTCTTTGTAATAACGGGTGTTGACTCCTGCGTTTTAAAGCCACCTCTTGCCAATCGCCCTTTGGCACGGCTGGCGCACAGAGATCCTCCCGACTAAGCTAAGCCCCTCTTTTGCCTCGAACTTGCTGCCATCAATAAGGCAGATCCGAACGGGCGGGCAGGTGGGTGAGCGAGGGAGGCGGCGGGTGAGCGAGGGAGGCGGCGGCAGATCTCAGCCAAGCGGGCCATCTGATCCCCACCGGCGGGGGTCGCTTCTCTGCAGACCCTCCGGGGGGCTCTTGCGGGGCTGTGCGGTGCCTCTTTATGCAGGCCAGAGGATTTGGGGAGCTCGTCCCTGCTGGGATCTTGGGGATCCGGCCTCTTGGTGATGCAGGGGTGGACCAAGGTGCAGAGCCCCGCGTCTCTGCCCGGCTAAGCCGGACTCAGCATTGCCTGCCCTGGCTTTGCCTTCCACCCGCCGCCCGCTTTCCCTAAGGTAAGCCTGCTGCCCCTTCTGCTCTGCCTTCCGCCGCTACATCGGTCGCTCGCTCACCGCCCCGCCCCGCCCCATCCTTCGCCCCAAAGCTCCAAACTCCGCCCAACCGCAAAACTCACCACTTACTGGAGTTTGACAGCTCTGGGGTTTCCCTCGGCTAGGGAAAAAAATATTGCATAGTGCAGAAACTCTTCTCGCTTCGAGAACTTGCTAATTCTCGCGAGAAGAGTTTCTGCACTATGCAAGATTTTTTTCCCCCTAAACAGATTAGCCGAGAGACCACGGAGCTGCCGAACTTCAGTAAGTGGTGCGTCGCGGCCTGCCTGCACCCCAAAAATAATAAGCCATCCCCCGAAAATAAGGCCAGGGGCATTTTTTGGGGGTCAAAAAAATATAAGCCCCTGTCTTATTTTCGGGGAAACACGGTACTATGCTTAGGTCAGACCGAAGAAATTGTCTAGAATGTATAAAGGCACTTCAAAGTTATATTAGAAATGTAAACAAAAAGGGTCCTTTTATCATGATTTGTGGAGCTGATTCAGAGGTTTTTAAAGATTAATATGTAATTGATACCAAAGACTTGCTCTTGGAACCTATGGACAAACTGTGGAAATTTATTTTTGTACATGAAAACTACAGTGAGATTATTGTACACACAAAGATGGGAAAATTTGGCAATAACTACAATGGATAAATGTTTGATGAAAATGATAGAACTTGCTGAGATGACCAACAGATTTGTTTGATCGAAGAAAAGACAATATCTACATTTGTTGCTGATTGGAAACCTCTTGTGGAGATTTTGTACGCATAAAATAGAAAAAATGAACATCAAGTTTTGATGATTTTTCTTTTTCTTTCCTTCTTACAGTTTTAGCTTTTCTTTGATATATTTTCTTTCCTTTTTCTTCCCTATTAATTTGTACATATGGACACTGATAAGTTACCTATATGCCAAAAAAAATTGCAGTAAATGTGTAGATGAATGTTATAGAAATTGATTTTGCATGCTGGCTAGAAAATAGGGATTAAAATGAGGTTTTCCAATTTTTCTATAAACCAATGTTACCAGTGAAGATTTCAGACAGTTGTGGAAGGAAGACTGAACAAAGAGTATACAGGCATTGACATAATTATTTGGTTTGTGAAAAAACATGATTTATTGATAGGAGGTTATTGCATAAAAACTTGGCTATGATTTGTTAGTGCAATCATATACTGTATAATGGTACCAAAGGTCTAATCCTGTTGAGTTTAATGGGACATATTTCCATGTAGACAGAGATAGGACTACAAAACACATTTACACAAATGGATAACTTTCATAAGACTTGTTTCAGTGTTTAAGGAATTTCATTCAAAATAATTCAAACATTTGACATTATAATACCACATTTATGGGTAATGGTCCAACCAAGATATTCATACAACTACACATTTGTCACTAGGATTTGACAATCTGCCCAATTTACCCAGGAGTTAACAAACTTAAACTCCTAGACTTTAATTTTCTTGAAATTTATTTATGGTCATATTGCACTGTAATGTGGCATTTCTCAGTTTTGTTACAGTATATGCTTTTAAATTTGTATTTAAAAATAAAAGCTCATGCCTGGGAAAGGCTTTCATCAGCTACAATTTTAATGCAATGGAAAATGCATTATTGTATTCATTGGATTCCATGTAGAAAGCATGGACAATGGAAATGATGTAAAAAATGATTCTCCAGATATTCCGGCTGGCTTCAACTGTCGGTAATAATATAATCCAGACAAATGCTTCTTAATTTAGCTCATTCCAGAAGTAAATAGCCAATTCTTAAAGTTGCTGTTGCCAGTAATAAATTGAATAAAAAACAGTCTCTAATATTGTATTTTGCATGTACATTCAAGGAATGTATTAAGCATACCTATATCTAGGCGTCATTGATTGGTTTAGACACTTGAGCTCTACACTTTTAGAGAAGATGTGAGCAATTGTACATGATCAGAGACCCTGATTATTGCAGAATGTAAACAAAGGAGATTTACACTCAAACAAGACATGTGCTTTGAGAAATTGCCATGACCTTATTATTTATTCAAGAAAAGCACACTTTCTAATCTAAAGATGATGTATATAGCCCTGGCGCATCCATTTTTTTTATAGGAAAAATATCTTGTGAGGTAGATCCAGGTGAGAAAGAATGAATGACCTAATACTGTTATTATCTAATAGCAGGGGTATGTAAACAGTTTTGGCATTAAATGAGGTGAGGAAGAGGTGTTTAATTTTGCAGCTTCTGACATGAATTATCAATAAATTGTTCCAGTTGGGAAGAAATAAAAAAGCAAAAAAGGTGACAGATGGATGGATGGAGGGAGGGAGGGAGGGAGGGATGGAGGGAGGGAGGGAGGGAGGGAGGGAGAGGGAGGGAGGGAGGGAGAGAGAGAGAGAGAGAGAGAGAAAGAGAGAGAGAGAGATGATAGATAGATAGATAGATAGATAGATAGATAGATAGATAGATAGATAGATAGATAGATAGATAGATAGATAGATAGATAGATAGATAGATAGATAGATAGATAGATGCTATATCTAACGAGGTTAATATGCTTAGAAAGGAATTACCTAGCTTCATAAAGCTTCATAAACATAGGAATTTAGGAATGACCATAAACTTTACATAATCTAGAATCTGCCATATCATAGCAGGATTATCCCTTTAAAAAAAAGTACAGGACAGATCTCTAAACAACTTCTGTATAGTATGCGGTGTTGATTCAGGCAAGCCATATGCATTCATATTGGGCCTTTTAATGAAACTTCACAAGGAAACTGCTTTGGTATTCCATTCTTGTCAATATTATTAAATTAAATTAAAATCATATTAATATTTTATGAGTACTTCAGATTATAGCATTGTCCAATAGCTTTCTTTTTTAAAGGAATCCAATACCTGCTAAGCCCATTTCCACTTTACAGTGTTACTATATTTGCATTCACATGTGAGCTTTCCAGAATATTATTATTATTATTATTATTATTATTATTATTATTATTATTATTATTATTATTATTATTATTATTATTATTATTATTATTATTATTATTATTATTATTATTATTATTATTATTATTATAGTTGCATTTGTATGCCACCCACTCCACAGAGACTCTGGGCGGCTCACAACAGTAAAAATTCACATGCAATGAATATCTCGAATCAGATGTTTTTCTATGTAAATTAGGTTACTTTATACTAGCTAACCTGAATTGGAAAATTTTGAGTTAACATTGGAAAATATTCAATCCCCTCAGGCTATGTTCTTTAAGTAAATACACTGATAAACATTTAGTTTTCTAAAATCACTAGACAAACCAAAAAGCTCCTAATCATTTATGACGAACAATTTCAACATTTAAATATTTGACATGTTCATTCCCTTATCTTGCTTAGAAATTAATGATTTCATTCATATAGTCGTTAAGAGTGAAAACTGAAAAAGGGGCTAATTTTAAAAATGCCTAATATACCTAATATTATATTTGCAAATTTGCATATTTTTTTTCATTATTACTAATGAATGTACAAAAAGTGGAAAAATTAAACAGTGGAAA
Source organism: Diadophis punctatus similis (assembly GCA_023053685.1). Classification (NCBI taxonomy): domain Eukaryota; kingdom Metazoa; phylum Chordata; class Lepidosauria; order Squamata; family Dipsadidae; genus Diadophis; species Diadophis punctatus. The sequence goes on from JALIGW010000003.1 coordinate 184,947,209, forward strand.
GTTTTCCACTCCACCTCACCGATTCAACCACATGTATCAAACATCTGAATCAAAACCCAAGGAAAATCCTTTAATTAGACTCAAATTCTCATAAATATAAATATTAGAAATATTGTTCTATGTTACCATGTCTAAAGTCATACCATCAGAAGAAATGCAAGCTGGTTTTATAATTTTAATTAAAGCAGAATTGGGATAAGCTTTGTTGACTTTTTTCCTTCCTTGATAGGTTCCAAGCCACAACAGAAGTTTGAAGGAAGAAAGAAACTGATTAAAAAGCAAACAAAAACATAATGTAAGGAAAAAAGAGGGGGGGGGGAATGCAACCAAGAATTGTAGCAACAAAGAGACAAAGACTAAAACAACTTTAAGAAGAAGATGGTTTTATTTTTTAAAAAATGATATATTCTGCAATTAGTAGAGGATGAACAAAAATGCTAGATATTAAATATTCCCTAAGCTTCCTTTGGCATGTACTGTAGGTATCGCCCTGCATTTTCACAAACATAAAATTGTCTTAAATTCCTATATTGTCTAAATTGAATCCAGAGAGATTAAAGTCAGAGAGATTTCATGGATATTTTACTGACACAATCCAGCAAACCTTCAAATATTAATAGTTACAAGATATTTAAATATATATATTTATATATATCCAGTTAGAGAAATGCCAAACACTTGTGGGGGATTTTGGCTGAAATCCTATGGACATTTTCTTTGTATTTGAATTAGATACAGTTCAATAGAATGATTTAAAAAATGTAGTATTAGCAAATCACTTCAGTTTCAAATCTGCAAATATGTGATGGGTCTAACATGCTTTCTACTCTCTTGAGTTTTAGAAAAGGCGTTTCTAAATTGATGTCTGAAAGAACAGGAAGGTAAATAGATTTCTCATTTCTGTTCTTAAAAAGTAATTCACATTTGAATTGGTGGTCCACTTCGTGTGTGTGTGTGTGTGTGTGTGTGTGTGTGTGTGTGTGTGTGTGTGTGTGTGTGTGTAAATAAAATTTAAAGGATATTTTTAAACTTAAAATTGAGGTTAACCCTCACTTGTTTTGCCTTCCAGAAACCAAGCTGTTTCAAAACTGAGTAACAACATATGGAGATGTAATTGATGTTATAAGTATAACTTTATATAGTATTTGGATATTTTATTTTGAATATCCACCTCCATTTCTTAAGCCAAAGAGCCAGTGTTGTCTGGAGGACATTTCCATTGTCATGTGGCCAGCATGACATCATGCTGCAACACAAAGCATATGGCGAAACACAGAATGCTATTACCATCCCGCATGCTCATATGGGCCTATGAAAATTTGCCATGACCAACCTTTCATGGCCAACTTGCCACGGGCAATTCACCATGGCCAACTCGCCACAGCCAACTCGTCACAGGACAACTTCACTACAGGATAAGAGTTACACTAATATCAAATAAATTTTGGAATAGAATTATTAAAGAAAGAATACAAAAGGAGGGACAGAATGAAATGTGAATGGCAACAATTAAAATATTTATTTATTTATTTATTGTAAATAATTAAATAGCATTGTTAAATTTTCCATCAGCAAGTTGGCTGTGGTGAGTTGGCTTTGGACATGTCAAGTTCCAAGCAGTGAGTTGGCTATGGCAAGTTGTCCCATTCTGTGTCATATATGGAATCTATTCATCTACCTCAGGGGTGGGTTTCACTTACCTTCGCCACCGGTTTCTGTTGCGATGTTGCTCGCGCGCACGCGCGATTTCACATCTGCGCATGCTCATAAGGTGGATTCAGCCCGAAACACAGCTGAGGAGCTCATCAGCTATGCTTCGGGCAAAGAAATAAAGGTCAGTATTAACCCGGGGGGGGGGGTAGGCGGGAGGGCTTTTTTCAAACAAAGAAAAAGAAAAAAAGATGGCGGCGAGCACAGACCGGCACAGAGAGAACAGGATCCGTAACGCCAAAATTACGTCACCAGTGGGTCGCTAATGGTTCGGGCGATCTGGTCCGAACTGGGAGGAACCCACCGCTGATCTACCTGCATTTGCATGATTTCAAACTTCTAGGTTGGAGGAGCTGGGACAAGTGACAGGAACTCGCTTCCAGCTGCAATCACCATGTATAACAACAAAGTTCCAGATTTTTTTCCCCCCAAGTTCCTTATCCAGTGTTCCCAAAAGGAAAGTCTCTGATTTCAATTTTACATTCATTTTAAGAATCTTCTGCCTTAAAATACAAAACTGGCAATTTTTTGATTTTTTGTATTTGCACTAGCTTTTTTGACCTGCAGAGATAAGGACATATGACCATAATCATCACTATCCTCATTACTGTTGAAAATCAGAGAATCCTTTTGTGATTCTCTGCTACACTTATTTCATTTGTAGTGTTATCTTAGCCTAACATTTTAAAATCACTATCAAGCTTTAGCCAATTTCTAGTGTAAATGAGAAACATCCAGAAATAGAAAATGCCAATACTGTTTTATGCTCAGATACTTTAAGGATTATAGCAATAGCAATAGCACTTAGACTTATATACCGCTTCATAGTGCTTTACAGCCCTCTCTAAGCAGTTTACAGAGTTCAGCATATTGCCCCCAACAATCAGGGTCCTCATTTTACCCACCTCGGAAGGATGGAAGGCTGAGGAAACCTTGAGCCGGTGAGATTGAACAGCTGAACTGCTGAACTGCAGTGCTGCATTTTAACCACTGCGCCACCTCGGCTCATTATGTTAATGATTTTCCTAATAGTGAACTGAAGTTGGGAACCCAAGGAGCCAGGAAGAGATTAAATCTAAAATAAGCTACTAACCATCAGGTCTAAATACATTACAGGTAATCCTTAACATACAACCACAATTAGGATTGGAATTTCAGTTGTAAAAGTAAACTCAGATGCAATTTTACTTCTTTTTTTAATCATTAAATGAATCATGTGGTTGTTACGTGAATCCAGCTTCCCAATGGGCACTTTTTGCCAGAAATTGGCAAAAAGGGTTGCAAATCACAACCATATGACTGCAGGAGCATAAATGAGAGCCAGTTGCCAAGCCCCTGAATTGCGATCATGTGACATTGGGGCAGTGGTGGGTTCACTTCCACTCTGTCGTCCCGGTAGTGGCCCGCTGATTGCGCAATTTGCATGCGACGGCTCCAGTGCCGTCTTTGCCTGTCCGTCGCGTGGCACCATCTTTTTTTCTGAATTTTTGGCCTTTTTTTGCTTCCTGCGCATGTGCAGAAGCAAAATCTCATGAGGTTATGCGCACGAGAGAGATATTTCGGTGATTTTTTGCTTCCGCGCATACGCGGAAGCAAAAAATCGTTGAAATCGCATATGCACGTCCCCTAGCGAGAGTTCAGCGATTTTTTGCTTCCTGCGCATGTGCGGAAGCAAAATTGCGTGAGGGGACGCACGTGCATAGCGAGCGTGTGTGTACACGAAACGTGATGATGCGCGCGCAGCGCACCGGTAGGCAAGTAAGAGGGACCTGCCCCTGCATTGGGGGTAGTGCAATGACCAAAACTGCAAGTAAGTCATAAGTCACTTTTTCCAAGGTTGTCATAAGAGTCATAAATCAAGGACTACTTGTACATGAAGTTACATGGTGAAATCAATGGCATGTTTTGCTAATATTATTACTTTCAGAGATTTGCTTTGAAAATTCTGCAAAGAATACAAGATTGCATGATCTAATTAAATCAAAATTAGGAAATTACTTCCTTGGGGTTCATTCCACCAGCTATTAGACAACCCAGTTTATCATTGGTTGTCCTTACTAGTATGCTAATATTATCTATGGATTTCTTTGCATAACTTCTCCATTTTAGGTGACTTCCGTCATCCGTCTCTGACTTTACATTCCCCACCCCCCAATTCTCAGTTTCCCAAGGAAATCAGTAAAAGTAACAAGAGGAGCATCCACATGCTGGGGGAGCAGTGATATTTCAAAAATTAATACATACACAGAACCAAAACCCACATAAATCAAAAGTATCTAAAACAGAATTACAAAATCTACGCTCTACATGGGGCTGCCCTTGAAGATTATTCGGAGACTTCAACTGATGCAAAATGCAGCTGCGCATGCTGTGGTGGGTGTTTCAAGGTACACCCACGTAACACCTATACTCCGCCAGCTACATTGGTTGCCCATTGGTCTCCGGATACAATTCAAGGTGCTGATCATCATCTTTAAAGCCCTACATGGCTTAGGACCAGGCTATCTCCGGGACCGCATCCTACCTCATACTTCCCTTCGACTGGTCAGGTCCCACACAGTGGGTCTCCTCCAGGTCCCGTCAGCCAACTGGCGGGGCCTAGGGGGAGGGCCTTCTCTGTAGGGGCCCCTGCTCTCTGGAACCAACTCCCCCCGGAGATCCGAATCATCCCCACCCTGCTGGCCTTCCGAAAAGCCATTAAGACATGGCTCTTCCTGCAGGCGGGGTGATTTTGAGACGACCTTCCATCTGACGTCTCCCCCATGTATATATGATGTGTATGTTTTTTTTTAATTGTTTTAAATTGTTTTTAACAATTTATTTGATGTTCCCTAAAATGTTGTACACCGCCCTGAGTCCTGAGGGAGTAGGGCGGCATAGAAGAACTTCGAATAAATAAAATAAAATAAATAAAAGTTTTTAAAAGAAAGAAAGGGGAAAAAATGCAATAGCAGATTAAAACAAAACAGAAGTAAGTATATTGGTTTTGCACAAGGAATAGATAAATACATCAATTTATAGATTGTGTCATATGACATAACTGGAGATTCTGTCACAATCATATTATAACGTGTTGTAGTAATTTACAAAAGTTTCAGTTTTAGGCACTCAATCATTTTCAAAATGAAGTCATAAGTGAGTGGATTTTAGACTTCAAAACATTAAGCAGAGAAAACTTACTTGAGCATCTGTTCATGTCTGGGGCTCGAAGACCATAGTAGCCCAATGGGCAGGAATTCAAGCATTCCCCATATTGTCTCATTCCCTCTCTTCGTAGAAAGAAGAACAACTTATGTTGACATCTGATGCATCCATTGTCTTTTGAGCAAGACAAACAACCTTTGCAAATTGGATTTGGCCCATAGTTTGCTGTGATTTTTGTTTCCAGAAAGAAAAAAGGGAGGGGAAGAAAAATGATAATATTAAAGCATAATATTAACAACCACGTAAAGAATAATCATACAGCATCATTCATGTTTTGTTTACAACAAACAACTAAAGAAACATTAAGCAGACAGGGTGCATTTATTATTAAATATTTTATAAAATTTATCTCACTGTTTTAATATAACATAAAAGCAACATATTGGAAATGGGTATTTAGGCTGTCAGATCCAAGTCCCTGTTCAATTAAAGCATCCAAAACAAAATTTGATTGATGGAATTCTTTTGTTAAAACCTTCATGCAGAATGTAGTAGAAATATTATTCCCACTATGTATTTGTTAAGCCACCAAATTTCATTTGCCTTTTCTGTGTGTCATTTTATTTATTTATTTATTTATTTTTGTCAAGTACATGTTGGTAATATACATAGATATAACATTGTTTATATACATAAGATGGGTATTGATAAGAGGGAACATTAGGACAGGGACGGTAGGCATGCCTATGCACTTATGCACGCCCCTTACTGACCTCTTAGGAATCAGGTGAGGTCAACAGTGGACAGTCTAAGGGTAAAGTTTTGGGGGTTTGGTGACGAAACCACAGAGTCAGGTAGTGAGTTCCAGGCATTTACCACTCTGTTCCTAAAGTCGTATTTTCTACAGTCAAGTTTGGAGCGGTTCACTTTGAGTTTGTATCTGTTGTGTGCTCGTGTATTGTTGTGGTTGAAGCTGAAGTAGTCGTTGACAGGAAGGACGTTGTAGCAGATAATTTTATGAGCTATGCTTAGGTTGTGGCGAAGGCAGCGTAGTTCTAAGGTTTCTAACCCCAGGATTTCAAGTCTGTGTGCGTAAGGTATTCTGTTGCGAGCAGAGGAGTGGAGGACTCTTCTTGTAAAGTATCTCTGGACACTTTCTAATGTATTTATGTCTGATATGCAGTGTGGGTTCCAGACAGATGAGCTGTATTCAAGGATTGGTCTGGCGAATGTTTTGTATGCTCTGGTTAGTAGTGTGATATTACCGGAGAAGAAGCTACGTAAGATTAGGTTAACAGTTCTTGAAACCTTTTTGGCGATGTTGTTGCAGTGGGCTTTGGCACTTAGGTCATTTGAGATGAGTATTCCAGTGTGTCCAATCATACTTGGCCAATAAAGAATTCTATTCTATTCTATAAAGAATTCTATTCTATTCTGTAGCAACCTTCTTATATTCGGTTTGTGTTCAACTATTACTCCAAGGTCTTTCTTCTACGTACAGAAATCAAATCAAATGCAGTAGCTCCAATTCTTGATCTGTGCATCTGATTTCCAATTCCCTTGCACAAATCATTGCCCTTCCCGCTACTAAATTTCTTTCTCTTAAAACTTAACACAACTCTTTTGTTTTCAATTTTATTTTCATAAAATTAACAGCTATCATGGTATCCTCTAAACACTAGCTAACCATTTCTTCCACTTTTCATTCAAGTCATTAATAAAAATGTCCAAAATTACAGAACATTTCTATAAACCGGTCACTATAACTTTTCACATACAACTAAGCCCACTTTTAACTTGCTTTGCTACAATAAAGTGTGTGTGTGTGTGTGTGTGTGTGTGTGTGTGTGTGTGTGTGTGTAAACAGACACACAAATAAAACATTTCTACCAGAGGTGGGTTCCTGCCGGTTCGGATCGGTTCTCTAGAACCGGTAGTGGAAATTAACCCCCCTGCTCGCTGAACCAGCAGCGATGGCTGTCTGGACACGTCCTCTGGCTTGAAATCCGTCCACCAAAGCCAAATTTACTTGAAAATAACCCTCTGCGCATGCGCAAAGCCTCCTGTGCATGCGCAGATGAGTTTAACCCAGGAGCAACGGGGGCGCTGGCACAAGCGTAGTGAGCGGGCGCACGCAAAACACTCACGTCCGGTGTGACCACAAACCGGTAGCGAAGGTAAGTAGAACCCACCCCTGATTTCTACCAAACCTTTGCTATGAAAAGCTATGATGAGGTCATAGTGCAGTTGATTTATTAAATATTAAAATAACAGTACAAATATAGGAGTAATAAATCCAAATGCAAAAATCTTCAAATGAACCCTTTAAATATAATAAAAAATTATAGCCAGCAGGAGCAATCACTAATAAACTTTGACTCCTCCCACCCATCCATACAAACACACACACACACACACACACACACACACACACACACACACACACACACCTAACATGTCCGTGCATTTTCCCCATATTTTTCCTAATCTTTTCCAGGAAGAATAAAATCTTGTCCATAACATCAGAATGGATTCAAATTTGTCCACTGCATCCAAAACCCATTAAATACAGACCTTTCTGTGATTTAAAACAAATAAAAGTTAAGGGTCAATCCCACCCACACCCAAATCCCCGAAACAGTCAAATGCTGGAAATAGAGAATGGACTGCTCTATTTAAATTCTTCAAATTATATCACAAGAATGGATTAGAAGACAGATCAAGAATCAACTCAGTGAACTTCAAGCGATCTGGTTAGGTCTCCAATTATATTATTTAAGAAAGGAAAGAGCACATTAATTCCTGTGACCTCTATTAAACAGAGCATTGAAATGTATAATTCTTGGGAGAAAATCCTGTTAAATCTAGTATTTGTCAAACTTTGAACATTGCTCTTAATGATCTCTCCTTTGGGTTCGAGAGATGGGAAAGATACAACTGAAAATTACTTGAAGCTACATTTAATCTTCTTGTTAATTTTTTTAATGGACTGTATGCCTAACTTCATTATCCTTTGGGATCAGTTGTAAGAAAACTAGTTACTTGGTAACAAAGTTGAAGGCCAGCTTTGATGCTCTGATTTTTTTGCTCTGAAATGGGATGGTCCTAAGTTCTAAGGACTGGCCTGCCTTCAGAAGATACATTCAGAAGATACATTCGATTACTGTCAAACTTGATAAGAGTTGGTTATAATCTTCTTTTGTTGGAATGTAACTCAGGAGTTGCAACATCAACTCCCATAGTTTTGTTGTGAACGATTTTTGATGACTGTCACACTATCAACTAGATTCTTAATATGTCTGTGATGCTTGCTGTATGCCCGTGATGGCGAACCTATGGCACGCGTGCCACAGGTGGCACGCAGAGCCTTCTCTGCAGGCACGTGAGCCGTTGACCAGCTCAGCTCCACTGCGCATGTGCATGTGCCTCCTGCCAGCCAGCTGATTTTCAGGTCAGACACCATGTTTTCTCCTCACTTTCTGCAGCTCGTGCCTTCCCAGATATCTGGAGATTCCACCCCAGCGCTGTTTGGGCATGCAAGGCTTCCCCCCCTCCCAGCTGCATTTGGGGAAGGGAAGCTTTGCTGCCCTCCCAGCTCCGTTTGGGGAAAGGAGGCTTTCACCCCCCTCACAGCTCCGTTTGGGGACGGAACAGGAGGCTCCACCCCCACAGCTCCATTTGGGGAAAGGAGGCTTTCCTCCTCTCCCAGCTCTGTTTGAGGAAATGAGCCGAGGTGGCGCAGTGGTTAAAAGCAGCACTGCAACCTACTTCAGCTGACTGCTAGTTCAGCAGTTCAGCTGTTCAAATCTCACCAGGCTCAAGGTTGACTCAGCCTTCCATCCTTCTGAGGTTGGTAAAATGAGGACCCAGATTGTTGGGGGCAATATGCTGAACCCTGTAAACCGCTTAGAGAGGGCTGTAAAGCACTATGAAGCAGTATATAAGTCTAAGTGCTATTGCTAAATGAGGCTTTTCCCCCCCTCCCAGCTCCGTTTGGGGAAAGAAGGCTTTTCCTGCCTCCCAGCTCTGTTTGGGGATGGGAGGCTTCCCCCCTCCCACCGCTGTTTTGGGATGTGAGGCCAAAACAGGACGGTTGCGTGCGCATGCGTGGGGGTCATGCATGCATATACAGTGGGCGGGACCTGCAGGAGGGGCAGTGCATTATGAGTGTGGGAACTTACGCACGTGCGACAGTGTGCGTGCGCACACTTTCAGCACCCGAGGGAAAAAAGTTTCACCATCACTGCTGTATGCTAACGCATATATGTTCTTCTTGGTTATAATAACCAGTGTTTGATAGCTCTTAAGATATAAATAAGGGTAAGGGAATGGGCTAAAATTTCCTAAGAAGGAGCAGTCTACACCTGAAATGCAGTACTGGATTGTAGAGCCATGTTGAATTAATCTTTTTCCATTAAAGAGGCAAAGACAAAGACTTTGCTCAAAGGTTTTGGAATTGTCTGTTTATAAAATGTAATTTCCAGACCTTTCCTTTCTTTTGTAACATAACTTCCAGACCTTTTCTTTCTTTTTTCCATTTTTTAATTGTTATGTTTATCCATTTTGAGGTTGTGTCGATCCCTTCTTGCAGTTGCATTTCTACCTCTCTTTTGTTCATTAGTAAAATAAAACAAACGTCTTAGACTGCTGGTTTAGGAGACACATTATTCCCACCTCTTGGAAAAGGAACCAATCGGGCAACAACAATACAAGTTTACTACTAAGCCATCTTATGAATCAACGTACCTCATAACCACACCCATGCAGATATTATACCAAAGCGAATGAAGCACTCTTATAAACTCCTTTATTACCTGATTGTGTGATCCAAAATGTTATTAATTCACCCTGCCTGTCTTTCTGTACAGCTTATGGTGATATTTTATTCTGGTTCAATTCATCTCTTTAGCAAACACAGGGTCAACTACACCACTGGTGGCAACCTTCTGGTTTTTCCTGCTATCACATTTTGATTATTATACCTTCTACATAAAAACATGTGTTCTGTCGATGAATATGAACTTTTTTTTCAAGGCACCATGGCCAATTCTGGGCTGGAGATTATATTACATAGATGTAACCTGTTTATACATTCTACTATCAGCTTAAACTGACATCACATGCAACCTACTTACTCTTTTCTAAAGCAGGAAAACGTAATATAGCAATAGCACTTAGACTTATGTATCACTCCATAGCACTTTACAGCACTCTAAGTGGTTTACAATGTCAGCATATTGCCCCGAACAATCTGGGTCCTCATTTTACTGACCTCGGAAGGATGGAAGGCTGAGTCAATCTCGAGCTGGTTAGGATCAAACTCCTGGCTCTGGGCAGAGTTAGCTTGCAATATTACATTCTAACCACTGTGCCACCACGGCTATCACGCGTATTGGCGTCACAAATGATAAGAGTTTCTATTCTACAGAGCAGGGAGCTTTCTGTACTTCTACTTCTAATGACTTATCCAAAATGGATCATTTGGAAATACATTTGCTGATTAAGTGAATAATGTTTACCATGGTGAGTGGTATATAAAGTTAGAGGACCAGATGTATAGGGCCTAAAAACAGCAACATAAAATGAATAATTAAAAAGCATCTGGCATCTTTGAGATTATCAATCCAGTGGATTGGTGATTATGCAGATTTTGTTTTCTTTCATTTTCTCATTTTTCTGAACCTGAGTGATCTGCCTCCAGTATTGTCTTTTTATAAAACCCTGCACTACAATTTACATGCAACTTGGTGCCTCACTCTCCAAACCAAGGTGTTTTATCAATGTTGCCTATAAATATATTTTTGCAAAGAATAAGAAAAAAATGAATCTATTTATACCTCGTGTTCATGGATGTTTTAATTTTGTCCTGGTTTTGATCCAGTTCAGAGGTGGGTTCCTGCCAGTTTTAATTGGTTCTTGAGAACTGTTAGTAAAGCGGCGGTGATGTCACGGAGCTGGGTCTGTTGGTGCTGTTCCGTGGGCACCGCCATCTTGGATTTTGCTTGTAAGCTAATTTTTGCTTCTGCGCATGCGCAGAAGCGATTTTGTGATTGCTACAGGGGGAGGCGCCCAGCGGAAAGCACGCACGCGCACCTGGCACAACCCTGAGCGAACCGGCAGCAAAACGATCCACAACCCACCCCTGATCCAGTTCAGATTTTGTAGTGCTACGTGCTAACGATATCACAGACCTGAGACAAATGCACATCGTTAATAATGCACTAAACTGGTTTGTATATTTTTAATCCATGTATGAGCCAGAAAAATTTGGCATTGAGCTTCCCCAAATATCTAACTAGTACTGACTTAGCAAAGATGTATCTTAGCATTATTAACATAGTAGTATGTTACATATGAAAAGACCTTGATGTACAAAAGCAAATCTAAATTTAAGATGTTTTTTAGAATACTGCTCATATGTTTGTTTGTTTGTTTGTTTGTTTGTTTGTTTGTTTGTTTGTTTGTTTGTTTGTTTGTTTGTTTGTTTGTTTGTATGTCTGAGTTTGGTGCAAGACAGAGAATTATGTCTATTTTAATCCGGAAAGACTTGCCTTTAGTTGACAAAGTTTTTGAATAAGCAAGTGAAAAAAAATTATCTCACAGACCAGGAAATAGCCGTTATCCTAGATTATTAAATCAATAGAAAAAACATGGGTTTTCTCAATATGATTTTCACAATCATCCTATCAAGATGCCTCCCCCCATAGCTGCTACATTTTTGGGGGATGGGGGTGAAAGCCAGTATTTCTCCACCCCCTTTTTTTAATTCCTTCTTAGTTCAAAGTATTTCACCAATATCAAAGTCAGATTGATGGAAATCACTTTGAAACACCCATCCTTCTCACTCCAAGTGTAATTATTATTGCTTTGAAGCCAAATGTTGTGAATCTATAGTGTATGTGCTTCCCCCCCCCCCTTTGGAACCATCTTCCTTTTGAACTCCTTCTTACTTCTCTAGCAACAGCCCTTAAGAGTGTAAGTACAGAATGAAAATAGTCTATAATTACTAAGAAAAGGGAAGGGAAACCCCTTGAGATATTAACACACACACACCCAAAAAAAGGTGTCCTTGAGAACATATGCTATTTACACTTCACAGTTCAGTCCAAACACTCAGGACTCAAAAGGTTCAAAATTTGAAAAACATGGGCTTTTCAGGACAGGCAAGCTGTTTTCTAAGCACCTATTTCCTAAAGGAAACAAGGGTCATGTCAACTTTGTTTATATTTTCCTACAAATGGAACACTCCGTAAGTCTTAAATCTCTTAAGTTTCATTGCCAGCAATTGACAAAGCAAAATTGGCCTTTTCAAAGTTGTTTAAAACTGGAGGCACGATGGACAATCAGATAACTTCCTTACGATTAATCCATCGTTTTCTAAACTTACTTTCGTGCACCGACAATGATGTACAGGTAGTCCTCAACTTACAACCATTCATTTAGTGACCATCCGAAGCCAAAACAGCACTGAAAAAAGTAACTTATGGACGATTTTTCACACTAACAGCCATTGTAGCATCATCCCCTTTGTCATGTGATCGAAGTTTGGGCACTTGGCAACTGGCAGGTATTTATCACTGTTGCACTAATGTGATTGCCATTTGTAATCTTCCCAACTGGCTTCCAACAAGCAAAGTCAATAGGGGAAGCTATTAGCTTAGTCGCCCACATGAATCACTTAACCTTCGGTACCGCCTTCGGTACCGCATTCTGCCTCACACTTCCCTCCGACCAGTTAGGGCCCACAGAGTGGGCCTCCTCCAGGTCCTGTCAGCCAAACAATGCCGGCTGGCGGGCCCTAGGGGGAGGGCCTTCTCTGTGGGGGGCCCCGCGCTCTGGAACCAACTTCCCCCAGAGACCCAAACCATCCCCACCCTGCTGGCCTTCCGAAAAGCCGTCAAGACATGGCTCTTCCTGCAGGCAGGGGGGAACGATTAAATCCATCTGAATTCCCCCCTTGGTATGGTTGATTGTGAACATTTTTAAACTTTTTTGTATATTTTTAACTGTTGTTTTTAAATTACTGTTTATTATTAGTGTTCTCCTAAAACTGATGTACGCCGCCCTGAGTCCCTCGGGAGTAGGGCGGCATAGAAGAACAAATAATAAATAAATAAGTAAGTAAATAAATAAAAACCACTGCAGTGATTCGCTGAACATCTGTGGCAGAAAAGGTTGCAAAATGGGACGCAACTCTCTTAACAACTGCCTTGCCAAATGGGAATTTGGGGCTGTATTGTGAGGTGGCGCAGTGGTTAGAGTGCAGTACTGCAGGCTACTTCTGCTGACTGCCAGCTGCCTGCAATTTGGCAGTTCGAATCTCACCAAGGTTGACTCAGCCTTCCATCCTTCCGAGGTCGGTAAAATGAGGACCCAGGTTGTTGGGGGCAATATTCTGACTCTGTTAAACCAGAGAGGGCTGTAAAGCACTGTGAAGCGGTATATAAGTCTAAGTGCTATTGCTATTGCTATTATAAACAGGTACAGATCTCCATTGAAGGTAGGTATAACTCTAATAACCAGTGTGGGTTTGTGCAGGCATTTCAAATCTATGTTTAAAGAATATTCTAAATCTTACAACCTTTGACATAGATCCAGGGTTTCATTAAAAAAAAAACAGGTGGAAAAATTCTTAGATATTTTTTAAAAAGCTGATCTCTTTACAAACATTCTTTATATTAAGTGAGAACATCTGGCATAGAAATGGAAAACTGTCTAATTTTTTTGGCTCTTTAATTTGCATTAATGTTATATTTCAGTATATAAAAAAGTATATTCCTGCAAACACCTGGTTCTAGGAGAAAAATTCCGCAAATGGCTGAGCTGGAGGAATTATTCAAGGGAGTTTTTCAGCACTTTTTCTTTTTCTCTCCAACTAAAGACAATACAGCCAAATTTCATAAACCAGAATTGGACTGCATTGTCACAGAAATACATCCAGATCAACAGCACATTGTGATTGCTGGGAAATGCCAAATTGTTTTCCAAGGTTGGGAGGACTATAGGCATGTACAACAGATGGAAGAGTTACCGTATGTTGACACGATGCAAAACAAGAGATAATAGATGACTATGATGGAAAAGAGACAATTGTACATGTATTAAAATTCCTGTATTAAAAAAAACAAGAAGAAAAACACATTTGGAAGCCAAAATAGTAGATAAGATCACAAAAGTACACTGAGCACTAGGCTGGGGGTTGCTTGTTTTACATTATTACATTATTATACATTATGCAGAATGCAAACGATGCCACTGTTTATTGCAGAAAATTTAATTATACACAGTGCAAGGTATACAATCATCAGAGGGAATACAAATTGCCCTTCTTTCTCCCCTCCAATGACTCTATCCTATTTGTACAATTTTATGATTCGTACTTTATTAAATTGCAGTTTACAGTGTTCTAAAATTATATTAAATAGCCCAATCTACTGCCCCTTCCCACACTATGTACAGAAAGAGATTTTTGTTTCAATATTTTCTAACTTTTCTGTTGGTATTAGCAATAGCACTTAGACTTAGATACTGCTTTACAGTGCTTTACAGCCCTCTCTAAGCAGGTTACAGTGTCAGCATATTGCCCCCAACAATTTGGGTCCTCATTTTACCCACCTTGGAAGGATGGAAGGCTGAGTCAAGCTTGGTGAGATCCGAACTGCCAAATTGCAGGCAGCCGGCAGACAGCAGAAGTAGCCTGCAGTACTGCACTCTAACCACTGCGCCACCGAGGCTCATTAGCATAGTTCCTCCTATCCCTATATCTCTAATTATGATGATGCTTCCACCACCAGTCTCTCCTTTCTGAATGTGCTCCATGCTTTTCAAGAAATCATGTCTCTTTGTCTTTCGAAGAACAAGTAATTTAATTGAACAAACTTTTTTTTCTAAATGAGGTAATGAGAGGCAACTGACTACTCAAAATGATGCTGTGAATATTGGTTCTGCAAAGATCTTCATCTACTGGTTTACATAGTGTAAGTATCTTTGAGTCTGATCTTCACTTAAGACCTCTTTTTCATCATTGTAAGGAAACTTTGCAGACTGAACTAGTCTATCTGGATCTCTAGAAAGAGGCAAAGTACAGGCTTTACAGTTTATTTATTTTTATTTATTTTAGTTTGTCAAACATGTACGTGTTAACAGGTGTAAGTATAAATATGGACACATGAAATGAGTACAAATAAATGGGGACAGTAGGACAGGGACGGTAGGCACGCTGGTGCACTTATGCACGCAACCTTATAGACTTTCTTAGGAATGGTGAGAGGTCCACAGTAGACAGTTTAAAGTTAAAGCTATGGGGGTTTGAGGAAGTAACAACGGAGTTGGGTAGATCATTCCAGGCATTGACCACTCTGTTGCTGAAGTCGTATTTTCTGCAATGGAGTTTGGAGCGGTTTACCTTGAGTTTGTATCGATTGTTTGCTCGTGTATTATTGTGGTTGAAGCTGAAGTAGTCACAACTGAGTCATGCATAATTCTACTTATTGGTCTTACAATGTCAGAGTGGAGTCAATGGCGCACAATGAACTATCAATGATGTAATTGCCTGTAATAAATAGCATATTCCATGTTACATGTCACATGTCGCTACAGCACTGGGAAAAATGCTGGTAGCCATCTTACTCAACCTTCCACCATCTTCCAAGTGCTTAAAGATGGAACATGATGCAATGCATAAAATATAAGCTTAACTTAATATCACAAATAAATTATGAGTTAGCTCTGTAAGGGAACTACAATTTCCTCATGTTGCCATATGTTTCCCATGTAACGCAGCTGGCTGTCAAAACTCATATCTTCCACCTTTGAAGAACATACTAGCACATGAACGCACACACTATTCATTATGAATAGTGCAAGAATCATTGTAGCTTGGCCTATTAGAAACCAGAATGGAAAGAGTGGGAGAGATCTATTGGGTGTCAAAGCAAAAGTACTTGACAGCCATTGGGTAAGAGGTGGAGCAGTTCACAGGCTTGTATCCCTTTCCCCATATTTTGGGGAAGCAAAAAAAAGGTGGGGGAGGAGAGATCTTATTTTATGCTTGGATATTGCATGAAGTATTAGCAGAATAAATATATAGGGGAGGGAAGGAAGTGATGTTGTGTGCCAAAATCGTAATTTTTGCAATACTTCTGGAGGCTGTAATAAATGCAGGCTGACTTCCATCAGGCCAAATCTGTGTTTACAACAATAAGACCACTGCATGTAAGAGTCTATGGAGGTTCTCGGTAATCCAGGTCATGGTTGTCCCAAAGAGTCTTCTTCAAGAGGCAACTGGACTTTTTTTCTTTTTCCTTGAAGACATTTCGCTTCTCATCCAAGAAGCTTCTTCAGTTCTGACTGAATGGTGGAAAATGGAAGAATTTATACTCCTTGCAGTCATCTGGTCATTAGCACTCTCTAAGAGTCATTGAGGCCACTTGGAGGTTTATCTGAGCCCTCAGGGTGACATATCTAGTTCCAAGAAGGTTCCACGCCCATTTGCACTATTCAGGTGACAAAGAAAGTCCAGTTGCCTCTTGAAAAAGCACCTTTGGGACTGCATGTAAGAATTTACCACTGCAACAACAAACAACGTCAGCAACACTATCCTTGTCAATTCAGCTCCTTCCACAAACCTTCCTGAGCCCTACTGTATGATAGCAATGTGTCGGAGAAGAGCACTTTATCAATCAGCCTGCAAAAGAAGGAGACCAGATAATTCAGCACTGAAATAAGCTTAATTGCTACTAATGGGGAGAAACATCTTGATCACAGCTGTTCAGGAATAGATAGGTTCTGCCTATTTTAAGAATGAAAACAAAACACATTGCATTGTAGTTCTTTCAGATCTAAAGCTGTGCTTTAAAGCTATGCATCAACCTTCCCCAAACTGGTGCCTTCCAGATGCAGGGAACACCATTCCTCATCATCCTCAGCCAACAGCCTTGTGCGATGGGCAAAGCAGACATCTTAGACGAATACATCTGGAAAACACTAACTTGGTGATGGCTGATTATAGATCACACAAACATTCCCAAGGGCCTGGTTTCTCAATTCTAGTCAGCATTAGTTATTTTGACCAACAAATTATGGCATTCTGCAGGTCAACAGATGATTTACTGTACACATATACCCCCACACACACAAAATCCCACACTTCAGTCCCCAGAGAAGAATATAAGGGCTGTTTGTGCGGTCTATTATTCTCCAGATAAGTTCTTTCAACATGTGGCAAACTCTCCTTTGATATGCCTGCCACCAGAAGGTGAAGCCTATTCCAATTGAAATTTCAAAAGAAAACTCCAGCTGCAAAGGGTGTCTAATCCACTAATGGCACTTGATACTCAATTAAGTGTACAGTCCATCTATGTTGTACCTCAGTACTGGAAGTCTCATTCATGTTGTCTCTTTGCTATGTCTCCAACGTATTTCTTTTTCATTGCTTCTAAAATAATATCAACAACAACAACTATTATATTAAATAGTTTAACAGAGCGGGTCTCCTCCAGGTCCCATCGACCAAGCAATGCCGGCTGGCGGGGCCGAGGGGGAGAGCCTTCTCTGTGGGAGCCCCCCTCCCTTTGGAACCAGCTCCCTCCAGAGATCAGGACTATCCCCACCCTGCTGGCCTTCCGTAAAGCAATAAAAACTTGGCTCTTCCGGCAGGCGGGGTATGAATGAAAGTTATTTTTAAATTATGGATAGCATTTTAATATGGCTTTTTTAAAAAAATTGTTTTTACCTGTTATATGTTTCTATACATGCTGTGAGCTGCCCAGAGTCCCTCGGGAGTTGGGCGGCATAGAAATTTTAATAAATAAATAAATAAAATAAATAAAATAAATAAAATATTTTTATTCATCAAAGAATAATATGATATAAAGAACAAACCAAAGAAATACACAAGGTTCTTTGTAAATTCCCGGAATCTAGGACTAATCCAAGCAATGTCTTAAGATATAAAAATTGGGGGCAGAGTGTAAATATGCAATTATTATAGCCAAAATATTTAGTTCTTGTAAAAAAATATTTAATTTGTTTTTATGCTGTTTATTGGACCAATAATTATAAGCAAGAGCTTTTCCATAATTTATCCACTTCAATAGTTAGATCTCTCTAGTTTGTCATTTTTTTTCTCATTCTTTTTCCTTGGTTCTGCTGCCCCTGGATATTGTCACATCTACCAAATTTACTTTCAATTTTTGTTATATCAGGTATGCAGTGTTCTGTTTATGATCATACTACACTCAGGAAACTTGGAAATCATCATCCTTTAAACATTTTTTTTCATCTCTGTAGCTACTCCAATAGAAGCTAAGTCTCATTTCTGATCCCTATAACTTTAAGAAAATACTTCTACTGGGTAAGCTATTCAGGGATTTCAGTAGTCCAGCTAAGGAGAAAAGGAGTAACATGTTCATTATCTTTTTTTTCTTACAGTTTTCGTGCACCCAGATTAGACGCAGAGAGGGGACAAAGCAAAAATTTCCAGCCCGACTTTATAAATAAATAAAAAAGAGCATCAGTCCTGCCAAATTTCAAAAGCAATTTTCAATTCATAAGCAATAACAAGCTTTTTATAAGCAGTCCAGCCCTGCTCCCTACAAATTGTTCCCTGCTAATATTATATTGATAAACAAAGGAAAACCTGACAGTGCTGCTTCTACTTAAAAGAGAGAAAGAGAAAAGTAATGTTTCTTTATTGCTTTTTTTTTCCTAAATAGAAATGTAAAAAAGGTAGGGAAAATATGGATGAAAACCCTCAATCATTTTATGAATAGAATAGAATTTTTATTGGCCAAGTGTGATTGGACACACAAGGAATTTGTCTTGGTGCATATGCTCTCAGTATAAATAAAAGAAAAGATACGTTCGTCAAGAATCATAAGGTACAACACTTAATGATAGTCCGGGTACAAATAAGCAATCAAATCATATTAGGAAACAGTCAATCTAAATCTTAAGGATACAAGCTTAGTTACAGTCATACAGTCATTAGTGGGAGGAGATGGGTGATGGGAACGATGAGAAGATTAATAGTAGTGCAGACTTTGTAAATAGTTTGACAGTGTTGAGGGAATTATTTGTTTAGCAGAGTTTCTATGAAACTCTTATGGCTTCTCTGAAATCTAGAATTCTGCATTCTGTATTAGTTGAAATTTCCAGATGAGACACAAAGTCAATCTCATATCAATGCATTAAAATAGCTGAGCCTGAAACCTATAAACCTATATACAGTACTTCTATATACCTCAGATCAAAAGCCTAATGAAACTTGGGTACATATACAGAAGGTTAAATACTCTCAGATTACTATTTTCTAGGACAGGGTCTCCAACCTTGGCAACTTTAAGACTTGTGGACTTCAATTTTCAGAATTCCTCAGCCATCTTTGCTGAGGAATTCTGGGAGTTGAAGTCCACAGGTCTTAAAGTTGCCAAGGTTGGAGACCCCTGATCTAGGAGAAGCTCTCATCCTCCCTTTTATGCCTTCCTAGCCTAAAGGCGTCCCTTTTCCATTATTTAAAAGCTCAGGTTCAGACTTTCCATAGTTTTAATAGTTTCTCAGCTCTAAAGGTGTCTCATCCTTCAAAGGACTCAGAATTCCTATTAGCAACCTGGAACTAAGGAATCACTTGATTTTTTTTTTTTTTGAAGATCTCAGTTGAGCATCGACAGATATTGATGAGATAGGAAGTTATTCCTACTGAGGCAATATAGATCTTGTTCCCTTGAAGTCATCCTTACGTAGAAAATAAAACTGAGATTTAATTCTAATTAACAAAATATTTATTTCAGTATAAAAGTAACAAAACATAAATCTTAATTAAGCTACATTGTCCCAGTCAGGAATTCACATCTGGCTCGGACCGAGGCTTGCAGAAGAAGGAAGAAGGAGACAAACTCCTGGAATGCACACATGCGTAGAAACACATATCACATGTCTGCTTGATTAAAAAATACAGTAGATCTAGAAATATAGTAGAAGACTAAGAAATATAGCACAGAGGCTCAACTGGCAATATATTCACATCGTGACAGATATTGGAGTAACAGCTCTTGTACAGAGAACTAACATAGTTTATGGGTTAGTGCACTGAGCTCTCTGAAGTCCTAGCACTGATTTGTTTTGCCAGAGCCTTGTTCATTCAGTGTGGATACTGATTCCATGTTATTTCCTGGAAGTCTTCGCTAAAGTGAAGGAGGAAATGATATAACCTACACATCACCCAAAGCTAATAGAGGTAACCATCTATCACTCCTAGTAATCAATCTGGGAAACAATTACTCAGTGGAACTGTTTGTCTCCCAGAGGTGTGGGTGCTCCATCACCAGAGATTTTCAAGAATAGACTGGTCAACTATTTGACTGAGATGATATAAGGTTTCCTGTGTAAACTACATATGTTAGTCCTTAGAGTATTTTTATTTTTGGTTGTTTGATGTGCAATATGTTTTTGTTGTATTTTGTGCAATCGAGTTTGGAGCGGTTCACTTTAAGTTTGTATCTATTGTGGGCTCGTGCATTGTTGTGGTTAAAGCTGAAGTAGTCATTGACAAGAAGGTCATTGTAGCAGATAATTTTATGAACTAAGCTTAGGTCATACCAAAGGCAGCGTAGTTCTAAGTTGTCTAAGCCCAAAATTTCAAGTCTGGTGGCATAAGGTATTCTGTTGCAAGCAGAGGAGTGGACGACTCTTCTCGTGAAATATCTCTGGACACCTTCAAATGTATTAATGTCCAATATGCAGTGCGGGTTCCAGACAGATGAGCTGTATTCGAGACTTGGTCTAGCAAATGTTTTGTATGCTCTGGTTCAGGGGTCGGGAACCTATGGCTCGCGAGCCAGATGTGGCTCTTTTGATGATTGCATATGGCTCGCAGCAGGGGTGAAATCCTCCCGGTTCGCCCGGGCCAGTCCTTCGGCGTATAGCCGATGGAACTGGCGGCGGTTGCGGCGCGGAGCTTCTCCTGCCCGCTTTCCCGTCCCGGCTGAACACAATCACCGCTTTCCCGTCCCGGCTGACCACAATCATTTGGGTTATTTTTCCCTCTGTGCATGTGCGCGCATGCACAGAGGGAAAAATAACCCAAATGGCGGCGTTCAGCCGGGACGAGGGGAGCTAAAAACGGCCATGGCCACATCCCCGCCGTTCTCCAGCCAAGCGGCTGAAGAAGCCCCGGAGCCCCGCCGCCAACCTGCGTCTCCTGCTGGGAAGGAGCCTCTGTCGCTGTCTCTCGCGGGGCTCCAGCCACCCTACTGAGTCCCTGACCGCGGCACCGGCAGGGTTAATGTGTATGGGAGAGGAGAGAGAGCGCTACCGCCGCCACTGCTGCTTTCACCGCTCCGATATTTCTTTGGTGGGCGCGCGCGGGAGGGACCATGGAGCAGAGGCGCCCGGCAGCTTAAGGCAAGAGGCGGGTGGGAGACGTGGGCAGGAGCCTGTCGCCGCCGCCGCCACTTCTGGCATCCCCACGCCTCTCACCCCGCTCGCCGGGTGCCTCTGCTCAGCGGTCCCTCCTGCGCAGGCCCACCAAAGAAATATTGGAGCAGCGAAAGTAGCAGCGGCGGCGGTAGCGCGCTCTCTCCTTCCCTCCCATGCGCGTTAACCCTGCCGGTGCCGCGGTCGGGGACTCAGTCGGGTGGCTGGAACCCCGCGAGAGACAGCGACAGAGGCTCCTTCCCAGCAGGAGACGCAGGTTGGCGGCGGGGCTCCGGGGCTTCTTCAGCAACCCACCCACCTACCTCGCTTGGTGCGGTTCCCTGCACTTGACGTCTTGGAAGAGGGCTGGGCGAGGGAGAAAGGAGCCACGGTGGGAATTGGTTTGCAGAGAGAAAGAAAGAAAGAAAGAAAGAAAGAAAGAAAGGAAGGAAGGAAGGAAGGAAGGAAGGAAGGAAGGAAGGAAGGAAGGAAGGAAAGAAAGAAAGAAAGAAAGAAAGAAAGAAAGAAAGAAAGAAAGAAAGAAAGAAAGAAAGAAAGAAAGAAAGAAAGAAAGAAAGAATCATTACCAATGCTATGATGGAAATCACCAACTCAAAGACAAATATCACTTTGGAGCAAGGAAGCTGCTACAGCAGCAACAAATTAAACAGCACAAAGACAGGGATTCTCACAATATCCCATTGTCCCTATTGACATTTAGTTGAATTCACTTTTAAAATATATTATATGGCTCTCACTGAAATAAATTTCCAAATTTTTTGCTTTCATGGCTCTCTTAGTCAAAAAGGTTCCCGACCCCTGCTCTGGTTAGTAGTGTAATATTACCAAATTTCTAAATACTTTCTAAAATAAAAATAAAATAATAAAGAGTGAAGGTTGGAGATTATAGAGAATATTCATAGCTTGAGTTGTAGATCTAGGCCAGTGTTTCCCAACCTTGGCAACTTGAAGATGTCTGGACTTCAACTCCCAGAATTCCCCAGCCAGCATTCGCTGGCTGGGGAATTCTGGGAGTTGAAGTCCAGACATCTTCAAGTTGCCAAGGTTGGGAAACACTGATCTAGGCAGAAGTTTGTCCTCCAAGCTTGCTGCTTGGCTCCAGGATATTTCCTTACCAAACTAGGTAACATCTTGAGGTGGGATTGAGTGAAAGATAATGAGTAGGAAATTGCAATGTTCAGTCCTGAGCTCTGTACTTTCAACTTCTTTTTTATTAATGACTTGGATGAGGAAATAGAGGCAGAGCTTTTTAGATTTGTAGATGGCAAAAAATTTAGATAGATGATAGAAACAAAATTCATAATTATCCAGTAAAGGGGAATATTTGTAGCTCAGGGTTGAAATGAAGAGTCCTTACTGTTAGCACTGATAATGTTACCTAGTTTGGGTATTAAAATATCTGCAAGAAAACAACCAAGCTCAGAGAGCACCAAGAAACCATCAGGATTATTCGCACAGAACCAATAGATTTGGATAGAAAAATAAAATAATATTTAACACAGACAAATGCACACAAATATAATGGATGACAACTGGCTTCATAGAAATAGGAACAATAGTTACCGTATTTTTCAGAGTATAAGACGCACCTTTTTGTCCCCAAAAAGAGGGTGGAAATGTCGGTGCGTCTTATACACTGAATACAGCAATTTTAGCCTCCCAAAGCCCCGCCCCCGTATCCATTTTTTTGCAAAAAACGGGCTGGTTTTTTTGCAAAAATGGGGGGGTGTTTGCCTTCCCGCACCCCCTAGGAGTGCTCTGCAGGCTTCCCAGATCCTTTGCATGCCCTGTTTTTGCAAAAAATTGGGGCGTTTTTGCCTTCTAATTACCCCATCTAGAATGACTGGAGGAGGAATTTTGGGAGTTGAAGTCCACTAGACTTAAAGCTTTCAAGTTTGAAGACCCCTGGGTTAGGGGTGCAAGGGTCTTCAAACTTGGCAAGTTTAAGACTTGTGGACTTCAACTCCCATTCCTGAGCTAGCATGACTGGAGGAGGAATTCTGGGAGTTGAAGTCCACTAATCTTAAAGTTGACAAGTTTGAAGACCCCTTGGTTAGGGGTTAAGGGTGCAAGGGTCTTCAAACTTGGCAAGTTTAAGACTTGTGGACTTCAACTCCCATTCCTGAGCTAGCATGACTAGAGGAGGAATTCTGGGAGTTGAAGTATTAAAGCTGTCAAGTTTGAAGTTTGTAAAAAGTATACATGGTTGTAAAAAGTGTACATGGTTGTAAAAAGTATACATGATTGTAAAAAGTATTCTGCTACACTGGTATTTTATTAAATAATATATTACTGCACCATTTGGTTCAGAATACTTTTTTCCTTGTTTTCCTCCTCTAAAATCTAGGTGTGTCTTATACTCCGGTGCGTCTTATACTCCGAAAAATACGGTAATCATAAAGTAAATTTAAACTATCCATATCATATCGAAAAGATAAACACAGGTATACCTCCTACAGTAAATCAGATGATGTAAAAAAATTATATTATATTCTTCTTTGGTCTTATGTCCAGTTCTGGGTACCACATGTTCATAAGGATTTAGAGCAATTGAAACAAACTATGAGACAAGCAATAAAGATGATCAGAGGATTGAAACAAAGTACTATTAAAAGATGTAAAGGAACTGGAAATAATTAACTTTGAGAAAATAAAATAAAATTAGCTCATGGTAGCATTATTCAAATACCTAAAAGGACATCACATAGAAGAATCAACAAGGACTGAAGCTGCCAGGTGGAAACTACAGATTCTCAGCCAGACAGGGTCATTATGTAAACATGGAAGAGAGGTTTCCAACTTTCAAGTCTCAGGAAAAGACAGATGAATGTCCATTGACTCAAAGGTGTGTGAAGATATGCTTGAAGGGGTTATTTCTTAACAGATGATGAGCATCCTCCCCAGATGCATCTAAGCGAACCATAGACAGCCCTATGCCAAAGATGCCTTAATTGGATTCGTACATGATCAAGAAGTTGAATCCAAAAGCTTAAATGGCCCTTCCAATTCTAGGCTTCCACAATGGTTTAGAAATCCTTATACCAAAATAAAAAATATTCTTCTGATTTTGTAGTAACTAGAGCAAAGGCATTCGTTTAGTTATTCAAACATATATACACTTGCAAAAAAAAATTAGATGGCATTCATCTGTGGGAATTGCACTTTTCACTAATGTGCAAATAATATTGAAAACAATTCACTTCTGGAAGGAAGAATATGTGAAGTCTACATTCTCCAACTTTACAGGCATAAAAATTGTCACAAGATGGGGTTTTTTTCCTGGATACTCAGTCACAAAGAATTAAATTGAATAAATTAAATATTATCACTAGGTATCTAACTGGGGAAGCCATTATTGGCTATGGGCTTCATATGTTTGCATATGTGTAAAGTTTATACTTGTGCCCATGCAGGTGATACAATTTGTGACTTAATAAAAAAGCCTTGCCTTTTTGTGTTGTAAAAGCTGATTACATGAGCTCTAAACAGAAAGAAGAAATGTTCGAGTCATTGAATGGGTACTATCCATGGCTGGCACACATTAAGATTTCACTTGGTAGCATGATCCTACTTTGATCACACACATTTAAGTTATAGGGATCGGGCTACTGTAGACTTAAGAGCTTTTCCTTCTAAAATTTAATTTCCTGGCTTTCTGATGACATAAGTGGGTCCCTATGTGTTCAGTTTCTCCGTGCGATCACATATGCATTACAAGTTACTTTACTCTGCCTTACTCTAGGAAATAAGATGCTCTCACTTCCAAAACACCAGCTTCTCGTTAAATTCCATGAAGGCACAAACAAGCGTGTCTTTGTCGCAGAAGGCCAAGTTCAAATGCACAAGGATCAGATAAAGATTTTCCCCCCCAAAAAAATGTGTATAAAGAAACGTGCTTTCACTTAGATAAGAAGCAATTACAAAAAAGAAACAAAACCCCTACTATATCTAAATCAGATGCTGAGAAACTAAAGTAAGCCCAAGAAATAAATATTTTGAAGCACTCTCTGCCATTAAACTATTACGGACACATTCATTTTTACATGAAATACCAAAAAAAAGCAGGCATTGGAGAAAATAGAACTGAGAGTAACTGACAGAAGCATAGTTTGAAATAATGCTTTCCATACCTGGATCTTATATTCTTAAGAATGTAACTATAGCTACCCTTGTTACTTTATCTATTTGAATAATTGTGCCATAAAGTAATGCAATCAAAACACTGGTAAACTGAATGACTAAGCTCAGCTTTTTGAGTGGTTGATTACCTCAATTCTGGATGAAATGCATCATAATAATAATTACGAACAACTGCTTGTTCATTCATTTTCTCCCCTACTTTTAAACAGGAGAGGAACTGATATGATAAATTATTAACCTATCCAAAATATCTCTTAAATATAAGA
Source organism: Diadophis punctatus similis (assembly GCA_023053685.1). Lineage (NCBI taxonomy): Eukaryota > Metazoa > Chordata > Lepidosauria > Squamata > Dipsadidae > Diadophis > Diadophis punctatus. The sequence goes on from JALIGW010000003.1 coordinate 184,972,903, forward strand.
CATGTGAGTCAACAAAATTACAGAAATCAAAATAATTACAGAATCGGCATAATTGATAACAGAATAAAATCAATCACTTTCAATAATTGTACTTATAAGGCTAGAGCTTTGATTTCTTTTAATGAAAGGAGAATTGAAGAAATTTAGGAGCTCAGAAGGTGGACAATTTACTGCCCCAAATCCTTGCATTTTACGGGCTGAATATGTTAACAGGAAGTGGTCAACTGTCAGAGGAATGTGTAACTATCTCTAAATTATAGCTGTAAAATCCAGCTACCCAAATGCTTAAAGAACTCCTAGTTAGAACTTACTCAGATTACACAACGATAATAAAAGGGAATTAAGCTTGCAAGGCAAGGAGTTCCTTTGCCCACATATTAAACATGAACCTAATTACCACCGTCCCATGCAATGGCTTTTAGTCAGTCACACAGTTTCGTAACAAAGACAGTGCACTCAGCCACATTCTACCATGCTACACACTATCAATAGAATAGAATAGAATAGAATAGAATAGAATAGAATAGAATAGAATAGAATAGAATAGAATAGAATAGAATAGAACAGAATTCTTTATTGGCCAAGTGTGATTGGACACATAAGGAATTGTCTTTGGTATATAAACTCTCAGTGTACATAAAAGCTATAAGTGATAAATCATGATCATAGTCATCATAAAGATATACATTCATCTTTAGTGATAGTCCTAGGATACTAAATAAGCAATCAACATAAATCACACTAAAACAATATAAATTGTAAAGACACAAGCAACTAAGTTATAGTCATAAGTAGAAAAGGAAATAGGTAATAGGAAAAATGAGAATAATAATAATAATAATAATAATAATAATAATAATAATAATAATAATAATAATAATAATAATAATAATAATAATAATAATAATAATAATAATAATAATAATAATAATAATACAGCCTTACTAAATAGTTTGACAGTGTTGTGGGAATTAGTTGTTTAGCAGAGTGATGGCATAAGGGGAGGGGGGGCTGTCCTTTTGTCTAGTTGTTCTGGTGTGCAATGCCCTCCTATCCTATAGTGTCATTTTGAGGGTAGAAGTTGAAACAATTTATATCCAGGATGTGAGGGGTCTGTAGATATTTCCAAATGACATAAAATGAATGCCATCAACATGGCACGGCAGGAAGACTGCTGAGTCCTTTATTCGTGGAAAGACGTTCTGATCAACCGTGGCCAAATCACTTTGTGCCATGCCATGCCTTCCATTCTGGGGATTCCCCCCCCCCCAATTGCATCTACTGTACATGAAACTCAATCCTCCACAAAATGAAAGCTGGTCTGTTAAGGGAAATAAGATGTTTATTCATTTAAAACATTTATTTATAGCCATTCCTTATTGTTACAAATCTAAAATTGGCTTATATGGAGTTTATCTACAATAAATAAATAATACATTTTATAAACATATTGATGGAAGTGATTTTGAACACACTAGATTTGCCAATATCCAGCTCTTGGATATCAGTATATTATAACCATCACACACACACACACACACACACACACACACACACACACACACACACACACACACCAGAGGTGGGTTCCTCCCAGTTTGGACCGGTTCTATAGAACCGGTAGTAACTTGGCGGCCTGGGTCGCTGGAACCAGCAGCAACCCAGGCCTGCCACGACCCCGAGCCGGTTCTCTCGGCAGCACCGTAGGCACCGCCATCTTGAGTTTTGCTTCTGCGCATGCACAGACACTTTTTTTATAGTACTGCGTATGCTCAGAGGGTCATTTCTGGGAAGTGATGCGTGTGCACGTGCAAAACATGCACTTCTGTCATGATGCGAACCGGTGGGGAAGGTAAGTAGAACCCACCCCTGACACACACACACACACACACACACACACACACACACACACACACACACACACACACACACACACACAGAGTTACTGTCTCATTGTTGGACTAATGAATTCACTATTTGGATCCTATAAAATTTGATATAAGGTATAAGGGCAGACAGGCCCAATTCAAACAATAATGATTGTATCAAGTCCCCTTTAATCATGCATAATATTGAACCATCAAAAAAATAAATGAAAAATAGAAATATACAAATGTTAAAATTTGCAGCCCAGACGTATTACAGAACAGCATCCCTTTGAGTACCTGAATCATTAGAGTCCTTTAGAGATTCATGTATTCCTGAATTCATATCCTGGCTTTATTATTTTCACAAATAACTCAAGGCAATGAACATATCCAATACACTTTCCTCTTCCAATTCTCATAAAAACTTAGCAAGTTAGGCTAAGAGAGAGTGACTGGCCCAAGGTCACCCAGCTGGCTTTCATGGCTAAGGCGGGACTTGAACTCCTGGTCTTTCTAGCCTGGTGTCTTAACCACTAGACTAGACTGAACTTTGTTCAAGATATGTGCAGTAAAATTTTGATCTACAAAAATTCTTGTAGGAAAATCTCACAGTAAACATTTAATAAGTGAACACATTAACAACAGTAATTCATCAAGAATATACCTTATACAAATATAGATGTGAAAGAAATTTCCTGGATCTACAATTCTAAGTTTTATGAGTACAGTACAGAGAGGTGGATATTGCTTTAGAAAACATTCCGCCAAATTTAGGGGCGGGGGATTCAAACTTGTTTCAAGGAGTATAAATCCATTCCCCACCATCCAGTCAGAACTGAAGAAGCTTCTTGGATCAGAAGCAAAACATCTTCAAAGAAAAACCAGACAGTTCAGTTGCCTCTTGAAAAATCATCTTTGGGACAAGCATGACCTGGATGACTGAGAATCTCCATTGACATTGGAAAAGGAAGCAGGAGCACAGAACGTGAAGGAAATTAAAAAACGTTGAAGACTGAAAAACTGCTTTTTAGTTCTTTTCCTAGAACTTTAAATGCTGTCTCCAACATTGGTAAGAGGGGCAGCATGCACATTTAATAAATGAATGAATTAAACTCATTTTGGAAGTATCAAGTTAATAATTTAAAGGTTTTTATTTAATTCCATTAATATTAGCGGGTTTTTTGCCTTATTTTAATACTAGGAAATTACAAAATATTTAAAATTAGTTAGATCCAGCTTTGTCTCCTGGTCCATAGGTGGTCTTCTATCTGGAAGTTTACACAACCAATAAAACTGCTTGACACTAGCTTTTATATCTACTTCTAGCTTACTTTAAAGAACAGAGAGGAAAGAGGAGACTACTATAAAAGCAATCCATCAACCTGCAGGAATTTTAGTTAAGTATCAGGCTGACAAAGAACAAAGAGGTTGCATATACCCAAAGACTCCACTTATCATCCTACATTAGGTATTTAGACCTTATTTAAGTGAATGAGTACTCCCCTAATCCAAAGGGTATATACAAATGTAGTTTCCCCCCAAAATAAAGGGGTAATAATCATTAAGGGGGAAAATGGCACATATCTGCTTGCCTATCTGCCTGTCAATGGACTTTTTAGTCCAGAAAAAGAAGTACCATATTTTTCGGAGTATAAGACGCACCAGAGTATAAGACGCACCTTAGTTTTTGGGGAGGAAAATAGGGGAAAACAATCTGCCTACCAGGTATTCATCTGGCTAACGTCCATAGTCTGGTCAGCTTCAGCACATTATTTTATCCCCTGGTGAGGACTTAAAAAAACCTTCTTCTGAGAGAGTAACAATGAAAGAGCATGCAAGCCAGTAAGAGCTGGGAAGATAGTTAGCACCTGGTTAAGGCTAGAAAAAAACTTATTCGGAGCAAGTAGAGCAATGAAAAAAACCCTGCAAAGACTTAGGGCTGGAAAAACATTCTTTGGAGAGAGTAACAATGAAAAAGCCTGCAAGGTAAGAGCTGGGAAGATCTGTTAGCACCTAGTTAGGGCTGGAAAAAAGCTACATTCGAAGTATAAGACGCACCCAAATTTTCAGCCACTTTTAGGGAGGAAAAAGGTGCGTCTTATACTCCAAAAAATATGGTATGTTTCTTTAATAATAAATGACGGGCAAAATTGTCGTCTCTATTAGGATGCTCCAACTTGAGAGTTTCAGTCAGTTTGAAAACTCTGACAACTTCTGGGTATTAACCTGTAAATGTTATGTCCCCTGCTGTCTTTTAGGTGGTGCACTTTTAAAAAGCAAGGAAAATAAAAGTATTTGTAAGCAAACTAAATTCTAGTCTGAGTAATAGCTTAGTTTGGGGAAAACACAGAAAGCTGGAGGCAGTGCTTAAGTGTCCTGAGATCTCTTATCGGTCTTGTGGTATTTTCCAAAGTCAAGAATGTTTTATTTTGGAAAAAATCCTTCTTCAACACTCTTAACCACTGATTTATTACTAAAGAGTATTTCAAATCTTTATTCCAAATAACTAATTTTAAAAATATTGTTTCAGGGTTTGCTGTAGATTTGGAAAAATCCAAAACAGATTTCAATGCTGGACCAAATTGTGAAATCAGAAGATATTTTAATTGAATATGCTGCCATGTTGCATTTTTAAACAATCCATTTCCCTCTTGCAATAGCTGAAATAGTTTAAAGTCTTGATTGCCAAAAGATGATTGAAAGTTTTAAGACCTCTATTTGTTCATAAATTCTGAACTGAGTTTTCAAACTGAGATTACCTCACAGCATCAAAAGTATCTTTCCATTCCAAATAAACCACACAGCATTTAATGGTAGACATACTACTGATTTTGTATTTTGAAAAAAAAAGGTACCATTTTCTGTCAAGGTATCTCTGGGGTCATATTTTCTAATTTTGTCTATAGTAGTTTTTGGACTTGATCATTTGGATTCTATGAAGTAAATGTTAAAGAATATCTCTGTGGAAAGTTCTTCCTTCAAAGATTAGAATGGCCCCAACCCTGTTAGCCCTTCTTTCATAAGCTCCTAAAAACCTGGCTATAGTCTCATGCCTGGGGTGCTGAATGTGTTAAGGGCTCCGTTTTCTGCGCTTTACTGCTAACTAGCCAATTAAATTGCTTCTATGTATATTTGATTGGATATTTTAGTGTTTTTATTGTTTTAAAATATTTTTAGTATTTTTAATTCTAATGTATTTTTAATTGTAAACTGTGCAGAGTCATTAACTGAGATGGGCAGCTACAGAAATGGATGGATGGAAGGAAGGAAGGAAGGAAGGAAGGAAGGAAGGAAGGAAGGAAGGAAGGAAGGAAGGAAGGAAGGAAGGAAGGAAGGAATATGTCCAATGATAAAACTGTAATCAGGTAAGTTAAAACACCATCATCATACCATAGCTATAATTATTTAAATTTAGTTTTTTTCCCTTCCAACAAAAACTTTCTTAATAGCATCTGTCCAAAATGAACATAAATTTCAAGTTTTACCGTTCTTCAGATTTTGAGACCCAGTCTCAATTAACAAGCACTGATAATGTTACCTAATTTGGATAATGAAATGCAAGAAAATAACCAAGCTCAGAGACCTCACAGACCTCTATCCAAAAAGTATTAGATTCTTTAAATAAAATATTATTTTAAGATAAAACATTTGAGAAATTATGTCCAATAATATAATTCAGCAAGAATGGCGTCATGAAATAGTATTGGAGTAGAAATTGCTATTTAACTTTATTTCTTACAATTCAGAGTCTGCCCAATTCCTCAGAGTTTCTGATCATTATCTACTGTAGCTGATTTCTACTTACTATGTAAAATTTATTTTTAATGTATGCCTGTTAGAAGGTTTAAAAGAAGTTTTTATAATCTTTTAGCTGAGTTTTAATAATTTTTAATCATTTAATATTGCATATGAACATTTATATCTTCAGCCATTGATTAAATTACCCTGTTTATGTTTTTAAGACAAATAAAATGTCATATTAATACAAAAACCAATATGGAATGGAACAAAGTGATAGATGAGTATATACAAAATGAAAATGGACCAGAAATAGACTCCTTCCATCATGATTCTTCAATCTGCAAAATGCTAATAAGAGGTTATGTGTTTCAACACAATCAAATAAAATCCCCAGACTTGACACCGCAACCTAATGCAGCATTTATAATGCCAACTTCAAAATATATTTTTATTCCTTGTTGATCAGTCATCATATGCAAAAGCTTCCCTTAGAATTGGCTCTACATTCAGAGGCATTCCAAACAACTTTGTCCAATTACAGTTAATAATAATCACATTTGAGTGCAAAAAATTTTTCTTGCTTCTTTAAAGAGCTAATTCTTTCAGGAGTTATGAGCTGTTCATTTCAGTTGCACAAAGGCAACTGATCTCGGCCTACTTGCTGCTGGCTGAAATCTTGAGTAAATTAATCCTGGATAGAAGGGTGTCTATAAAAGAAGGCACTTAAAAGCCCCTAAAGATGTTATAGCACTCATGGTTTACCATTATGTGGTACAGCAAAGTTTTATCCTGCCATTACTAAGAGCATACATATGGAGACTATTAAATCCCTTCCTTTCTTGTGGTGCAACCCTGAATGGCTGCATTATGCCACTAGTTTTTTTTTAAAATGTAACCTTCACCAGCAAGTAGAGAGCGGAGGAAAACGCTCTCCACCGTTTGAGCACATCACAAAAAAAGTACAAGGAGTTTAATCAGCAGTAAAGAACAGCAAGCCAGTATATTTTTTTTACCTTTTCTTTACATCCATCCAAACGTATGGGTATGACAGAGAAAATCAATAAACCTTATTTGCTCATTGTATTATCAACATTCTAGGTAACTACCCTGTTCACCCCAAAATAAGACATCCCTTGATAAGAAGCCCAATCGGGCTTTTGAGTGCATGGCAATAAGGCCAAGCGCTTATTTCAGGGTTCAAAAAAATATAAGACAGGGTCTTATTTTCGGGGAAACATGTTAATAGCAAAGACACTTAAACATGTACGGTGTATGTATTTGCCACAAACACTTTGGGTTTAAACTATACAATGTCATAATAGCAAAATCACTTAGACTTATATACCGCTTCATAGTGCTTTACAGCCCTCTCTAAGCGGTTTACAAAGTTCAGCATACTGCCCCCAACAATCGGGGTCCTCATTTTACCGACCTCAGAAGGATGGAAGGCTGTGTCAACCTTGAGCCTGGTGAGATTTGAACAGCTGAACTGCTGAACTAGCAGTCAGCTGAAGTAGCCTGCAGTGCTGCACTTTAACCACTGCGCCACCTCGGCTCTTCATAAATGTAATAATTACATAAATGTAATAATAGGTATTCAATAATTAGCATAATTATGTAATATTATATATTAAATAATTATGTGTATATGTAAGTATAATTTATAATATGCATATATAATACCGTGTTTCCCCGAAAATAAGACCCTCTCTTATATTTTTTTGAACCCTGAAATAAGCGCTTGGCCTTATTGTCATGCACTCAAAAGCCCGATTGGGCTTATTATCAGGGGATGTCTTATTTTGGGGGAAACAGGGTATAATTCTAATTATAATAATAATGGGGAGAACTTGACAGATGGATAAAAATGCCAAATCCAGTCTAAATATGTGGCTGACTATGCAATGTACCATAATAATGATTATTATATATTAATAAATTAATATAAATTAATTATTATATATGAAAAGAAGAAAGTGTGGATAATTGATATGGCAATGCTGGGGGATAGTGGAATAGAAGACAAAGAACTGGAGAAGATCACGAAGTATCAAGATCTAAAAACTGCAATTAAAGATTATGGCTTAAATCCATTATGGTGATCCTAGTGGTTATAAGCACACTGGGTGCCCTACCAAAAAAATTTGGACAGCACTTCGAAAATCTGACAATTGACAGCATTTCCATCAGTCAGTTGCAAAAGGTCACACTGCGTAGATCACAAATATATACTAATCTGAGACATTACAGACATTTTAAATTCTTAGGAAGAATTTGATGTGGATGAAGCAGCTGAAAAACTGGCAGCTGTGATTTCACATTGTTTTGCATATTATTATTGTTGTTGTTGTTGTTACATATCAAGAGTGCCTGTTTACAACCAGGTCCTCTGTTTAAGCGGGAAAATGGGAACTGCTGATTGGCTGAGCCGTCTGACAGCTCCCTATATAAGGGCAAGCTGTCAGACTTGCTCTCTGCAGGATCTTGTACATAGTTGGAATAAAGAGCTGTTGTATGAAGCCTGCTTCCAGTCTCTTCACTCACCCGACTTAACAATTATCATTATTAACGTATAAGAATGTGCAACTATCTGCATGGATAGGCAGACTCACACACATACAGTACACACACTCAAACACAAATCACTGCCTATCACATCGTAAAGCATCTCCAGACACAATGCAACATTAATTCATTAAAAGCAGTATACAATGATAAAAAGATGTCAAGAAATGCAAGATAATCAGCACAGAATATCAAATGCAGAAATTAATAGATGTGTTTTCAGTTATGTAACTGAACTGGAACAACATTAGCACATGTTTTGTTTCTGCTGGAGAATGTGCGACAACAAAGGTCTTCTTCGTAACTAATTCCAAATAAATAACTACAAGATGTGACATTTTCAAGGAAACATCTGATGACTGCAATGACTAAGCAGATCTGCCTGGAATATGACATTATCTAAGAGTTACTGTTTCCAATCTCTTTATAGCCTTAAATCGTGCTTCACAGCAAAACAGTTCCTCAGACATTCAGCAACTATTAAATGGCAGTAGGCAGGCATGCTAGACCAAAATCTTGCTGCTCCTTCTACATAAACTTGTTCCAGATATAGCATAAACAAAGCATGACAGATTAGAGCAGGGGTGTCAAACTCAAGGCCCGGGGGCTGGATCTGGCCAGCGGGGTGCTTAGACCTGGCCCGCGTGGCCACCCTGGAAACAGCAAAGGACTGTCCCGCAGTACCTCTGCCAGCAAAAATGGCACTCGGGAGGGCCGCACCACTCCTGAGCTCCATTTTCGATGGCAGGGGGTTGCAGGAGGCCGTCACAGCCAAAAATGGAGCTCGGGAGTGCTGCGGGAGGCCCTCCTGAGCTTCATTTTCACTGGCAGAGGGTTGCAGGAGGCCGTCGCAGCTGAAAACAGAGCTCAGGAGCCCGCTTTCTCTGGCAGAGCACTCAGGCCGCCACAGGCGCCCCCAACATGAGTGATGTCAAGCTGGCTACACCCACCATGGCCACGTCTACTCCAGCCCCCCAAGGTCAAACACAACCCTGATGGGGCCCTTGACAACCTCTCGACTAGAGCATTCTTGTAAACAGGTTATGAGCAAAATCAATGAAAGTGGCATCTTACACAGAGAGGTCTTCCACAACAGGGATCCCCAATCCCCCCGGGGCTGTGGATCAGAACCGGTCTGTGGCCTGTTAGGAACTGGGCGACATATCTGGAGATGAGCAGTGGGTGAGCAAAACTGCATATGGGTGGGATCTAGGTTGCACACTCCTTATCCATGGAAAAGTTGCATTCCACAAAACTGGTCCCTGGTGCAAAAAAGATTGGGGGCCGCTCTTCTACAAGACCACCGGCCATGCTATATCTTTGGCATGCTTGCCAATGAAACAGCCATCATCCCTACAGGGCTAGTATACCTCAATCCATAAAAATTCCTTGCGGATCATCTTAGGGAAGGGATTTTGTCATTTTTCTTCCTGTCACCTGCTGCTTAAGGTTTGTGGTTGAATTCATTCATTGCTGTAAGCAACAATTTTAACCATGGTTTGTTGATTTAGTCACAGTTCCTGTGTTTGCATATTCTGCCCAGTCAAAACCAAACAAACCACATTACAGCGATACAGTAGTACAATAGGAATGAGCCTAACCATGCAAGCGTCTTCCTGTTGGCAATTCTGTCTTTCAGCTACAATGCAAAGCTGCTGCTTTCAGTTTGGCAATGCAGTGATGCTACCTTGTTTTTCTTCTTCCTCCAGAAGGACAAATAATGACAAATAATCCACAAAAAGCACTCTAAAATTGGCATGCAGAAGCAGAAAAACTTTAAAAACTATGAACAATTTTATTTGTTCTCTTGCTTTCAGCAAGGTACAAATTAGATGCGACCTGAAAGGTATAATTGTTCAATCACTAAGGCATGTCTGACTCTTTGCGACCCCATGGACCAAAGCATGCCGTCCCCCCTCCCCCCCATTCTCCACTGTCTCCCAAAGTTTGCCAAATTCATGTTCATTGTGTAAATGACACTATCTAACCGGTAGTGGGTTCTAAATCCCTGGTTACCTGTTTGCTGTGCCCAGGTGGGTGGGCGGAGCCTCCCCCGCCGCTACCAGTTCACCGAACCAGGCCGAACCGGGAGCAACCCACCACTGTATCAGTGGTGAAATCCAAATTGTTTTACTACCAGTTCTGTGGGCGTAGCGTGGTGGGCGTGGTGTGGCTTGGTGGGCGTGGCTTGGTGGGCGTGGCAGGGGAAAGATACTGCAAAATCTCCATTCCCACCCCACTCCTGGGGGAAGGATATTGCAAAAACTCCATTCCCACCCTACTCTGGGGCCAGCCAGAGGTAGTATTTGCCGGTTCTCCGAACTACTCAAAATTTCTGCTATCGGTTCTCCGAACTACTCAAAATTTTCACTACCGGTTCTCCAGAACCTGTCAGAACCTGCTGGATTTCACCCCTGCGCTGTATCTAACTGTCCCCTTCTCCTTTTGCCTTCAATCTTTCCCAACATCAGGGTCTTTTCCAATGAGTCCTCTCTTCTCATTAGGTCGCCAAAGTATTTGAGCTTCAGCTTCAGTATTTGTCCTTCCAAAGAACAGTCAGGGTTGATTTCCTTCAGGATTGATTGGTTTGATTTCCTTGCAGTCCAAGGGACTCTCAAGAGTCTTCTCCAACACCACAATTTGAAAGCATCAATTCTTCAGCACTCAGACTTCCTTATGGTCCAACTCTCACAAGCATACATTACTACTGAGAAAGAAGGGCACAGTAGTGTCTTGTATATGTTTTCCTAATTTCTGTCCTGACAGCTACTATTTGGTCCAAGGTGAAAGTTGCCAATGGCATCAATTAGCCTACATCTTAAATGTAGATAATCTTGTTGAGACAATGACGACTTTCAAACTGTTGAGCTTTCACCATTAGGTGATTATACCAGTAGTACACATATAATTTTGAAAAAATAATTCTATCTATCATAGGGAAAACATCAGGGTAATTCCCTCTCTAGCCCATTATCTTTAATCATCCCCACCAATTTATTTAATATTTCTGTTCTGCTTCCCATTACTGGAATTCTGAACTTGCAACAAATAGTAAAGATAATCAATTACAAGCAGTCATTAAAATAATTTTTAAAATAAAATAATAAAGAAAAAAAATAACAGCAGTCATTTTTAAAAGATTATAGGTCACAGTAGCATTAACAGTTTAGTAAAAGGAGAGAATCCCCATATTCCTTAGCTCAGGAAATGTCAGAGAATGCCAAGCCAGAGGGAGGAGTGAAGCAGGGAATTAGTTTGGAATCTTTATGTAGGCACAAGAAGGGCAAGGTCCAACCAGTAGTGGGTTTCAAATTCCGTCGCTACCGGTTCGCTATTGGGAGCATGCGCGCATGCGCAGAGACGTCCGGGCAGGTGGGCGGAGCCTCCCGCCACAACCGCTACTGGTTCGCCCGATCCGGGGCGAACTGGTAGCAACCCACCACTGGGTCCAACCCTGCTTGAATAGTATTGAGGCTTATCTAGTCTGGTCCAACTGCAGACTACAGGAAGAAAGATTCCTGTGAAATAGATATGAGCTATAAAGTAGCGAATTGAACTCTTCACCTGTGGATCTGGTTGTTTACATCTAACAGGGAATCAGAATGTCTCCAAAGGCAACAAATATAATCGGATGATCTGCACATAAGCAGGTTATATGAGAAACAAGTGGATATATTTTGATGAATATCAAAATCATAGATACAGGACTGTGGGGATACAGCAAACTGTGGGGAGAATATATTTCTACAGAATGGCACAGGAATCCAAAGATGGCACTGTGACAGTGCAAATATGGATTGCCGTAAAAATCCAATCCCTGCCTTGTTGCAGTCAGTAGTGAAGTCACTACTGGAACAAGGCCAAGATGAAATACATCAACAGGGCTTATGACCAACCAGCCCCAGGAGTGGTTGCAGCAATGGTACCAGCTGCAATACCACAAGGAAGTGAATAATAGCAAGCTATTTGAATCTAGGAATAATCAAATTACTCCAAATACTGTAGATGGAAGGGAAGACTTTCAATCAGGAAAATTTAAAACACTTTATTCAGAGAATGAAACACAGAAAATACCGAGCTGCAATGATCATTCCCAAAATATACTGCTGAATGCATAACGCATGCGACACCATCATGATGAATAATTTCCCTCAGGATTCAAGCCTGCCCAATGAATCTCATGATTTTACAGGCACATGCACCAACAGTTGAAAAAGTAGGTGATTAATTTTATGGAAAATTATGCCCAACAGATCATACACCAAAGAAGATTATTCTAAAGATGATTGGCAACTTTAATGCAAAAGTTGAAGAGGAACCTAACTTAAGTGTTGGAAAATTCAGACTAGAAACCCTCAGTGATGGAGTAGCATGGCTGATAGACTCCTGGGTAGAATATGGGCTGATCATATTAATATATTACCTAATATATTACTTGAGCAATAAAAACACTGCCCCCCATCCCTGGACAAAAGCATAATCAAATGGATTACATCCAGGTGTGGGTTTCACTTACCTTCGCCACCGGTTCGCGTCATGACATTTTGCGCGATTTCACTTCCGCGCATGCTCAGAAGGTGGATTCAGCCCGAAACACAACTGAGAAGCTCATCAGCTGTGCTTCGGGGGAAGAAATAAAGATCAGTATTAACCCGGGGACGGGCGGGAGGGCTTTTTTCAAAGCACAGAACGCTATGAAGCCATGCAAACACAGAAAAATTGGCCAAAAATTCAGAAAAAAAGATGACGGCGGGCACGAACCGGCACAGACATAACCGGATCTGTGATGCCAAAATTACATCACCAGCGGGTCGCTAACGGTTCAGACAATGTGGTCCGAACCGGGAGGAACCCACCCCTGATTACATCTTATGTAGCAACTGATGGAAAACTTCCCTGCTGAATTGAAAAATACCACAGGTGCTCATTGTGAATCTGACCATCAGATACTAATCACAGAAATACATTTCAAACAGGAAAAACTGAGAAGGATCCAATCTCAAGTAAGGACTAGGGGTGACATGATAGTAGTGTTCCAATATTTGAAAGGTGGCCACAAAGAAAAGGAGGTCAACCTATTTTCCAAAGCACAAGAAGGCAAGACAAGAAACAATGGGTGGAAACTAATCAAGGAGAAAAGCAACCTAGAACTAAGGAGAAATTTCCTGATAGTTAGAACAATTAACCAGTGGAACAGTTTGCCTTCAGAAGTTGTGGGTGTTCCATCATTGGAGGCCTTTAAGAAGATACTGGATACCAACTTGTCTGAAATGGTATAGGGTCTCCTGCTTGTGCAGGGGGTTGGAGTAGAAGACTTCCAAGGTCCCTTCCAACTCTATTATTCTATTACAACTTCAAATTTTATTCATGAGCAATATAAGATTAAAGTAAGAAAAAGAATAAAAAACCTGGACCTTGTGGACAGACAGTCTAAGGCAGTGATGGCGAACCTTTTTTTCCTCGGGTGCCAAAAGTGCATGCGCGTGTGCTATCGCACATGCGCGAGTGCCAATACCCATAATTCACTGCCTGGGAAGGGCAAAAACGGCCTCCCCCGCCCCCCCAGAGGCCCTCTGGAGGCCAGAAATGGCCCATTTCCCAACTTCTGGTGGGCCCGGTAGGCCCATTTTTTGCCCTCCCTAGGCTCCAGAGGCTTCCCTGGAGCCTGGGGAGGGCAAAAACACCCTCCCCCATCCCCCCGGAGGCCCTCCAGAAGCCAAAAACGCCCTCCCAGAGCCTCCGTGCAAGCCAAAAATCAGCTGGCCGGCACGCACATGCGCACTGGAGCTGAGCTAGGCAATGGTTCACGTGCCGGCAGATATGGCTCCGCGTGCCACCTGTGGCACGCGTGCCATAGGTTCGCCATCACTGGTCTAAGGAATTGTGGAAAGAGGTGAACATGGCTTAAGAGAGGACGCAAAGAAGCCTATAGGAGTCCAAACAAAGATCACACCAGCCATATATAAAGAGCTAAGGTAAGAAGATTGTCAAAGGTCCAAAGGATCTTGGGGAAACGAAAGAGGTAGATGAGGATTTCCAATGACAGGTAAAAAGGAAAAATAAAAACATTCAGGAAATTGTAAGCACTTTACAATATTGCCTTAATATCATTAGAAGCAAGCACAGAAAGAATTTAATAACGGTATGTGGTGTTTTTAAAAAGATGAAAAGAATACAAAGAAAACCTGTACAACTCAACTCTCTGCTAAGAAAGTATTTGAGAGAAAACAATATGAGGAGGAACCAGGAAAGCTTCATGAGACAGTCAGATGGAGTAAAGAGTAGTTATTCTAATCTATATCCTTTCGATGTCTCAAAACAAGCGTGTGCAAAAAATATTGTTGCTATTCTAAAAGGCTGCATAAGAGAAAAATAGGGGGGGAAGTTTCACTGCCAAGAGATTAGCTGCAACTTGCTACTTTAAAATCTACGACAATCCTTTTATTGGACTACCTAAACTATCAGTCCAACTAATTATTATAAAAACAACCTATCACTTTAAGATCCAGTATCTAAGCTCTTTTCTTTGCCATCTTCCTCCTTATCTCCCCTCTTTTTAGAGTCTTTTATAGTGTAATCATATCTTAGTAAATATCTTTTACAAGTCTCATTTCATGAAACAGTAAGTAAGGAAATACCTTAAACAAGGCGGAACAACTTGATTGTCATCCACAATGATGGTCCTTAATGAGCTGCATATTTTAAAATATGCTGTGGCTCATTCCATATCTCTGGCATGGATCTAATTTCAATCTGAATGACTTACATAAAATTCTTGGGAGTGCCACACTGGGCAATATCCTTATTTCTGTTTTGACGGAAGGTCTTAGAAGGTCTCGCCTTGGAAAAATTCCCAATATCCATGCCAGTATTTGCTCCAAAGAACAACCTATTTTGCTGAAGAAGATGGAAAGGGAAAGGGAATATACAGTCTATTTTGAACTGTCATTTCCAAATCTAAAGCTCCAAAGAAAGTGAGATCTAAGATGTCTGATGATATTAGGATCGCCATTAAAAAGTTCATGACTTATCCCCACTGGTTTGAAAGTAACGGTTCAGTTTTATGGATCCTGATAGACACCTTTATTGGGGAGTTATATGACAACATTGGAAAAACCATTGGAAAACATTAGGGGATAACGTTTCCAATTTGATATTTTCCAGGTGTGCTGAGAATGCAAATTGAGTAACTTTTGGTCATCTTTAACCCTATTGGCCGAGTTGGGAGATTTGCTCTGCTTACACATTTAGAAGACACTAAATTGGCTTACTAACACTAGAGACTCTTTTCCTATGCTTAGCCAAAGTGTTTTCCCATCCTTGCAAATCTTTTATTAGAGATACTGGGATACTGAAACAAAAACGTTTGTATGCAAAACAAACATACTACTGTTGATCTATGCAGTTTTAGTCTGATTGTGAAAAGTTCTGCTTTCTTTTACCCTCTTTTCCTTGTCTTCAATATAGTGTCTCCTTCTTATTCCTTGAACAAATACCACAACATTGATGATGGTTCACTTGATCTTGGGTAAGAATAAACCTTACAGAACAATCCTTTGTTCTGCACGATGCTCTTGGCAAATACAAAAATTGTCATCCCTGATCAGGTCTGGATTGTCTACATTTCACAACCAGATAGAGTGCTTGTTGCTGCCAAACCAATCACACTTAAATAAAGATCTACACAATAGGCCCAAACATACAACAAACCCAAGCTGACAGTTGAACCAAACAAACCATTTCTCTTGAGTATCTATATATGGTATTTAATGGCTATCTGCAACCGTAAATCTTTCACACAGGAATCATATAATTCATAAGTGACAACCACATGTTTAACATACTCAAATGTTCTCATGAGTCACCATCATTTCTGTGTGCATGTTTTTGTTGTTGTTGTTCTTAATTTGTGGGATTCATCAAGAACATAATCATTCTAATTATAAGACTGAGTATAGAATACTGAAATTGTTACATCTGCAGGAACATTTGGAGAGAACTTCTCATTTAGTCCCACAACCCTAAGAATCAAATTGAAATAAAGTTCCTGTTTGGTTTTTATTTCTGTTCTATTTTCTCAAATGCAAACATGCTTTCACCAGATTCTATCCCTGCATATTAAAGAAACCAATCTTATTCATAACTTCCGGAGCAAATTGTGAGATTTTTTTTTCAAGCTTCTAAAATATGCTGGGAAATGGGAGTTTAGATTGTTCTCTATGTTCTTATTCCAAACAGAAGAACCACCTACTTTTCCACACCTTTGTTACTGTTATTCTATGTTTTAGTGTCATCAATCCATAGAGCTTTAAATTATTCCATACATCTTACAACCTTAAACATGTTAAAACTGATTTCAAAAGGGAAAATGGTTTGGTATCATTTTATTTACAATTTCTGTGTATATGAAAAGTGACTGAATTCCTAGAGCAATTGTTTTCTTCTAAAATGATTGCCAGGATTTACCTTATATGCCAAAATCATAACTGATCTAACAAAAGTGTTTTGTTATAATTATAGTATTTATCCAAAAAAGACAGAATGAGGGCAAAAAATGTGTATGAGAGTGGACAGACGGGGGCTGCTTCATTCCTTCCACCCTTCTAAAAAAGAGGCCTTTGACAAAGTTGTGTTGAATTCACTGGAGAAATAAAAACTTGGGCAATGGAAAAAAGAGACTTGAATTAGACTTGTGGTAGAAAAAAGAGCAAAAGAGCCCAAGAAGAAGAAAAGAAGAGGAATGAGAAAGAACTGGAAAAAGTAAGAAACTTAGAAAATTAGTGGAGCACTCATAAACTTCCCAGAGTGGCCACAGAAACCTAAGGTCCTGACCAATTCCAAGTAGACCAGGTACTAGCAGATTAAATGAATGGCCAGGAAGAGTTTCTGGAAGAGGTTGAGCAATCCAATGATAGTCCAACGTAATAATGGGTGGAAGATGGATTTGGTACCGTATTTTTCGGAGTATAAGACGCACCGGAGTATAAGACGCACCTTAGTTTTTGGGGAGGAAAATAGGGGAAAACAATCTGCCTACCAGGTATTCATCTGGCTAGCATCCTTAGTCTGGTCAGCTTCAGCACATTATTTTATCCCCTGGTTAGGACTTAAAAAAACCTTCTTCTGAGAGAGTAACAATGAAAGAGCATGCAAGCCAGTAAGAGCTGGGAAGATCGTTAGCACCTAGTTAGGGCTAGAAAAAAACTTATTCAGAGCAAGTAGAGCAATGAAAAAAACCCTGCAAAGACTTAGGGCTGGAAAAACATTCTTTGGAGAGAGTAACAATGAAAAAGCCTGCAAGGTAAGAGCTGGGAAGATCTGTTAGCACCTAGTTAGGGCTGGAAAAAAGCTACATTCAAAGTATAAGACGCACCCAAATTTTCAGCCACAAAGGGAGGAAAAAGGTGCGTCTTATACTCCGAAAAATACGGTAGTTACCAAGTGGCTGCCAGGCAGCACCAAACTAAGTTCAAAAAAGTAGGAGGTATATGCGGGTAACTTGAGCTAGGGGAAGGGAATGAAGAAGAAAATGGATGTCTTATTTCCCCACACATAGAGCTATACAGAAGCCATTCGGTCAAGTTTCCAACAGCCAACAGCCATCTCAGAGAAAAGCAGCAAAGAGCCAAGCCAGAATGAGCCAGATCAACAGTATTGGTAGAATCCAAGCTGGAGAAAACAGGTCAGAATTTTAGTGGGCAGCCTCAAAGAAGATCTGGAGAGATGTCATAGGCATGAATTCAGAAGAAAGTTGTAGTTGGCCTAAAGAAACTTAAACGAGAGATGCCTCATAAGCCTGAGAGGTGCATCATATGAGTCATGGTGGTGCAGTGGTTAGAATGCAGTACTTCCGCAGACTGCCAGCTGCCTGCAGTTCGGCAGTTCGATTCTCACCATCAAGGTTGACTCAGCCTTCCATCTGTCCGAGGTCTGTAAAATGAGGACCCACATTGCTGGGGGCAATTTGCTGACTCTGTAAACCACTTAGAGAGGGCTGTAAAGCACTGTGAAGCGGTATATACAGTAAGTCTAAGTGCTATTGCTATTGCTATCATTAGCAACGTAAGCTAAAAGAACTGGAAAGTAGTGACCCAAAGACCATAAAGAAGTGGCAGAGTAGCAATCAGCACCAGCAAGCAGAATTATGCAAAGAAATCCAAGTAAAGAAAAGGGAACAGAGTGACTGGCCATCGTGGTAGCTTCAAGACTAGGCAACACTAATATTGCATGAGTCAGAGAAAGTAGATATGAGACAGCTACAAAGAAATGATATGGCTTTAAATGCCTCACCCAACATGAACTACAAACCTTACACCAATGTACAAAGTTGATTAAGGCTGTCAGAAAGGAGAAGGGTCAAGACTTAGAGTTCTAAATAGAATTAAAAACCTAGAAAGAATATAAATTTATAAAGAAAATCAGAGAGAGGACAGAGGTTAAAAATAAAATAGCAGAAAAATAAAAGATAGCAATAAAAGATAAAAAAGGGATATTTATTTATTTATTATTTATTTATTTGGTAGTTTTTCTATGCCGCCCTACTCCCTCAGGACTCAGGGCGGCGTACAACATTTTATAAAAACTCCAAACAAATCATTAAAAAAGACAATTTAAAAACAATTTTAAAAAACATATAAACAACATACATACATGGGGGAGACATCAGATATAAAGTCGTCTCAAACTCACCCCGCCTGCCAGAAGAGCCATGTTTTGATAGCTTTTTGGAAGGCCAGCGAGGTGGGGATAATTCGGATCTCTGGGGGAAGTTGGTTCCAGAGAGCAGGGGCCCCTACAGAGAAGGCCCTCCTCCTAGGCCCCGCCAGCCGGCACTGTTTGGCTGACGGGACCTGGAAGAGGCCCACTCTGTGAGACCTGACCGGTCGAAGGGAAGAATGAGGCAGAATGCGGTCCCGGAGATAGCCTGGTCCTAAGCCATGTAGGGCTTTAAAGATGATGATCAGCACCTTTAATTGTACCTGGAGACCAATGGGCAACCAATGCAGCTGGCGGAGTATAGGTGTCACGTGGGTGTACCTTGAAACACCCACCACAGCACGCGCAGCTGCATTTTGCACCAGTTGAAGTCTCCGAATACTCTTCAAGGGCAGCCCCATGTAGAGCGCATTGCAGTAGTCCAGTCGAGAGGTGACAAGGGCATGAGTGACTGTGAGTAGAGCCTCCTTCTCCAAGTATGGTCGCAATTGGTGCACCAGGTGAACCTGTGCAAAGGCCCCCCTAGCCACAGCTGCAAGGTGTTGGTCTAATTTTAGCTGTGGATCTAGGAGGACTCCCAAATTGCGAACCCGTTCTGAGGGAGCTAATTTTTCTCCCTCAAGAACCAAGGAGGGACAGTCGATATAGTCCTTCGGAGGCAATATCCAGAGCCACTCAGTCTTGTCCGGGTTGAGTCTGAGTCTGTTCCTCCCCATCCAGATCCTAACGTCGTCCAGGCACTGGCACATCACATCAACCGCCTCACTGAATTGAGATGGGGTGGTGATGTACAGCTGGGTGTCATCAGCGTACTGTTGGAAACTCACCCCGTGTCTATGGATGATCTCCCCCAGCGGTTTCATGTAAATGTTAAACAGGATGGGTGAGAGGACCGAACCCTGAGGCACCCCACAGGTCAGGGGCCTAGGAGACGACCTCTGCCCACCTGCCAACACCGACTGCATCCTGTCGGCAAGATAAGAGGAGAACCACCGTAAGACGGTGCCTCCCACTCCCAACTCGCCGAGACGATGCAGAAGGATACCATGGTCGATGTTATCTAATATATAGAGTAGTATGGAGTAAATGAGATAAATGAAAGCTTAATAAGAACAAAAGAAAAAGGATGTCATATCACTGTTTATTATAGAACATTGTTTATTTGTTTTTCATTTGAATTTATAAGGTGCCCAGTGGACTCTGAACAGTATATTTTTGTAGGGTCTCCTTTTTGTTAAAAAAAATAGTTGGCTTGTGTTTTCCCTGAATCAGTATAATTCCTGAGCCTTTGACAGTACATCCATTGGATTAATAACAGAACAAGGCTGATTTCCCCTTTGGAACACCCCAACTATTTTCCCCTCTCACTTATAAATTGCTCTTCTGACAAATATCACCCATTCATGTCCATACACTTCTGTTCATTTTTCAGTAGGAACAGTAGCAACAGAGGAAGAAATCAGATTAGTATGCTTTAAGGAAGGAGGGGACCTATAATGAACAAGGAAGACAAGAATATAAATAAAAGTACAATTTTGGATTTTAAAAATAGTTCAATTATCAGGTGAACATTTATTCCCACAAACAATGGCAATACTGAGTCCTGTGGGAGTAGGGCGGCATAGAAAAGCTACCAAATAAATAAATAAATAAATACTTTAGTCTAATTTTGAACAATATCTCTGTTTCTCATCAGCAAAATCTGCCAGCAATGTCGGCATCCATTTGCATTTTCACCCATTCATTTGTTCTCAACATTATCCTCTAGTCTTCTTAGCAAATGCCAGATGACTGCCACTTGTTCACAGGACAGGTTTTTTTTTAATTGAGTTCAGTTCTTGTTATTCATTTGATATTCCACCCATCTAGAATTCACATAGAACCGTTCTCAACTTGCTGAAGCAATTTGCATGCATGGGTACAATAGCTGGGGAAGAATTGCTTCTTTATCTATCAATGGAAGACAGGCTGAGTAACTGCCAGGCAGGCCATGCTAAAGTTAGATGCCCTAAGACTAGAAGTTGATTCATCCATCCATCCATCCATCCATCCCATTTCTAGGTCACCCAACACTAGCACATCTCGGGGTCTAACTCAGAACATACTCGGTATTTCTGAGAGACAATATTGACTATACACATTTATTCAATGCTCTTATTATTGCCTCAAAACATTTTAGCAACCCACTTTTCTGGAAATAAAAGACTACAGAAACTGGTTTTTATTTAAGGAAGCATTTCAAAGATTAAAATAATCACCACATCTAATCAAGATTTAAAACTATAGCAACTATTCTTCAATTCCAGTTAGCGTGAACTGAGGCGCTATTTAAGCTACTGAATATTAGAACTCAGCATCTAACATTTGTTTATTGTTGAAGGCACAACTGAAACTTATTAAGTACCTTTCAAAGAACGAGTTGACCTTTATGTAAACCCATGGAGTCCTATGACCTAAATACAATTTTTAACACAATGGAGAGATAAATTCTGCTAAACCACTTCAAATGTGAGAATGTCTCATGCAGGCATCTTCTACATTGATGATGCAGAAGTTAGATGACTCTCCAATCCCACAGGTTAAAATACAAAATGCCAGTTAGAAAAGGTCGGATCCATTTTGTCTTTCCTTATCACAACATTTCTTGATTATTCAAGAGGCTCTGGTTCAATGGAGTGACTTAGTGTAGGGGATCGCCTATCTTAGACTTTTCTGACAGTAATAGATTTATCAGAGTGTGCCATATCACGTTAGGTACAAAGAATCAGGACCATTTATAAAGTTACAGCATAGATGATTTATTCAATGCTAAACACAAGAAACTGATTAACTAAGGGTCAGCATTAAATTAGCACTAGAAAAGCGTCAATGGAGTTCAAGGGCAACTGGACTTGGATCTCCTGTGGCAACACAAGGACTCTAAACTTATGATGTGTATAACTCTGCCCTCCAGCTCTGCCTGCTCTTCTACACATATTCCTTACAGCATTGCAACCTCTAAAGTTCTTGCTATGGTATAACTATCCCGTCTTGAAAAAAGTTATTTCTTTTATGATGTTAACACTGATCTTTTCATTAGGGCAAAGCAAATAAAAGCAAAGCAAATGGTATTGTAAGAAAATGGTGGTTTTAAACATACTCCAGAGGTATTACTCAATGATAGCTCTCTTAAGTATTCAGATTGTATTGTTTTTGTTTAGTATTCTGTTTACATTTGATAGTTCGTTTAAAAAAATAATTATGTTCCTTCTCAACAAGCTATGGAAATCTAGGGTAGGATAGGGTAGGATAGGGTAGGATAGGATAGGATAGGACACACACACACACACACATATCTATCCTATTCTATCCTATCCTATCCTAGTGATCCATATATATCCTATAAATTCTCACATTGCCTTTGTGTGAACTATAACAATAGCAGTAGCAATAGCACTTAGACTTATATACTGCCCTATAGTGTTTTACAGCATTCTCTGGGTGATTTACAAGTCAACATATGGTCCTAACAATTTGGGCCCTCATTTTACTGATCTCAGAAAGTTGGAAGGTTGAGTCAACCTTGAGCAACAAATTCCTGGCTGTGGGCAGAGTTTACCTGCAATATTGCATTCTGACCACTGCAAGACCAGAACTAGGAAGAGGCATATTTGAAGACATTTTCAAATATGCCTCCTCAAGCCATTTTCTCAAGCTATTTTCTTGGCCTGGGCTCAAACTTATTTTGGCAATCTTTTTTTCCTCCTGGTCAGCTTCATTTCAATCCTTTGCTTTTTTAAAAAAAATATTTTAATTAACATTTTTAATAAACATGATAACAAAAACTAATAAAAACTAAACTTAAAAGTAAAGTTTGGAAAGTTCTGGAAAAAGAAAAAATAGAAGGAAAAAGAAAAGGACATTTCTTTTCATTGTCTATATTATTATTATTATTATTATTATTATTATTATTATTATTATTATTATTATTATTATTATTATTATTATTATTATTATTATTATTATTATTATTATTATTATCTCTTGTATTCATTAAACATGAAACTCAGTCAACTGAACATTTAAAAATGTGTCACAAATATCATTGACTGGTGCTGATGGTTGATACGGTTTGCTGCCAGTGTCCTAGGTATCAACCAAGTATCTTCTTAAGATATAGAATGTTCCTAGTAGCACAGTTTTTTGCAGTTCCGCTGGTGTTGTTGCAGGAAGCTGCATCATTATCTCTTTTATTCATTAAACATGAAACTCAGTCAACTGAACATTTTAAAAAGTGTCACAAATACCACTGACTGGTGCTAATGGTTGATACGGGTTGCTGCCAGCATCCTAGGTATCAACAAAGTATCTTCTTAAAATATATGATGTTCCGAGTAGCGCAGTTTTTTGCAGTTCCGCTGGTGTTATTGCAGGAAGCTGCAATTTCTTGATGTGTTTTGTGAAATTCTTGGACATGGTACCAAGTGCCCCGATGACAATGGGTATCACTGTTACATGTTTCATCCATAGCCGTGTAGTTTCAATGGCCAGGTCGCGATATTTTGACATTTTTTCCAGTTCTTTTTCTTTGACTCTGGCATCTCCTGTTACAGCGATATCAATAAACTGTACTCTTCGGCTATTTAGTATTTAGTATTTAGTATTTAGTATTTAGTATTTAGTATTTAGTATTTAGTATTATTTAGTATTTAGTATTTAGTATTTAGTATTTAGTATTTAGTATTAAGTATTAAGTAATTATTATTATTATTATTATTATTATTATTATTATTATTATTATTATTATTATTATTATTATTATTATTATTATTATTATTATTATTATTATTATTATTATTATTCGCACAGTCAGCCAGATGTTCAGACTGGGTTTGGCATTTTTGTGTACCTATCAAGTCCTTACCAAGGATCTGGGATAGGCAAATCTGGATGTTTGACGGTGTTACAGATATTGTCGCAGGATGGAAGCCACCTTCTGCAATTGACTGATGGCAAATTTGTCAATGTTCAAGTGGTGCTCCAGTTGTTTTGGGACTGCACCCAAGGCACCTATGATTATTATTGGTACTACTCTTTCTTGCATTTGCCATAGTCGTTCTATTTCTACTTGTAGATCTTTGTATTTTGTTATCTTCTCCAGTTCTTTCTCTTCTATTCTGCTGTCTCCAGGCACTGCCACATCCACTATCCACTATCCATTATCCACTATTATTATTATATACTTTATTCATTAAACATGAAACTCAGTCAACTGAATATTCAAAAACGCGTCACAAATACAACTGACTGGTGCTTATGGTTGATATGGGTTGCTGCCAGTGTCCTAGGTATAAACCAAGTATCTTCTTAAGATGTACAATGTTCCGAGTAGCGCAGTTTTTTGCAGTTCCGCTGGTGTTATTGCAGGAAGCTGCAGGAAGCTGCAATTTCTTGATGTATTTTATAAAATTCTTGGACATGGTACCAAGTGCCCTGATGACAATGGGTATCACTGTTACATGTTTCATCCATAATCGTGTAGTTTCGATGGCCAGGTCGCGATATTTTGTGATTTTTTTCCAGTTCTTTTTCTTCAACTCTGGTGTCTCCTGGTACAGCGATATCAATAAATTGTATGTCTCGGTTTTTGACAACTGTGATATCTGGAGTGTTGTGTTCCAAATGACGATCCATCTGTATTCAAAAGTCCCACAAGATCTTCATCTTCTCATTTTCGATAACTTTTTCCACTTTATGTTCCCATGACTTTTTGGATACAGGTAAGTCGTATTTTTTACATAATGACCAGTGGATTAATTTAGCAACTCGGTCATGTCTAGCTTTGTAATCAGTTTGTGCAATTTTGCTGCATTCACATATTAAATGTGAAACAGTTTCGACTTTGTCGTTGCAAAGTCGGCAGTTTGGATTGCCAGTTGATGTATTGCCAGTATCTTCACTTTCATGGCATTAGTTTGTAGTGCCTGTTCTTGAGCAGCCAGTGTTAAACCTTCCATTGCTTTCTTGATGGTTCCCATCTTAAGCCATGCCCATGTAAAGTTGTCATCACATTTTCCTTCAATGTTTTTCAAGTGCTGTCCATGCAAAGCTTTGGTTTTCCATCTATTTAATCTGTCATCCAGCTGTTTTTCCTTATATTCTGCCTTTGTTTCTGTTGTTTTTATAATGTTCTCCGTTTTCACAGCCTGCAGCAATTTTTCTGTACTTTGGTTCACATAATCATTCAAACTTCATTTTTCTTCTTCCACAGTATCATCATCATCATCATCATCATCATCATCATCAATTTATTATTAATTTATTATTAATTCTTTATTAATTATTATTAATTATTATTAATTATTAATAATAATAATTGCAATCCTTTCCTAATGATATTTTATACGAAATTTTTCACAGCTGTCACACATTGAGACAACATCTTCACTAAGCTATTCACTATAAATTTCTCTTGGTTACTTAGGAACTGTTCGGATCCCATCACTGTATACAATAAAATGAGTGGTTTTGTTCCTTTATGACTGGTCTTGGCAATTGTAACATCAGAGACTTGGTCCATGCTCACAGAAAACAGCACACTTCATGAGCCAGCATATTGCCAACCCGTATTAGTTTTTATTCCTCTTAGGAAGGAGTCATCAACTATTCCAAGTTTTCAGAATATTCATAGGCTTTAAATTTCTCAGTACCAGTTGCCAATGTGCAAATACATAGGAAAGACTTTGTTTCTGAACATTTGATATTGTGTAACCATATTTCTGAACAGAAATGGAGCAGTTCTTCCATAGTTCCAGTTCTTTGTGGAGAAGCCGCTGTGATATTATGCACAATATCTTCTGTGGGAAGTGACAGTGGTTGTTGTGGTCCGCCAGCGGCCTGCGGAGCTGGCAGCAGAGTCAGACAGTGAGAAGGCCAGGGAGGAACATGGGCCAGGCCTGGAGTCTGGAGAAGGCTCTGTGTCATAGGCAGAGATGGGGCCCGGGCCATCTGGGAGTTCTATGCTGACTCCAGAGCCCCCAGAGGCTGACATAACTGAGGCAGAGGAACAGGGAGAGCCTGTTCCCAATGCATGCATGCGCAGAGCTGCTAGAAGGCAAGAACAGTTAAGGAGGAAAAGGGCTACTCGGGAGTAAGACTTGGAGATGATTGGCCCCTCCCATAGGACATAAAAGGGAAGCACATGGATGTGCTCTTTGCAGGAAGCAACTTGGTTCAAATCTGGAGGTGTAACTCAGCAGCTCTGTTCTGACTCCGTGCTCTGTTTGGCCTTGCAAAGCTACTTGCCAATTAGGTCTTTGGCAGTGTGTCAAGAGAAATAAAGGTTGGTGCTTATCAGCCTTTTTCTGAAAGACTGTGGCAGACTTCTGTCGGACTAATTAACATTGTTTGAGACTTATTACGGCTGGGAATGAACATAATTCACAGTAGTTAAAATAAAAAGAGAGTTTTTAGGACTACATTTGTGCTTTATGATTTATCAGGAAGCCTAGGTCAGAACAGTGGTGACATATCCAGTCTCTTATGTCAGAACTACTCTTACAGATATTTTTTTCCCATCGCATCTAATTTAATAGACCTGTTGGTTAGTAACATAGTACGATCAGGGAACAAACTTTTTTCTACCAGTCTCTAGAAACACAGATCCAATATTTCAAATGACTCTTTCCTTGCGTGTGCAGCCAGGAATATTGCGAAAGTTATGGCAACTGCCAACAACAATGCAAGCTGAAATTCACAGGGAGCAAATTTGTTCCCATCAAAAGAAAGTCAGTTTGGTCTAGTGGTTAAGGCTGAGCTAGTGGTTAAGGTACCAGGTTAGAAATCAGGAAATGGTGAGTTCTAGTCATGAATCTTAGTAATGAAAGCTGGCAGGGTGCATTTGGGCCAATCACTCTCTCTCAGCCCATGACGTCAGGCTCAGGCAATAAGCTGGTCAGTCAATTTTTGCCTCAGCCAAATGAATCAACATTTAGTCAACTCAAAAAAAAAGTGACTGCTGCACTTGTGGGGAAACACTAGGAAGAAGATTTTTAAAAATCTGTCCCTGTCAATGAATGGTCTCTACTGAATGCTTCATTGCTATTTGACCAGTTGGGTTGCCCTGAAATTGATTTGCAAATGTCTGTTGTTCTACGGCAATTATTGTTGATATGGAAGACAACCCCCAGTCTAGATCTGTTCATTGAGTCATGATGATAAGCAGCAGCAAGCAACACTGAATACTCAAACTTCAAGTTATTTTTTTTCTTTCAGACTCCAGAATAAAATGAACAACAGATGATCCTTGTCAACAATTTGCTAGTTGCCTACTACATTCTGACTACCACATTACAGAATGCACACTCTATATCTGGATAGTATTAGAGTATCTAATGAAGAACATATTTGCATCCTGTATTTTTCCAACTCCAATGCACTGCATTATACAATTAATGAGTCCCGAGTTCACATCGGGAGTCAAATCGTTCTAATAAAATATAAAGCAGTGCTTATCTACTAAGAAGCTGCAAGGGACACAGTTCACATGGCAATGATACTCTAAAGTACATTTCCAAATCAGAGGAAAATTCAAACAAGATGACATTTGATATAGCACATTTCCTCCAGTACAATTTGGCTCTGAAAGCTAAACAACCAGGGATAGGTTGGATAAGGATTCCAAGTATTAATTGTGTTTTTCAAATACACTTGGATTCTGGTCATACAAAGAGAATATATGTATCACAATTTAAAGACCAACTGACTGAAATTTAACATAACAGGCAAGCGGGAGTGATGTCCTACAAGGATTAGTGCCTCTTTGTCACTAAGCGTACACCAGCATACAGCTAGCTCAGAGAGGTATGCCTATGTAGGCATTGCACTGCTAAAGCGACAATACGAGGTTTACTGTGTTGCTGTTGGTTATATCTCTTAACCCACCAAATTGTTGCCCATGTAGATTCTCAATCAACAGAGAACTGAAGAAGCTTGTTGGATGACAAACATTTTCAAAGAAAAACCAGGAAAGTTCAGTTGCCTTTTGAATAGCACCTTTGAGCCACCAAACTGTTGTTATTGCTTCTTGATGCAGAATAGATGAGGGCTCATTTGCTGTGATGGGCAGGGCAATCTCAACCACCTTTTGAGGTAGACTAGCTAAGAAGCACCAACTACAAGAATTAACACTATCTTTATTGTAAGGTTACAGTAACATAATCTTGCAAGACTGAAAGTGCATCTCTCCTCCCTCACCTTTACAGTCCAAGAAACTAGGGAGGGTCCCTTCTGAGACATTTGCCCTGCCCCCATTCTTTTTGAAAGCTAAGTTCCCTCTTAATTGCCTAGTATGTAATTCTTCCTCTTCCTCCTCCTCCTCCTCCTGTCTCTCAACAACATTCTCACAGACCTTTTCACCTGACATCCTACTATAGAATAGAATAGAATAGAATAGAATAGAATAGAATAGAATAGAATAGAATAGAATAGAATAGGAATAGGAATAGGAATAGGAATAGGAATAGGAATAGGAATAGGAATAGAAATAGAAATAGAAATAGAAATAGAAATAGAATAGAATAGAATAGAATAGAATAGAATAGAATAGAATAGAATAGAATAGAATAGAATAGAATAGAATAGAATAGAATAGAATTCTTTATTGGCCAAGTGTGATTGGACACACAAGGAATTTGTCTTTGGTGCATATGCTCTCAGTGTACATAAAAGAAAAGATACATTTGTCAAGAATCATGAGGTACAACACTTAATGATTGTCATAGGGTACAAATAAACAATCAGGAAACAATCAATATTAATATAAATTGTAAGGATACAAGCAACATGTTATAGTCATACAGTCATAACTGGGAGGAGATGGGTGATAGGAACGATGAGAAGACTAGTAGTAATAGTAATGCATCCTTATAGTGAATAGTTTAACAGTGATGAGGGATTCCATCTCTATTCTGATACCATTATATCCAAAAAGAGTTTAAGGCTGGAGTAACCAGAGACTACTCCCTTTGTAATTGTCCATGCTGGTTACCCTCAGTATCATTTCCTATATCTCTGAAAATTTCTTTATCCTTTGGTAATAGACATATATCAATTGTTGCCTCTGGTTCATGTCCTTCTCCATTCTTTTCCCTGCCTTTTGTCTCAAATTACCAGTCAACTGTGATTTTTTTTTTAATTTTTACTGATGTCCATTTTTAAAAAAAAAACATTACTTGGTGGATGAACTGAGTGGTGTTGTGATTGGCTATAGAGATTTATTGGAAGTATGCTGGATGAAAATTAAACTGAAAATAATTTCCCAACACGAGAATTTTTTAGATCAGCACTCAGAAGCACTCTCAAATCACCTATCTCACAAAATATCTCAATTTATTTGTCAAGGAACCAGCACTTTGAACACCATATACAGTAGATATAGGACTTAAACATCTTAAATGAGGAGCATTTATTTTCACGCTTCCCAATTATTGAAAACGGCAGTGATATCAGGACTGGAAAATACTTGAAGGTGGAAAAAAATGCATCATTTGACATGAAAATGGAGGCACTGGTTGAAAACAATTTATTACAAATCAGCCACCCATAGACATTAACAGCATCTATAGACTATGCAAAAGAGACAATCAACCAGGAAGGAACAAAAAGACCCAAGCATCTTTCCACCAACAACCAGGACACAGATCAGCATAGATTAACTCCAAGGTTAACATCAGATCAACAATCAAGTAACTGCCAAAGAAGCCAACAGCAAACAGCCCAACCAAAGAAGCTCTAAGACCACCCCTACCAACACTGGCAGGCAAGCCACTAGAACAGTGATGGTGAACCTATGGCACGCATGTCACAAGTGGCACGCGGAGCCATATCAGTGGGCACGTGAGCTCAGGTCCGGCGTGCATGAGTGTGCCAGCCAGCTGATTTTCGGGCCTTCTAGGCCCACTGGGAGTCGGGAAACAGGCTGTTTCCAGCGTCCGGAGGGGGTGGGGAAGGCCCATTTTTTGCTCTCCCCAAGCTCCCCAAGCTCCCCAAGCTCTAGGAGTCTGGGGAGGGCAAAAACGGCCTTTGGAAGTTGGGAAATGGGCCATTTCTGGCCTCCAGAGGGCCTCTGGGGTGGTGGGAAAGGCCATTCTCGCCCTACCTAGGCTCCTAGAAAGGCTCTGGAGCCTGGGGAAAGCAAAAAAACGGGAGTGCCGTCGCGTGCCAGGAGGGGTCACATGCACATGCGCGGGGGGGCATAGAATTATGGGTTTAGGCACGCACGCAGCCCCCCACACTCCCCCCATTTTGGCACGCAAACCAAAAAAGGTTCGCCATCACTGAACTAGAATATAAACTGGTAGCAAACTGTACTCCTTACTAACACTGATGATGTTACCTAGTTTGGGTAATTGCAGAAACATCTGCAAAAAAACAAGCAAGCTCAGAGAGCACCAAGGACCCCTCATGTCAACCCTAAGCTACAAATATTCTCCTTTATAAAATTATAAATAGAGTTAATCAAACTTCATGGTGAGGTTTCTCCTGAAAATATAATTTCCAAACTGGAGGGATATCAGCATGATTTGAATGATGCAGCTCCAGGGAATCTTCTAAAGAAGATAAAAGAAAGCAATGTGGTCTGTCATTACTGCAGTAGAAGAGAACGTATTAAAAGAAAATGCAGACTTTACATAACTAAGTCTCATATAACAGAGAGATAATGAGATCAAATATCCTAAAAGTCATCCCTTCGCAATAATAAAGTACCGACAAAGAAACTGTATTTACGTTAGCAAATAAATGCTTACTGGAAATTGAACATGATTCTGAATTTGAAAAGAAAAACAGATTTGCACACAACAGTTGTGCAGATAGTCAGTATGTCTGTATAGTATGTATTTATAGCCTTGGTGAATCTTGCTAAGGAAATGTTAATTTAGAAAATGGAATATCCATAGATGCATGCAGAAAAAGCAGCATTGAACTGAAATGCTTGACAAACTTAATGAAAGCATGAATATAATATTTCAAGAAGCATTTCATGTACCTGAACTGGCTGGAAATTACATAAATCTATGTAATCTTATGGGACAGAGTTGCTTAAAAATGGACTTTGCCCTGGTACAAAAAAAACCCTACTGTACCAAGTTTTGTTAATTGGAAAGCAGAGTTAATTTAATTTGCTGGAACTTACGCAACCTAAAGCAAACAGAGAAGACGGAACGCATAAGGGGAGCGGGGAAAGATTTGGTCACAGAGATGAGTCTGACATTAAGAAAATAAGGATGAGGATTTAGCAATTGGATTGAATGTTTGTCTTTGCCAAAAACAAAAGGAGTCAAAAGGTGTTATTTGAATAAAAACAAAAACAAAAAAATGCTTTCCCAGGGTTAAATACAAATAATTGTAATAATTCAGCCTGCTATTGGGTATTCTTTTGAGATATTTGTGGTTCCATATCAGTCAAAAAAGGATGCAAAAGTATTTTGTAATGTTCATGGAATGTTATTCAGAATATACTTGTACCTATTACTTAATTTATAAGATTGAAGTATTTGATAATTCAGCCTCTATTATGCTTATATAGAAAAATTAAGTTCTGATAATAAGGGATAATGTTACAACCAGAAATTTGAAAAATACTTGAACAATAAAGACATAAAACAGAAAAGAAATATTGTAGTCCTAAGCAGAGAGAATTAAAGCACACAGTGCATATAAGGTATCTTCTCAGGGGTGAAATGCTACCGGTTTGGCCCGGTTCGGGCGTACCGGTAGCGGTGGCCGCCGATGGTTCGGAGAACCAGTAGCGGCGGCAGCGTGAGGCTCCACCCACCCACCTGGACGTCGCCATTTTCTTGTTTTTAACCCTCTGTGCATGCGCAAAGCCTTCTGCTCATGCGCAGAGGGTGAAAAAGTGTGTGCGGTGATGGCGTGCGCGCAAAGTGCGCGCTTCCAGACAGGTAGGGAAGGTAAGTAAATTTCACCGCTGCTTCTGATTGATGCAAACTTAACACTGTTATTTATCTACAAAACCACTTACGAAGAAAAGTACAAATAATGCCCCAGTTACGTTATACAACTGGAGCAAACTCAATCTGTGACAACTAAGGTACCTGGATGCAAAGCTTATGCATATATTCCTAAAGAAAAAATGAATAAATTAAGTTGCAGAATGCAATTACGAAAGGTGGCCTATCAGATAGGAGAAAGAGGCTATAGGCTTCTGGACTTAAAACTGGAAAAGTAAACACACACAATGAAGAATAAAGGATAATCCCTGCAAATAAGAACAACAACTTTAAAAATGACACCCTCAGAAGGGAGTAAAGAAACAGAGTCTGAGGAACGTGAAATGAAATCTGACTCAGAAAGCACTGCAGTTATGAGGTATTCCTCGTTTAGTGAGAGTTTGCAGACAGTGATGAAAAAGTAACTTTGCAACCAGTTCTTGCATTTACGACTGTCACGGGCATATAAAACAAAAGAAAACTGAAGATCATAAACACAGTCATGGTCATGCGATTTTTCATTTAGCGACCATTTTTCATTTAATGATCAGGTTGCTAGTCCCAGTTGTGATTGTTAAACAAAGTCTACTTGTACACAATGAAAGCTGTACCCAGGGCTAGAATTAAGACCTCAAAAATCTAATAGGGAAATCCCATCTGAATGAATGTGTTGCACAGCTAGAGCAAGGGATGTGCCTGGCCCCCAACTTATGGGACTGAGTATAGGAACTGTCAAAAATGGAAGCAAAGATACAGAAGGAAGTTGCCTGGGAAGAAATGAAATCCTTGCCCAAAACCTAAGCGTGGATTTTAACAGAACTACCCAAGGACAAGAAAGCCACGGGATGAATGTGGGTTTTCAAAACAATACATGATGTTCATCAACATGTATAATACCATAAAAGTTATTCGCAAAATAATAAAATCAAACTATGGTCAGGATTATGACATTCTTGCAGCAGTAATTAAACATATAAGCATAAGAACACCACCAAGTCTCAAGTGCATTTAGAAAATTGCATGTAAAACAGTCAGAAATGAAGACAGCGATTCAGCACGGCAATCTGAAAGACGAGGTTTGTTGCACTCGCCAGCAGGGTGGGAAGAGCCAGGGAAAAGAAAACTGGTGGGCAAATTGCAAAAATTCAAATGCGGGGTAACATAAGTAGCCAAATCATGGCCAGCTAAATTAAACCAAATGTTCCAAAATTGGGCTGTGACCAGAGGAATGGTGATCCATGCTTATGTACAGAACAAAGACACACACATAAATTCTCTATTATGCAGATGATTTGATTCTGCAGAGGACAAAAGAAACATTTTGAACTTAGTGAACAATGGAAGTAAAGAAGCAGAAGTAAAACATCTTGGGATATTAGCCACTATTTTAGAACTGAACAACAAAGAACAAAAACGAAGGGTAATTGCTCCTTCTTGAACATCTCTATAATTCGTTTTTGAAAAACAATAGACACAACTAAAGGTTTCTTTCAAGTTAAGCCTCTGAAATGTAGCATGCACAAAATCCAGGACAAAAATCCTTCCTCCTTGAATTGCCAGGGACTATGGAACTCAGTCCTAGCCTTGACTATACATTTTTGACCACATCCAGTTGATCTCTTCAAATATTTTCCTTCCTCTCCTCCTTCATCTTTCCAGAGTGTGTTTAAGTAGCATGGTCTAATGTTATTTTATCCAAAGATTACAGCTGGCTGAAACACGGCCTAGGCTTCACTTACTGGCTGCTTGTAAGAGCTATTAAGAGGGAACATCCTGAGATCAGACCCATCATTGGATTCAAGTTGAGAAAATGGAAAACTCTGTCCTTGCTCCCCTGCTAATGTTTCAATAATTAGTCAAATAAAGATGGGTATTTGCTAGTCCCTTCTCTCTCCTGAAAATCTTTGATGGAAGGGAATTTGGAAAGGAATAACAAACGAGAGTGCCAAAATATCATTTTCAAGAGGTAGGGGAAGAAAAATCACTTATTATCATCATCATCATTATTATTAGAATGTTGAAGAAAGTGGTCTGAGAAACGAAGGAGTTCCCGGTATACAGATACATTTATTTTTGCTAGGACCATTGCAGCTGTTCCAAAATAGAGCAGTGAATTTCTGAAATGTTGATGTCCACTAGCAGCCGATTGGCTTCCAAGTACATTTCAAAATGTCTGATTACCTTAAAACCTCTTGATGGCAACATGAGGTAATCTTCCCAGCAGTTGTCCCAACATTGGGGAACATCATCTCATTAAAGTACAGATCATTCTCTCTTTGGATGTTTTCAGCCAGTGGTATACACATTTATGTTCTGGCAGCCATTTTCCTGCTCTTTTATGGATAGATTATAGCAGATCTGCTGCCTTCCCGTCTGGTTATATTTTTATTGAAATTTAATGTGCTTATAGCTCCTACCAGTTTAAAATTGTTCTAAGCTGCTCTGAGTAGTACAAAAAGGATCACTAACTTCGGATCCATGGACTGGCACCAGTCTGCAGCATGCCAGAAACTGGGCTGTGGAAAAGACTGAGACCCCATCCATGGGATGCAGGCAGCACACAAAATCACGCCCCCTCTGATCCATGGAAAAACCTCTCTCCACAGAAGCAGTCCCCGGTGCCCAAAAGGTTGGGGGGCCCACTGTAGTAGAATACTATAAAGTATGGTTTTAAAAAATATATCATTTAAATCAGGAGTGTGTGGCTTTCTCCAAACTGAAGGCCACGCCCAGGATGAGTGGAATTGTTCTCTAAATATAGGTAACGGTAAAGGTGTCCACTCATGTCTGACTTTAGGGGGCGGTGCTCATGTCCTTTTCTTAGCCGAGGAAGCCAGCATTATCCAAAGTCCCTTGGTCATGTGGCTAGCATAACCAGGGGTGGGTTCCTCCCAGTTTGGACCAGATCGCCCAAACCATTAGCAACCCGCTGGTGACGCAACGATGGTGTCATGGATCCGGTTCAGTCGTTGCCAGTCCGTGGGCGCCGCCATCTTTTTGGGGGAATTTTTGGTGAATTTTTCCGTGTTTGGATGGCTTCTCCTCTTCCGCGGTTTGAAAAAGAGCTCTCACGCACCTTTATTTCTTCGCCTGAAGCACAGCTGATCAGCTCCTCAGCTGTGTTTCAGGCTGAATCCTGCTACTGAGCATGCGTGGAAGTGAAATTGCACAGGGGGAACGCACGCGGGTGCGCGAGCAGAGCAAGTGCACGCGCGTGAAACATCGCAATGCGAACGGTGGCGAAGGTAAGTGGAACCCACCCCTGGGCATAACTATATGCCAATTCAGATGGAACACTGTTACCTTCCCACCAAAGTGGTACCTTAGAGCCGAGGTGGCGCAGTGGTTAAATGCAGCACTGCAGGCTGCTAGTTCAGCAGTTCAGCTGTTCAAATCTCACAGGCTCAAGGTTGACTCAGCCTTCCATCCTTCTGAGGTCGGTAAAATGAGGACCCAGATTGTTGGGGGCAATATGCTGACTCTGTAAACCGCTTAGAGAGGGCTATAAAGCACTATGAAGCGGTATATAAGTCTAAGTGCTATTGCTATTGCTATTGCTACCTATTTATCTGCTCGCATTTGTGTGATTTCGATCTGCTAAATGGGCAGGAACTAGGGCACTAGGGCAGGAACTAGGGCACAGGAACTAAAGTAACTGAAGGTCACCCCATTGTGTAGGGCTCAGGTCTTGAACCCAAGATGTCATTTCCAGCTGACAAGCTCAGCGTCTTTTAACCATCACAGCCCCCTCTCTGAAACATAACCAAAAGCTAAATTTGACTTCGGAATCCATTTCATTTATACTTAAATCTCATTAAAATAAACACAGTGAATCGCATTACTTATTGGCTATGTTAAATTTTACCCTTCGTTAAATATTAAAATTTGGCAGCAATGTTCTCCGAAGGGATGGACCCAAGGATTGTAGGATTTCAAACTCTCAAATTAGGCATCTCAGCATATTTAAAAGAAATAAGTGCTCTACTTCCATCATGGAACTAGAGGTGACATATGTCATTCCCAGGTGTCCCTGGTAAAAATAAAGAGCTGTCATCCCTTCCGAGGTAGGCAAGGACAAAAAATAGCAGTGGCCAGTAAACTTGGAATGGACTTTGATGCAGTTAAGAGGTATTGCAACAATGTTTTGAAAAGCTTGTCAAAACCTCTTTCTACATTAATTTATGCTTGACACAAAAAGCATGGAAATGTCTGGGTTTCTTTTTCGTGCTTTCTCCTTTTGTAAGACTTTGTTATCTTTCCTCTATTAATTCATTTCCCTCCCTTTTCTCTAGTCAACCAGGCGTTACATCATGCCGTTTCCCCTGTCAAAGTCCATTCCCCCTTCCCTCATACGAAGATGGGCCAGGCAGCTCATTAAGGTAATGGATAATTCTACAGTGGAATATTTAGATGGAGTTGCAATGCTCCCCACTACACCTCACTGTTGCCCAGCAACAACAATTGGAGAGACTGAGGTGGCCGGGAGCAAGGAGTCATCTTCCTGGAGATTGTGGTCTAGCAAGTCTGGAGGCAATTCAGGGTGACATTTCCCGCCACTCGCCAAACCAGCAGCGATGACCGGCGGTCCACGCTCCCGAACGTCCTCTGGTCGCCGTGGATCACCAAAAAGCCCTCTGCGCATGACCAAAAGCTTCTGTGCATGCGCAGAAGGTCATTTCTGGGAAGGAGGCATACAAGCGAAGCCAGCGCACATGCAGAACATGCACTTCCGTCACGATGCGAACTGGCAGGGAAGGTAAGTAGAACCCAACCCTACCTCCTACACATGGAGGGAAAGGTGGAACTCCAGATGTACTTTCATTGAGGTAGGCAATTGCAAAGCAGAGGCCATTGTGCCAATCTGATCTGATCTGATCTGATCTGTTCACCTGCAGGGAAGCATCTGATCTGATCTGTTCACCTGCAGGGAAGCATCTCAAAGGAACTGTGCCACCTATCTTTCTTGCAGAAAATTAG
Source organism: Diadophis punctatus similis (assembly GCA_023053685.1). Lineage (NCBI taxonomy): Eukaryota > Metazoa > Chordata > Lepidosauria > Squamata > Dipsadidae > Diadophis > Diadophis punctatus. Next base: position 185,009,759 of record JALIGW010000003.1, read on the forward strand.
ACTTTTGAGCAGTGGTTCTTAACCTGGGGTGCATGCACCCCTAAGGGTGCGAGAGAGCATTTCCAGGGGTGCGAGAGAAATTTAAAAAAAAAATTAAAAAATATGAACGAGACGACCGTGTTTTTATGTTATATAGTCAGATAGATTGTCAGATTGTCAGCTATCTGATGAGAGCTAAATAGCTCGAAATAGATCTATAATAGTCTCCCTTTATTTTCATTTATCAGCAAAAAATGCTACACACACAAACACACATACACACATATACAGTATATATATGTGTGTGTGTAACTTTTTTGCTGATAAATGAAAATAAAGGGAGACTATTATAGATCTATTATATATATATATATATATATATATATATATATATATATATATATATATATATATATATATATATATATATATATTATATATATATATTTGTTTTCTGAGGTTTTCGCGGGTGTTTGTATGTAGGTCTTTGGGTATTCGGGTTTTCTCCCACGTGAAATTGGAAGTGTCTTTGCAACGTTTCAACGAAGTCTCATTCGTCATCATCAGGCTGGAGTCTTCAGCTTGCTGCTTCTAGGAGCAATGTGAGATTGCAGCTGTTTCTTCCTTTTAACTGCCACTGGGGGTTTGAACTGATAGGGTGGGAGCTTGGCTGTGTTCTGATTGGGTGGAGGTGTGTTCTGATTTGTTGGGGGCTTGGCTGTGCTCTGATTGGATGGGGGGTTGGCTGTGCTATGATTGGCTGGGGTGTCAGTTTGCTTCATGTATGGAATGGAGGGGTTTAGAGTGGCTAAAGATGCAGCTATGGTCTGGCTTCTGGTTTGTGGCCGTGCCTCATTGGTGTGGGTTTGGGTTTGCTTTTTGCATGGGTGTGTGGTGGTGACATCCTGTGTGGTTTTCGTGAGTGTGGGTCTAGTGTCATTCTTAGTGTTAGGGACTCGTTTGTCAACAAGTGCGGGTTTCCAAATGGCTGGTAGGCGGGAGGTGTCATCTCGTTTATTCATGCTGTGTGGGCGTTTCTCTATCTCAATGGCTTCTCTGATTATTCTGTTGTTAAAATGTTCAGTTTTGGCGATAGTTCTGGTCTTTTTAAAGTTAATTTCATGTCCTGTGGCTTTAAGATGTTGGACCAAGGAAGAAGTTGGTTCCTCTTTTTTGACTGAGTTCTTGTGTTCTTCAATGCGTGCACTTATTCTTCTGTTGGTTTATCCAATGTATGTGGTGGGGCAGGCGGTGCATGGGATTTCATATACTCCTTGATTTTCTAACTCAATTTTGTCTTTGGGGTTTCTTAGGATGGTAGATATTTTTCGGTTTGTGCAGAATGCTGTCTTGATGTTGTGTTTGTGGAGGATCTTGCATAAAAGGAACCACAGACAGAATCAGCAAGATCCCAAACCCACACCAATGAGGCACGGCCACAAACCAGAAGCCAGACCATAGCTGCATCTTTAGCCACTCTAAACCCCTCCATTCCATACATGAAGCAAACTGACACCCCAGCCAATCATAGCACAGCCAACCCCCCATCCAATCAGAGCACAGCCAAGCCCCCAACAAATCAGAACACACCTCCACCCAATCAGAACACAGCCAAGCTCCCACCCTATCAGTTCAAACCCCCAGTGGCAGTTAAAAGGAAGAAACAGCTGCAATCTCACATTGCTCCTAGAAGCAGCAAGCTGAAGACTCCAGCCTGATGATGACGAATGAGACTTCGTTGAAACGTTGCAAAGACACTTCCAATTTCACGCGGGAGAAAACCCGAATACCCAAAGACCTACATATATATATATATATATATATATATATATATATATATATATATATATATATATATATATATATATATATATATATATATATATAAACACAAATTCTGCAAATGACAACAGGCCAACTGTCCTGCGGATAGGAAACACAGCAAACCAAATATCCAGCATAGTCTTCTCTGATTACTCATCCTATTCCAGGTAATGAGACCATGGAAAATTAATACAATTCTCAAGCAAGCAGAAGAGGACTTTCTGAACACTGACGTAAACGGAGAACCACAATCCAAAAATGAGGTGATTGACTACCTCTTAATATCAAGAAACGTGATGTAGACAGAATGTTGTGTGGTCTCCAGAATGGATGGTAGCTCCATGAATGGAAAAAATGACCTATCTTGGTAAACAGATCCATTACCCTCAAATGGCCATGTATCCTTGCACATCTGGAATTTGGTAATAAAATCCAAGGGATCTGTGTCACATAAGCCTGAAGAGAGGGGAGTGGTTAAAGCAAATCAGCCAACTTAGCAATGGCAGCCTTGGTCTGATGACAGATGTGACAGAATGACACATAATCTTTGACATCTGCTTTGAACCTTGGCCACCAGAACAGTCTGAATAAAAGATGCAATGTTTTGAACATTCACTTATATTCAATGGCCACTTGTTTATGTCCCTCATGGATAACTTGGAGCCTCCATACTATGGTATCTGTTTGTTGGGCAAGGTGTTTTTCCTCAGAGGCATGAATAAGATAATGATGCATCCATTTCTCAAGAGGTCTTTGCTGGGTCCAGCTGTACTGGACCCAACTTTTTATTCCCCAACTTTTTATTCTAAGGAAGGCTGTTGAGCAGCTGATTAGACTGCAACAGTAGAGGTTCCTGGAAGAAAGTGATAATCCGGAGCATTTAATCCGGAGCCGCCCAGAGTCTCTGTGGAGTGGGAGGCATACAAATGCAACTAATAAATAAATTTAAAAATCAGGTTTCAGACTTGGACATAGTACTGAAATAGCATTTGTTGTGCTTGCTGGTGACTTTTGGTGGATCTGAGATACTACAGCCACCCTACCCCTTAACCAGCTAATGTATGCTAAGATTTTCCAAATTGTTCAATGTTAAATAATAATGAGTAAAATTTCATATAGTTTCACAGTGAGCACGATCATTCTTCACTGGCAATTGTGCAAGGCAAATGTGCAAGAGAGCTAGTTTTGTCTAGTAGTTAAGGCTAAAGAGTGGGAGACTATAAGTTCTAGATCCACCTTAGCTATGAAAGCCAGATCGGTGACATTGGGCCAGTCACTCTTCCTCAGCCCAACTGACTTCAGGGTTGCTATTGTGGAGACAATAGAAAGAAGAAGGTGTGTTGGGTATGTTCACCACCTTGTGTTATTTGTATTTGTATTATTTATCTTCTCAGTTGGCAAGACAGTACGTCTGATAATTCTATATTAGTTTTGCCACGCCTTCAACCTGTTGTTCCTGCAAGATCTGAAAATCCAGAAGAATCTCCAAATTGCAAAACTGCTTTTCTGAGTTAGCATAATCTCAGTACTGTTCTGACTTCAGTTGTAAAGATCAACACATTAACTTATATTGCTTGGGTTGAATCTCAAACTGTTCTCTTCCATCCAGACCCTTACAGACTTCAGATATTAGGTTAAATCTTTTACTATCAATCTTGATTGTTCTGGGGTAGAGAAGTATACTGTAACTGAGTGTCAACTGTATTCAGCCATTATGGTTTGTAAAGTAAGACTTCTGGCTTAATATATTGGTCAATCCCCTGGTTGGAGTTTATTCTATAAATCAAGTGAAACAAACTATGACTTAGTACCATGTTTTTCGGAGTATAAGACGCGCTGAAGTATAAGACCCACCTTAATTTTGGGGGAGGAAAACAAGGAAAAAAGGCCTCTGCCTCCAAGCAATTTGCCAAACAGGAAACAGCAAAGATGATATACACTGTTTGCTGTGTATTTCTGTGCATGTGTGCCTGACCCATAGAAATAGCAAAAAATTGGAGAAATGTACATTATGCCAGAAAGTTTTCTTAAATGTAGTCACACTAACTCCTCCCAATTATTTAAATAGATCTACTCCAAGGTAACTAAATTCTAATACTAAACAGGACACTGTTACATTTCAGACTATACTTGTACAGAGCTGTTAAAATTAATTAAAATTTCTGGAAGTATACATTATTCTCTATTATTTAAAAGAAGATACAATAGCACTGGGCCTCTTCAGAGCAAGCATTTATTTTAAAAAGCTTCTTCATTTTGTTAAGTTGTCTAGATTTACAGGGATCTCCAACCTTGGCAACTTTAAGACTTGTGGACTTCAACTCCCAGAATTCCACAGCCAGCAAAGCTAACAAAGCTGGCTGTGGAATTCTGGGAGTTGAAGTCCACAAGTCTTAAAATTGCCCCTGGCTCTAGAACAATAATAAAGCAGTCTTTAAAAAATATGGTAAGACTTCTGGCTTAATATATTGGTCAATCCCCTGGTTGGAGTTTATTCTATAAATCAAGTGAAACAAACTATGACTTAGTATATATAAAAACCACAATGTGACAGAGACATAGTATTATTCCACATGCCCTTGATTCAGGATAAGCTCCATTAACTGAATGTACAAGGTGTATTAAGTCACCCATAGGGACCCAAAGGTGCTTTTTCAAAAGGCAACTGGCCTTCACTTCTCATCCAAGAAGTTTCTGCAGAACTGAAGAAACTTCTGTGATGAGAACGAAACATCTTCAAGCAAAAACAAAGAAATTCCAGTTGCTTTTTGAAAAAGCATCTTTGGGACAATCGTGACCAGGAAGACTGAGAATCTCCATAGACATTTCCCCATAGAGAATTTATCATATGTATTTCATGAAATGTTTGAATGGTTGCTATTGTCTTCTAAACACTTTCTTACTTATTTAAAGCATAATCTTTGAACATGCCTAGGTATTAATGCCTAAATAGTAATTAAACATGTTTGGTTGGCCTATGAGACCTGACTTGTGGTACACCCTTTTACATGATAATTATAAATCCATTGACACATCACAAAGGAGGCTATACTCCCATTTGTTACTTAATTTGGCTTTCAGTGACTAGATATGCACTAGTACTTCACTGTTATTGGTTTAAACTAGTTTGCTGAAGAAGCCACAACAGTAGAGACCTTCAAATTTCTAGACCTTTAGGTCATATCTCAAGACCTAAAATGGACACCTAACATTAAAAACGTCATCAAAAAAGCACAACAAAGAATGCTCTTTCTGTGCTAACTCAGGAAGCTCAAACTGCCCAAGGAGCTGCTGATACAGTTCTACAGAGGAATTATTGAGTCTGTCATCTGCACCTCTATAACTGTCTGGTTTGGTTCTGCAACCCAACAAGACAGACACAGACTTCAGAGGATAATTAGAACTGCAGAAAAAACAATTACTACCAACCTGCCATCCATTGAGGACCTGTATACTGCATGAGTCAAAAAGAGGGCTGTGAAAGTATTTACAGACCCCTCGCATCCTGGACATAATTTGTTTCAACTCCTACCCTCAAAGCGACGCTACAGAGCACTGCACACCAGAACAACTAGACAAAAAGAACAGTTTTTTCCCGAACGCCATCACTCTGTTAAACAAATAATTCCCTCAACACTGTCAAACTATTGACTGTCTGCATTACTATTTCCGTGTTTCCCCGAAAATAAGACCCTGTCTTATATTTTTTTGAACCCTGAAATAAGCGCTTGGCCTTATTGCCATGCACTCAAAAGCCCGATTGGGCTTATTATCAGGGGATGTCTTATTTTGGGGGAAACAGGGTACTATTAATCTTCTCATCATTCCTATCACCCATCTCCTCCCAATTATGACTGTATGACTGTAACTTGTTGCTTGTATTCTTACGATGTATATTGATTGTTTCCTAGTATGATTTGATTGCTTATTTATACCCTATGACTATCATTAAGTGTTGTACCTTATGATTCTTGATGAATGTATCTTGTCCTTTTATGTACACTGAGAGCATATGCACCAAAGACAAATTCCTTGTGTGTCCAATCACACTTGGCCAATAAAGAATTCTAATTCTAAATCCATTGACATATCACAAAGGAGGCTATACCCCCATACGTTAATTTGGCTTTCAGTGACTAGATATGCACTAGTACTTAACTATTATTGGTTTAAACCAGTTTGCTGAAGAAGCCACAACAGCCTACTTCACATATAATGGCAAACTCACTTTTCCCAGTTTGAGCAGACTTCTCATATAGGAGTCTCAACTCCCCAACAACAATCATTGAGAAACCCTATGTTAAGATATAAAGCATTGTCCATAAACCACAAGAGCTGAGTTTACACTGTCAAAACTGAATAGAAATTAAGCCAGGGTTTTAAAACTATGATTTAGTGAATAAACTGCAGTGGGATAATTCATGGGTAATGCTAAACCACAGAACATGACTTATGAACTATAATGGTTGGGTTTGCACATTGAGCTAAGTCAAAATTAAGCAAACCATATTATGGTTTAAGAAGCATATGTAAATCCGTCCAGTATTTCTGGATTCATATCTGCAGCCCAAGAGATCACTTTCAATGATAGCTCTTCAAAGAGTAGTTTTCTGCCTCAGCAAGGAGCTCATTGCTATCACACCTTTGATATGGTTTATCTATAGATACAGAAACCAAATCTACTATTGTTTTGATTTCATGTCAGAGGAGGAATAAGAAGAAGCAGCTTAAAGCTCTTGAAAGTACCAGTTGAACTGCAGCCAGACGTGTCAATCAGAAGTCTGCAAATTCCCCAAGACCACAAAATGATGCAGGCCACCCTCATCCAATAATGCATTAGGAGTTCATAAAGACATCAGTGCATTAACCAATTTGGAAAGCAAGCATTGAAAAGTGCTATCAAAATAGAGTAGAGTCAGGGGATGGCTTTTCTTCATAATTGGTCTGCTGGCTTTCAACCCATATAGATCTTGAAATCCTTGCACTAGTTTGGGGGGAAAGAGCTACATTTTCTGGCCAACACTCCCACCTGCAACGCTAGTAATATTGAACTAAAACACTGGTGTGGTAATGATCTTATACGTGACACCTTACAGGAATGGAAGGCAGGGTCTTTGACAACTAATGGAAGTCAAACAAAAATGAAACTCTCACATAAGCACTTAACACAGTCCCCGTGGCCACAAACTTGCTTATTCAAAAGTAAATCCTATCAGCAAAACTTCCCAAATTTAACTGAAGCTTTTTTCATGCAGGTTCGGCCTCTTCTCTTTGATGGTGTGATCAGGTGTTACACTGGGGCTGGGAGGTTACAGGGATTCATTGCTTCCTGTGAAATCTCTCTTAATCACTCCAGTGTCACCTTCCTTTCCAGAAAGAGGGAACTTTACCCTAAAAATGAACTAAAGCTAATTCTCAATGTATGACCATTTGTTTAGCAATCATTTGAAGTTGTAATAGTGCTGAAAAAAGCGACTTATGACCGGACCTCACACCTTTGACATGATCACAGTTCAGGCACTTGACAACCCAGCATATATTTGTAATGGTTGCAGCATCCTGGTGTCATCCGATTGCCATTTGTGGCCTTCAGGGCAAAAAAAAAAAGGTTCTAAAACGAGATGCAGTCATGGGATGACTCACCTAACAATCACATTGCTTAGCAATGAAAATCCCAATCCCAATGGTGGTCTTAAGTTTTCCTTATTACCTTCTGGGAGGAGGCTTTGTGGTATCCAAAGCAGAACATCCAGATTCAGTCACAGTTTTGTTCCATACAGCATCAACCTCATGAACTCTCAAGCTTCCTCTTTCCACCATGAATTCAAGATGGACAGTGATTAACATTTATATGTATAGGTATGGGTGTAGGTATTTATATGTATAGGAATGGGTGTAGGTATATACATATGTATGTACATAGCATGTCTATATGTGGGTATGTATGTGTACCAGCGGTGGGTTGCTCCTGGTTCGGCCCGGTTTTAAGAATCGGTAGAGCTGGCGGCGGGAGGCTCCGCCCATCCGCCCGGGATGCTTCTGCGCATGCGCAAGCACGCATGCGAACCGGTAGTAAAGGGTTTTAGAACCCACAACTGATGTGTATGATTTGAGAGCAGGCAACAAAATTTCATTTTGAATGTGTGGCAGTGTGCCCACAGTAAAAAAAATGACAATAAAGGACAATCTATTATCAAAAAAATGACAATAAATGACAATCTATCTAAGTCAAGGACCACCTGAAGGTAAAATCGTAGTCTCATAGGGTTGGAAATGACCTTGAAGACCTTGTAGTCCAATGCATTGCCCAGGTCAGGAATCCTCAGGCCATCCCAGTCAAATGGCTGTCCAGTGTTTGTTTGAACATCTCTAGTGACTGAGCACTCCAAGAGCTTTTCCACTGCTTAAAAGGTCTAGAAATCCCTCATTTTAAGTTTGAATCTCCCTCTATAAAACTTACCAATCCCTTTATGAAACACAAACACATTTCTATTCCTAAAGGGGGGGAAACTATTTATATTTTTATTGTTTTATCGTTTTTAACTATAAATAGTTCAAAAGACCTTTCGGAAAGGCCTAACAAAAGCAAGCAAGGATGAAAGCTGTCCCTTGGCGGAAGAGATTCTCGCTTCTCAATCAAAACAGGTAGAATGCCTCTTCCTCATTAAAACTGCATTGGGCTCCATCAAGAAGGCAGTAACTTAGTCCAACTTGGCAAGATATATTCAAGAAACAGGACCTCTTAAGAGCATCAGTTATGCTTTGCTTGTTCACTCTAAAGAGTCTGATGTTGTTGCAATTGTGTTTAACAACAAAAATTGTGTGTTAGATTGTAATGGTGGCAAGTAGGGTAAATGGAGCATTGGAATAGATTAGCAGTAAAGATCAGGATGCTTAAAAAGCATGCAGACAAATCTGGAGGGTTAGGAATCTGAGTCTGTAGACTTCATCTGTACTTCTGTCCTATATATTAATTTAATGTCTGGTGATTATAGCAATAGCAATAGCACTTAGACTTATATACCGCTTCATAGTGCTTTACAGCCCTCTCTAAACAGTTTACAGAGTTCAGCATATTGCCTCCAACAATCTGGGTCCTCATTTTACCGAGCTCGGAAGGATGGAAGGCTGAGTCAACCTTGAGCCGGTGAGATTTGAACAGCTGAACTGCTGAACTGCAGTGCTGCTCTTTAACCACTGCGCCACCCCGGCTCTCTCATATACACATATGAACACAGGAATAATCTTTATTAAGGCTGATTTGCAGGTAAGTAAGCATAGAATAGCATCTATAATTAATGTGGCTGTTTTTTCCATCTCTGCAAGCCAAACAGACTAGTCAAAATTCACTTCCAGCACCAAAATGTCTCCCTCTATAGTCCTTGTATTCCACTTTGTATTTTAAAAGCCAAACCACAGAGCTCTTGTGTTGACACATTAAATGAGTGTGGCTTCTAATTGCCACACAATATTTTTTTAACAGAAAAACCAATTTCAGTGCAGTAAGGATGCCAAACTTATTTGTCAGTTTTGAAGGATTCAGCAAAATCCTAGAAGTTTTGTTCCATAGTTGTTGGGTGCAGCTGGCCATGACACCATCTTCCGTGTACTATTCCTCTTATTTTATTTTTTCCCTTGCTGGAAACAGGTTTTTATTTAATCACCAGCCCGTTATAAAACTAATTTTACGGGGGGAGGGGGAGGAGAATTGCCCAGCCTGCTTCAGTGGTATGGAGATTGATATATGTAAAACCTCCAGAGAAATCAAGAAATGTTAGTTAAAAGAAACTCCATACATGATCCAAAATCCACAGAGCCAAAACCTACATTAGGGCCAATTGACATTTTACAAAATAGCTGAAACCTTTCAGTTTCCAAAAATCTTTCAACAGGCAAGATGGTGAGAAAAAATTGGAGCACGGTTCACCGATCAGCCACTTTTCCCCCTTTCTTCCTCCCCAACCCTTTATTTTTCCTGGCTTCTAACCACCAAGACTGAAGAAGAGTCCTTCGAAATGCAAAAGTTTTCAGCCATTTTAAAAAACTGAAGTTAGCCCTGTAATCGTATTCTTTCTATATAACTTTAAATGTTTTATTTTGGTGTTTCACGGCAAGTGTTTTTCCTATTGTTTTGGTTAAAACTATATGTTGAATCAAAACATGACATGTTGAATCAGCCTTCTTCAACATGATGCCCTCCATTTTATTTATTTATGAAAATTTATATGACACCCATATCATTCTTAGTAAATCTGGGCATAAAAGAGTAATACAAAAACAATTTTTAAAAGTGATAACCTTCCATTCTCCTGGCGACAACAATGAAATGGCCACTTGATGGGTTCCATTCCACTCTGGGGTCCCCAGGCCTCTTCTCTCAATGAGAATGATGTTCCACAGGAAAGGAGCCACTATGGAGAGGGCCTTTCTTTTTTGGTTCCTCTAGACCAGTGGTTCCCAACCTGTGGTACGTGTACCACTAGTGGTACGTGAGGGCCTTCCAGGTGGTACGCGAACACTTTCGGGGTCATGAACAATTTTTAGTTAGTTATTTTTTACTTCACAAAAATGTTTACTGCCTAACACAAGATAATCTGGCAATGATTTGCAACTGTTGCCACACGCCACCCACCTGGTCCCAGCGGCCCAAGAATCTAGTTGCTGGATGCGCAGGGCCAAAAAAGGAACAGTACAATTATGGAAATAAAGTGATATCTGATCGAATTTAGTTTCTCTGGAACCAGGTGGTACGCGGCGACTGTATGGGACCTCCAAGTGGTACTCGATCACAAAAAGGTTGGGAACCACTGCTCTAGACCAGCAGTGGGTTGTTCCCGGTTCGGCCCGAGCACGCGCATAAACCGGTAGCAAAGGATTTTAGAACCCACTACTGCTCTGGACCAGGGGTATCAAACTTGCGGCCTGCGGGCCAGATGCGTCACACACTGGCCACGCCCATGCCCGGTTTAGCGAAGGGGGAAAAAGTCACAGTAAGTCACATGATGCCGCCGTGACGATGCGAGTTTGACAGCCCTCCTCTAGATGGACCTCCTTAAGAGATGGACCGTATAACATTCCCTGCCTGTCTTTGTTTGTTACATCTCCACTTTCCTCTAGGAGCCAGGTAGTGACATATTTTTCCCCACAACGAGTCTGTGAATTGTGCGCTGGGTTAAAAAAGTATGTGTGGCCTGAATTTACCCTATGAGCTTCCATACCTGAAGATCTCTACAATTCTAGTCCATGCCTTAATAAACTAGAACTGCACATCGCCCAAAACCAAAGCGCTGATGATGATTCTATAAATAGTATATTGTGTAAAAGTTCTAGGGGGACCCATATTTTGCTAATTCTTCATTTCATCCACCTATTCATGAAGTTGCAGATTGTACATAATGTAATACTATTTTCACTAAAAATACTAACAACAACAACAAATGGTAAGTGAATAGAGAACAATGGATAGTTCCATCAACCCTTGAACTATTTGGAGAACACTATCCTAATGTATGGAAAAGAGCCTTACCTTTTTTAAAAAAAAAATAAAAGGTGTTTTTCAAAGGACAGGAGAACACTTAACCTTTTGTTCTCATGCTGTTTTTCTACAAATTAAAAATATGTTTGAAATCCTGTTCCGAAGGAAAACTATGATGGGATTAGCAAATTTTAAAATAGTAGTGAGAAAGTAGTGCTTTCCCCATTTAAAGTTTTCCTATCATAAATTTCACTTTCACAAAATAATTTCCTTCTATTCAGACTTGAACTGGGAAAAACATAACATGTACGTACTGTAAATCCTCCATATAACTATCTTTTTATTATTATTATTAGAGTTGGAAGGGACCTTGTAGGTCATCTAGTCCAACCCCCTGCTCAAGCAGGAGTTCCTACACCATTTGAGACAGATGGCAGTCCAGTCTCCCCTTGAAGGTCGCAAGTGTTGGGGCTCTCACAACCTCCGCTGGCAAGCTGTTCCACTGGTTGATCGCTCTCACTGTCAGAAAGTTTCTCCTCAGTTCCAGGTTGAATCTCTCCTTGGTCAGCTTCCATCCGTTATTCCTTGTTTGGCTTTCTGGTGCCATAGAGAACAGCCTGACCCCCTCCTCTCTGCTGCATCCCTTCAAGTATTGGAACACTGCTATCATGTCACCCCTGTTCCTTCTCTTCACTAGGCTGGCCAAGCTCAGTTCCTGCAACCGCTCTTCGTATGTTTTATTTTCCAGACCCTTTATCATCCTGGTTGCTCTCTTCTGCACTTTCTCTAGAGTTTCAATGTCTTTTTTGTAGTGGGGTGACCAAATATCTTAACATATCTTAACATGTTGTACAAGTCCCTCCAATATATGGCTGAGAGCACAAACAAAAAGGATTGTTTGCAGAAACTGTACATCATGAAGCCACCATTAACAATTCAGAATAATATTTTAAAAAACACTTGCCTTGTACATACATACCAGTTCATTCATATGCCAACATTTTGTGTTTTTAAATAAACAGATGCTTTTAAAAAGCCTTACTTCAACAGATGCTTTTAAAAAGCCTTACTTCAAAAAGAAATGATATACTTGTCCTTCTGAATTGGGTGAGACATCTCCAAGGAGCTACTCTATGCCAGGAAGGCTATTTCATTTAGAAAACGTCATTATGGACTATCTGAATATCTACATAAGGCCCAGTGTTATGCCAAGGTAGATCTAACTCCCAGTACGCACTACGCACACCCTTCTTTGCAGATGGGGCATCTGTATGTATGCATGTACATTTAAAGCATCTTTTTTTCACAGGAACTTTACTCCTTCATTTTAGCATTTGCACACAATTCCAGTTATATGCTCAAATTAGCCCTGAACATCCCCAAGCGCATTTCTTTAAATTAGCTAAATGCATCACATTTTAACATAATTCAATGTAACAAATGCCCAGACTGACACTATAAAGAGACACCAGATAAGTCAATTGTCAACACCAATTCTATTTGGCCAACAGCTAAACATCCAACAAGGAGCTAAGTTGGATACAATTACTTTTAGACTAGCTTTTCATCCCAGAAGCACAACTGCTCATCTAAGATCAACCCGGTAACATGGCATCAATTAAAACCAGCTTATGGAGATTTTTTTCCCAAGTGAGATGGGAGGAAGGAGGGGGATAATTTGCAAAACATGGGTTAGATGTCTATTCATTTCAGTTTTCTTGAAACACGGTTCTTAAACCTGCTTGTAAAATGCAGAATTTTTTACTATCGCCCCTTACTGTCTAGCCTGAGGTCTACAATAGTTCCACATAGTTCCAAGATACAGCATATGGATTTCTTTTTAAGAACAGCTCATTAAAGAAAAAAATGTATAACTGCTGTGCAATAAAATAAAATATTGAATAACTTTAGTTTGGAATTGGGATTGGGAAGATGGAAAGAAAGAAAAGCATTTCTAAAGGGGGGAAAAACCCTACATAATTTACATCTCATTGGCTATGCTAGAGATGATGGAAGTCACACTCCAATTATCATTGAGGACATCAAGTTTGGGATATTTGTGTTAAATAAAACAGCAACCTGGTTTGAAAATTGTACTGTCCAGCTTTAAAAATACCCTAACAAAGAAAAATATTGGTGGACTATTTGCCCACTATATTTTCATCAAGATTTCCTTTATGAAGTAAGAAGTTGAATATATAGTCTCTACAAACCTTTCCAGAGACCAACTGAAATAAAAAGTAGAGCAACATTATGATCCACACAGAATTCCAGTCCTAATGTTCAGCCGGTTTCCACCAGCTGCAGTTTTTCGTTGACATATCAATGGCATTGTTCCATAAGATTAGCTTGCTTCTATGAATATCTGTTTTAAACTGAACTCTTAACTCATCCCACTGTTGAGTAATGTAGTTCTAGCAAAACAGCATTTAAGTCATCTTATGTCATTTCTAGTGTATGCTGCTAAGGAAGATTTATTTGAACAAATGCAAGCCTTGTTCAAGCCATCTAAACAGAAGTAGTAACAGCAAAGTATCGCCACAACTTCACATATAAGGTCCCAGAAACTAACCAGACCCATTTTTCTACTTCATACTAATGTAGCATCCAATAATCAAAAATAGCTTGAACTAAGAAGACCATGAACTCCTCTTTGTGGCTATCTTTACTAGGAGCCTCATCTAAACTAGCCCATGGCTTTGTAACCATGATAGCTACAAAGCAATGGGTTCCATGCTCAAAACTTGGCAGAAAACAACTGAATTAATAAAGAATTGACGATTTAAAACAGGCTTTCACGGCATCTGCCCTCAAATTTAATCAAAGTCCCAAAAAAATGTCACTATATCAAAGGCCTGATCAACCCATAACATTATTGGGCTCAAAATTAATCAAGGAGAATGAGTGAATGGCCTTCAATTTATTTATTATACGCTGTTGTGAGAGCAACGTTCATAGCTCATAGGTATTACCATTTTTCTTTCAATGAAGTTTAGAAGAAAATAATTTAACAACCATTTGGCCTCGTTTTTACATGAGATGTTAATCCAAGAATCTTTGGAATACATGATTTCCATTTCCAGTGACACACAAAATGAAAACGTCAAACGCCAGCTGAGGTTAAAGTTTTGTGTATGAGTGCCATGTTCCTCTAGAACAGTGATGGCAAACCTTTTTTTCCTCAGGTGCTGAAAGCGCATGCGCGCATGCTATCGCACACTAGCGAGTGCCCACACCCATAATTCAATTTATGGGGAGGGCGAAAACGGAGGCCCTCCCGAAGGCCCTCCCGAAGCCGAAAATGCCCTCCCAGAGCCTCTGTGCTAGCCAAAAATCAGCTGGCGGGCACACACCTGCGCGCTGCAGCTGAGCTAGGGCAATGGCTCGTGTGCCGGCAGATATGGCTCCGCGTGCCACCTGTGGCACCCGTGCCATAGGTTCACCATCACTGCTCTAGAATATTGCAAAGGAACAAATTTCTCTTCTTCAGTCTTCAGCAGGGAGGACCATTCAAACAGTCTAATATCAATAACAACAAATAATCTCATCAATTGGACAACTCGTAGAAAGGGCTGCGATATCATGGCTTTATCGTCTTAGAAACATAACCCTATAATCTTGGATGTGTTTAAGCAGAAATAAGTCTACTGAACTGTCTGAAACTTGATTCCACAAAAAATATAAATGTAGCAGACTCCTATTTCTGATGTATTTCAAGTATAGAGTACTTTCAGTTCCTTCTGCTGAGTCAATCTGAAAATTATGGGGTTAGAATTCCAATGTAGCAGCTATCTTAAGGAAAAAATGCGAGACATTGCAGCCTATATAACCATTACTGCAGGTCTTCAAAGGCAACTGATAAATAACCCACATGAACATCCTGGGACAGAAGAACTTTGTTAAGCATCCATCATATCCCATCATAAAGAAGCCTGCACTATTCCGAATACTGTGAATGATTTAAAGGACACAGCAAACCTTAAGAAACCCACACTTTCTGTTTCACATTTTGCAATGTATCCGCTGAGACTTCTGTCTTGTGAAAAGATGTAGGTTTCCTACTCTAAGAGAAGCTAACACATCTGTCCATGAAGAAACACAAACCCATAAGCAATTCAACACTTGCTTTCCTCTGCTAAGCCATACCAGTTCCGAGTCTAAAAAGCAAGAAACAAAAGCAATGTTTAATCAAAGATACTTTGACATGATATACTACAATCTGCCTTTTTCTAAAAAAAATTAAAATAAATAAAAGCCCTCCCTCATCATGAAAATAAATTTCTGGGGGTTTTTTAACCAACGTTTTAGATATTTGAGAACTCTTTTCCAAGAGATCTTGCTGGCATGTTTGAGCCTATCTGGTACGTGGAACTTGGTAGATGCGGCTACTGCAGCTTCCCTGTTGCATACCACTTGAAGTCTCCCTGGCTGTTTATGCATCTTCTCCACCCCCTAAACCCCCAGGAGTTGAACTGAAGTGCAAGAACTGACAGGGAAGCTGCAGGGCATCAGTGAGACTACACAACAGGCTATTCACACATGCGCTTGGACCAACTTATAATTCATTCAGTACAAAAACACCGCCTATTCCATGAAATTGTCCCCAACTTTCTTTTTCTCTTTCCGAATGAGATTTTGATACTAAATTCTCTTTCAGGAAATAGAAAGTGGAGATGGAATTTTGTTTCTGCAGTGGTCTAATGTCATTGCTGTTTTTAACATCCACTTGCACATGGTCATTTATGCATGTTCAAAACTACTTCCAGACAACTACACAGATGAAGGTTGAAAGGAACCGTTACGGAGTAGTTGCCTGTCAGTTTTATTGTCTGCCTATTACTATGACATAAAGGACTTATTTGAATTATTAATAGTTATTCCCTTCACTCCAGTTGGTTTAGTAAAACAAGCCTAATAGTTTGGGGAAGTGGGTCAAACCCTAGGATGCAGTATAAGGAGGTAGGAAATGATAAACTAATAAACTTCTGGCTAACCAGTCCTGAAGGAAAAGTGACATAATGGATAGCAAAGCACTGATTTCTTCAGCAATAAATAAAAAAAAACCACCAGCAGAACAACAGAACGGAGAATACACATTCAATCTGGATTTAGCAAATGAAGAAGATATTAGTTACTAGTTTATAGATAGGATCAATAGTACATTTTGTATCCAACTAGCTGGCTAGTTTGACTGTAGTCTTCAAAGTTTAATAGGCAATTGTACATACAATGGAGAAGCAAAGTGCAAAAATCTACACACGTCACATTCACTTGCAACATCTGCAGTAGGCAACAGCCACTAGTTCTATCATCCACAGGGGATTTGCTTTCTCTCTTTGTTCAGGATTTTGACTCTCAAGTCAAATATTAATTTGACCATCTTCTGCTTGCACAACCCAGAAGCAAACTATCAATAGGAGCTTTTTAAAAAGATCCCAGGTCTGCTTTTAATAGCACAATTAAGATAAAATGATGCCCAGTACTGCGAATGCACTCTCAAAATATCACAAATTAGCTCTTCGTGGAGAAAATACCCTATAATGGTATTTTCATAGCTGAAGCCTTCTATTTCTTATAGGTGTACACAGACACAGAACATTTTACATTTTAATCCAGGATTCTCACCGACTTTGTCCTTTGTCAGATCTCCCAACAGAAAGTGGGAATAGACAACTAAGTACAGGTTGGGCAACATCATTATCAGCAGTGAGCTTCCACTGCCTCTGTGGGGGATCTGCACTTCATGGTCATGCAAATGCGATGCAAATTTACTTGGAATCCTCATCACCCCATAATTCCACCGGTCCCACCAGCCTCAGAGATTATTCTACATTTTCTGTTTGCAACACACATCAAAAGGATCAAAAAGCATCCAAGGGAAGTGGGATGGGGGAACAATTATTTTACATGTCCACAATTACAACAGGTCATGTGCAGAGGTTGGTGATTCTATTGCAACCATACACTAGCACTGATGATGTTACCTAGTTCAGGTAATGAAATGTCTGCAAGAAAACAGCCAAGATCAGAGAGCACCAGAGAGCACCTCATTTCAATTGTGAGCTACAAATATTCTCCTTTACTGGCATACATCTTTACCTGAGATCTCAATTTTTGGGGAGAGGGGGAGACGAAGGGAGAGAGCGCGCAAAGCTGTAAAGGCTCCATGGCACCTGCTTGGCTATTTGCTTGGCACATATTCTCTAGTAGTATTTGCTTCATTTGTGCAGGAGCAAATTGTATATACCGCAGCCTGAGCCAGAGATTAGGGCTGCGGTATTGAAATCAGATGGACCAAAAGCAATTAAGGACATTTAGAGAATACATTTTCTCAACACACGGGTGGTTGTTAACTTTTTCCGGGTGCATACAGCATCGTCTGTATCTTTTTGTGGCTTGAGCCACAGAGAATCTTAAAATACCGTTTAATAGTAGCCAAGCAGAATGTGCTGCACAAACTCTACCTATGCGGGGGGGGGGGGGTGTTTTTCCCTCTTTTGTGGTGGAAGCTTTCAAAGGGCGGGGTGGGGGGAAGAGTCTCCTTCTCCATGAAAGAGGAAAAAGGAACTTCCAGGTGCCTTGTCCACTTCCCACCTAGCCCACCCCAATTTTAAATCACATCAAAGCTTAAGAAGAAGAGTCCACCTATTTCAGTTAAAAGAATTCCCGCAGGGGAGATAAGCGGAAGGAAGGAAGGAAGGAAGGAAGGAAGGAAGGAAGGAAGGAAGGAAGGAAGGAAGGAAGGAAGGAAGGAAGGAAGGAAGGAAAGGAGGGAAGGGAAGGAAGGAAGGAAGGCCCATTGGGGAAAGGTGAAGGATGGAGATGGAGGAAGAGGTAGCTCACCTCTCTTGCCGCGTCTCAACCGGCCGCCTTGACAGTGACTGTAATCCATACAGTTTAGGACGATCAAAGCAAAGGAGAAGAAGCGAAACTGCATCCTTCGATCTCCGGGAACTGGGGATTCACCAGGCAGAGAAAAAGCCGAGGTTCGGCCGCCGGTAGCGGCGCTGGGGAGTCTCGGGGCCGCCCTCCTTCCCCTCCCTCGGGACGGCGAGGTGACAGGCGAAAAAGGTGGACGGCGCCCTCCAGGCAGAAGCGACGGCTGCTCCGGGAGCCGCTCAGACTCGCACGCCGGCCGAGCTCCTTCGCCGAGGCCGGCCAACACCGAGCATCTCTAGCCGATCTGGAAGCGCAAGAGAGGTTGGAAAACACAACATTCATACAGACTTGTTGCTTTAAAGACGGCAAACTCCAGGCTGACTGGCCGGAGGATCAACCCCCGCGAGTCAACCGGTGTTACTTCCGAGGAGGCGGGCGCACTTTAGCATGGAGCCCCCTCCAATTCGGCGGGGCTCCGGCTGCCCGGCGTCCTTAGAGGCTCGGAGCTCGACCGGGGCGGCTAAGAAGCCCCGCGAGTTACACCCCAAAGGCAGGGCAACTAGAGTTAGCGGTGCCGTCTGGTTTCGATGCGCAAATCAGCCCGGGCCGGAGGCAGGGACCGCGCGCTACCCAACCCCGGGAAGCCGCCTGCAATTCCAAAGCAGCGGTAATCCCCTGCACGTGGACTCGGCCCAAGCCCCTTCTCGGCTTAAGTGAAGGTGGGAAGCTCCGATGGGGCTCCAAATAACCGCCGCTCGCCCCGTCCGAGAAGCGCAGGAAATAGCGGACCTGCAAAAGCTGCCGCGGCCCGAAGGAGACGCCTCCGGGCTTGGAACCGAGGCACCCAAACGCGGCGCGTCTCCCTCCCGGGTCAGGTGGCGTCTTCCTCCCCGTCCGCTAGCCCAGAGGGGGGCGACGGCGGGCTGGAGCAGCCCCAGCCGCCGCGGGTCAAGCGAGCGCTCCGCTGCGGCGAACCCGACCCGGCTTCGGGAACCACGTGGGTCGAAAGAGGGGCCGCAGCCGCCGTTCCCCCCCGGTGCCCGAGGCTCGCCGGCCTTCGCGGTCGCCCTGGCGCCCCCTCGGAGGAAAGGGAGCCGGGTGGAGGCGAGGAGCGGAGTGCGGCTGCCGTGGGCGAAGCGAGTTGCGGGCTGGTTCTTCGCGCCCCTTCTCTTATAGGAGCTCGGCGAGGAGCGCCACTCACGCGGGGCTTTTGCTGCTGCGGCGGCGGCGAAGAACACTAGGTGGCGCTGTACCGCATCTCCCCGCGGAGTGGCCGGCCGCTTCTTCGCCTTCCTAACGCTTCCGAACCGGGTCGCTCCCGGAGGTGGGCGAAGGGTTGCTACGGTCTGCCGGGAACTCAGCCGCGCAGCGACCCTCCCTGCCCTTCTCGGCGGTGGGGTGAGAGGCGGATGATCCTGCCCGGGGAGCCAGCATTGAGCATCTCGGAGGGTGGAAGGAAGCAGCGAAGCCAGGACTAGAGGGGAACCAAAGGCAGCGAAGCTGATCCGCGGGAGGTTCGAGAGCGCAGACTCGCTTAATGCCATATTTCCTCGAGGGCGCCGTTAAAACTGTGGACCGGACCGCCGTCGGCTGTGCTCCTGGTTATCGGCCCGGACGGCTTTTAAGAGGACTGGCTGGGTTCCTGGAGAATCAGGCCAACCGTGGCTGCTGCTATTGATGGCCAGTTAGTCCTACTAGGAGCAAACAGGAAGCCTTGAGTAAGACCCACACAGTTAATCTCTCCAGATGCACGGAGGGGCTGAACGGAGGCCTCTTAGGAAGGGAGCTGGATGCCTTTTAATAAAATGTGGACTTCTTCGGGATTGGGTCTGCCATAAAGGGATCCTGCTTTTCTCCTACAATGCCCCATATTGATGTCTTGGGTTATTTATTTATTTATTTTTATTTATTTTGTTATTATATGCCGCCCAACTCCCGAAGGACTCAGCTAGTTTAAAATAAAGGTTGTTGGAAGGTGCTTATGGCTCTAGCTTGAACTTATGAGCTACTAGGGTACAGGATACAGGATACCCAAGTAGACGAGTGTAAGGCCTGATCCACCTTCAATTCTTCTTACCAGTTGTGGTAGCCATAGATGGCCAAAAAGGAGCCGAAAAGCTAAAGTCATACAAGTGGTAACCCTGTATTATAGGCTGGCTGCACTTGTTTGCAGCAGCTCTTCTTTGCTTGCTATTGTATTACATTTATATGGCAGCCCATCTCACAGAAACTCATAGAACAATCAATAGAAACCACAAATATATTATTTGTATATTTTATTTAAAAAAAATTGTTATAGCCAGAGGAGGTCAGCTGTATTAATTATTGCAGCTGAGTATTTTTTCCTTCCTTCCTTCCTTCCTTTCATGTTATCCATTCCTACAATGTGTGAATTTTAGAGTGTGCTTTGTAAAACTGTTGGTGATTAATCGGAACTGGAACATCACTGATAATTTAATGATCTGGGGAAAGCTATCCCAACAGTCCTGGATGCAGTTCTGCTTGCCCTGTAAGATTGGCAGCCAATAAATTTTCTAAATAAATAAATAAACTGCCAACAAGCTTTTGGAAAAGTGGGGAAAGAAGAGATGCAATGAAGTTGATCAAAAAGCTGGAATATGTTCCTGGTGAAGAAATGGATATTTGGCATTTTGGAACTGAGAAGGAAAGTGAGGAAGGAGAGCATGATAGAAACATAACAAAGATTATCTATCTATCTGTCTGTCTGTCTGTCTGTCTGTCTGTCTGTCTGTCTGTCTGTCTGTCTGTCTATCTATCTATCTATCTATCTATCTATCTATCTATCTATCTATCTATCTATCTATCTATTTATTTGTGAGATTTATATACCGCCTCACAGTGCAAGCACTCTCTAAGCAGTTTACACCATTAAACAATGTATATTTTATATTGCCCCCAACATTCTGGGTCCTCATTTTACCTACCTCGGAAGGATGGAAGGCTGAGTCAACCTTGAGCTGGTGAGATTTGAACCGCTGACCTGTGGATCACAGTCAGCTAAAGTGGCCTGCAGTACTACATTCTAACCCGCTGTGCCATCTTGGCTCTTAGGGAATATATAGGGAAGTTTAAGACTTCCTCAAGTAAAACTTAGCTTCTGGTTGTCTGCTCTGTGTAGATTCTCAGTCAATCAGGTCATGATTGCCCCAAAGATGTTTTTACAAAAGGCAACTGGACTTCCTTTTTTTTTTTTTTTTTTTGCTAGAAGAGGTTTCACTTCTCAAACAAGGAAAATCCAGTTGCCTTTTGAAAAATCACCTTTGAGACTTAGCTTTTCAACTTAGCTTTGACTTTTCAAATGGCAGTCTCCATCTGAGGACTAGCCAGGTTTGATCTTGCTTGGCTTTTTAAAGATTCGACCAAATTCAACAAAGCATAACAAATGCTGGTAACCAGAATCACCTAAGTAATGTTGATGGTGAAGGATTTGGGACAGATAAGGAAAAGTATGTCAGGCAAGGACATAGGAGCACCTGTGAAATTCCCTTCTATAAGATCTCTATCAACTTGATGCCCACCAAACAGGAGAATTTGCAAAGGAACTTGGACAAATAGAAGTGAAATGAAGCTATTTATATTGTGCTATGGTATATCATGTCATGACTCAGTTCCTACACTATGCTTAGTGGTACTGTATGTTCAGTTTGCTGCAGTGTGTTGAGTAGTCTATGGATGAAAATGATGGTTTGGCAAGGTGTGAATTTAGCTTGCATAATCCTCAACAGAAATAATAGAATTTCAGAGACCAGTGGTTGCTGACAGGGAAGCAAAGGTGCTCAAATTTTTGTCCTGCCTATAGGCTTCTCAGGAGGTTCTGATTAGCCATAGAAGAACAGCATTCTGGATTAGATAAATATTTTGGTTTAATATAGTAGTGTTGTTCTTATTCTTTTGGTTGAAGGAGAGACCTATTTGTTTTCAATTCTATAAATTGTCCTAATAAAATACTTTTTTAAAATTTATTACATTTATATCTCACTTTCTTCTAGAACAGTGGTTCCCAACCTGGGGGTCGGGACCCCTTTGGGGGTCGAATGACCATTTCCCAGGGGTCACCCAAGCATCCTCAGCTCCCCCCCCACTGCCACAAGCCTGGCCATATCGACTCAACTTGCCCGAGCCCTCCGATTGGTCGGGAGAGGTGCCATTCGGTGAGAGGCGTTTGTGACGCCTGGCGGCCGAGCTTTGATGGCATCAGCTAAGTAATAGCAATAGCACTTAGACTTATATACCGCTTCATAGTGCTTTACAACCCTCTCTAAGCGGTTTACAGAGTTCAGCATATTGCCCCCAACAATCTGGGTCCTCATTTTACCGACCTCAGAAGGATGGAAAGCTTAGTCAACTTTGAGCCGGTGAGATTTGAACAGCTGAACTGCTGAACTAGTAGTAGCCTGCAGTGCTGCATTTAACCACTGCGCCACCTCGTCCAGCTTTGCTTTGAATTCTGGGAGTTGAGGTCCAGGCATGTTAAAAGTTGCTGAGATTGAGAAATATTGCTGTACACTTGTTGGTTATCAAGTCTAAATACAGAAGGAGACTTGTTGTGGAAGATGATATTCCTTGTGCTCTTGCAAAGACTGGCTCGAGAATTTCTGATCTGGCATAATTACATATTGTTTTTGTGATTAATCGCTATGCTTTAATTATGTTCAATTTGTAACAATGAAAATACATCCTGCATATTAGATATTTAGATTACGATTCATAATGTAGCAAAATTACAGTTATGAAGTAGCAACGAAAATAATTTTATGGTTGGGGGTCACCACAACGTGAAGAACTATATTAAGGGGTCGCGGCATTAGAAAGGTTGGGAACCACTGTTCTAGAAGTTTATGCATTTTTTTCTTTCCTAATTTTGACTTCTACCTATGAGAATGGCTGGGCTGAGGAAGAGTAACTGGTTCAGAGTTCATGGTGAACTTACAGCTAGGATCTAGGCTCCCTAAACCAGACAATTTCACCATATAATTTGGACTAAATTTGATAATTTATCTTATCCTAAGAATTTATTAAATTTCTCATTTTACTGTCAGATGAGAATGGCTTGATAACTAACTACAGTAAACTGTAATGCACAATGCTAGGGGTTTTTTTTACCCTTGTTTTTTAAAGGCCGTGATTATTTAAGCAATGCTTAATTGGAGAGGGTGTATGTGTGAAAGAACAAAAAAAAAATCCAGAATAAGAGGAAGATAAGTATACTATTAATAGTGCCATCCGTCTGGTAACTGGTAAAGTTTCGGGTTTTTTGCCATGTACATGTATACATACAAACTAGACTGTGGTGTTTCTGTGTCCTATATGTGGGTATATGCATAATTTTGTATTTATTTTTGTATTTATTTATTTATTTATTTATTATTTATTTATTTATTTATTTATTTATTTATTTATTTATTTTGTCATGTTTATGTAGTGTATATTGGAGGTGATGAGCCTTTGAGAGCTGTATGCAATGAAATTTCATTTTAATATATGCCAATTAGTGTACATTCAAAGTGACAATAAAGTTATTCTAAGTTCTAGTTTCCAAGATGAATCTTTACATAACCAAAAATAGCTCTGCCATCACTAACTCAACAGCGCAAAAAGTATACCACTTGGGTATTTTGGGAGTTTAAGTGTCCAAATAAGCTTTTTATTTTTAAAATCTCTGAAAAACTCCATTAAAAAGAAAGGGAGGGGTGAGGCGGAAAAAAGATTAAGGAAATTTTATTCCCCTAAAGTCCTCAAAAAGCCAGGCTGAAAATTTTCATCTTGCCCAAGCTAATGATATTCCTTAGTAACCTTTTCTGTTTTGGGGGGCAGGGGGAAGGACCATGATTATTTTTCAGAAGAGGGAGCTGTGACATTGAAAAATGTCTGACAGGACCATGATGATTTCTGATTTTTAAAAAAAGTACCCTGTTTCCCCCAAAATAAGACATCTCCTGATAAGCAGCTCAATCGGGCTTTTGAGTGCATGTCAATAAGGCCAAGCGCTTATTTCAGGGTTCAAAAAAATATAAGACAGGGTCTTATTTTCGGGGAAACACAGTACATCCCTTGGGAGGGATTATTACAACCACTCAAATAACATTTAAACTAGAAATAATAAAATTAAAGTAATCAATTAATACCGAATTTTAAAGATGAAACAATAGCAAGTTTTTTGGGGGGAGAGGGAAAGATTCACAAGTCATGCAATGGGGCATTTGATGCAAAGTGTTTTTAAGTCTGGATGTAAACATCATGTTAATCCATGATTTGTCAAACATCCATAAAGATCTGGATAATGAACCAGAATGGATAGGATTGCACTGAGCCAAAACCAAATAAACAACATTGTGGTTTGCTGTGATTTAACCAATATTTATATGGCATAAAAATATGGGTATATCAAATGAATCACTAAATGTATTTCTAGTCACACAGAGAAGTCATCACCAACCTGGTACCCTTCAGAAGGGTAGCCTTGCTGGCTGGCAATTATGAAAGCCAACTCAATGGCTGTTTAATTCCTCTAAATGTAACACATGATTTGCTAACATATTGATTTATTTTTTGTTATCCTGTTCGTCTTCAGCTTATGAATTTAAAGATAGAAAGAAAATGATCACAGGCCTCCATTCATCCCTTTCAAGTATGCCCTTAGTCTTGTCAATGCCATTTGTCCACCAGAGGTGGGTTCCTCCCGGTTTGGACTGGTTCGCTTGAACTGGTAGCAAACCTCTGGTGATGTCACGGATCCGGTTCTGTCAGTGCCGGTCCATGGACGCCACCATCATTTTTTTAAAATATATTTTTTGGGAATTTTTTTATATTTGGAATTTTTTGCTGATTTTTTTTTCTTCTGCGTATGCACAGAAGCCAAATTTCCGGCACTGTGCATGCGCCACCATCTTGTTTTCGGCTTTTTTGGGGGGGAATATTTTTGGAATTTTTGGCACTGCGCACGAGACGCGGCCGCGCGGTGCAGGAGGAAGTGAACCGGCAGCGATGTAAGTTAGAACCCACCCCTGTTGTCCACTATATCTGCATTTGATTTAGATGCATCGGGAAGGTTTGCCTCATTTCCCTGGAAGCAGCATTGGCTTCCCCAGCCTGTGTGGATTTCAGTTCCCAAGCTTCATCCTATCATCCTGGCCATTGCTAGGAATATTTGCCCATAAGCTAGAGCAGAGGTGTCAAACTTGATTTCATTAAGGGCCTCATCAGGGTTGTGTTTGATCTCGGAGGGCCGGGGTGAGGCGCATGGCTATGGTGGGCATGGCCATGGTGGGTGTAACACAGGACTCAAGTCGGGGGCACCAGAGGTGGCCAAGTGCTAATGAAGGACTTCCCTGAGACACTCCCTCACTCTCATAATCTCCTTCCATCCTTTTTTCCTTCCCTCTTCTCCTTTCTTCTTCCCCTTTCCTTATTTTTCCTTCCTTGCTCTCTTTCCATCATTCCTTCATTTTGTCTTTCCTCTTCCCCTTTCTCCTTTCCTGTCCCTTCTTGTATGCTCAAATGCAAAAGGGGAAACATTTCTCCTTTTGTTTTGTTTTTAGTTTGTTTTGATAGCCCTTTGCCAATGAAAACGGAGCCAAGGTGGCAAGAAGAAGTAGGTGTAGAAGAGCCGAGGTGGCGCAGCGGTTAGAGGCAGTACTGCAGGCCACTTTAGCTGACTGTGATCTGCAGGTCAGCGGTTCAAATCTCACCGGCTCAAGGTTGACTCAGCCTTCCATCCTTCCGAGATAAGTAAAATGAGGATCCAGATTGTTGGGGGCAAAAATATTTACATTGCTTAATGGTGTAAACCGCTTAGAGTGCTTGCACTGTGAGGCGGTATATAAATCTCACAAATAAATAAATAAATAAATAAATAAATAAATAATAACAATAAATAAATAAATAAATAAATAAATAAATAAGGGGGCACCTCCCCGCACCCCATTTTTGCTGGCAGAGGGCTGCAGGAAGCTGTTGGGGCTGAAAATGAGGTGGTGGCACTTACACACACACCCAAGCTCCATTTTCACTGGCAGAGGCACCGCAGGCCGGACTTTTGCTGCTTTCAGGCCAGCCCCATGGGCCGGATTCGGCCCATGGGCCTTGGGTTTGACACCTCTGAGCTAGAGGATCCCCACATTGGGGAAGGTTCCTGTAATACTTAGGGCTGAATTTTAAAGTAATCCAATCCTCTTTCCAGAACAAAGAATGAGGAAAAAAGTATCTAATGGAGAATCCTGAACCTCCCAGAAGTAGATGAACTAAAATTCATGACAGCCTTAACCACTCAATAATAGAGGATGTAGGAATTGTCTAGAACAGCGTTTTTCAATCTTAGCAGCTTAAAGAAGTGTTGACCTCAGCTCCAGAATTCTCCAGCCACTTGAAGTCCACACATCTTAAAGATGCAAGATTGAAAAACATTTATTTGGAGAGCTTTGCTTTCTCAAAACTGATGTTTAACATATATCCCCTTGTGGGAATAACATCCACAATGGGAAAAGTTTCCTAATCCTAGCATACTATGATTGACTTGATTTGGAACCATGGAAGGTCCTTGTCCATTTAGATTCACGGATGTTTTCACGGTGTTAAACCTAGATAGTTTAAGTCATGGTTTGTTCAAACATAAATTTGGTCAAACATAAATTATTAACATTTAGAATCTACTATGCAAGAAGGGTGACTCAGTGGCTAAGACGCTGAGCTTGTTGATTGAAAGGTTGGCAGTTCAGCGGTTCGAATCCCTAGTGCCGCGTAATGGGGTGAGCTCCTGTTACTTGTCCCAGCTTCTGCCAACCTAGCAGTTCGAAAGCACATAAAAAATGTAAGTAGAAAAATAGGGACCATCTTTGGTGGGAAAGTAACAGCATCCTGTGCACCTTTGGCGTTTAGACATGCCAGCCACATGACCACGGAGACGTCTTTGGACAGCGCTGGCTCTTCGGCTTTGAAATGGAGATGAGCACTGCCCCCTAGAGTCAGGAACGACTAGCACATATGTGCGAGGGGGACCTTTACTTTTACCTTTTTATGCAAGAAGAATCCTTTTAGTCTGACATGTAGACCATTAGATTAGCATTATTTTGAGGTCTGTGTGAATTTGTACAGATAGGGCTTACTGAACACTGTAGGCCAGGGCTGTCAAACTCCTGGCCCACGGGCCGGATGCCTCACGTGCTGGCCACATCCATGCGGAGTTTACTGAAGGAGAAAAAAGTCCCGATACGTCACCTGACGACCTGAGTTTGACACCCCTGCTGTAGGCAGTGTGCAGTTTTCAGGTTGTTTTACATGTATAATTTCTGTGGTTACAGCCTTGGCATTTCTGGTTTAAATGATTTTCAGATTTTACTTTACAATCAGTCATGAAATATTTCTACCAGTCAGTATAAATTGAAATAGGCAGCCCTGTGTTTGATTGAATATGCATGATACCCCCTTGTTTGGCTGTTTTGTGTTTTCTGCAGCCCTGGAATTTCAAGGTTGCTTTACTGAATGCATGGCAACGATTCTCTTGGTGCTTTCATTTATTTTTTTTATTTTAATGTTTCTGTAGTTCATGTTTGTTTCAAACACCCTGCAAGTATTTTTCTCACTTAGCAATTTTAGGTAATTTTTTTATGATATATATCTTTGATAGCTAGCAAGTTGCCAAGGTTGGAGATCCCTGTAAATCTAGACAACTTAACAAAATAAAGAAGCTTTTTAAAATAAATGCTTGCTCTGAAGAGGCCCAGTGCTATTGTATCTTCTTTTAAATAATAGAGAATAATGTATACTTCCAGAAATTTTAATTAATTTTAACAGCTCTGTACAAGTATAGTATGAAATGTAACAGTGTCCTGTTTAGTATTAGAGTTTAGTTACCTTGGAGTAGACCTATTTAAATAATCAGGAGTTAGTGTGACTACATTTAAGAAAACTTTCTGGCATAATGTACATTTCTCCATTTTGCTATTTCTATGGGTCAAGCACACATGCACAGAAATACACAGCAAACAGTGTATATCATCTGTGCTGTTTGCTGTTTGGCAAATTGCTTGGAGGCAGAGGCCTTTTTTCCTTGTTTTCGTCCCCAAAACTAAGGTGCGTCTTATACTTCGGTGCGTCTTATACTCCGAAAAATATGGTAAATCTCTAGCTATATTTTAAGTTGTGGTCCCTGGATATTACAATTGGATGAGCTGTATATTGGGCTGTGTATTTTTAGGCTTCCATAAAAGTGTTGGAGAATGGACCCACTGCTTTTAATTTACCACTGTCCTTTTTTTCTTGTAATTTGACCTTTCTTGGATGGGTGATTGAGGTTTTTTTTTTAATCTGGTTGTAGAGTTTCTATATTGGGTTGGTTTTTAGTGGGATGTAAGTTTCTTTGTCCTCCAGTCATTCTTTCACTTTTTCTTTATGTTATATTCTGTCCATAATAACTGTGGTTTAGCCTTGTCATGAAGAAAACACTCTAATCAAGGAACTACAAAAAGGAAATTATATTCTCATCAATTGCACCTCTCATTAATACGTCAAGCTACTGCTTATAAACAAGCATGTAAGTCTACATCATTAGCACTGATGATGGGTACCCTAGATGGGTAATGCAATGTCATCAACCAAACAACACACCTCAGAGAGCACCAAAGATTCACCCTCCACTCTCTAAGTTTATCACCTGTTCCATAATCTATTCTGAAATCTCTCATGCTTTGTAAAACTTTGTCTTTTGCTCTGAATAAATCCTCAGTAGAACATTAAAACCACTGGTAGCGAGGTCATGCACTTCAATGATTGCTGTTTCTTGCTGTGCCAGATATCTAACAATACTGAGCACTGACTAATGTATTATTCATTGTTCCAAAGACATTTTGAGATTGTTCAAGTTCTCTTTTCAGTAATTCCGAGTTTAGTCTTCACTACAGTTTAGTTCTTCACTAAAGCAGATTTAAAGTTACCGGTCTCCTTTTCAGCAGACACGAAATATCAAACCATAGCTTAATCATGATTCATTATTTGAATAAACCACATTTGGCCATATTCCGACACACTTATTTAGCACATGTGTTTCAAAATCTGAGTTTAAATTAGTTCTGCCTTTTGAAATAATTTATTTCATGCATTCAGTTTTGCATATATAATTATATTAATTTAGAGATGCAGTAACTATCATCATTTTAGGCTTAACATGCTGTGCTTTGTGGTTTATAATTTATGGTTCAGTATATTGTGTTAAGGCAGCCATTTGTAATGTATGCAACTTATGATTTACAATACTTAAACTCATCCAGTGTTAATGTACTGTTTATAGGAACATCCATTTCAAAGTAACATTCTGCTAGCATTTTAAATAATAAATGGATGTGCATTGATTTTGACCTCTTCCTCCAGTCTAAAGCAATGCAATACTTAGGTGTTCAATTTTTTTTTAGTCATGGAACTAAACTCAACATAAAGCAAAATGGTATTTTATTCACACAAAACAGCGGTGAAATCTACTTACCTTCCCTACCGGTTCGAAAGTGCACGCTTCTCGCGTGTGCTTTTTCACCTGTGCTCAGCTCGCGCACGTGCTTTTTCACCCTCTACGCATGCGCAGAATGCTTTGCGCATGAGCAGAGGGTTTAAAAAAAGAAAATGGCAGCATCCGGGCGGAGCATCCAAACCACTGGCCACCGCTGCCGCTACCGGGCCAAACTGGTAGCATTTCACCCTTGACGCAAAGGACTATAACTTTCTTCCACTGGAGATGTCTCTGGAGTTTATTCCAGTCCTCCAGCATAGATCTGGACAGTGTGCAAAAATATAAAGAATCTTCTTATGCAGTCAGGAAAATTTGTATGACAGAATAATAATCCATGTTACTAAACAAATCTCTGAATAGAAAACTATCAGACAGATGGTCAGGTTTTTCAAGTAGGAATGAATATGCATTGTCTTCATGAAACTTTTCTTACTGTTATCATATTTGAAGTTTACATATTGATGCACAAGAGATAAAATATTTTTAGGCCAGCTCTTTAAATTGCATCAACGGCCTACAATCTTTTCACTATAAAAGTTATTCCTCAAGACAAATGCCAGGAGGGGATCCACTTGGCATTTCTGGTGTTGAGGATTCTGAGCACGATTCCTTTTCAGTACACCTGTAGATATTGTTTTAATTATGGATACATGCCATCACATTATTGTCAATTCTTAGCAACCACATAGATTTTCTCTATGGCATTTCAACTCGTGCAAATAATTAAGAAGTATGATTTATAGTTATGTAATTATATCATATTTCTTTACCATACTTAATGTTTAAGTATTACTACTTAATACTTAAGTACTGCATTACTACTATTAGTTTTTCTCATTGTTCCTATCACCCATCTCCTCCCACTTATGACTGTATGACTGTAACTTGTTGCTTATATCCTGACGATTTATATTCATATTGATTGTTTCCTGATTGCTTACTTGAACCCTATGACAACCATTCTTGACAAATGTATCTTTTCTTTTATGTACACTGAGAGCATACGCACCAAAGACAAATTCCTTGTGTGTCCAATCACACTTGGCCAATAAAGAATTCTATTCTATTCTATTCTAAATTGCTTTACTGCTATAAATAGTCGAGTTATTTATTTATTTATTTATATTTATTTATATTTATTTATATTTATTTATATTTATTTATATTTTATTATTTTATTATTTTATTATTTTATTATTTTATTATTTTATTATTTTATTATTTATTTATTTATTTATTTATTTATTTATTTATTTATTTATTTATTTATTTAGTGCTCTTATATGCCGCCCTACTCCCTGAGGACTCCAACTGCAATGGATAAAAATGCAATAATTTGAGACCTCAGTTCACTAGAATGGGGTTTACAGGTAGGTGAGCAACATGGTCTTCCAGATGTATGGAAGTATGATTATTACTGAAGAAGGTCCAGTAGAAATGATCGGGGCAGTTCAGGGTCTTGTGTTGCCCACCTCTTAAGGTTTTCTGAGCAAACCCTATGGGGGCAGAGATGTACTGTGAAAATACAAGAATAATCACATGGAATGTCCCATGGGTTGCATGCAAAGAGACAAGGATGTTTTTCAAGGAACTTTTCTATAGTTTAGTCAATGATATTAGCAGAAATAACTTTTAACCATATGGCTAAATAAATGAAACTTTTTTCTACTTTCTTTCCTGAAGGCAAATAGTTAAAGCCAGATGATAAAAAAGAGCCAACCAAACTTTATATTGACAAGCAGGAAGTATCAACTGTCTGTTTCTTGTCCTCTATAAGCTTCAGCTCTTGCCTGTGTTAATTTGCCTTATTACTAGCCTTTTATCATACAGATTATTACCAACATCAGCTTTAATGTCCATCATTTTCTTCCTTACTCCATTGCCCTTCTTGCGCTTGTATTTTAATCATACTGCCTGATATTATTATATCAGAAATTTAAAAAATAAACTATTATGTAAATCTTCAGTAGCCTATTGCCCAACAGGGATTCTGATTCTCTTTTTTTCTGCCAGAAAACATAGCTATTATTATTTCTGAAGTGTTTGTTACATACTTGTTTTGTGATTGTCTCTCTATTGATTAAGTAGTTGTAACAGCTGTCTTACCATCTAACATGTTTAGAAATAAACTGGGAGGTGTAGACTTCAAAAGCACATTAAAATTATAATGCTTTTTATTCATGAATTAAAAGGTTCAAATTAACATCTTATATTGAGCCAATCTTTTTATGTATCCTAACAAAAGAAAAAAAAGAATCCATTTCCAAACTCAGAGCCATATATAGATCTAATACACCACTGAAGATTAAAAAAAATAAGGGGGAAAAGCAGTGTTTTTCTGTGGTTAATTTGGATGTCACTGTGGATCAAAAAAGAAGAAATATTATATGAGATGCTATGAATTCTTTATTAAAAAAGAATAAACAGATTTTTTTAATTAAATATTTTTAGAAGCAAGGGATTTTTCAATAGAAGAAATATACTGCAAAGTTCACCCTTTACGTGGACATCTGTTTATAAAAGAATAACCAGATTTTCCCAAAGCTGTTTGCTTCACTTCAGGAGAAAAAAAAAAGCTGGCTAAAGAAAACAGGAACTTACCTGGTTCAATAGTGCCCTTGATCAAAGTTACATATTCTTTTTTAAAAATCAAACTGTAGCAGTTTCCCCCCCCCCCAAAAAAAACGGGGTCATCTTCAAACTTGTTATGAATAGATATGCAAACTTACCACTTGTTCTAATTTTCTCAGTTAATTTTGTGCTTCCACTTTTGTTTCTACTATTCGTTGCTGAGATCCTGTAAGCCTTCTTAGGTGATTATCTTGAATAATTTGCAATCATCTAGAAATAGCTATCTTATTGCTCAGTTCCAAATGACTGAGTAATTTCCAGTTTAACATGCTTCAGTGTAGAAAAATGAGCAGCTAATGCTGTGGGCTATCAAGTCAGGCTCAGTTCTTGTTTACCTTGCTACACAAGGGATGAAGTTTAAATCGAATCTCTAAGACAGGGGTCTTCAAGCTTGGCAACTTTAAGACTTGTGGACTTCAACTCCCAGAATTCTTCAACTCCCATAGCTGGCTGGAGAATTCTGGGAGTTGAACTACGTCTATTAAGTTGGTGTACATCAGTGGTTTCCAATCTTTTTCTGTCCACCGCCCCCTTGGTGCTACAAACTCATCCTGAGTGCCCCCCACCCCCACCCCCTATAAATAGCATTGTTCGAAATAGGCAGAATTGCGCCCTGCGAGGGGCCCACCTCCAGCACTCCTCTGCCACTCCCCTTGCCTCTTAGCGCGCCCCCCTGCTGCCCCCCTTGCCTCTTAGCGCCCTCCTAAATCATCCCACTGCCCCCCAGGGGGCAGTACCACCCACTTTGGGAACCACTGGTGTACATGTAATACATTTTAGGTTGCTAATTGCACGTTTACCTTTAGAACATTATATTTGCTAAAGCAACTAATTCTGAAGTGAATTTGAAACTATAAAGGCAGCCAGATCAGGTATCCAGTCCAACACTGACAGAAAGAACTGACTTGGAAATCTACAACATACATTTTAATGAGCTAAAAAAAATACCTTATTTTTCTCATGACACTAAATTACAAATTGCGGTAGACAAAATCTTTATAGATTGATAGAAAAATTGGTATTAAAATTGTTACATTAAAAAAATTAAATTATTAAAATTGGTGCTTGTTGACTAAGCACTGCTGGCACCCTAGACAGGCTCCTCTGTCTGGAAACTTTCAGCTTGCCCTATTCTGTCTGAGAAGAGCCAGCTAAATAAAGTTGCCATTTATTACATCTGTTACTGACAATACTCTCCATTTATTTTTCCATATTTAATCACTCACTAACTACACTCACTTACTTTATCATTTCTACATTAAAAGCAATGTTTTGTTGTGCAACTGTTGATCTTTTAAAGTTGTAATGCCTAATTACACAAAACCATCTGAAAGCAGATATTGTAAATATTTAGGATACAGACTTTTCCTACTTGTAGTAGTTTAACAATAGTTTCAGTAATCTGATATGTATAGTTGGTTTCTGGGGCAAGAAAACACAATAAATGCATCTCTCGAGAAGATAAAATATTTCAATTTCAACCAATAAAATTCACAACATTATCAAGACCAAATCTTCCAACCTACAGAAGGAGTAACCAAATTTCGTAGCCTGAACAAAAATTAATTTTGCCATCTATTTCTGGCTAGAGTTCCATCTAGGCCTTACATCAGCCTTGATATTTTTTGGGTGGGGGTGGGGTGGGGTGAACCCTCTACCAGATTATCTCTGAGGCAAGACTATTCTTGACTGAAAATATGGATACCATTTTAAGTTGAAGTGGATAAAAATTGTAATATACGCTATTAGCAGTGTTATATCTAAAAAAAATCACAAAGGGCTTTTCACAGTTGAAATGTAATTAATTTTTAAATTTAAATTGTTTTTTTTAAAGCTTTCAAGAAATCGCTAGTTTTGCTGAACTAAATAAAACCTTTTCACAAATCCAATTAAAGATAGCCAACCAATTAAAAGTAGCCAGTTTTATTCTGATTAATATGTACTGCAAAGTTCACATAATTATCACCTTTTCAAAACAGCACATAATTGAAATCTTTATCAAATGAAAGTTGTTTTTTTTCCTTTTAGAAACATTTCAGTAGAAGCTGGAATCTTGAGTAGCCCAGTTAGGTGCCTTTAAAAAAGTAAAATAAAATAAAAATTAGAAAACAGTGTCTTTCATTCCTAATTAATGAAACAAGTATAAGCACAGCTATAGAGCATGTTTTTTGTGTATCAGAAAATACCATATTTTTCGAAAAGGAAGGCAACTATGAACCCATAAAAAGGAAGAGTAGATGTAAAAAAGAAAGACATTTCTTTACAAAGTGCAGTTTTTGCTTTTTAAACTCAGGACCCTTAATTCCACATATTTTCCTTATTTTGCTTATATCAAATTGATATAATTTATTTCAATTCTTCATCTGGCCTTTCTGAAATATTTAGTTATGTGTGTTTGAATTACTGAAGATGATAATTGGACCAAATTTCTCCTTACAGATTGTCTTCCTTCTTTGCATTCAATATTTTTTTAAAAGATGCAATATATTTCTGCTTACCTCAGCCCTGCTCCCTTGGTTTAGTTTTTTCTCAATATTCATAGCCAGCATCTGACTCCGGAAAGACAAGCTTTTGGTTTTTTCAATCACTTGCTGATAAGGAGATACTGCATTGTTCCCCATAACCACATGTCCCTTAAAGAAATCCCATAAAAATATTACAATACTTCCCAAAGATATTACAAGCTGAATACTTAGCAGAGATCACATTCAAAACTGGAGGGGTTTATAGATTTTCATGGGTAGAAATTAATATCTAAGCTATTCTTCATAAATAACATTGTACCTTAAATTTTCTAGTACTTATCATTAATTTTCTTTCAAATGTTCAAAGTATAGCCAGATGATTCCTCAATTTAGGAAAAAAAATTGTGACAGGACCTAGATTGGTAAATTTTAGCATTCACCCTAACCTTTGATTCCTTGTTCCTAAATGCATTAATTCCTTACTTTATTATTTTATCTTGTATCTAGTTTCCTTTGAAACTTAGACCATACATTCATTTAAAAAAAAATCTGGGAATGGAATGGGAAGTCTTCACATGGCAATCAGCTCCCATTTCAGACTTCTTCCCTCAAACCAAACATCCTAAAACTATAAACCCTTTTGAGATACATAGTTAATGGCTAATTTATTTTATGCAGACTAGTGCATTTTTTACAAAAAAAAAGATATAAAGTACATAGTACTGTCTAAATCAGCCAAAACCTTAACTACATATTCATCTTAGGATGGTACCACATACTAATCATCTCAGAATCAAATACACATAAAGAGAGTAGAAATTACAAGAAGCTCTTTGAGTTCTAGTAGCTAATGAGTTTTAATAATTCACTTTAAGTCAGATTACAATGTTTCATGGAACCTACCAATTTTGAATCTATTTTGGCATCTAGCCTTGCATTTCGGATTAAGTTCACAATCCATCGCTCAGCTTCTTCAGGTGTCATATTTAATTTATCTGCCAACATACTGAGGAAAGAGAAATTTTTTAAAAAATAGAATCATGTTCTTTGTTTGATTTTTGTACTACTTCCTGAGTTGGAATCATACTGATTTAATATGAACAACTAAATACAGTACTCTATTTTACAATTCCTACATTGTTGCCAGTTTTGTTTTGAATCTTGTCCCAGCATCAACCAGAGAAAATGGAAACATGGAAAGGCAAAGTTCCCCTGTACCACACTTGAGTTTCCCAGAAAGTCCAAAGACTTAAATTATATTTAAAACTGAAATTATAATTTTAAATATAATTTAGAAATTTTAAATGTAACAAAGAAAAGTGATCTGTCAGATGTATCTTAAAAGAGAGTTATTTGTTTGCAGATATTTAATGGGATACTTTAAAATCTACAGTATAATCCTGTTGTTTTTTGTCAAGTAAACTATGAAAAATAAACAGCAACGCAGTCATAAAAACAAGCAGTTATTATTTTCTAAGTCAGCAAGTGTATCTTGTTGCCCATCCAATTTATTTTAAGGCAGTCCAATTTCGTCTATCCAAATTTTTAGAGAACCCAGAATAACTCATGGATCTCATAGTAGAGTCAGTGAAAACCAAATTAGATGTTATCCTATAGACCAGTGATGGCGAACCTATGGCACGCATGAGCCATATCAGAGGGCATGCGAGGCATTGCCCTATATCAGCTCCAGCACGCATGTGCGCGCTGGCCAGCTGATTTTCGGTCTTGGGAAAGGCCGTTTCGCCCTCCAGAGGCTTCAGGGAAGCTTCCTGAAGCCTCAGGGTGCAAAAAACGGCCTAATTGGCAAACCGGAAGTTTGGAAAAACGGACTTCCGGGTTGCCTGTTGTGCTGTTTTTCGCACTCCGGGGCTTCAGGAAGCTTCCCTGAAGCCTCCGGAGTGTGAAAAACAGCACAATGGGCAAACCGGAAGTCTGTTTTTCAAAACTTCCGGTTTGCCTGTTAGGCCATTTTTTCACCGTCCCAGGCTTCAGTGAGGTCTGTGCGCATGCACGGGGGTTGTGCACATGCGCAGGGGGCAGCATGGGGGGTGCGCATGCGTGGAGGGAGGGAATGGGTATGTGCACACCCTCTTGGCACATGAACCAAGAAAGGTTCGCCATCACTGCTATAGACTATATACTTGTCACCCAGACACCACTGGAGTTCTGCAGCTAATGTAAATGCATATAAGCATATTTTTATAAATATATAAGTATTTTAAAAATATTCCTGAGGGGTAAAGGAATTTGTTTTAATGGGATGACCAGACAGTTTTAGCCATTAGTCAAATAACACATAAGTATAACAAATCTCGCTGAACTTTATCCCATCTGCTGAATGTCCATCTTGCTTCTGGTGATATAATTGCTCTAAGGAAGGTTTTGTATTAATTCAAGCAATAAAGCATTAGAAATCTCTTTCATGTGCTTTATCAGATCACTTGTTCTGAGACCTTTCAATTCAATTGTATAGAATGTGAAGGATGTGTTTTTTTATTGTTTATAGTTTACTTATGTATGATGTACACTTAAGATGGCATTTAAGTTCATTGTACGAGGTGCAATGACAATAAACTAAACTAAACTAAACTAAACCTAAGAATGTCAAAAGAAGACTTTTAACTACTGGGTCAGATTTACAAAGATGTCACTTCATGACTAAACTTATTCCAATATCTTGTTCTTTGTAATATGAAACAGCATTTGTTGTCCTTGTTAACATACTTATGCAGATGACATTTCTGTGGCTTTCTACCCCGTTTCCCCCAAAATAAGACATCCCCTGATAATAAGCCCAATCGGGCTTTTGAGTGCATGGCAATAAGGCCAAGCGCTTATTTCAGGGTTCAAAAAAATATAAGACAGGGTCTTATTTGCGGGGAAACACTGTAACAACTTCTTAGCATTTCATTTAGTTTTCAATTAATTTGAGAACTATAAAGCTTATTTTTGTTAGCTTCCCGGCTTCAGTAAAGGTCTTTTTTATCTGAAACATGGCCAATAGGCAACACTACAATCTCTACTCTAATAGTTTCCCAGTGCAATCTCTATCTACCATCAATTTAAGTGTTCCATATTGCCTTTCTGGCAATCTTAAAATACTTCAGCTTACTAAAACTGTAATCTTGCTTCTGGTGAAATAATTGCTCTCTCATATATCAAGGAAGCTTTTTTCTTTCTTGGTATGAGAGAACATGACTGGCTCTAAATGACCCAGCTGGCTTTATGCCTAAGGCAGGACAAATATTCCAAGGTCTTCAGATTCTAGTATGGTGTCTTTAACCAACATAGCAAATTAGATCTTTTAATTCAGTGCAGAATGGATTAATGATCACAAAATGGCACATTTGGTACAAAATCATCACCCTCCCCAGTTTTTGCATATGCTACATTTAAGCCTTTATATTGTTCACTTACCTATGAGTAAGTCATCCTTGTCCATATACTTTCTGGACAAAAGATAGCATAGACCAGGATTAAGCAATCTGGTGCTTGTCATGTTTTGGGCATCAGGTCGGACAAATCCAGCCCGTGTGGTCAATATAAAACATTTGTGTATATAGCCCAAACGATTTCTGGAATACCAGATTGCCCTCCCATAAAAATAATCAGTGTGTCGTCTGTGACAATCACAACTCAAAATAAATGCTGCAGGGACGGTAACATCTACTGATCTTATGTGTATACTTTCATTGTATCTATGATTCCTGTGTTCAAAGATTGTTCTTGCTTTCAAAATTTTCTCTTTTATTTGCTATACAAGAATGCAGGATTCCACAATATTTGGTACCTGAGGGAAAATGCACTATTTCTGCCAGATAGCAATAAGCTACGTGGAATTTAAAGTTTAGATCACATATAGAACAAAACATAAATTATAATTTTTTTAAACTACAATCTGATTATTTGATTATACTGATTCTTTCTTTTTGGTAGTTCACTTACTAATTAAGTATCTCCAGAATATTTATCTGATTTTAGAAATTAACATTTTTAATGTACTTCACATTCCCTTACTTTATGCTGATACATTGGTGTATCCGACAGAAAGTCTCAAACACAAAGAGTCGTGCATTCTCAATGAAGTCTTCAAGACAGGCTACCAAAAAGAAGTCATTCACAAGAACCTGTTAAGACATAATATATTTTCAGACACGGACAGAGCAATGGGGGAAACCAAGATTATATGGACTACTTGCAAGCAAGCATCTCCTTTAAATGACAATCTGCCTCAAAGATGCAAAATCCGAAACTTAAAATGAATTCTGTATGGTAATCAAGCTATACTGCAACATGCTCTCCTTGACTTCTGGAAAAGTAGTCAGAAGCATTATATTACTGAGCTTCAGAGATATCTATTCACATAGTCTTGGATAAAGCAATGTAACACTATAAGCATATTGCATTATCCTCCATTTTAAATAAAGACAGCTATTGACAGTTTCAGAATTTAACCACTTAAAACTTATGTGTTTTGTTACAGGATAAATTTTGTAAATCTTTTTTTAAAATCCCCCATTTCAATGATATCAAATAGTTATTGTTGTTTAACTGTCATTTCCTACAACTCTTCAAATATGTATCTATGTCCAGAAAAAATATAACTAGTGAATATTTACTGGCTTTTAAATGTTAATTATTTTTTAAAAGATTCTTACCAATTCACATTCTCTCAGCTTTTTTTGAGCTCCATCAAAGTCAACGTTCACATACAAACATTCTACGAATTCAGTAATTGGATCCTTGTAAGTGTAAGATTCCTGCATATTTTAAGAGTAATTGTATAATATAGTAAGTACATATGTAAATAAATACTCAGTGTCCATATGATGTATAGCAAAACAAGTTAGAACACCACAAGTGAATCAATTTTAAAGTACTGCTAAGATAAAATGGCCATTGGAAAAGTGACCTTAAATATGAATCAATGTCCTTACAATCATTTATAGTGAGGCTATGAATTCATAACACACAAAGGCTTGCATTATCTGTACAGCTTTAATTATAGTTGTGCTCTTTAAATTATACACCTTTCCTCAATTAAGATCACATATTTTAAATTAAATTTCTCTTCAAATATATTGTTTATTCATTATCTCCATTTATATGGTTGCCCCTCTCAAATTCATGATTCTAGGCAGCTAACAATGTTATTTTTATAATGAATTGAACTGTTCAAGTCTGATGACTTCATGAACTTTTCTTCTAAGTATGTTTCCTGGAAACCATACCAAAGTGGTTTTTCAATACCTTGTTCCATGTTTTTTTATACTGTTGTATATTAAGTAAATAAATAAAATGATTACCGTATTTTTCGGACTATAAGACGCACCGGTGTATAAGATGCACCAAGATTTCAAAGAGGTAAGTAAGAAAAAAAGTTTTTGTCCTCCCCGGCCCCTAGGAGCACTCTGCAAAAACGGACCCGTTTTTCACCCATTTTTTGCAAAAATGGGGTGTGCAGAGGGTTTGGGAGGCCTGCAGAGTGCTCTTAGGGGCTGGGGGAAAGGCAAAAATGCCCCCGTTTTTGCAAAAAATGGTCAGTTTTTTGCCTGTTTTTTCGCAAAAACGGGAGTGTTTTTGCCTTCCCCCAGCCCCCAGGAGCATTTTTGCAAAAAAACGGGCCCATTTTTTGCAAAAATGGAACGTGGGGGGCGGGGCTTCAGGAGGCCAAAAATGGCTGTATTCGGTGTATAAGACGCACTGACATTTCCACCCTCTTTTAGTGGGGAAAAGGTGCGCCTTATACTCTGAAAAATACGGTATTTTGCAGTGGTCTTCCATCCTAATATCACTTACTGATGTTCTGATAGATTTAAAGAATGATCTGGTATCAATAGCAAGAGAACATTTTATGTTCAAGTTAGACCTATACTTTTGTTTTCTGTTTTTGTACTGTTACTTGTTTTGAAATTTGCAAACCGCCCAGTCACTGCAATATAATAATAATAATAATAATAATAATAATAATAATAATAATAATAATAATAATAATAATAATAATAATAATAATTAATAATATCATTATTATCATCATCATTAATCATCGCTTACTATTAAAATGTGGCAGATTAATCTTTAGTAACCTAATGACCCTCTCAATATGTTTGATCACAACACCCATCATTTGCCACACAGCACATCTATGAATAAGGTAGGGCTAATTTAACTGAATTAAGGTAGAGGTGTTCCACTTAGGACTTGAGTCCTCAACCCCAAAATCATTTCTTGTTCGAATATGCATTGCTGAGAAGACAAGAGTTGCAGAGAAAAACTTCATCAGTGAGAAAGAGGTCCAACCTGAGGTTACAATTTCTAAGGCACCTTGGAGCTGCTTTATTTTTTAATGGCCACCATACACATTAAATTGCTTCCACCTTTTTGTTTAGTTCACCTGTCTAAAATGTATGTACCTAAATGCATTTTCAAAGGACATGTATCAATGAAAATCAGTAAAATCAATGCATTACTTTTAATACAAATGCTGTAAATGTAAAGGTTGTTTAAGAATACACTGAAGACTTATTTGCCTATAGCACAGAAACTCCAAATGTTATTTTTCTGTTAAAATAACTTAAAACAAACCTTGAGCAACTCACAGTAATTGTAAAAATATACTTATTCCTTACCTGCTGAATAACCTTGACTAAGTCTTTCAACACCTGTCTTCGTTTTCTAACATCTTTGTTTGTTATCACAGCTGTAGTCAGGTATCGAAGAATATGTGGGCACATTGTCTGAATTGCATTAATATATCTGAACAAACAGAATATTATTTAGTCAAATAGCAAATATTTAGAATGCAATTATTCGTTATGAACCTAGAAAAATCCCAACGTTTATTTACGTATTTATGGTAGCCAAACGAGGGTCATTTAGAGATTAAACAAGTGAGCAATAAACAGAGATTCCCTGAAACAGATTTTTTAAATGTAATGATCAAAAAGTTGGTCTTCAAATGAAACTTAAAATTTTTCTATGGACCTAAAGGTTTATCCCATGATAATATAATTAAAATGCAGCACAAATAACAGTGATTGGAATAATTTTAAAGGGTTTCCATTCGAAACCCTTAACAAACATCTTCAAAGTATCAGAATCTACAAAACAAGCACTAGTTTTAAGCAACCTATGCCAAATTACACCAATGAATTATGGCACAAAATATGAGCTCAGTGCCACTGTACAA
This sequence comes from Diadophis punctatus similis, assembly GCA_023053685.1. Taxonomy (NCBI): domain Eukaryota; kingdom Metazoa; phylum Chordata; class Lepidosauria; order Squamata; family Dipsadidae; genus Diadophis; species Diadophis punctatus. The sequence continues at coordinate 185,051,719 of JALIGW010000003.1, forward strand.
AACAAAGTTACAGATAGAAAAATGACTCAAATACTTGTGATGTAGTAATAATAATTTACTATAACTATCTGAAGGATGGTAATTGAGTATGTTCAATCTAGAAATGAAATCATACATATTGTTTGGATATAATGGCCACAACGTATGATGAATCATATGCCCTTGGAACACAGTGCAATGGCAGTGAATCAGTGCATTACCTCATGAAACACTTACATCACTACCCAATTTCAATGAAATTGATAGCCTGTGTTCCTTAAAATCATTGATAGCTTTAAATGTAATAGTTTCAGTAACTAAAACAGAGGAGAAACAATATTCCGTGTTTACACCAGATGCTACTAAAAGGTTTTACCTGTAATATTCCTTCACTGATTCCTGCATCACATTATTGCAAAAAGCTTCAAGTTAAAAGATAAATACCAATTGCTAATTCCAGCCATTTTAAAAAGTAGTATCCATGAAATGCTTTATTAGCAGCTTTCAAAGTTGACATGGATTTAACCAATCATCAACAAAGAACTGTTTTCTGACAAGAGGCACTCCAATATTTATACATATATTTACTAATATTCTATTAGCCAGTATTTCTTACTAATATTAGTAGCAGCAGTAATAGTAAGTGTCTCTTACTATGGAACTATTATAACTATTATCGGTAGTACTATTAAAACAGTTCCTTGCTATGCTAAGAAATAATTAAGTTTGCTTTGTTTTGGCATAGTGTTATATAAACTCAACCATTCTGACATACTGAAGAGAACAAATCATTTTATAAAACTGCTGTTGACCACCCTGTGGCCCCAAACTGAATTTTGTACACCTCTTGGAAGTTCCCTTGGATTGCCATTACTAAAGATCCCTCTGGTAGGAGACATTAAATATGTCTGTACCCAATGCTAAACTAATGTAGTAATTTTTTTTAAAAAAAATCTACTCTCCTCTTAAAAAAAATAAATCCTGTCCACAGGTTTATACAAAATGTCGTAAAAGTGATTCAGAAGTACCTCTTTGGAACTGCCCAATATAGTACATATCTGCTATTCATTAAACTTTTTTCGGCTTCTAAAAGAGCCTGAAAAAATTGTGCATGGTTTAAGAGTTGTATTAAGAGTCACCTCCTTTATAGCATCATTAACAGCTTTTTCAAGATTGCCCAGAAGCCAGGCATAAAGAAGATGAACTTCTTTATGACTAGCAGAGAGGCACTGTGTTCATGTAAGTGCATGTAAATTATTTTGAAAATATGCACATCTTATCTTATAGCTCATTTTACTGCAAGAATATACCATAATCAAGTAAAATGTTGTACATGCATATTCTTCTTTACATGCTCCCCTAGTACAACTTTCAGACGAACACTGGTTACTCTATAACACTTTGAACTGAGCTTCAGACTTGAGAACTAAATATATTGAAAACTATTTAAATACTTTTCTCCCGCATGATCTGAACAATCTGAGAAAGATACAGTGACTTTTAAATATTATGATTTAATCTTTAATATGCTCAGGTGTGGAATAACTTTCTATAATCATGTTGTCTGTAAATTCAACACAACTCACTGAGGCTGATAGAGGAAGAGATCGATGATGTTATCTCTGCCTTTAATATGGTTGAAGAAAACAAAGAGGGACCAGTGAATGAGCCATGTTCTCTGTTGAAGAGCCTGGAGCGGAGAGCTGACGGACTGAAAAAGAGATTTATAAAATTAGAATTATTTAACTAATTAAAGCTTGTTGTATTTTGAGATTGGGAAGCTAAGCATTCAAATAAATATTTCTTAAGAGAGAATATTCACTCATTCTTTTAATAGTTCCCTATGACTGATCCCATGCTGTTCAGGAATATATCTCAATGTTCCAGAAAAGCTGTACTGGGAGCAACGAGATGACATCAGGCACATACAATCAGAGCCACTCATGAATAGCCTCAGACTGTAACTTAACTGCTTATCACCTATGTTACAAAAATCTCACCAGATTGCTTGCCTTCCCCTTATCTGGGAATGACCAGATAAGGCTTCATGGGTTTTGGGGGACGAGCCGCGGTGGCACAGTGGTTAGAGTGAAGTACTGTAGGCTACTTCTGCTGATCACCAGCTGCCAGCAGTTTGGCAGATCGAATCTCACCAGGCTCAAGGTTGACTCAGCCTTCCATCCTTCCGAGGTCGGTAAAACGAGGACCCAGATTGTTGGGGGCAATATGCTGACTCTGTAAACCGCTTAGAGAGGGCTGTAAAACACTATGAAGCGGTATATAAGTCTAAGTGCTATTGCTATTGCTATCATGCTCAATGACTCCAAGCTTCCTCCCCCAAGCCTAACTGACAATTCTTCCACATTGGTACAGAGAAGACAAAGGAGTAAAGAACATCTTTCCCTCGCACCGTTTTAGTTTCTTTCTTACTCTATTTCAAATTATGATAGAAAAAGATCAGAGTTTTAAATTTCTTTCACTAAGATGGCGAGAATAGATTAGTTATACAATATGCTACCTACCGGTACCAATGGCAGAGAGCAACTGAATGACAAATTCATTTTCTGCACCTATTCCCACAGCCACAGTACCAAGCAATATCTCCCAGTTGAAGAAAATGCAAGCAGCTAATTTATTTATCTTCTACCTTTAATATTAAAATGACAAGTGTCATTTTGTAAGTGACAAAAAAGCAAACTAAGAACATTGCTGCCAGTTAAGATTTTTTTTCCTCACATACCACATATTGCGCATTGTAAGGGCAGACTTTCTCTACTTTATATTATGTAATGAAACCAACACGTGTGTCTACCTATCCTGTTATATCTGGCAGGAAAGACATGTTCTGGGTCCTTCCGCAAGAGAGTTCCCTTGAGATTAGACTTCCCCTGACCCTGCTGACCTTTCACATGGCATTAAAAACTTGGGTTTCCCACACAGACTGGAATTCTGGAAGTATGAGTAAGTGGTTTATATGGTATGTTCTTGGCTGCTATGTTATGCTATTGTTTTTAAATTTTTGATTTGTTTTTACTGTTTTTATCTTGCTTTTACCATTATCTTCCCAGAGTCATATATATGAGATGGGTAGCCATACAAATTTATTATATAAATAAACCAATACCAAGTAGCCACTGCAAGAGCCACTTTTTCCATTAGTTTGTTGCAGGAGTGAACAAGCCATGTGACTTCGCATGACTCCATTTGTAGCTCTAACTTGCGCTGCTGAAATTTGGCAATAAAATGATAGATTTTAAATGGTGTTACTTTTGAGTAGCTCCCACATCAGCAAAAACATTAACATTTGAAATGGGAGATGCCTCTGGAAGGCAAATAGCATCCATTTTCACCTTTAACACATGTCTTCTGCTCCCAGAAGGGCTTAATTTCAGGCCGTTTTGGTTTGTTTCTGTGGCAGGTTTTTTTTTTTAAAGAGGGTTTTGTCAAGAACACTGAGAAATTTTCCAGAAATGTGTTACGGATAGTATCAGCATCATCAGTGCCAAGAAAAAAATCAATAATATCTTTCTGCATTCTATCACTGGTGAGGTATATCAAAGTTAATGATACAGAATATTAGATTTCTGGTGCTAATGCCTGGGCTATTTGCAATGCAGAGATGGTCAGCCTGGATGAAACAAGTGCTAGAGTGTAGAAAGATGCAGAATACACTACTAGGGCTAGTACTGTCATCAAGGAAATATATAGCAGAAATGGGAGAAAAACGTACTGAGGGCTTGGTTACAGTGCTGAAACCAATTCAAAAATTTTAGTGAAGTGCAATTATTTCATTACAAAACAACCCTGGAATTCATATAAAACCATATACTATACATACCTACAATTAATAATTAAAAAGATAATTGAGTGAGGAAAACAAAGTTCAGCTGGCATCTTCAAAGATGTAGATCTAGAAGTATCCACCAAAAATAGCCCAAATCCTTGATTTAAACTAAAATAACTTTGTATTCCATGTTCCTAGGCATTAACTTTAATTTTTTTTAAAGGGAAAATGTTCCATTTTTAAAGAAGTGTTATATTCTACCCCTACCTTGAAAAATATGTTTTATAACTTGTCAAAGGAACTGAAATTTTAAGAGAAATTTTAAGACTTATTCATTCTTTTTGCTTAACACATCCAAAAAAGAATAGGTAGGCAACCATGAAATATGTTCTGATTTATAATCAGATTATAATTTATAATCTATTCTGAAAGTGGGAAAGGATAAGATCACATGTTAAAGATAACATAAATATATTTTATCCTGTTTCTATTCTTTATTCTGAAAGACCTACTCATTCTACTTGCTCCTTGCCTGTTCAACTCCAAAATACTTGTCTATCTTGAAAGATACAATTGAGTTTATATATAGTTAATATATTATTAACTCTTTTACGGCACTATCCTCCTTGTATTTCCACCTAGAACAGCAGTTTACTAACTATACAATGCATTTTGGCACGCTTCTCCAAGTAGATTAAAAAAAATTCTAATATTGTTCCAAGTAAAAAAGCAATATGGGAACAGAAAGTGCTATTATGCATATTTCTTTCACACTTTGGACCCTCCTGGTAACTATCTACTTGAGCTAGTCCTGAAATTCTGAAAGCAGGACTCCAACTTTCTTTCAGCTAAGATTGGGTCATCAATAATTAACTAATTGAGCTCATTTTCCAGGCATGCAAAAATTTGAAAATATTCTGTGAAACAGACTTTGAAAAGCATAGTCATAAAAATAGATCTGAGGGAAACATGAGCTGGTATTAAATCTGTCAACATCCAGTAGGTATCTTCCCCCATCTTTATTATGTGGTGAAGCAAACAAAAACAAACTCACACTATTATCAATTGTCTCTTTCAACCTTGTAAGGTCTTCCATGGCAGCATCCCAGTCCTGCATCAGAATTCCAGATGCCAGCTTTCCCCAGAGTGAGCTCAAAGCATTTCTATCTGTTGATGGAACCTGTTTTAAATAAGTGAATCCGATTACAATAACCGCAATAATTTAATATTTCTCTAGGTCAAACATTTTGATTAGAGACTTGCTGGCACCAGCAGAGAGAGAATATGCCATTGACATACTTGCTCCACAATTTTGGGGAAATGGGCTGTGTTTCATTTAGCAAATCAGTTTTGATTTTCAAGGAAACAATCAGCAGTAGGCATTTCCAAGGAGATTCAGCTGGAGATTAAAACAACAGGAAAGCCTGGAGAATTGGCAACCACAGCTTCTGCACAGGATTTTCAATTCAAGCAATAATGATCTTTTCATTAACAATACTTCAGTGTAGTTTGGGGTTTCACGCACTAATTTAAAAGGGTTTAAAGCTTAACTAGTAAAACCTCAACTCTACTGAAAAATATTTCCTAATCAGAATGAAAAAAATCTAGACGGGAAAACAGGCCACTAACTGTTTAACTGATTGGATCATTATAAATTTTAAAGCAAGATGTAATATAATGGCACTTGTAATATTCTACTTATGTTTCCCCTTTCCTGTCATTTTGAATAAAGGCAACAAAACAAAGTTTAAGGCCACATCATTCAGAAAGCATACTTTTGATCTCTGGTCATTTCTGATCAATTCTTACATTTTCTCCAACTTTAAAAAAATACTTGAAAAAAGCATGCAACTTCCACGTTAGCCTATAAATAACATCATGTCTTGGAATAAGGAAATGCATATAAAACTTCTGAGATTACTAGAACATTATTAAATCAAATAATACTGATGTGAAATAAAATAGTAAAAAGAAAAAGCACTACTCAATGCTTAAATCTAAGCAGCATTTTCCATAAACTTTTGATATTTGAACAAAAGCAGTTATACATTTCTTCATTTCAATAGACTAAATATTGTTATCCATAGACATCAAAGAATTTTTTTAATACCGGTATATAGATCCACTTCATAAACTTTATAGTAGTGGAACCTTCTATTCTTTAGTGCAGGGGTTCCCAACCTTTTCTATACCCCGCACCCCTAGAACACTTCTGATATATTCTCGCACCCCTTACAAAAGTAAATAATTATATACATGTAATTATGCATATACACTATAATTTTGAAACTTCTAAACACAAATTTTTGCACTCCCCTGGACTACCATCTCGCACCCCCAGTTGGAACCCTTGCTTTAGTGGAATCATCTACGAGGGCACCCATCTGTCCATCCACATTTCAATGCACGTAAATAATGCTGTTTTTTCCACCATAAGATTACCAGATCTCTAATGGTATGCTATTTTGGCATATCTCCATATTTGGCACTGCAGTAAACTTGAGAGTTTACTGTACTAAAAACTCAGCAAGTAAAGAAATGAAAATCAAAAATATCAGAAATAAATCAATAACCCTCAGTTTTAAATCCACACTATGGACATTTATGTTTTTAGTTTTCTTCATGAGATTAAAAATCATAGTTATTTGCAAGTCAGGAAGTTTTCATTTCTGAGATGGGGGGAAACATGGACATTGCTAGACGTAAATAGGTTTCTCTAGGAAAGGAACATCACCACAGGGATTGCCATGTTATTTAAACCAAATTTTGTTACATATACAATCACTGAACAAAATATATCAATCTAGAGAGCTATTGTTAAGGAGAATAAATCCTCAAGAACAGATATAATAAGCACACACAACCGATATTTGTCGTTTGCATAGTTGCTTATTGAGGCTGTGCAGTGCTTCTGATTTAACTCAACATGATGTCACCATTTTCTGATATCACACAATCCCAGGAAAAAAACTGCACCTACTTTAAAAAGTTAACTCTATGTTCTCTGAAACATGTTTTCGGAATCAAATGCAAACATGCACAACCCTTAGGTTTATGTATTTGGTAATTAACTTATACTGATTATGAGCCATCAAGTCAGTGTTGATTTTTAGCAACCACAGATACATTTTTTCAAGAACAACTTATAACAAGAAAATTTAAAAATAGCCATCAAGCTTCATAAAACTTAACATTTTAGTTTAGTTAACTATAAAATTGTTCCATTTAAAGCAAATGTAGTATTTCTATTCAGGCAAGTCAGAAATACAACATTTCCAGACTTCTCTTAAGAATTAAACATGCAGCTCTTAATATGCTACTATGGTATTCAGAAGCTAAAAGTAGCAGACAAACATTTGGATTTAATGATGGTATGAAATGTATTTTGAGTGTTTAGAAAAATAAGAAAATGAAATAAAAACTTCTGTATTATATAAAATGACAATATCCTCTCAAAAATAGAGACATCTCCATACAAAATATCTCCTAAATTAAAGTGCAATCTATGCACAATATATTATACACCCACTACACCTAGAAGATCTAGTTGAAAGTTGGACAATAATTTTAAAGTATAATATAAAGATACTTACCAATACTCTAAACAAGTATAGATATTCTGATGCTGCTGTATAATTACCACATTTATACTGGAATTTTGCGAATCTATAAAGACTATCTAAATATTCTTGCCTAAACTGAAAAACAGAAAATAAGCAATATCAAGAAAAAGTTAATATTTAAGGTTGAAAATTTCTTTGAAAATTTATAATTGGATATTTGTTTGTTTAGAAAATTTTATGACTACCAATTTCCTCATGGTGACTCCAGGTGGCATACAGGAATAAAACCCCAAATACAAAGCCACACATTGGCAAAACAATAACAATATGCTCACATCACATTTTCCTGCTACTTCAGGCTAAACACAGAAACCTATTACAGGTATTCCTGACTTAAAACCATTTAAGGACAGTTCAATGTTTTGAAAGCCTCAGAAAAAAAGACTTATGACTTGTCCTTGAAATTACCACCATCACACCACTACTGTTATCACGTGATATTAATTTGGGCACTTGGCAACTGACTTGAGTTTATCATAGTTGCAGTGTCTTGCAGTCACGTGATCACAATTTTTGACTGTTTCAGCTGACTTCTGAAAAGCAAAGTCAATTGGTAAGCCGAATTCGCTTAACACTGTGATTCGCTTAACATCCAACTAAAATGGTCTGGGGATTTGACTCGCTTAATGACTACATCAGTGATGGCGAACCTTTTTTCCCTTGGGTGCCAAAAGCGCACATGCGAGTGCCCACACCCATAATTCAATGCCTGGGGAGGACGAAAACGGCTTCCCCTGCCCCTGCAGAGGCCCCCTGGAGGCCGGAAATGACCCGTTTCCTGACTTCCAGTGGGCCTGGTAGGCCCGTTTTTCGCCCTCCCCAGGCTCCAAAGGCTTTCTTGGAGCCTGGGGAGGGCAAAAACGCCCCCCCGGAGGCCCTCCGGAAACCTAAAATGCCCTCCCAGAGCCTCCATGTGAGCCGAAAATCAGCTGGCCGGTGCGCACATGCACGCTGGAGCGGAGCTAGGGCAACGGCTTGCGTGCCGGCAGATATGGCTCCACGTGCCACCTGTGGCACGCGTGCCATAGGTTCGCCATCACTGGACTACATCATTTAGCAACTGAAATTCCAGGCCCAATTGTGGGTGTAAGTCCAGCACCATCTGTACTGAGTCTGTGTTACTATGAATGAGCTAGCCTATAAATATATTTATGCTTTATTAAACTTGATTTTTTTTAACATAGAAAAATGTTCAAAATTGTTATACTTCTCTTACGTTTAATATGGCTAATCATCTTAAGTTGCATATTTATACCACATACTGGAATACTAAAATGACAGTAATTTACCAAGTATAGAAATGAGCTTTAACTATATAAAGTCCAGAATGAGACATAATTACACTTACAATCAATGAGTTATTTGGTTAGCAAGAAAGAACTCTATGAAACAACTAGGCTGGGATCTTATTTATTTTCCTTAAAATGAAATAAACATGTTGACTGAGTTTTCCTGCATTAAAACCAATAGGCTCCCAAGTCTCTTACTTCGACAGATATCTTTCCTTGTTTGGTTCAAAATGGATGAAAACAGAGCACAGTAAAAGATGATTAGGGTAATAATTCAATTTGGGAATTATCCATGCTCTGTTATTGGAAGAGGGCGTCTTATTTTGCTTTATCTACTTATCCTTATTTACTAATGTTTGAAGTGAATTAAAAACAGGCTGACTGTATTTTTTGAAAATTGCAGTCTTTAAAAAGCTGCCTGGAAAGTGGTTTACCACTGAGTTTAAAGGATTTGCAAGAATAATCCTGAATACCTTAACTGAATAAACTGGATTAATGACAGAGATTTGGAAGATTACCTTGGGAATGGAAGACAGGTATTTGTTTCTTTATTGTGTATTCTGATTTTATTTTTACTATTATTTTATTTCAGAATACTAATTAGTTCTACAGCCTACGCAGAAAGTAATTATTCCAATACTTTCTAACCATAATTTGGGAGAATTTCAAAAATAGGCATTATGCCATATCAAAAATAATTTAATTTCCAAATTATAAAATTTAAATTTATAACAAGTAATCACAATGATAGGAATATTTAATATCAGTATTAAATCAAATTTAACAGTTGTTCATTTTTTAAGTGAGATTCACAAGATGCATTTACAGAACAAGGCAAAAATAAAAGTTTAACTTAGTTTTACAGATTTAATAGTAAATACATACTCCATGCTTCTCAGCTAAGTAGTCAAATAGCACCCGACCATCCCTGTAATAAATAAAAATTAATAATGTTGCTATCATTGGCTATGATATGAATCTTTAAAAATAAATAAAATGTGTTTCTAATAGTAAATTCATTCCACACAACATTTTATGGATAATGAATCTATTCCTTTAAAGCAAAGATAGTGTGGCCTTGCTTAACACTTAACTATGATAAACTGACTCAGACAACAAACCACAATTAATCATATTTTGACAGAATGTAATCAAGTTGGATTTGAAGGTAATGCACAGGGAATAGGAAAATGTCAATCCTATTTTCTACTGTACCTCCCCTGGCTTTGTTCTAAACAAAAAATAATATGCTTGCCATGGAGAAACAGCACAATGGGAACAACCTTTCCTTTCCCCCTTTTTATTTTCCTGAAAGAATATTTAACATTTTATGTGGCATTCATTTTTGCTACTTCCACTTAAGGGAGAACAGAAACATACAAGCTTATAGTTTCATTGTTTGTGTATCTTTAAATCAATCCCATAATTTAAATAAAATCTGCTAAGTATTATTTCCTATTTTATTTCTAATCAGAAATATTTTAGGGATTTGATTTTTAGTCCTCCTTTATTACTCTATAAATAACTCAAGGTGGCAAAAATGCCTAGTTCTCCTTGTTCCTCCTCTTTTTCTCTACAACAAGCACATTGTCAGATGGGTTGGGCTGAGAGACTGACTACCCAAAGTCACCCAGTCAGCTTTCATGCCTAAGGCAGAACTAGAACTCAGTTTTCTGATTTCTAGGCCAGCATCCTAATCACTACACCAAGCTAGCTGTCTAAATTTAATCTAAAGCTTTAAGCATATTTACTAAGAAGTCTTGCTCAATTAAGTACAACTTTGCTTACCCACAGAAAAAAGCTTTAACTGAAGGAAAGCAGTACATTTTGAAGCATTTCATGATGTGTATAACAAAAGAAAACAACATGTAAAAATACTACCTGGTGGACTGCATTTGAAGTGTGGTTTCTTTGTCTTCAAACATCTTAACAATTGGATCCATTTCTTCCTGAAGCAACTGTAGCTGTGCAACTACTGTGTTTCTCTTCTCGCGTAAGGCTGAATGAAAAATAGTGAGTGATCTATGCTCAGAAACTGATTCTAAGCACATATATAATATTATGTAGCAATAGCAATAGCACTTAAGACTTATCTACTGCTTCACAGCCCTCTCTAAGCAGTTTACAGAGTCAGCATGTTGCCCCCAACAATCTGGGTCCTTATTTTACCCATCTCAGAAGGATGGAAGGCTGAGTCAACCTTGAGCCTGGTGAGATTCGAACTGCCAAATTGCAGGCAGTTGGCAGTCAGCAGTAGTAGCCTGCACTCTAACGACTGCACCACCTCATGTATTCCATCATTTGCAACTACTTTTAATTAGACATACTTTACTAAAAATATAAATGTATAAATTTTATAAGTATAGGTGTAAGTTGCCATTTAACACCAAATTCGATACACTGTATACAAATTTGATGTAACTTCATTATTATTTTGGGCTTGTTAAAATGTGACAACTCTTTTCAAGAAAAGAACTATTATTGTATTTCCTTTTGAAGGACACCACAATTTGAAAACTTTGCTTGTTAACTATGAATTACCACACTCTGAGAGGCTGAGCCAAAGTTTTTTTTTTTCCAGTTATTCTAGCATTAGCAGAAACTGGTGGTGATAAATCAAGGATTACTTGTACCCAACTGGAGTTACACAGAGATTATGGAAATCCAGATGAACACATAAATAATAAAATTTATAGAATGGAACATCTATAGAATATTTGTTCTACACCTCTTAATTTGAACTTACTATAAGAATTTATTGCTTTTAATTGTGATGACTGATTACAGATGACAGATTTTGTTTAAAACCAAATCACATACCCTGTGGAATATCATCAGAATAAAGATTTCTGTAGACATCCATAGCAAAGTCCACCATGTTGGTGTCATCAAGAAGCTCCAGTTTTCCTTGTAGTAGTTCCTTTTCATTGTATATCTGGAAAAATAATACGTGTGAAAGAATTTCTGTTTTCTTTTAATTTCAGGTTTATTTAAGCACATCATTCTTTAGTTTTGTAACCTTTTGTCCAAGGAGTTTCACATTCAGCCAGATAAACAGCTTATTAATAGTTATTTACCATACCTCCCTAAGACCGACCAGAGCCCACAGAGTTGGTCTGCTAACTGTCCCATCAGCCAAACAATGCCGGCTGGCGGGCCCAAGGGCGAGGGCCTTTTCTATGGCAGCACCAGCTCTCTGGAATACACTACCCCCCCCCCCGAGATCCGCATTATTCCCACCCTGCCAGCCTTCAGAAAAGCATTGAAAACTTGGTTATGTCGACAGGCCTGGGGCCAATGATCTCAACACAACATCGAGAATTCTTGGTCCCGTGAATGAATGAGTTGCATGGGGTTTTTAATAATTGTTGGTTTTAATGTTTTTTAATGTTTTAATAATTATTGTTCTTAATGTTTTTAATATCTATTATTTGCATGTAGATTTCTTATTGTTGTGAGCCACCCAGAGTCTCTATGGAGTGGGCGGCATACAAGTGCGAATAAGAAAGAAAGAAAGAAAGAAAGAAAGAAAGAAAGAAAGAAAGAAAGAAAGAAAGAAAGAAAGAAAGAAAGAAAGAAAGAAAGAAAGAAAGAAAGAAAGAAAGAAAGAAAGAAAGAAAGAAAGAAAGAAAGAAAGAAAGAAAGAAAGAAAGAAAGAAATACCCTGAATAATCTGTTCTGCAAGTTTAAAGACTTGAGAAATTAGAAATCACAGAGAGCAAACAAAAATACATTAATTTAACACTGGATCTAGTCAGTTTTCTTTATTTAATTTTTACGGTGTTTCCACGAAAATAAGACTGTCTTATATTTTTTTGAACCCTGAAATAACTTATTGCCATGCACTCAAAAGCCCAATTGGGTCTATTATCAGGGGATGTCTTATTTTGGGGGAAATAGGATATTATTTTAATTTATATGGCTGCTCATCTCAACTTCATCATTCTCAATATCCACGGCTCCTGTTGCTTCTGTCAGAATGCTGAAAGCAATGTCACAAGGTCTACCCCTTTGGTGCATATCTACATTTGACTCCAGTAAAAAAGAAACAGGGCTTGTGTTGTGATGCCACAATGCTGCTAGTGTTAGTGTATGTGCATCCCTATCACATTACATAAAGAAGCAACATCTGAGATTAGTAAAACTGGGCTCTGCCAGTTATCAAAAACCTTTAGTACAGAACTCATTATTATACCATATGGAATTACAGTCCTGTGAGTTAACTAGCTGGTGCGATTTGCAAATTTCTCTAATCTTATTCTTAAAAATCAAAACACCTGAGCAATTAGCTTTATGTTTCAGTTTAACTTGCTAGTTTCAAGTCATTATGATTTTTTTTATCAAAGTAATTTTCAAAATGTAGAGTAAGTCCCCTCACTTCATCATGCTTGCCATCTTTTATCTTTTTAAAATTGATTTTATTGTAAAAAAAAATTGAGTTATGAACCTCCCAGAATTGAGAGTTGAGACGTATATAAGTTTAATACATTATTACCATATTACATGTAATCTATAGTTTCAATTAAACACATAGGATATAAGTTGTATCCAAAAATAAGTGCTAATCATATTTTGGTGGACAAAGTTAGGGAACATTACAATTTATTAGTATATATCTTCCTTATATTAGCTCTCAGACTAGAGAAAGAAAGCTGTCATGGCCTCACACTGGAAATTCACAACTCCAGGGGAAAGGGCTAATTCATTATATATTCCTGTGGTTAAGTAAGGCCTAAAACCTGTAAGCATTATAGGAAAACTTATTTTGCAGTGATTCACAAGTAATCCCATACATAGTTCTGATTCTAAACACAATTTTTATATTTCTGTCTTTGCATTAAATTTACGCATTGATGTATCAATACAAAAAAGCAGCTAATAGCATATTCTATTAACAATAACATATTTTCAGTTTAATATAAATAACTCACAATGGAATGTGCATTAGATTTATTTCAGTGACATATTACATGAATCTTTGATAAAAGTCTTAACTGAGGATGGAAACTCTATTGTGATTGGTAGTCTGATGGTTTTAGTGTTCTAAGATTTGCATAGCTATTATTGTACTGTAATAATTGCAAATTCAGTATAATAATGAATTAGGAAACTAAAATAATAGGATGGCAGTGTATTTATCACGGCAATATAGCAGCTCCAACTCCCCAAAAATGAGTATGCTTGAGCAAAAACACAGCAACACTGGCCCTAACTTTTTTAAAGCAGCCATGTCTTTTCCTGTGATCATGAAACAGATGCTTTAAAGAGTTGAAGACATTTTGTTAGATTTTATACCACCTTTATTACTATATAAAGTGGCAAACATACATAATATTCTTTCCTCCTCCTATTTTCCCAACAAAAACAATCCTGTGAAGTAGATTGGGCCGAGAGTGACTCGCCCAAAGTTATCCAACTGGCTTTCATGCCTAAAGTGGAACTAGAACTCATGGTATCCTGGTTTCTAACCTGGATAGAGGTTAAGTGCCTTAACTACTAGACCAAACAGTTTTTACGGATACTCCAAAGTATCTTTTGGAAGTAAATCCAAAACTCTGCTGCTTTAATCTAGCATTATCTAATGATTCAAACTGAAAATTTTCCTATTCATTGAAACAATTTCTTAACCCACTAGTCTACTGTGCCAGCTACAATACTGTTGCAGAATAACACAGAATATACATAGTTGGAAGGGGCCCTGGAGGTCTTCTAGTCCAACCCTCTGCTTGAGCAGGACTATTTCAGACAAGTGACTGTCCAGTCTCTTCTTAAAAGCTTCCAGTAAACAACTATTTAATTGTTCTCACAGTTAGGACATTTCTCCTTGGTTCTAGATTGCTTCTCTGTCAAAATTCAGTGGAAACTATGTATAAAAGTCAATTTATAAAAAGCACACTAGAAACAATACTTAATGTACTCAACTTCCAAGAACTTCAGATTGTGGTCAGTTATTCAGACTAGTATTGCAATAAATTTGGCCAGGCTTGTTCCAACAAAAAAAAAACCTGATATCACCTAAAATTACAATGTTAGAGGACAGCCATTATAAATACCCTCAGAACCACGTTTAAGGCATATAACCCAGAGGACTCTTCTGCACTATGAGATTCTTTACTATTTAAGTAAAACAGGAATTTATCCTTATATCCTTGTAAGCCGCCTTGAGTCATAGGTGGCAATATAAATTTTCTAAATGAATAAGTTTGGAATGCAGGACTTTTTCTTCCACATTACACAGAAGGAGATGGTCTCAAGTCGGTCCTTTTCTAACACTTTAAAAAGCCTTACTTTCCATTTTATTTATTTTTATTTATTTATTTTGTCAAGTACTTGTTAGTAATATACATAGATATACCATTGTTTATATACATAAGATGGGTACTGATAAGAGGGAACATTAGGACAGGGACTGTAGGCACTGTGGTGCATTTATGCACGCCCCTTATTCCATTATTTACAGATAAGATTCCAAGCTCAAAAGAAACCTCTTAATCGATAACAGGTTGTTTTATTGCATTGGTTTCCTTGACACCTACACAAGCATATCGATTGGAAGGGCAAGGGAAACAGCTGCCTTTCACCCTCAAGGGTTTGGGATTTCGTGGTGGTCTCCCAGCCTAATACCGGCATTGCATGACGTCCTAAATGCGCCCAGCCGGCTCTTTAGAACAAGTCCGAGTATTAAAGCTACAAATGTGGCTTGGGAAAAGTCACAGCTTGGGGGTCCGTCACTCGCGATCCTCGGCTATCGCGCCACGCACACCACGCATAGAGCAACCGGCGTCACTAAACCCGCGCCTCACAGAGGGGCGGCCCAGGCTCCCTCGGGCCTGGCCGCCTTCGACGAGGCTCCCGGGGAGATTTCGCCCCGAATCCCAGACGGTGGTGGATCGGAGAGTCGCCTCACTCACCCCTTTTACGGAGAGGAATTCCAGGAGCGGAAAGACCAGGTGCCGGTCCAAGAAATTCGCGATCCGGTTAGTCAGATCGTATTCCGCCATCTTGGACAGGCGGCTGAGGAAAAGGCGGGCCCAACGCACGCCGCCGCCAGCACGCCTAACCTTAAGTGCGCATGCGCTTCAGGGCGGGCCCGACCGATCTCTAAGCGGATGGGTTCAGCTGGGCGGTTCTTCAGCGGTCAGCATGAGTTACGCATGCGCATAGGGCACGCTTCTCTTTTACGTCATCCTTCTCCGTTGAAAACTTCAGCCCTAAGAGCGGGTGGACGTTTTGCTTGCAATCGCTCTCCGCTTTTCAAAGCATTGGCTTGGTAGGTTATGCGGCTGAGTTTGATTTCTGGAAGTTTCTCCGCCTAGGATTGCCTTGACAACTCGTATCTTGCGGTATAGGGCAGTGTTTCTCAACCCAATAACTTTAAGACGTACGGACTTCAACTCCCAGAATTTCCCCTTCTAGCATACTGGTTGAGGGAATTCTGGGGATTGAAGTCCTCATATCTTAAAAGTTGCTGCGGTTGAAAACATTGGTATATGGTGTGTGCTCAGGATATGTTTTAGCTGAACCCTAGTTTATTATTCGACTATGGTCCACGAATCAAAGTAATCTCAGGAATGCACAATACAAAGATATTTAGATCAAAATATTGGTGGATATAGTGCCAGGTCTGTATTGTGTCCACACAGACAACCACCAATGAAACAAAATGAAAGGAAGGATAACGAGACCACAAAAGAAATCTAAAGTCTTGGACAGTCTGTAAAAAATAGATTTATTGCAGCAATGCCTCAAAATCCGAAGCTATATGGAACAAGTGTAAGAAGTTATTTTATAAACTTACAAACTAGCTGTCTTTACCCAGCCTGGTCCCATCCTCCCTTCTTCTGTTAATGAATTTCTTATTGGAAGATGCGTTGAGAAGAAATTTATTTAAAAGTTTTATATACCCACCCATCTTGTACCAAACTCTGGGTGGTTCACACAACCAAGAGATAAAGCCACATCAATGTACAATAAAAATATTTAAACCAAAATTATTAAAATCAAAAGACCAGGCATTGTAATTAAACATTCTCATGCAGCCTCCAACAGCTTCCTCTCAAAAGGCTCACCCTATTCCAGTGCTTGGGGGGGAAAGCCAGGTATTGGGTGCTTTTTAGAAGGTTAAAAGGCCTGCCAAAGGACGTTATATATGGGGCAAGGACTGCTATAGAAAAGGCACTTCACTTCTGCACAGCTGAAAAACCACAGCACAAGAAGCAACTTCCCTCTTCTTGATTTTCTCTGTCCTTTTCCAGTTCTTCCCTTAACTAGGGTTTGGCAGACCCCCAGCTTCTGTTTTCAAAAGCAAGGAAGAAAGCACTGTAGAGAACTATCTACAGCAGAGGTCTTCAAACTTGGCAACTTTAAGACTTGTGGATTTCAACTCCCAGAATTCTCCAGCCAGCTGGCTGGAGAATTCTGGGAGTTGAAGTCCACAAGTCTTAACGTTGCCAAGTTTGGGGACCCCTGATCTACAGCAGTGTTTCTCAACCTTAGCAACTTTACAATGCCTGGACTTGTTCCCAGCATTCCCTAGTTAGTATGGGGTACACCTGGATACAAGTGAAATATGTCTTTGGCTCTTCCCTATAGAATTCTGCCTGTATGAGTGCAGTTATTGTCTTGTCAAGCAGTATCTAAGATCAACACGAACAGTAGCAGACGAAATTTTTGTTAAGCCCTGAAGTAGAAAGAACCAAAGTGAGAGGAGTTTAAGATGTGCTCCTTAAGGACATGGACATGATACATCCCATAACTTTTAGTCTTATTCAGCAGTTATAGAAATAGAAGCTTCTATTTCATTTGTTGCTTTGTGATGCTGCTTCAGAGGGATATTCTAGGAATGACTGTTGAAGCCAAACACCCCTGCAAAACTTTGCACAAGCTAGATCTCCTCTCTCTTGTCCATCCCAAATTTAAAAATAGAGTAATTTGAAATAGAATTCCCTCACCTCATAATCAATGTGTGCTTCATTGGAAAAGAAGCAGATGGAGAGAAACAATATAGTTAACGTTTGTACAGAATACTTACCCATGACTAAATGAATCATGTTTTATTCAATTAACCCAATTTTCTGGGTTTACATGCTATATTGTACCATTAGCTAATTACAGGGCTAGATTTACCGTATGATCACATTAGTTTCTGGCCTTTATTGCTTGCTGTGTTTCTACATACCATAAACTACAAAATAATCAGCATTTCCAAATGGTTATGATGTTCGTCCATCGTGTTCGAAGAGGACCTTGACATCTGGAGGGGAGGATGTCAAGACTTGCGCATGAATTGGTTTAAAGTGAGGGAGAGATGCGCATAGTCAGCCTCACTCTCTCTTCCCAGATTCCATCTTGCTCCAAATAGCAGGACAAGAGTCGAGACAGTTGGAGATGGGCTGGGCGCAGTGGTTGACCAGGGCATCTTTCATGTCTTGCCGTGCTCTTAGCATACCACATCGCTTGCAGAGATGACCTTCATGACCGTTGACCTATTCTAGTAGATTTCATCTGCTCAGTCCGCCGGAAACTGTCTTCACATGCTCGGGATAGACAAGTCTCTATCTCACTGAAGTTCGATGACCCAACGGCTACCCTTAACCTGGTTTGGCCAGCCTGTCGAAGCTGTTGCCCGGAGTGTGGCCGCTGCGCATGCTACAGCTGCTAGGAGCCACAGGTGAGAGCTGGGTTTACAGGTAGGGACCAAAGGTGAACAAGCTGCCCTAAAAGATGCCCTAAAATGAGCTGCTGTAAGAGGACACGACATGCCCCTACACCAGAGGTGCTACCCCTCCCTGAGCACCCCATACACCCATTTCCAAATATATGCCACATGGTTACCTCAGTTTAGTGTGTCTTTATGAAACAAGAAAAATTGATTGAATAAACCATGATTTAGTTAATTGTGGTTAAATGTGTTGTATGAGAACACAGCATCTGGTGCCTTAAAATTTGATACAGCCTCAGATCATCCAGGAGGATTTCTCAATGTGTACATATAATATTTAATTTTTTTAAAGAATAGAATAGAATTCTTTATTGGCCAAGTGTGATTGGATACACAAGGAATTTGTCTTGGTGCATATGCTCTCAGTGTACATAAAAGAAAAGATACATTCGTCAAGAATCAGAAGGTACAACACTTAGTGATAGTCCGAGTACAAATAAGCAATCAAATCATATTAAGAACCAGTCAATATAAATTGTAAGGGAACAAGCAACAAAGTTACAGTCATACAGTCATTCTCCATTTACAAGGAGAAAGGCATAGTCACAGATTTTATGTCAGTCAATTGCGGGACTGGCTTTTAAAGGTAAGGGTCAAGTTTATCAGAAGTTAGTAGGCTTATGTCAAAATAAATGAGCTGTTGCACTTTTTTAGAAGACAATCCAGCGTCTTCTCTGAAAAAGATCAGCAATTTCTTAAGCTGGCATTCAGAGATTTTACCAAAACTATAACTTTTAAAAACATCTTCTTACATATGACTTGATTTATAAAATTTGTCTATACTGTAATGCTTGCCTGTTATGTTCATTATGGTGCAACCATCCTATATATCAGGGGTGTCAAACTCAAGGCTCAGGGGCTGGATCCAGCCCACGGGGTGCTTAGATCTGACCCGCGGGGCCGCCCTGGAAACAGCAAAGGAAGCTATCACGGTCGAAAATGGAGCCTTGAGTGACATCGAGCTGGCGACGCCCCCGGGCCACCCCATGCCCCCCCCCGGGCCCCTGAGATCAAACACAACCCTGATGGGGCCCTCAATGAAATCAAGTTTGACACCCCTGCTATATATGGTTATTCAGAAGTGGGCCCAGTCAAATTCATTGTGGCTTATTCTCCAAGCAGATTGCAATTTTAGGGAAGTACTGTTCTTTCTTTTCTTTCTTTTTCTTTTTTTTAAATTGGAAAGTGTCAAACATCTTGCTTTAAGTCCACAATATCTTTGGCGTCTCGGGATTAGTGGTCTTGCTGAGAAAGGAAATAATTAAAGTCTCCATGGCTGGAGGAATTCTCTCTGGGAGATGGTTCTGCTCAAGGCTTTTCCCAGACTCAGCAAGATTTCTTTCTGAATGGGCTTGGAGGACTCTAAAAGCTTAAATCCATGACCTCCGTTGGCTTCTAACAATAGAGAAGTCTGCCTATGGAATTTGAATAGGACCCTGTGTGTTTATTATTGCAGAATATTTTCATTATGCAAACTGCCACTGAAGTGGACTTTAATTTCTAGGAGACAAAGGTCCTTGTGTCTGTTTTGGGGAAGTATACAAAAATGGCTTGAAAAGAATTAACAAAGCCGTTGAAGGCACGGCTTTTGAGTTTAATGCGTACTTCACAAAATGGAAAGAATAATTTATAAGCGGGTGATCTGATTTTTGCATTTTATTTAACACCTGGGTTTTACATTAGCAGCAAGAATGAATTTTCTTTTGGAGAGCTGTTCCAGACTGAAAATAGCCCTCCAGTGATTCCATGTTATCAGCCTTAAAGGCAAAGTGACCTAAAATAGCTTCAGTGGATACATTCTGAAGCAATGTAGTTTTTCTGCAAATAAATGGAAGGAATTATTAGCAGAATACTCAAGCCAAGTTGTATATAGTCTTTTCCTCCATGAGAGGCGATTTGGAGGTTTTTCCATGGAAAATGATGTAGGAAAAAAATATACCTTTGGAAATTTGCCATCTCTCTAAGTTTTCCAAGACTTGCTGAACAAAATAGTTGACTCCTGCTGGGTCCCACATAAAGCCATATTGAGATCAAGGCATGTATACATCTATGGGAGTCATATTTAAAAGCAGTGAGGAAATAATGAAACCAGAAAAGGCAATCTAATAAAGAACTTAGAAGTCAGTGGTTATCAGATAAAATTAAATATGACACAATAATGTCTAGTTTGAATACCATATTTTAAAAAAACATTTGGGAAAGAGAGTTGTCTATTCGCAGAATTCATTGTGATCCTGAAAATCCTCCCAACTAAATCCTTGACATGAGCTGAGTTGCTGGTGAAACATTTTTCATGGAGGATTAAATCCTGCTCTAAAACTGATCATGGTTTTAAGTCTTAGAAATTTTAAGTTCAGATAAACAATCTGAGCTTGGATACGACAGAAAAATTAAGATAAACAGAGCAGGTGGGCCTTAAGAAAATATTTTTTTTTATTTTGGGCACATCCATTTTTTTGGCATTAATCCATCTTTCCTCCTTGTATTTGCTATGAGATCCATGTGTGGCCCTTGTCCTAACCAGGATAACTACCACAAGCTTACTACACTTTGCCAGGAGAAACATGGGCTAGTGTGGCCGAAATCAGCAGGAACATATTGGCAGGAATGCAAGCTGGAGAATTAGCTAAACTTCCTGAATCCCAGCTCACTTATTTATTTTTGTGTAGCTTTAAGAAGTTCATGAAGGTTCCTTGAATTATTTGTATTGCTTCTCTTGAAAGAAATGGTCTCAGATTTCTCACTTTCACTTCTGCCAGTAGTTTATGTATTATAAGACTGAGCTGAGTAGATGGACAGGAAAAACTAACCCCTTTCATTTTTTGGTATCAACTTATTAAGTACCTTTCTTAAAAGGTGGGGTCTTAGCAGATGGCTCTTCAGATCCAGATCTTTGGTAACTCTTTTCCTCTACCATGAACACCAACTAGCAGTCAGAAGACATGATGAAAGCTTTTTAATTTCACAACAGACTTAACCACAGTTTCAACTGGGAAACCATGACCATTTTAGACCAAGCCAAGTGCAAAAATGCTAGAGAATTCCTGGAAGCATGGCACTCTGACAATCAGCCATCACATAGGCACATAGACACAAACAACATCTAAATATCAATTAAGGGATAATAAACAAGCCTAAAGGGGAAAAAAAAGAGGACCAAAATACCTCCCCACCAACAATCAACAACCAAATGAGCAGTGATTAACACCAAGATTAACATCAGGCCAACAATCAAGAAATAGGCAATAATTTAATTTAATTTAATGTAATTAAAAGTTCTTATAGGCAGCCCAATCCCGTAGGACTCCCGTACCCCAATCAAGGACAAGCTAGCAGTAAACAGCCCAACCAAAGAACTTCCAAGACTACACCTTCCAACACTGGCAGGGCAAGCTACTAGAATATAAATGGAGAGCAAACGCTACTCCCTACTAGCACTGATGATGTTACCTAGTCTGAAAAATGAAACGTCTGCAAGAAAGCAACCAAGAAAGCACCCTTCTGTCAACATTCTCCATAAAGAGGATATAATGTTGGTTTGAAGAAATGGAACAAAGGGGAGACAGGTCTGTTTATAAATGAGAACAGTAGAGTTCTGGCAAGTTTTCCAAGCTAATAGCATGATGGGATGCTAGCTGGAGAACTGACCAATGGATTGATGTGTGGGAATATTTGAGCTAAGTGTCTTAGTATGCTTAACTTGCACTATTGTAATTAAACTGAACTATTCTGTCTTGAGAAAATCTGCTTTTAAAGGTCACAGACAAATTTTAAAAATGCCTATCTACGAAATGGTTTGCAAAGAAACCAAGCATGGATAAGCCATTCTTGCCTCATGAGGGGTTCAGACAACCACAACTTTTTAAACCAGAAAGTTGAGGATTGTATTCAAGTCCCCCATCCATGCATTTAATTCTCATAATAGTATGCTAAGAGTAACCCAGTATCCTCGGATCACCTCTATGAGCATCATGATTTCCAAGAACCGAAAGCTAAATTGCCCCTCATCCAAATCCAGCACTTTAATCACAAGCCACAAAGGGTATGCACACTCACACAGACACTTGGGGGGAGGGAAATCAAATCACCTAAGTATAGTGCTTGTAGACAAAGTAATTTAATTTTACTTAATGCTTGAGCAAAGTTGGCTCATTTCCACAAATTCATTCCAATTGTCAGGGCATTCAGAAACATAAAAATATTACCCAAAGAGCAATGTTGCCAGTTTAGAAAGCTCTTTACATCTTGCCGCAGTGGCAACAAATCTTTGGAGTCAAGGACTCTTTGCCAAAGCAATGTTCTCTTAATTCACATCATGATTGCTGCTACATTTCTTCCTTTCTTGAAAAGGAAACCCAGGACCATGATTTCAGGGTTGTGATAGTTGTAGTGTGTTTGTGTGTGCATGTGTGTAACAAGAGAAAAGCCTGAGACCAGTGGTGGGTTCCTGCCGGAGCTGTCCAGTACATAGCTCCGGTAGGGAGTGGCCAATTGCGCAATTTGTGCGCGACTGCTCCGCAGCCATCTTCGCCGGTCCGTCGCACGTATTGCCATCTTTTTGTGAGAATGTTTGGGCGATTTTGCTTCTGCGCATGCGCAGAAGCAAAATCGCACAAGGGAGCATGTGTGTGCAGCGAGCGTGTGTGCGCAGCAAGCGCCCACGTGCCCAAAACATGGAGATGAGCGCACAGCACACCGGTATCGGTAAGCGAGCAACCCGCCCCTGGCTGAGACTGTTAAAAAAAAGTATCCTTTGAGAACTGTGATATACCCAAGAGTAACTGCTCATTCCGGGTAATTATTTTGAAGAACATTTCTCCAACATTTAGGAAAAATAAAAGCATATTGATAACCTACTGATATGTTCCTGATCGATCTTGAACAGGTAGTCTTCGACTTAAAACCATTCATTTAGTGACCATGCAGACACTAGACAACTGGCATGTATTTATGATTGTTGCAGTGTTTTGGGATCATGTGATCATATTTACTGAGAAGTAAAGTCAAACAGTAATAGCACTTAGACTTATATACCGCTTCATAGTGCTTTGCAGTCCTCTCTAAGCGGTTTACAGAGTCAGCATATTGTCCCCAACAATCTGGGTCCTCATTTTACCCACCTCGGAAGGATGGAAGGCTGAGTCAACCTTGAGCCTGGTGAGATTCGAACTGCCAAAGTGCTGGCAGCCGGTGATCAGCAGAAGTAGCCTGTAGTACTGCACTCTAACCACTGTGCCACAATGGCTCATCAAGATTCACTTAACTGTGTTATTAACATAACAACTGCAGTGATTCACTTAATAGCTGTGGCACGAAAGATCATAAAACTCACTTAACAAATGTCTCCCTTAGCAACAGAAATCTTGGGCTCAGTTGTGGTCATAAGTCAAGGACTACCTGTATGTTGCCAACTTGGAAAGTCCAAATTATTGTAAAGTCAATAAGTTTTTGGAAGGTATTCCTCATGCAGCAGGCCTGTCAAACTGGTGGCCCGTGGGCCAGATTCGTCACATGCACGCCACACCCACCCCGGCTCCGCAAAGGTAAAAAAAGTCACGATACATCACGTGACGCGTTCGAGTTTGACACCCGTGCTATACAGATACAAGGCAAGGTGGGAATCTGAGGTTGAACAGTTTTGCAAAATGAAAGCCATGGTTTGATAGAAATAAAACTACTCTGCTTCCAACCAGACCAGCTATCTTGTCTGCTATTTGATTCAAAATTTTCAATGAATTTTAATAAGGCACATTCCCAGGTAAATATTGTTAGGACAACCACCTTTATTAAAAAAAATTCCTGGTCAAAAATGTGCAGCTTTTGGGTTTTTTTGCCTACAATCCAAAATGTTTGAAGTTAAAAATGACTAGATTACCTGATGGTAATCTCACCGACGGTCAGTGACCCAACGGCTACTCTCAACCTGGTTTGGCCAACCTGTTGAAGCTGTTGCCCGGGGTGTGTTATAAACCAATCTAAAAAGTGAAACTATTGACACAATCTGAACAATAATTTTCTGAAGGGTAATTGATTGATGATTCATTCATTCATTCATTCATTCATTCATTCATTCATTCATTCATTCATATAGCTGGCCATCTCACTTTTACTTAACTCTGGGTGGCCCTAAGTGATGCTGTAGTAATATTCTGAAAACCTTATAACTTGCATTGTGAAAGTAATTTGTCATTCGAATCCAATCGGCAAATCTGTGTAGGTCAGCACCGAATAATTTGTCAAAGTGAAATAAATCAGCTGTTTCAGGTTTTATTTCCAAGATACAAGTCATTAAACCATATTATGGTGTCCCCCCCCCCGTTTTCTGTTTTTTTAAGGAAAATGGCTTTTTCATGGAACAGATGGAGGAAAGGGAACTAATTTGTCTGAAATTGTTTCAGTATTTGTTCTAATTCTGCTGGACTGGCTTTTGGAAAAGAAATTTGCTTTCAGTTTGAGAGCTCTGTGCAAACCTCCAGAGCAGAGAACTGAATGGAGGGCCTTGCAGAGGGGTAGAAAGGAAGAATTTATTGGGGCTGAAGAATCAAAACACTGGAAGGGGAAGATAGTGTGGTCCAGACAACTATTGTATTAATATGAAGGCAGAAATTGAGCCAAAGTGTAGTAGGTACAGTTTCTGTATTTCTCTAAACTCTTAGGTTTCTGCAAGATTTGCTGCAGGCAATGAAAAGCAAGTCTTTAAAGCAGTGGTTCTCAATCTTCCTAATGCCGCAACCCTTTAATACAGTTCCTCATGTTGTGGTGACTCCCAACCATAAAATAATAAAATTGTTAGGAAACTCAGGGGTGGGTTCTAACTTATCTTGCTGCCGGTTTGCTTCCTCCTGCGCTGTGTGGCCGCGCTTTGTGGGCACGCGCGTGCTTTGCGCGTGCACGCATGCGCAGTGCCAATTTGTTTTTTAAAAATTGCAAAAAAAAAGAGAGCCGAAAACAAGATGGCGATGCATGCGCAGTGCCGGAAATTCAAGAGCCGAGGTGGCACAGTGGTTAAAATGCAGCACTGCAGTTCAGCAGTTCAACTGTTCAAATCTCACTGGCTCAAGGTTGACTCAGCCTTACATCCTTCCGAGGTGGGTAAAATGAGGACCCAGATTGTTGGGGGCAATATGCTGAACTCTGTAAACCGCTTAGAGAGGGCTGTAAAGCACTATGAAGCGGTATATAAGTCTAAGTGCTATTGCTAAGTTCTAAGTGCTAAATTCGGCTTCTGTGCATGCTCAGAAGTTCCCATGGTACAGATTTTTTTTTGCAGTAGTCTATTTGCATGTGGGTGGACCTGCCTGGAGACGGATAGAGGAGCGGTGTCTCGGTTCCTAAGACCATTGGAAATATGTGTTTTCCGATGGTCTTAGGCGACCCCTGTGAAAGGGTCATTCGACCCCCAAAGGGGTCGCGACCCACAGGTTGAGAACCGCTGCTTTAAAGAGTAGTTTTTGTGCGTGTGTATAGAGTGAGCAGGGGATTCACTTCTTCATATGTTTGTAGTGTTACAGCATTAAAGCATAGTGAAAAATATTCATATTCAAGGTACTGCACAGAATACCAGGCTTAGGCTACAAGTTCTGGCTCCATCATTCAGGATTAGGCCTGCCCATTAATGTTGTAGGTCGTAAAATGGATGGGTCATGACTGATCCAATTTTATGATGCTTTTTGCAGTGGTCGTTAAGGGAACCCATTGTTCGCTATGACACAGTTTGCCAAAACCAGGAAGTAAGTGCCGGTTTTCAGCAAAAATGTTATAAAACACAGTCATATGACCACAGGTTGCTAAAACCGGCTGTAAATGCAGCCATGTTGCCAAGTGTCTGAAGTGCAGTCATGTGACTGGGGGGGGAGGCAACCATCAGAATGTTGAACTCTGGATCCAGGTCATAAGCCCTCTTTTTTGGTAGGTCGTAACTTCAAACGGTCACTAAGCAATCGGTCATAAATCAAGGACTATTTGTATATGATTGTATCCTTCTCTTTTGTTGCCAACAAATTGAAGTAGATTGTTTAACTAATAAATATTTTTTTAAATGTCATACTGAGTCGAGATGTGCATGTTGGCATTGTTTTAAACTCGAATTAAATAGCTGATATGAATAAGAAGGGACCTTGGAGGTCTTCTAGTCCAGCCCCTTGCTCTAGCAGGAGATCCTATACCATTTCAGACAAATGAATGTTCAGCCTTTTCTTATAAACCTCCAGTGATGAAGCAGCCACAATTTCTGAAGACAAGCCATTCCACTAGTTAATTGTCCTCATTGTTTCTCCTTAATTCCAGCTTGCTTTTCCAACAAAATGTTGGATGTACAATTTATTAATAATCATTATTTGAAGACATCCAACATGGTCAATATCTATGAGAACTGCAGGAGAAAGTATTATTGTATGTTTTAGGTCATTTCCAATATAATTCCTTATTATAATTCTTTATAAAGAGATAAGGGAAATATTTTGCTCCAGATAAAATTAACCAAAGCTTTCATGGTAGGTTGAAGCAACAATTCTACACTTTCACTATGGTTATTTGTCTTACATGAAATGTTGTTTTATTTAATTTATAGAGATCAATTTTATTTCCTGCCAAAGAACGTATATCTTTCTTATAAAGACAGCCAGTGCACAACTCACCTATGTTGTTTTGTTCATATTTGTATCAGAGGTGGTTTTCAGCAGGTTCTGACCAGTTCTGGAGAACCTGTACTGGAAATTTTGAGTAGTTCGGAGAACCGGTAAATACCACCCCTGACTGGCCCCGCCCCCACCTATTCTCTGCCTCCTGAGTCCCAGCTGATCGGGAGGAAATGGGGATTTTGCAGTAACCTTCCCCTGCCACGCCCACCAAGCCATGCCACGCCCACAACCAGTAGTAAAAAAATTTGAATCCCACCACTGATTTGTATGTATCTTCCAGATATTTGTTTGTTTTATTTAAAACAAATCCCATTAAAATAAAATTTGAGGTACTTTATAATTAAAATGTGGAAATCCCTTAATGTCTTTGAGGATTCACATGAACACTAAGTTGTGGTTGTAGACAAACTCATTTGGGCTCAAATCTGAGATAGATTCCTAACTACCTCTATTAATTTAATGTAAAACAGAATCTGGTTAGAAAAAGAGAAAACTAATTTAAGATAGATTGGTCTGGAAATCATGAGTTCAAATACCCATTCAGCCGCAAAGTTCATTTGGCTGAAATCTCACTTGCAGTCATAATTGCCTTAAATCATTATGTGTTGACTACATCAAAATTGGTTGAATTTATATGATATTCTAATCCATAAAAATGAAAAACAACAATGGGTGCATACCAAACCTATCTCAGAGAATTGTTGAGAGGATAAAGCTCCAGATGGAGTTGGACTACTATATGTGTTTTCCTAAGCTTCTGGAGGAAAGATAAAATGCAGATTAATAATATTAATTAAAGCATCCATGGATGTTATGCTGGCTAGAGGAACAGTAAATATAGAGGTCTAAATGCAAATGGAAAGAAAATAGAAAGCGCAACATTAGACATCACACATTATAGTAAATATCTAAGATGATTAAATCTAAATTATAAATACAGACAGAAATAAATGCAAAATTCATTCAGCAAAGACCGAATTCATCAGGAAGCTCCTAATATTTTTGCAGTTAAGGGCATTTGGTAACTTTATTAGACATTCCCATATATTTACTAGGCTTCTTGGTATCTCTATAACTGATAGTTTCACCATGGTTTATTGACTGAGTTCACACAACATGCTAAAGTGGCTTATAAACCACAATGGTAGTATTCATGCAGCATACTAAGCTATAAAGTTGGTTTGATTGGCTTAATATGAATCGCTACCCATTCAGAAACTACATTCACACACCATACTAAGCCATGTTATGTTGAATAAATTGGAATTGGCTGGAATATACACCGTTTTAGTCATGACTTACAAACTGGAATAGCTGAATTCATGCAACTAATCCATAAAGTATACTTTGGCTTAGAATAATGTGTCAGCCCAGTAAGTGGTATTTCAAATTCTTTCTTCTTATGCTGCTTTCCTGTTATGTTATAATAATAATAACAACAGAGTTGGAAGGGACCTTGGAGGTCTTCTAGTCCAACCCCTTGCCTAGGCAGGAAACCCTACACTACTTCAGACAAATGGTTATCCAACTGAATGTTGGATAAATAGCAACTGGAGATATACCTGCAGTCGTAGCTACAACAGTAGCAATGTGTCCTTTTTCATATAAGAATTCAGAAGTTTTTGAATTTAAATAAATCCAGTGTCTTACCTTGGCCTTTTCGGTATGATCAAGTATAAGGACGGCGGTCTGCCAAGTGTCCAGCTGATCTGTCTGCCACCCACTTAGAAATCTGGTGACCAGACTTCATTCTGGTTATTTTCACTCTCCTTGACTTTTTTTCCACCTAAACAATTTTGTTGGCAAATAACATGCTTGCAAGATTCCAGTGACAGATAACGTGGGACAGGCAAACAATCTGGTCAGTTTCTATATTCTCAGCCATTGAAATATCAGGAATTTATTTTTATTTAAAAAGACATACAGAAGTAGTCCTTCACTTACTATCACAATTGCGCTCTGGATTTCTATTGCTAAGCAAAACATTTGCTAAGTGAATTTTGCCCCATTTTACGACCTCTCTTGTCACAGTTGTTAAGTGAATCGCTGCAGTTGTTAAGTGGTTGCTAAGTGAATGGCTTCCCCATTGACTTTGCTTGTCAGAAGGTCGCAAAAGCTAATCACATTACCTCAGGACACGGCAATTGTCATCAATATGAGCCAGTTGCCAAGCAAC
Organism: Diadophis punctatus similis; assembly: GCA_023053685.1. NCBI lineage: Eukaryota > Metazoa > Chordata > Lepidosauria > Squamata > Dipsadidae > Diadophis > Diadophis punctatus. Next base: position 185,080,930 of record JALIGW010000003.1, read on the forward strand.
TGAATTTTGATCACATGACCATGGGGTTGCTGCAATGGTTGTAGGTGTAAAAAATGATCATATGTCCCTTTTTTCAATGGAATCCTTCAGGACAAGGATTACCTGTATATGGTAATCTTATATATAATAGCTCTGGATCAGTAGTGGGTTCTAAAATCCTTTACTACGCGTTTCTGCGCATGTGCAGAAGTGTCCTGGGTGGGTGGGCGGAGCCTCCTGCCGCCGGTGCTACCGGTTCTTAGAACTGGGCCGAACCGGGAGCCGAACCACTGCTCTGGATGACTCACAAGGACACAATAAAATATTGTGGGGTGTCAAACTCAAGGCCCGGGGGCCAGATCCAGCCCACGAGGTGCTTAAATCTGGCCCACAGGGCTGCCCTGGAAATAGCAAAGGGCTGCAGGTGGGTGGCCCTCCCAAGCTCTGTTTTCGCTGGCAGAGGGTTGCAGGAAGCCGTCGCAGCTGAAAACGGAGCTCAGGAGCCCATTTTTGCTGGCAGAGCACTCAGGCCACCACAGGCGCCCCCGACACAAGTGATGTTGAGCTGGCCACGCCCTCCCTGGCCCCCCAAGGTCAAACACAACCCTGATGCAGCCCTCAATTAAATAGAGTTTGACACCCCTGGTGTAAACATACACGGGGGACGATAAACAATGAAAGATCAACAGCCTCTTGATAAGACAGAAATGAGAGGAGTAAGGGGACAGAGCCATCATTCTAGAGGCAGAATGATGCCTGACCAAGTTCAAGTGATACAGTAAATCAGAAATATTTGTAAAATGTCAGACCAAGGAACTATTTTGGCCAGTATTTTGCCATCAAGATAAATAGTTACGTCAAAGAGACAAAAGGAATTCACCTCACATATTTGTGGACAGATTTTTGAGATTTACTACAATGAAATCTGCCACAGCAACGAATGGAGTCCATTCATTCTCTTCCTCTGACTGAATATTTGCACCTCAAAAAATCTGTAAAAGATGCAGCCTAAGCAAAATGGAATGATCCAGAGACTGATGGATTCCAGGATTGTACCCCGTCTTAGGCTCTTGATGTGGTTGTCCTTCCCAGAAACAGGAACTTGGGCAAAGAGCAAATGGAGACAGCAAGTGTCCAGGTTTGGCCTGTGCACCAGTTGTGACCTTTTCTGAAAAGGAACTCCTGGAGATGATCACTTATGCCCTAGATATCTCTTTATTATTGTAAATTATTCTGCCCTCGACGACCAGGGGCAAGTGTGGAAACTTCAGCTTGTCCAGAATTCAGCAAGGTGCATTTGTAGTGTTGGCCATAGAAATGCATGTTGCATCTTTGTTTCTCAAGCCGCTCTGGTTGCCGGTGAGTTTCAAGATGCTAATTTCTACCTATAAACCCCTATATGTCTGAGGGCCTTTATATCTTAGAGTTTGTCAGCCCTTCAAGATACACAAACAAACCATGAATATTTGCATTACCTTTATTGTAGGGTTATAGTAACACATTCTTGCAAGTCTAAAAGCACCTCTGCCCTCCTTTATGTTTTGCTTGCTTGGATTTTTTTATTTTGTTGTTTGTACTTTTGAGTCACTGTTGAGTACCTGGGTGAATACCTGGACAACTCCCGATAAGGGTTTTTTTGGGGGGAAGTAGTTTGCCCTGGCCTATTCTCCCTCATCTTTGCCCTTTTGGCTGCCCTGCACCCTGTTTTGTGGGGTGGCAAGCAGCCCAATTAGCTCTGGGGCTAATTGCCACACTGTGACCCAGGGGCTTCTTCATTTGCCACAGCTCTGGGGCTGCATGAAGCTCCAAGCTGCAATGCAGTGGGAATCTAAAATCACTCTTGGAGGCCCACCCATTTTAGCAAAGCAGCAGGTATGAAATCACAGCTGTCTAGGCGTAGGGGTAGGCAAACTGTGGCTCTTTGAGGACCTGTGGACTTCAACTCCCAGAATTCCTGAGCCAGCCATGCATGCATGGCTGGCTCAGGAATTCTGGGAGTTGAAGTCCACAAGTCCTCAAAGAACCATAGTTTGCTCACCCCTGGTCTAGGGAAAACCACAGCCCACAGCATGGCACAAAGCCCCAGCTGCCTTGGGAAACCACGGACATCCCGGCCTAGCCCAGCTCAGCCACAGCCACAGCCACAGCCCACCACCAGCCACACTGTGCATGACTTGGGAAAGAAAGCCTTGTATGGCCAGCAGCTGTATCAAGAAGGGCCAGGCCTTGTCAGCAGTGGGAGCAAAAAGACAGCGTATGTCAACTGCAGGTAGTCCTCGAGTTACGACAGTTAGTGCCTGTTTGAAGTTACAACAGCACTGAAAAAAGTGACTTATGACCGTTTTTCACACTTATGACCATTGCAGCATCCCCACGGTCACATGATCAAAATACAAATGCTTGACAACTGGTTCATATTTATAACGGTTGGAACGTCCCGGGCTCACGTGATCAGCTTTTATGAACTTCTGACAGGCGAACTCAATGGGGAATGAAGATTCACTTAACAACCATGTTGCTAACTTAACAAATGCAATGATTCACTTAACAGTGAACAGAATCGGGAGTAGGGCGGCATATAAGAAAACCAAAATAAATAAATAAATAAAACAACTGTGACAAAAAAAGTCGTAAAATGGGGCAAACTCACTTAACAAATGTTTCACTTAGCAACATACATTTTGGGCTCCTTACTCAAGGACTACCTGTAGTGTGCCAGGGGCTGCAGAGCGCAGGGAACCAAAAGCTCACAGATGGGGGAAGATAGGTAGGTGGGAGGAGATGAAGTGCCCCTGTGGTTGTAAGTGTGGGTAGGCTTGCCAAATGCACAGATTTTGATCATGTGACCACAGGAGTGCTGCAACCAATGTAACTTTGGGGACCGATCAGAAGTCCCTTCGTCCAGCACAGCCCAGAGGCGGGCTCCTAATTTTTTTACTATCACTCTGTGGGCATGGCTTATTTTATGGGTGTGGCTTGCCAGCCATGTGACCGGGTGGGTGTGGGCCTCGGGAGCTTGGCAGCGGCCGGAGAAGCAGGGGGGCATTGCCCACCCGCAACATAGCCCCCCACAGCGGGAGCAGCAAGACCGCAGCAGCGGTTCTTCTAGGAGGCTCCGTCCGGCCTGAATGCTTCTCCCCATTCGACGATCCTAGGCTCCTGCCGCCCGTTCCCCCTCCTCTCAGCAGCTCGAGAAGCCTCGAACATGCGAAAATGCCTGGGATCATCACCGCGCGTTTGTGGCTTCTTGGACTGCTGAAGGGAGAGGAACTGAGATAGGTCCTGCTGCCCATTTCCCCTCCCCTCAGCAGCTCGAGAAGCCTCAAACGTGTGAAAATGGAGGGGAATGGAGATAGTTCCTGCCGCCCATTCTTTCAGCTTCTCATGCGCTCCCTCAGCCATCCTCCCCTGCTTGGACTCACTGTGGGGTAGGAAGGCAGCGCATGCACAGTGCCGGAAACTCAACTTCTGGGCATGCGCAGAATAATTTTTTTAAAAAAAATTAAAAAACTTTTTTTAAAAAAAAATGGAGGCACCCAGGCACCAGCAATCGACCGCACCGGTACTGTGACGTCCGCACTGGTAGGAACCCACCACTGGCACAGCCATAACTTTGAACGTTCATTAAGTAAGGATTACCTGTATATAAGCAAACAACTCTATCTCTGCTCAGTTTTCTATGGCCACACATTCCATTCTTCAAAAGCTTTGGCTTTTGAAGTTCATGATCCCAAATACTTGTAACAATATTCAATTAAATGATCCCTCCATTGTGGGATGTGGCATGTGACAGTTTGACAATTCAATAGATTATCTATGTTTATTTGCATCTTCGTTTGCATTTCCTTTTTTAAATAAGTTGCTCCGATACACTTTCAGATGGATAGTTAGATAGATCAAACGATTAGCACAATCTCACCCTCCAGTGCCGAATGTTATTGTAATGCCATAGCAGAAATTTAAAATACACAAAAGTCAGAATATTTTAAAAATTATGACTCCCAGAGGGCCTGTAGCTCAGCCATGCCGTACATATGTTGAATATTAAAGCAGTGGCTCACAACTTGTTTTTGTTGGAAAGTCCTTTGGGATAGAGTAGCAGGTGGGCCTCCTCCTTCGCTATCGTTTTGAGCGATCTTCTGCAGTGAATTAAGGCAAACTGGAAAGCTCAAAAAGCGAAGAGCAGACACGGAGAGGCAAGCAGGCATTTCCATTTGCAAGTTTTTCTTCTCCGCCAAGGAGAGCAAGTAGAAATTCTGTCCCAAAGGTGGTTTCTCAACTGGATTTTCTTTGTTTTTTCCTTGAAGATGTTTCGCTTCTCATCCAAGAAGCCTCTTCAGTTCTGTCATTCAATGTCAGGATGAGAATAACTCTCATTAGAGGCGAAAATAGATCTTTTCCTGGAACTCTGACATTAGAAATGAAACCGCAGTTTAAAGTTCTAAGTAGAAATATTTATTTCGGTACAAAAACAATAAATTCTAATTAATTACATCTCTGCTATAAAAACACGTCTTGCTTCCACAGAAGCTGGAACAGAAGGAAAGAATGGAATGCACACATGCATACTAGGAACATATCAATCACGTGCTCAGGAATAAACCATTATATTAGATAGGGATGCATCTCCCTGCATATACATATAACAGGCAATAATCACTGCGTGACCTTCAACTTCTTGGATGAGAAGCGAAGCGTCTTCAAGGAAAAACAAAGAAAATCCAGTTGCCTTTTGAAAAAGCACCTTTGGGACAACCATGACGTGGATGACTGAGAATTTCCATAGATAAGTAGAAGTTCTGTTTAGATTTAGATTTAGATTTATTATTAGAGTTGGAAGGCACCTTGTAGGTCATCTAGTCCAAGCAGGAGTTCCTACACCATTTGAGACAGATGGCAGTCCAGTCTCCCCTTGAAGGTCGCAAGTGTTGGGGCTCTCACAACCTCCGCTGGCAAGCTGTTCCACTGGTTGATCGCTCTCACCGTCAGAAAGTTTCTCGTCACTTCCAGATTGAATCTCTCCTTGGTCAGCTTCCATCCATTATTCCTTGTTTGGCTTTCTGGTGCCATAGAGAACAGCCTGACCCCCTCCTCTCTGTGGCATCCCCTCAAGTATTGGAACACTGCTATCATGTCACCCCTGGTCCTTCTCTTCGCCAGACTGGCCAAGCTCAGTTCCTGCAACCGCTCTTCGTAAGTTTTATTTTCCAGACCCTTTATCATCCTGGTTGCTCTCTTCTGCACTTTCTCTAGGGTTTCAATGTGTTTTTTTGTAGTGTGGTGACCAAAACTGGATGCAGTACTCTAGGTGTGGTCTGACTAAGGCTTTATAGAGTGGTACTAGTACCTCTCTGGTCCTTGATTGTATCCCTCTATTTATGCAGCTCAGGACTGCGTTGGCCTTTTTGGCTGCTGCTGCACACTGTTGGCTCATATTTAGTTGGCTGTCTACCAAGACTCCAAGATCCCTCTCGCAATCGCTGCTATTGAGTGTGGTTTCACCCAGTTTGTATGTATATTTTTGATTCTTCTTACCTAGGTGTAGAATTTTACTTCTACACCTGTTTAGTATAGAATTTTACTTCTACACTTTGTTTAGACAAAGTCAAGATGCCAGAGCAGGGGTGCCAAGCTCAAGGCCCACGGCCTGCATCTGGCCCGCAGGGTGCTTAGATTTGGCCCGCGGGGCCACCCTGGAAACAGCAAAGGATCGGCCCACAGTGCCTCTGCCAGCAAAAATGGAGCATGCGGCCCTCCCGAGCTCCATTTTCACTGGCTGAGGGTTGCAGGTGGCTGTCCCAGCCAAAAACGGAGCTTGGGAGTCTATTTTTGCTGGAAGAGCACTCCGGCTTCCACAGGCGCCCCCGGAACGAGTGACACCGAGCTGGCCACACACCCCTAACACACACCACACACACACACACACACACACACACAGACAGACAGACAGACAGATAAATCAAACACAACCCTGATGTGGCCCTCAATGAAATTGAGTTTGACACCCTGTGCTAGAGTGAAATAATCTTTGGTGGCTTTCTTACATTCTTATACTATACATGCTCTAAAACCAGTGATAGTTTTTGATTTCCAACAACCAGTGACCACTTTCCCAGTACTGTTGCCCTGGTAATGTTTATCAGGGTTAAAATAATACAAAATCAACCTTAAGGTAAGTTCTGACATATACTTAAATGATATTGAAAATATATATTTTACTGAAAGCATTATCATATAGTGTTTTGGACTATCACACTATTTTGCTCAAAAGTATATCCAAACCTTCCTATTAGCTACAGATTTTCAAGGAGGTCATTGATATTTAGCAAATAAAAATCTTTCTGAAAATTCTATGCCTCCGTTCTGCAACCCAACAAGACAGACACAGACTTCAGAGGATAATCAGAACTGCAGAAAAAACAATTACTGCCAACCTGCCTTCCATTGAGGACTTGTATACTGCACGAGTCAAAAAGAGGGCCGTGAAAATATTTACTGACCCCTCACATCCTGGACATAAATTGCTTCAACTCCTACCCTCAAAACGTCGCTATAGAGCACTGCACACCAAGACAACTAGACACAAGAACAGTTTTTTCCCCGAACGCCATCACTCTGCTAAACAAATAATTCCCTCACCACTGGCAAACTATTCACTAAGGCTGCATTACTATTACTATTAGTTTTTCTCATCGTTCCTATCACCCATCTCCTCCCACTTATGACTGTATGACTGTAACTTGTTGCTTGTATCCTTACGATTTATATTCATATTGATTGTTTCCCGATTGCTTACTTGAACCCTATGACAACCATTCATGACAAATGTATCTTTTCTTTTATGTACACTGAGAGCATATGCACCAAAGACAAATTCCTTGTGTGTCCAATCACACTTGGCCAATAAAGAATTCTATTCTATTCTATTCTTAACTGAAAGTACCCGTATCAAATTTTAATCACATCAACTCATTCCTCCTCATGTGAAACATACGAAGTATTTCATATCAAAGTATATCAGTAAGTACAGTCAGATTTCAGGGTTGATGGTTCACAGGTATCTGCGTGCCTCTGATTTATGAACCACCCCCTCAGAAAAAGAACAGAATGAGATACAGACTTGATTCTAAAGACTAAGTCTGAGCACTGATGGTGAGATAATCGGCCCCAATGATTCCTGAGATTCTGCCCTGAACTAAATGAACCGAATAAAATGAACAATTCAGAAGCAACCTGCTACTCTGAAGTAACATGGTTTCTATAGTTGGAGTTGACCAGCACAGAATATATATATAAGTCTGGAAGCTTCCAGTATATAAGTTGGCAAGCAGGAGGATAATGCTATAACTTCTGTGACAACTCAATGTTACCTACTCCATGCTCTAGATCAGGGGTGTCAAACTCGATTTCATTGAGGGCAGCATCAGGGTTGTGTCTGACCTCGGGGGCTGGGTGAGCGTGGCCATCTCAATGTCACTCATGTTGGGGGCACCTGTGGTGGCCCGTGCACTCTTCCAACAAAAACGGGCTCCCGAGCTCTGTTTCCGGCTGCGACAGCCTCCTGCAAACCTCCTGCGGCCCTCCCGAGCTCTGTTTTCACCGGCAGAGGCACCAGGGCCCAGTTCTTTGCTGTTTCCAGAGCAACTCCACAGGCCTTGAGTTTGACCCCCCCCCTGCCCTACATCAATGTGTATTAAAACATTGATTGCATTTGAGAAATGATTATCATCTTGTGTTTGCAATCTCAACCATTAGTAAGAAAGTTTTACTGCTTTTGGATTAGACTGTTGCTTATTAAATTCAGCCATGAGTACTTCCACCAATTTATAATCTCAGCCAGAATATACTTCCCTATGTATGTTGAACACATTGTAGCCTCTTTCAACTTTTGGAAGGGCCATCATGTATTCACTGGATATCTAGAAAGCAGACCGGTGCTGCTTCAGTGGGGTTCCTCTTACTAATTTATACACATTTTACCTAAAACTGAAAGGGATACTAAATTTAGAAAAAAAAGTTATAAAAAGCAAAATCAATGAATTACACACAAAAATGGAACAAGTGACATGAATGTATGCTACATTAGCTGTTAAAGCCAAGAATTAAATTGTTGGAGGTCTTACAAGCTGTACTTGAATCATTTATTTATTTTTCAATGAAAAAATGTATATAAAATAGGCAAAAGATTGTAAAATGAACCTATAGCGCAGATATTATTGGAAGTGTACATATTTAGGAACTGTTGCTATGGTTTAAAAACAGAAAAAAGGTGTCTACTGTTTGGCTATCTTTTAAAACATGGTTAAAAAAATCAAGTTTCATACACAGCAAGCTTGGACAATATGGGTGTAATATGCCAGGGGTCCCCAGCCCTCAGGCCATGACCCACTACCAGGCTTTGGCCCATTTGGAACTGGGCCATGCAATCAGTGGGCAAGTTCACATGCACAGCTCCATTTGCGCAAGTGGTGCATGTTCACTCTCATGAAGCGCCGTTTGCATGAGCAGTGGATGCTCATCCTTGTGCATTCAACTCCATTTGTGTGAGCGCCGGTTATGTGTGCCCGCTGCTCATGCAAATGGTGCTTCGCACACACGCCACCACTTGCTCGGAACCATCCCTTCCTCCCCTGCCAGTCTGCCAAGCCGGAAAAGTTGGGGATTGCAGTAATATGGCACTCTTTCTTTTGGGTTTTTTTTTTTACTTTTCCAAAAGTCTACGTGATAGTTCTGTGTTTTCTAGTGGCTTTCCATCATAGAACTAAACAGAATGGATTCTACTTAGTTATTCTCAGGATATATTTAGAATCTCACAACATCTATTAGTTGATAATATCTATCTGTATGCAGTGCTTTTTTCACCTAAAAAGCACTGAACTTCCACATGCTTCAGTGATGATATAGTACATGGGACTGTTCAGTTCCCATCAAAAACGTTCTCTCATTTTTGTCAGCCAATATGATTACAGCAAAAATAAGCATGTTCATAAATAAATGGTAGAAAGGCTTGGTTTGGGTACTTCTTAGGCCTGTGTGGGAGCACATGGCCAGGGAAAGCATTAGATTTAATAGGAACAACATCAGTTGTCCGTGGGAGCTGTCCATTGTCCTGAAATGCTTCAGCTTGTCTTTGTCCTACCCTATGCTTTTTACCATTGATTGCTCAGTAATTATTCCATCTCAGTTCTCCTATCATCTATCATCTCTCAGGCCTTTAGCTTAACTTCATTATGTTATAAACAATTCGTAAAATAGTTTTAATCTCTTTGCTTTGCTTAACAGTTATGGATTCTGCTGACTGCTATTAAAGTTTAGAGAAAACAATATTCCAGCCCCCACTTTATTGTCAACTATCAGCTACAGATATACCAGTCACTAATGCATAGATTCTCGATGTAGTAGTGGAAAGAAAAAATGATTTAATAGTAAAAAGTAAAATGCTCTTGAATCAAGTTTAACTTCTGGTGCCTTGTATGTTCACATTGATGCAGTTTCCTGGGCAAAAATATAGAAGTGATTTTACATTGCCTTCTCCCAGATTCCACCCCCCCCCCAATTTTATAGTTTACAACCCTGAGATTTCCTAGTTGTCTCTTATCCAAGTACTAAGAAAGGCCAAACCTATTTGATTTTGAAAATCAGCCATGGTCAGCTAGGTGCTGACCAGCTGGACAAGGAATTCACAACCTTCTAACAACTTCCTTATTCCTCCTTGGTGGTGTAAGAATTTCTATACTGCACTATCAAAGCTTGCCAATGCTAGGTAATGTCAATCATGCAGAAAAGCATTTGGACCCAAAGGTGCTTTTTCAAAACGCAACTGGACTTTCTTTGTTTTGCTTGAAGACATTTCACTTCTCATCCAAGCAGCTTCTTCAGTTCTGACTGAATGATGGCGAATGGAAGGATTTATAATCCTTGCAATATTCATCTGGTTGTTAGCACTCTTTCTGAGAATCGTTGAGGGCACTTAGAGGTTTATCTGTGCCCTCAGGATCGCCTGAATCACAGTGCAAATGGGTGTGGAACCTGCTTGGAATTGCTGTGTTGTAAACACAGGTGGTATCCCTCCCCCCAGTGGTGGGTTTCTACCAGTTCGGTCCAGTTCGGGCGAACCGGTAGCAGCGGTGGTGGGAGGCTCCGCCTACTCACCTGGACGTCATCATGCACGTTCTGCGCATGCGCAGAAGTGTTGCGCGCACACGAAGCATGCGCGCCCGCTCCCATTCTCGAACCAGTAGCAAAGGTAAGTGAAACCCACCACTGCCTCCCCCTCTATAACAATCTAACAACTAAAAACACTGGCTAAATTAAAATTAAATAAAAATTTTAATAGAATTCAATCTCATAAAGGCTTCAGCAAATTAAATGCACAAACATATACAACTTTTCCACCCACTATTTGAAATATCTTATGCTGGATGTTAGACAAACCTCTGTAGCTAGTGTTTCCCCAAAGCAAGCATGGATCGTGGCTTGTCTGTTCTTATGGCATGTGAATCCGAAGAAAAATTTCACAGAATGATCTTAATGATATGGGTTTATATGGAAGTACTGTAGGTGGCCTTTGATATGATTAATTCCCTAGCCATGCAGAGCTTGAAAAAAATAACATACCTTGAAATGAATCCTGATAAAGAAGGTAAATTTAATGCTTATTTTTAAAGGTTTATTTGGCAATATCGGTTCATTTGCCGGTTCATTCAGAGTATAAGACGCACCCAAATTTTCAGCCACTTTTAGGGAGGAAAAAGGTGCGTCTTATACTCCAAAAAATACGGTATTTGTTTGTTTGTATCCTGCCTTTATTATTTTGTACAAATAACTCAGGATAGTGAACATATACAACACACTTTTCTCCTCCTATTTTTCCCCACTACAACCTTGTGAGGTGGATTGAGCTGAGAGAGAGCAACTGGCCTGTGGTCACTCACCTGGCTTTTATGATTAAGGCAGCATTTGAATTCACGGTCTCCCACTTTCTACCCCACCCCCCAGTGTCTTAACCACTATATCAAACTGTACCATATTGCTGAAATCCAGGTCAGATATTACCAGAATATGAGCATTCATAGCTAGAGAACACTAATGTTCTAATAGCGTAGTTTGCCCTTGAAATATTATCTATTATGTACTGAATATTTCTAATATAATATTTATCAGTTATAAATAGTTTCTAATGTTGTTTCTAATAAGTTAGTTTCTAATATTGATTAGAAAATCAGGGGAAGTCTGACAGCACCTTTTCTGACTAACAAATTTTATCAAAAGACTAGCTCACAAAAACTTATGCCTTTTAATAAAATTTGTTATTTAGAAGCAAGGCTACCAGACTCCTTTTGATTTTTGCTACCATGGCTCTCCTCCAACAATGTCTACAAGAAGACTACAGAAGTGAGTGTTACAATAAGATGAATTGTAATAGGCTTTCCAGAATCCGGGGTCAGCAATGACATAGCCATAAATCATCATAACATCAAGACAGACAATCTTATAGTAACTTTCCTGTCTGATGTATAATATATGTGGGTTAAACTATTCCCATTGTGATTGTCTTTCACTCTGAGGCCTACAGAACCAAATTTCTGTCACAGGTAATTATTTATCTTATTTTCTACCCTGCAGGGATGCCTTCCAAAGCATATCACCATAGTGTTTGGAATAGAAGAAAGCTATGGGGAGGGAAGAGGTGACTTAACTATATAAAACGGAGAACAAAAAACAGACACATAAAAACCTAATGTAGAAAAGTAAAGAAAGAGAAAGATGGGGCTCTACGTAACATCTGTGTGCCACATGTATATATATATATATATATCAAGTGGGATTTTAAACATTTCTTCCTTCTCCTACATGTAACTCGGGTTTTATAGTACATGATTTTACCCAAAACATTCTTATTTGCCTTAGTTTTAAAGTGATATTTGATCAAGTCAAAGAAAGAACTGCTAGAAGCCACTGACTTGAAATATGTGCCTTTCAAAATCAGAGTACCAATCCATACAGTATTAAGCAGAGGTGCTCAAAATGAAACACAGCAGAAGTCTTGAGTGCGTCCCAGGGCCTTCCAAATTACAGGTGTCAATGTGAATATCTATGGAGATTCTCAGTCATGGCTTTCCCAAAGGTGCTTTTTCCTAAAAAAAACAACAACTGGACTTTGTTTTTCCTTGAAGACGTTTCGCTTCTCATCCAAGAAGCTTCTTCAGTTCTGACTGAATGGTGGAAGATGAAAGGATATTTCTTGTAGTCATCTGGTCATTAGCCTTCTTTCTGAAAGTCGTTCAGGCCACTTGGATGTTTATCTATGCCCTCAGGGTCACCTGAATAGTGCAAAGGAACCTTCTTGGAACTGCGGAAAGGACTGTATTGTAAACAGGAAGTAGGTGATGTTGTATCCCTCCCACTCTGCTGAGACAAGCTGTTCAATCTTAATATAGATGGCCTCTTTCAAACCAGCGGTCCTCTCTGTCCAGAATGTGGACTTTGTGGAGTGGCCTGGAAGACTTTTAGAAAGAGTGCTAAGATGACTGCAAGGAATACAAATCCTTCCATCTTCCACCATTCAGGCAGAACTGAAGAAGCTTCTTGGATGAGAAGCAAAATGTTCTCAAGGAGAAACAAAGTCCAGTTGCCTTTTGAAAAAGCACCTTTGGGACTTAATATGAATACAATATGAATAACATATATGGCAAGAAATCATATAAACATAAGCTTCAGTGGCAAATCAAGTTAGCCAAACAATTTTGAAAGATGACATTTTCTGGAGCAAGCCTCAATTACTATGCAGTAAAGATACTGAGACTTTGAAACTGAAGATCAAATGAGAAACCAGCTTACAGATGTGTGGACTTCAACTCCCAGAATTCCTCAGCCAGCTATCTTAAAGTTGCCAAGATTGAGAATCACTGAGTAGTGTTTGTACATGTTAAACAGATTTTTTTTGAGTGGGATTAAAAAAAGAACAATTTTCATCCCATTCTAAGAATTTATTTATTTGTAAAATTTATTAGCCGCCTGGTACCTCCGGGCTTACAATATTAAAAGACAGAACTATATAAAACCTAATACTATAGCAATAGCACTTAGACTTATATACTGCTTCACAGTGCTTTACAGCCCTCTCTAAGCGGTTTACAGAGTCAGCATATTGCCCCCAACAATTTGGGAACTCATTTTACCCACCTCAGAAGGATGGAAGGCTGAGTCAACCTTGAGCCTGGTGAGATTTGAACTGCCAAATTGCAGGCAGCCGGCAGTCAGAAGTAGTAGTCTGCAGTACTGCACTCTAACCACTGCGCCACCTCGGCTCTTATAAATACAATACTATAAAAATCAACCAAGCTAAAACATGGGGAGGGAGGGAGTATGATAAGAAGGAGGGAGTGGGATCTGCTGTTAATCTATCAACCACCCCCAATGTGAAATCCCTCTGTTGGAGCCCCAAGTCAACTGGCAGAGCCAAGTCATTAACTCTTATGGAAGGTAAGGAGGATTGGAGCTGATCTCACTGGGTGTGTGTTTGTAAGAGACAGAGCTGTTCCAAAGGGCAGGCACAACAGCAGATAAGTCTCTTCTGCACCCCGTCAGCCAGAATTCGCTGCGGCCGATGGGGTCCACAGCATGTCTCCTCTGCCGGCACAGGCCAATCCTTTCGTTCTTTGTTTATTTCTTCCACCCAAAGAGAATTCAGCCAGCTCCACAGGTGGAGATGGTCTTATTTCTTGCTAAACGCTTTCATCTCGTTTCTTTTCTATAATTGCATGGGATTTTGATAGCAGTCTAAACTGTGAAAAAGGAAACATGAATAAGGACATCCAAAGGTGCTTTTTCAGGAGGCAACTGGGCTTTCTTGTGTTTTTTCTTTTGAAGATGTTTTGCTTCTCATCCAAGAAGCTTCTTCAGCTGTGACGGGATAGTGGGGAATGGAAGGATTTATATCCCCCCCCCAAAAGGATGCAAATTACCAGCTGTCTGCAAGGAATATAAATCCTTCTATTCCCCACTATCCTGTCAGAGCTGAAGAAGCTTCTTGGATGAGAAGCGAAATGCCTTCAAAAGAAAACAACAACAAGGAAGTCCAATTGCCTCCTGAAAAAGCACTTTTGGGACAACCATGACCTGGCTGACTGAGAATCTCTAGAGACTTATGAATAAGGACACCTTGAGTCTGTGGGTATTGGGGCCTTTGATTCTTTTATTTTATTTATTTTATTTATTTGTCAAACATGTACAGGATAGTAGTTGTTTGTATAAACATATGTAAAAAGTACCAATAAAAGAGGACAATAGGACAGTAGGACAGGGACGGTAGGCACAGTGGTGCGCTTATGCACGCCCCTTACAGACCTATTTGTATTTGTATTTGTTTATTTGTCAAGCATATGTGATTATAAGCAAAGTATAAACAGTAAAACATGATTGAATATAAATGTAATAGTACAAGCATGAATAAGAGTAAAAGAGGTATGAATATATGGGTACATTAGGACAGGAACGGTAGGCACGATTGTGCGCTTATGCACGCCCCTTACCAACCTCTTAGAAATGGGGAGAGGTCGACTGTAGACAGTCTAAGGTTAAAGTTTTGGGGGTTTGGGGAAGAAACCATAGAGTCAGGTAGTGCATTCCAGGCATTGATCACTCTGTTGCTGAAGTCGTATTTTCTGCAGTCGAGTTTGGAGCGGTTTACATTAAGTTTGAATCTACTATGTGCTCGTGTATTGTTGCAGTTGAAGCTGAAGAAATCATTGACAGGAAGGACTTTTTGATATATGATTTTATGAACTACATTTAGATCAGATCGGAGACGGCGATTCTGATGGGTGGGCATTCTGGTGGGCAAAGTCATCTGCTTGCTCCAATGACCACTTATTCCCAAGAGCACCCCACAGTTCTCTCTAATGATCAGAATAACAATGGGGTGGAGACAGTTGGAGTAGAATTCCTGCGTCCGCTATTCTTGGAGAAGTTAAAAAGTTGCTGAAGGCTGAAGCCATGAAACTGTAGCATGACCAACGTACAGGCAGAAAGCATGCTTGTCGCATAAAGTAGGTATCAGGTCTGAAATCCCACCTGCAAGAGCTGAAAGGCCAAACAACAGCAACAACAACAAAGTTCAGCAATTTAGACTGTGCCTAGACCTTCACGCAGGAATGGAAACCGAAAGACCTATCAAGTCCCAAATAAAAGCCAGACTTTTATTTTTCCAGTAATGGAA
Organism: Diadophis punctatus similis; assembly: GCA_023053685.1. Lineage (NCBI taxonomy): Eukaryota > Metazoa > Chordata > Lepidosauria > Squamata > Dipsadidae > Diadophis > Diadophis punctatus. The sequence continues at coordinate 185,096,129 of JALIGW010000003.1, forward strand.
AACAGCATTTGGCTCCTATGCTGGAATTTAGGGTTATTCACTCTAGTCCAAACCGGAAAAAAGGAATTTCCCTGAAAAAAATAGAAGTGAGAATTAGCTATGTAGCCAGAGTAACTGCAAAAACTAAAGAAACTCACCTCAAAATGAATGTGAATTTCAGCATAAGCCCATAGAAGTAAATGGGTGCTTCCTATATACTGTATATTTCTAATGAACATTTAGATCTGTTTTCCTAGATCATGGGTGTTTGTATGTGTACACACACACACACACACACACACACACACACACACACACACACGTATAATATAATGAATTGTCTTAAGCCTAATCCATTTTTAAACATTCAGTAAAAAAATGTGTGTATCCATACCTCTAATTTCTTTCTTTCTCTTTCCCTTTTTCTTTAAATGAAGGGAAACATGCTTCAATAAAAGCAAATACTTTTTTCTCACAATATAAATACACATCCCAGTAGCATTAATGTTTGGACCAGGTCATAAATTCTTACAAGACCTGTAAAATACTAGGACTATTCAATCATTTTAATTTAGAATAAATATTTAGAGAAATACTAGAGATCCTTGGAATAAATCCATTTGCTCAAGATGAAAAAAGTTAAGGAACCAGGAAAGCTTTCCATAGCCTTAAGATTTCTGCTGAATCTAATATCCAGAAAAATAACATTCGGATCCGAATTGTATTTATTTCTGCACAGATGCAATTTGGATAACACCTCAGCATTGGTAGAATCAAGTCACTAATTTCAAGGAAGCTTTAATATATGCCACCTTTCTCACAAATAAACATCTGATCTTAGTACGTTTAAGCCCAGTTTCTCTTAGAGACCATGATTTTATTTAAAGGCCTGTCCGGCCCATATCCATTTTAAAGGTCAAGAACTACAGAAAGTCATTAACAGTTAGCATCTCGATAGCAGGTACATTTCATTTATATTTAAATTAGAGCAATGGCCAAATATGTGTTAATAAAAACTACCCAGTTAATAAAGTTATTAACTTTACTAACAGTTAATAAAAACTATACAAACTACACTCCCTTTTATTCTCTACTGTTTAAGTCATTGCTATTACGGGGATCAGTGTGTACTTTTTTTGTGAAGGAAGGCAGCCCTCACCATCATCATCATCATTTCCTTTCATGCGAATTGCATAGGGCAGCAAGCTTCTTCCAATGAATCTATCCACAACAGTGTCTTCGGCTTCTTTCCATTTGATGTCTACTGTCCGTAGGTCATCTTTTAATGTCTGATGCCAAGTGTTGAGTGGTCTACCTTGCCTCTGTTTTCTCTCTACCGGCTCCCGTCATGCAGCATTTTTTTGGGGGGTATCAATGTTTTGGCAAGTGAAGAACATGGCCAGCTAGACACATTCAATGTTCCATAGTCTGCAACTTCTCGGATCTACTCTGCTGCAAAATTTCCTCATTGGTGACACGGTCGCACCAAGTGACACCCAGAATTCTCCACAGGCAATGTAGGTGGAACCCACTGAGTTTTTGTGCGGTGCGTGCTGTTATTACCCTTGTTTCACAGCACTAAAGAATAAAAATCCACGTGTGCCAATCAGCCCACTTTTTTTTTACAGACTATGAAATGCAAGGCAATTTTGGGTGCCCAAAGGATAGTGCATATAATGCTTCTGCTGCACAAGCTGCATCGCATGGCGATTTGCTTCCAAGTCCAATTCAAAGTGTTGTTATGACCTCTAAAACACTATATGGCATGGGACCTGGTTACCTGTATGGAACCTTCTTCATTACATCGGCCCGTCCCACCTTTCAGGCAGGAAGGGTATGCTGTGAATCACGTTACATCATTCCAACTGGTGGGGTCCAGGAAGAGCGCCTTCTCTACAATTGGCCTTGCTGTTTGGAACATTCTCCCACCTCCCGAGAGGTAAGACAGGCGCCCACTCTTGTGACCTTTCAGAAATTTCATTGAGATCTAGAACTTAGGACAATAACATATCTCTACCTTGCGAAAGGCAGGGCTAGAGGAATCACAAGTTAGAATTAAGATTGCCGGGAGAAATATCAACAACCTCAGATATGCAGATGATACCACTCTAATGGCAGAAAGTGAAGAGGAATTACAGAGCCTCTTGATGCGAGTGAAGGAAGAGAGTGCAAAAGTTGGCTTGAAACTCAACATTAAGAAAACTAACATCATGGCATCCAGCCCTCTCAATTCCTGGCAAAGAAATGGGGAAGAAATGGAGGTAGTGACAGATTTCATTTTCCTGGGCTCCAAGATCACTGCAGATCTCCAAGATCTGACTTTCTGACAGTGAGAACAATCAACCAATGGAACAGCTTGCCTTCAGAAGTTGTGGGAGCTTTATCACGTGAGACTTTCAAGAAGAGATTGGACTGCCCTTTGTCAGAAATGGTGTAGAGTCTCCTGCTTGAACAGGGGGTTGGACTAGATGACCTACAAGATCCCTTCCAACTCTGTTAATCTGTTAAATGTCTAAAAATCTGCCTCTGCTATCTTGCTTGGGGCTCACAGAAGAGCACCCAGCCATGGTGCTGATTAATGCCCTGAAGGCTCTTCCTCTGCCTTATAATTAACTTTTAATGTTGAATTTTAACTATCTTTGCCTCTTTTATAAGTTTCATGTATGGTTTTTATGTTATAATATTTTACTTGCACACAGCTCGGAGTCCCTCTGTGAAGGATTTGGGCTGTTTCTAATTTGATAAGGGAATAAATTTTGATACATCAGTGGAAGAACCTTCTCACACTCATTTTATCCATAGGGTGATTGTTCCAACCTTTATCCTTCTCCCAAAGGACCATAACTAAACATGGAGCTACATGTGTAGTAGAAAGGAATGGAACCTTAGGTGATAGGATAAACTGTATCATGCGCTTCAAACTGGAAAAATGAATGCCAACATTTAAATCAAGAACACCTTGCATCAAGGGAGGCGTCAAGGACGTTTCTCCTGATGTGCTATTTTGGTATATAATTTCATTCTGCTGCATGAATGGATTTTGCTAAACTCTTATTGCTTACTGAAAAACAGCTGTCACCATTTCACTATCGAGAAGCAATCTTTCAGAATGAGAAGCAGAGTCAGGAGGACCTCATAGTCCTTTCATGAATATACTGTTTACAGTATTACTAAACAGTTGTTTCAATCTAATTTCTAAGATGGCATTCAATCTAACGTTAGTTTATCTTTTTTGGGATGGGGGAGGGAACTTAGCTTTGAATATACAGAATATACAGAGAATATACAGCGATGACGATGCATTATGTATATATACATAATAAAAGTTGAACTAAATTTAAACAAAAAAGATTGCCCCTCTCCCCAAATTCATCTTCCTTCAAGAGAAAAAAAAAGATTTCAGCAGAGACCCCATAGTTTTTTCCTTTTTGTAGCTGAAATCTGTATTTAGTTTTAAGTCTGGCAGAACTATCTACTCTTCTCCAAAATTGCAAACATCTTTTTTTTTTAATGACACCAGCCATTTGTCTCATCAAGAGGTCAGAGTCTTCTGTAGCTCCTGTCTTGAAGCCAAAAGAAATTTAGAATGGGTTCTTTCATCTGACCTTCACCTACACAGGACTGATTAAAGTTGGCCCGGTTTTGTTCGGATTCATAGTTTTGTTCCCGAGAGTCTTTCATTTACAACAAACCTGTCAATTTGCTGGCCGCAACCAATCCCCTGTTCAGCCCCTTTAGTGAATCACCCAGAACCTGTAACGTTTTCACAGGAGGCAAATAATTAACTTTAGACAATTTTCTGTATTTTAAGAAAAGAAATGAGAAAAGAAATAAGTGAGATAAATACTAAGTTTGGTTTTTCCCCCATAAAACTTCTGCCTCCATATGAAAATATATTTCAAAAGGAGAGGAAAAAATTCCATCCCCGTGCCCCATCCTTAAAGTACTTGTAATAATAAAAAAATGACTACAGTGGAAAAATGTGTGCCTCCCATCTCCTTGATTTATAGAATGAATGCACACACTAGGTGTATCCCTCAAAAGCTATTTTGGTGGATATTTTTCCAACTGGCCAGCTAATCATACTGTGATGCAAAACAGATCTCTGCTTTCAGTAGCAACAGGAGGTAGAGAATTGGTTGTTATTGGCCAGTGGATCCATCTCATCCTGACTTGCACTGAACACATAGTCCTCTTCCAGCTACCGTATAATAGCAATCTTTTCTGCTTTGCAAGCAAATCATTGAGAAAGGTAGGGTTGGACTAGAAGACCTCCAAGGTCCCTTCCAGCTCTATTCTGATTCTGATTCCTAGACCCTTCTGGCAAACCTGCTCAAGATACCGTAGTTGTAAGGAAGCGTGGGAAGTTTGGTATCAAAATATATATTTTTCTTTATACTGTTTCCATCTTCCCTTCAAACATTAACAAAATCCACAATGGACTGAGAATCAGAGCCTCCACTAGATAATCGACAGTTAAGCTGAAACTAAGCTAATCAAGTAAAAAAAACAACCCAAAGGGGGGATCTTTTGCTCAAACTTCCTCAAAATCCCAAATAAGTTACCCAGCCCTAATCCACATATCAAAATTGCGACCCTACTTGGATCGAGAGGCTCTCCTCACAGTCAATCATGCCCTTGTCACCTCACGATTAGATTATTGCAATGCAGTCTACATGGGGCTATCCTTGAAGAGTTCGGAGACTACAATTGGTCCAGAATGTAGCCGCGTGAGCTGTCGTGGGTGCACCTAGGTACACCCACACTACACCAATCCTCCGCAAGCTGCACTGGCTCCCTATTGGTCTCCAGACACAATTCAAGGTGTTGGTCATTACCTTTAAAGCCCTACATAGCTTAGGACCAGGCTATCTTCGAGACCGCCTTCTACCACACAGCTTCCAGCGACCGGTGAGATCCCACAGAGTTGGTCTCCTTCAGGTCCCGTCAGCTAAACAGTGCCGGCTGGCGGGCCCGTGTGGGAGAGCCTTCTCTGTGGCTGCCCCGGCTCTCTGGAACCAGCTACCTCTGGAGATCCGGACTGCCCCCACTCTATTGACCTTCCGAAAAGCAGTTAAGACCTGGCTCTTCCGGCAGGCTTGGGGCCATTGATCTTGCGGCTATAATTGGCGAGATCCGGCCCTGAAAGGATATGCATGGGTTTTTAAATCATTTTAATTGTTTCAATGTTTATTTATGTTTTTAATATTTACTATGTTGTTAAGCCACCCAGAGTCCTTTGGGAGTTGGGCGGCATATAAATTTAATAAAATAAATAAATAAAATAAAAGAGAATGTCTGCAAACACAAATAGAGTTCATTAAATTGGTCTCCCAGTGGAACTGCATGTTCACAAGAATACACACCATACACCCCCCCAAGTGTCACCCTAGAATCAGCACGTACATGCTGCCACACCCAGGACAAGCTCCCCTATAAAAGCATCCTGCTGTACCCTACTTCTCTACAGCTGCTCCCAAAGCACACACCCTTTGCTTTGTGGAATAAATATTTCTCCTTTCCTCAGAGCTGTCTGGATTTCATTTTTATTTTTTCTTGTGCAACTTCATCTCGAGATGGAACCCCAAATATAAGGAGACCTATACATGGGTATGGGACGCGGTGGCTCAGTGGCTAAGACGCTGAGCTGGTTGATCAGAAAGGTCGGCAGTTCTGCGGTTCGAACCCCTAGTGCCGCATAATGGAGTGAGCTCCCGTTACTTGCCCCAGCTTCTGTCAACCTAGCAGTTCAAAAGCACGTAAAAATGCAAGTAGAAAAATAGGGACCACTTTGGTGGGAAGGTAACAACGTTCCATGTGCCTTCGGCATTTAGTCATGCCGGCCACATGACCACGGAGATGTCTTCGGACAGCGCTGGCTCTTCGGCTTTGAAACGGAGATGAGCACCGCCCCCTAGAGTTGGGAACGACTAGCACATATGTGCGAGGGGAACCTTTACCTTTACCTTTATACATAATTTGTATAAATAATGCATATAGTATAATCTTTTTTACTGTATTTATGTAAAAGAACAGGCAACTGTTTTGCTTATGTCCACTTCCTCCTGACTTCAATCCACATGTGGTTCCCACACCTCCCACAATGACTATGGCCCTTGACCCCCAAAATAGATTATGCCCCATGATTTATGGTGCATAGCAATTGCATCTAGATTCCATGCAGAGTTGGCATTCTGCCCTCCTAGGTCTTGCTGAAAATGATCAGAGGTTTCACAGCAGCCGTCTTGATAAATCACCTCTAGTGGTCATTCCTCCATCTTTAAAAGGGATATCAAATGAGTTCAGTGCCTTGAAAAAGAGCCGGCACAACCTGCTACCTGTTAATACAAGTTTTGTTGCCCAGCATGCAGCATTCTTATATGCTTGAGGATTAGCTTTAATAATTTCCAACTCCAAAAGGACAGCTATAAATATCTTGAAATGAAACGCGTTATTTGTGCTGGTGCCATCGCATGCACTTGTTTAGGTCTCTTACTGCTAACTGGAAACATCTGTTCCTTTAGAAGCTGACCATTTCATGGCAGCAAGTAGAGTTCCTGGGGTGACTCAAGTGTAGAATGGCAACATTTGACAAGTTTCAGCGGTTGGTTTCTGGGCTTGAGGGAAAGGTACAGTGAAATGGGAAAAAAATGGTATCTTGCTTGGTTTTTTTTAAAGCAACCATCTGTCTCTAATGAAGTTTATATAATAGCAAACCACACGCTACAGCATCATATGGTAATGGGGGATCTTTAATGATCTCCATTTCCTCTATCTCCAAATCTGATCCAGATCATAGTCACTATGAGGCGTTTGAACAGAAGTTAAGTCATTTTGGTGGAGACAAGTGCATTCCAAATCAGCCTCAGATCATATGAATAGATGAACAAACACCCAATTCCTTTTCCTGAAATATTTAAAATCAGGTGCATTTAAGCTAACACGACATGGATCAAGACTAAGCTGGAGTCACGTTAACTGGCAGAAGCACGGAGTGTCTCTAGCAACTATGTCCGTATTTTTGGAACAATATTTGCATTATACCTTTTCAGACGTGGTCAAGAAATCACAGAGAAAGGGTGTGTGCATGAGTCACAACCCCTCTTCCTATTTCTTCTGAATCTCTCAAGTACTGAAATGAAATGAGGTACCAGAAATTAATTTTGGAATCATACCATGTATTCCACTGATGGGCATCTGTGGGCTCCATCAAGTCCTCACCATCTTTGGGCTGCTGGGCTTTGGATGTGCTTCTTCATTCAACTGTAACTTCACTGGTAGGACAACTTTTCTGCCTCTTTTAGGATTCATTCATTTTTATCTTGAGCTGATAACAGTAGCTGAGTCTTTCTGCCACTTGAATGGCTTGCTAAAAAGAGAGGAAAGACTATGAGGAATTTTGTATGCTGACAGTTCATGTAGGTGCAGATTTAGAAATGATTAGTGCAGTTAAAATAAAAACACATCTCACCGTATTTGAAAGATTGAATATACAGTATTCATGAATACCTGATCCAGGTTTGACACACACCGGTGAGAGGGGGGAAATAGTTAGATGGGGTTTTGTAGCCAAAACAATAAAGTTTTCCTGTGGGAACCAAGGACATTTGCACAGGTGGCTGGCCAGAGGAGGAGACAGTAACCAAGCGACCAGTCAGCACTTGGATTGGACAATGTGACCATTAACTGGGTGGTGGTGGAAAACTTTTACTTTTAATCAGGTGAAAGCTGCAGGAAAACTCAGAGTCGGCTTTCACCAGTTTGTGCCAATATGATGTATCCAATAAATCGTTCTTTGAGGAACTTGCCTGCCTCAGAGTTTTGTTTCCTATGAGTGCATTACATTATGATTCTTTATCACTAAAGGACACATGTTCTCTATAATGTATAATACATGGCCACTATATACGAGATAACGCTTTCCTCCAGGAGCATAAGGGAGCATACATGCCCGCCTTCTCTCTTCTAATTTCATAACAACTCTATGAAGTTGGTTGGGGAGAGGGAGAGGGAGAGGGAGGGAGGGAGAGCGGGAGCGGGAGCGGGAGCGAGAGAGAGAGAGAGAGAGAGAGAGAGAGAGAGAGAGAGAGAGAGAGAGAGAGAGAGAGAGGCTCACCCCAAATCAGCTAGGTTCCATGGCTGAATAAAGATTTGAGCCTAGTCCAACATCTTAACCATCCCACCACATTAGAACTGCAAAGCACATCCTCTGACAATCCAGGGATCTCCAACCTTGGCAACTTTAAGACTTGTGGACTTCAACTCCCAGAATTCCTCAAAGACTTGTGAACATTCCTCCCAGGAATTCTGGGAGTTGAAGTCCATAAGTCTTAAAGTTGCCAAGGTTGGAGATCCCTGATTATAGACAATATTAGACAGATAATGCTTCTCTTCCTAGAATTCAGATTAATCTTTAGGTTACACTCTACATTTTTGAGAGAAGAGACTCCTATTCCTTATTCAAAGCTCTTAAAATCTCTACTAAACTTTGACAAGTAGACACACTTCCATATTTAACAGTTTGAATCCCTGCTGTCACTAGCAGTTAGTGTTCACCCACTTAAAATTATAGTAAAAAACAAGCCATGCATGCCAGTACTGTTGGTCAACCTGCTGTCAAAACAAGAAAGCTGATGCCCTACCAACTCATTGGGTGTTGTTTCTTTTGCTGTCTGAGTCCTCTGGTGGCTAAGAGCTTGGCAGATGCATTTAACAGCTGTTCTGGAGTTTGTTATAGTCAGAACTATATGTTACATCTGGCAGGGTTGTTTATTGGAAGCTGAAAGAGTGGAAAAAGTTGATCTTGAGGGACTGGTGGATGGGAATAGAATTAATGATGGGCTTGACACTCGGAAAAGAAACCATCAGGGCCAAAAGGCCAGCTAAGCAAACACTACGTGGTTCTCCTGTGATGGCTGGTGTTTTGTACTTAGGTCTGAATAATGGGGGGGGGGAGGGAAACAAAGAGAAAAAAGATTGTATAGATAGAGGCATGCTTTGAGAGATAGATGTGGTGAAATATATCACAGTTGATCTGATGTCACTGAATTACTTATCTGTGAAATTACAGTCCATCTGGTGTCCTATTCATTCCATAATGTCTACCAGTTCTCTACCTGAAATACATCTACATAATGTATGAAGGTGTAGTTAAGGCACAGGAAAATACCAGAATTAGAACAGATTTATAAAACCAATCACTGAAAGAGTTAAATACAGTTAAACAACGATTAGGTTTATTGGAAATGGCTGAATTTCCCAAAAAGATAAAATATGTCAAACAAAATCATTTTGAAAATGCAAACAAACCAGGAAATGTCTGGCATCTCAGATTAGAAAAGAGAAAGAAACAGCAATAGAGAAAGAGGACAAACTGTCATAAACTAAATGGGAAATTACAGAGGAGCTTGCAAAAATATAAAAGAATTATTATCCAAGCACAAAAACGACAAAGGAAATTTGAAAACATATATTAAAAACTCAGAATGTAAAGAATTGATTGAAAAAACATAACCAAATATTAAGCAAATTTATAACAGCTAAAGAAGCAATAAAGAAAATTAAAATTCGTAAGGCACCAAGTCTAAATGGGCTAATGGTCCTATCTTACAAAATGAGCTACAAGAAGAACTAGCAGAACCACTATTGAAGACAATGAATGACATTCAGACAACAAATCAATACCCCCAAAAAATCCGGGAAGAGGTATTTACAATATAACATTAATACACAAAGAAGGGGATTAAGCCAGTCATATAGACTTTTTTTTTATAATCAACGGAGGATATTCACTACTCTAGTAGCTATTATAGTGACTATTTACACTACCATAGTAGTAGAAGAAGTGCATTTCCAAAATCACACACACAGATCAGACAAATTACATTTTAAAAAATGAGAGGTAATAGCAGATACAGTATATCATAAATGCATTTGAATTCTACAACAATAAGAAAAAGAAGAGATATATTTCTAGATATGGAAAAAGCTTTTGAAACTTTGGAAGGAAATTTCACTAGCGGTCAGACAAAATGAATCTCAGTGAGCAAAAGATAGGTACTAGCAAAGATCAGAGTGAATAGCCTAAGCTTTTAATACACCACTTACTACTGTATAATATTATGAGCTTTCCATTTTTGTTTTTATCAGTCCAAAGATATTTGCACAGATTCTCTGGAAATCCTGCTCCCTCAGTTGTGGTAACCTAACCTCAATAATAACAATGATACAATACAAACTGTGATTCGTGTTTTAAAATGTTTGATTATTAAGTTTGAAATTCAGAACTGCCAGACCAAATCCTGTAATATATGTAATCCTCATTTTTTAAATTATAATGTACATATTTTGTTACTTGACACATACTTAATATACTATTTTTAATTTTTAATTTTTAACCTCCCAGAGTGGTTGAGAGTTGAGCAGCACATAAATTTAATAAATAATTTGTTATTATTATTATGGTTCAATGATAATCATGATGATTGGAATAATTTGGTCAGAAAATTAAGGCTTGACCAAATATTCATTTTAACTGCTTCAATTCTTCCCAACCAAGACAATTTTAAAGTTTTCTACATTGCAATATTTGCACTTATATTTTTTTTCCAGATATGTGAAGAATTATTTTTAAAGTACTCATTATTTTAGTTGTTGCACAGACAGCCTGATGCTTAAGGTGAATTTTGCATTTTTATCTACCTATTAAGTTCTTCCCAAGGACCTGGGGTAGGCAGATCAGTGGTGGGTTCCTACCGGTGCGGCCCACCGATTACGCAATTTGCGCGTGACGGCTCTGCTGCCATCTTCGCTGGTCCGTTGTGGAATTTTTGGGCTTTTTTTGCTTCCTGCGCATGCGCGGAAGCAAAATCTCACAAGGGGACATGCATGCGTAGTGAGCGTGCGCATCAGGGGTGAAATGCTTTGGTTCGGGTAGGCCGGTCGTTCGTCATAGAATCAATAGAGCCGATAGCGATCGCAGCGCGAGCCTTTCCCCACCCGCTTAGCCTGCCTGCCTGGACGCAACCATTTGGGTTATTTTACCATCTGCGCATGCGCAAAGCGTTCTGAGCATGCACAGAGGGTAAAAGAACCCAAATGGTGGCGTCCAGGCGGGCAGGGGAAGCGGGTGGGGGAAGGCTCGTGCTGCGATCGCTATCGGCTCTATGATGACCGACTGACCTGCCCAAACAAGGAGCATTTCACCACTGGTGCGCACACACAAAACGAGATGATGCATGCGCAGCGCACCGGTAGGCAGATAAGAGGAACCCATCCCTGAGGCAGATGTTGTTTATTAATATTAAAACTATTCTGACATAATGTAAGCTGTTCCAAGTAAAATTGCCTTTTGCTGCTGATGTTTGAGTGATGCTCCCTATGTTTTGAAATTGCATCTACAATGCCTATTACCAATGGTACTATCTTTGCTTCCTTTTGACACAATCATTCTACTTCTATTTGCAGGTCTTCATATTATCTTCTCCAGTTCTTTCTCTTCCATTCTGCTGTCTCCAGTTACTGCCACATCCACTATCCAGACTTTTTGTCTTTCTTATTGACAATTGTTAAGCCTAGGGCCGTGGTGGTGAACCTATGGCACGCGTGCCACAGGTGGCACGCGGAGCCATAGCAGCCGGCATGCGAGGGTTGCCCACCGGCAAACCGGAGTGCTGTTTTTTGCACTCCGGAGGGTTCAGGGAAGCTCCCTGAAGCTCCGGAATGCAAAAAACTACAAAACGGACAAACCGGAAGTGCACTTTTCCGCACTTCCGGTTTGTCCGTTTTGTAGTTTTTTGCATTCCGGAGCTTCAGGGAGCTTCCCTGAACCCTCCGGAGTGCAAAAAACAGCACACCGGCAAACCGGAAGTGCGTTTTTTCGCACTTCCGGTTTGCCGGTTTCGTCGTCCCAGGCTCCGGTAAGCCTTTGCGCGGGGGTGGGGGTGTGTGCACATGCGCAGGGGGCAGCATGGGGGGGTGTTGTTACTGCCACATCCACTATCCAGACTTTTTGTCTTTCTTATTGACAATTGTTAAGCCTAGGGCCGTGGTGGTGAACCTATGGCACGCGTGCCACAGGTGGCACGCGGAGCCATAGCAGCCAGCATGCGAGGGTTGCCCACCGGCAAACCGGAGTGCTGTTTTTTGCACTCCGGAGGGTTCAGGGAAGCTCCCTGAAGCTCCGGAATGCAAAAAACTACAAAACGGACAAACCGGAAGTGCACTTTTCCGCACTTCCAGTTTGTCCGTTTTGTAGTTTTTTGCATTCCGGAGCTTCAGGGAGCTTCCCTGAACCCTCCGGAGTGCAAAAAACAGCACACCGGCAAACCGGAAGTGCGTTTTTTCGCACTTCCGGTTTGCCGGTTTCGTCGTCCCAGGCTCCGGTAAGCCTTTGCGCGGGGGTGGGGGTGTGTGCACATGCGCAGGGGGCAGCATGGGGGGGTGTTGTGCGCATGCGTGGGGGGAGGGAATGGGTGTGGGCACACGAGCGCGCGCGAGCGCGCCCCCCCTTTTTGGCACGCGAGCCTAAAAAGATTCGCCACCACTGGCCTAGAGTGTTATGTGGCAGGTGCCTATCTGTTTGAATTCTAAAGTCACAGAGCACTTTAGCTTCTTCATTTTCTACGACTTTCTCTATTTTATGGCTCCACCAGTTCTTGCTTGCTAGTATTTCTTGCAGATGTTGCAATTATTATGGTTTTGTCGCACAGCCAGATGTTCAGACTGGATTTGACATTTTAATCCATCTATCGAGTCCTTCCCACAGACCTGGGAGAGGCTGATGTTGATATTATTATCAGAGTTGATGGATGATTCCTCTGGGAATTGGGCGGCATGCAAATGTGAGTAATAAATAAATAATAAATAAATAGATGATGATGGTGATTATTACCTTATGACAAAATGAAGGCTTTGGTCAATATATCTGGCAATGTGTTTATTTTCAATGTGTTTATTTTCAGAGTTATCAGCAGCATCTTTTTCTGTGCGGTATGGCTCCTGTTGACAAACCCAGTGGTTTTTTAGATATATTGATTCTTCTATACTGTATCTGCTGCTATATTTTGAACATAGATTTTTTAATAGATTTTACTATGATTATTGTTTTGAGAGTTTTATAAATAATAATAATAATTGTGATTATGGTATGTTATAACTCTTTATGGGAAATCTCTGCTTCTAAGGGCAGAATATTTAAAATAAATGCATCGATAATAATGTAAAAACCAACAGTCTTACCTGCCATTAATTCTTACATTCTGCCTATTAAAAACTGTCGACAGAGGTAGCCAATGTTACAGTAATAAATTCCATGGGATAATTATCATGGTTTGTGAAGGAGTCATTCCTTTTATTTATTTTGCAGCTGATACCACTCATCTTCCATAAAAGATCTTGAGTTGTATTTTTATAAAGGGTGTTTCTCTCCATCCATTTTCTTAGGCTGTGTAACTTCACAAATGCTTTATTATAAAAGAAGTAAAAAAATCCTTGGCTTCACATGATCAATTATCTGTCTTTTACATGTTGCCTCTTATAAATCAGATGTGAAATTGAAGCTAAATAGGCAATTTTGGACCAACTATATTACTATTCCAGAATCAATAATACATATATATTATAAAATGGAAAATTCAGGATTTTATAATTTTCTGCTTAAAATAATATTATACTTTATACATGAAATATATAATGTTATGCCCTGAGACTTAAGATATCCAGAGTTTTTTCAATTGAAAACTGGTAGAGTTTAACTTGGAGAAACAACAGTCAATTACAGATTGGGTGGTCCATGCCCTACTGGACACCCAAATATTACATGGTTTCCAGAAAGACTGTGGTTTAATTGTGGCTATTTCATTTTGGTTCTGAACACTAAACTATTATTACAGAATATGTATTTACTGGAGAGATAATTGCAACTCTATTAACCACAGCTTGATAGGATTATAATCAATATCATACAGACCACCACTGTAATTGAAAAGATTTTGACATTTGCAATTATCCTTTGCACACTTGTAACTATGCACCTTTATTCCTTTATGGATAAACATTTAGCCCTCTTTATTAATCATGCCTCACACATTTTCATTATAAAGTAAGATTACATGTTAATCTCCTTCCCTACCTAAAAATACTCTTCGGATTACAACCTAGTCTTTCACTTTCCTAAACAAATCTTTTTCTTTTTAATTATAGGTAGAGCTTCTGAACATTTTTAGTTGTCTCATTTATTTTGTTTTTATTACCATTAAATTTATTAAATTAATAACACTGTTATAAAATATAAATATATTGCATTTATTCATTTATTTGGCTTGTTATGCCACTTTCTAAACATGCAGGTCATGGACAAGTGAGTTATGCAAACACAGTGGTAATATAATACAATACTACAAAAAACACAGTTACATTAAGGCGGAAACTCTGGATCTGTAACAAATATTAAAAATGAATTACTATTGTAAGTGTGCTCAAGGAGTCAAAGAAATATTCCTTGTGTGCATATTTCAGAACCTAATTCTGGACCACAAGCCACACTAATTGTTAATAACTTTCTAGTAACAAATTCAAATATTTTTCCTTGATCCAGTAAAATAATTCAGGCAAATCTAATTGTTGAGAAAATCGCACTATCAGGACATTAGCTATGTAAAAGATCCTTCTTTGTTTCACATTGGTGCCAATAAACATTGTTTTCCCATCATAATCACTGCACTTTTTTAAAAAAAGAAGAGAAGGAAAGAAGTACTATTCATATTTAATATAATCTTGACTTCATGAGGTTCTACGAAAAATGTGGTATTTTATTCCTTAAAAAAAATCTTCAATTCCAATTCTCTATTTAAGTAGCTCTTAAATATCTTGTAGAGGTTTCAGATATTACTTAATAACATCCATGGCCCTGATCTGGGGCCCAAGCATTTTTCAAACTTTTGGTTTGCCCATGAAAACATTGAAGCTGGGCTCAAGTCAGTTTAATTAAAAGTATAGAGAATACAGAACACAAAGTTATCAGTTTATCCCACCTGCAGGAATTGTCCATGAAAGGGGAAAAAAGCTGTGTTGAAAAGGAAAAAAGATGAGGCCCAGAGAGGTAACTAAGCAGAAGCTTGCCAGTTCATTAAAAAAGGAGAAAAAAAGGGGGATCCTGCTGATTGGTGGGGTTTTCCCCATTTTTTCTCCCCCCCCCACCTCTAAAAGCCTCAATTGAGCCCGATTACTTCTGAGTTATTGACTGAATATTCTGCATCTTGTTTCCAGGTGAAATATTCCTGTAGAAAGCAAAGTCATGTCAGTTGGTCAGCATCTCAAAAGAACAGAGGGCACATATTGAGATGGTAATAGAACGACTCACCATTTAAGCCCATTTAAGTATCTGTTTCCACTGAACCATGTGGGAACAAATGACAAAACCAGGCACATCCCTGAAGAAACTGAAAAGGACGCTAGAACACCAGGCAGAAGGATTTTTTAAAAAAGATTAGGGGCACAGTGGTGTTTTTCTCGTGCCTTTCTGTCAAAGGACATAGACCAGAAAGACAGAGAACACATGCATGTGTATCACCAGCTGGGTCCTTTGATGGTACTCAAGATGACAGAGTTTGGACATATTTCTAAGATGAGGGACTCCTGGCAAGAGACGAGCTACACTTCCCAAGCACTGGAAAGAATGAGATTGAAATTGGTCTGGCCAATGTGATCCAAGAGAGTCTGAACCTTGTGTCTGACAATTTGGGTTTCTAATGAGTCTCAGTATTATTATTTTTTTGTGTTGGGGTAAGCCTTCATTTTTGTTTCTTTGCCGCACAGAGATTATTGGATAGATATAGGTGGCAATGCAAATTAGATGAATGAATAATTAAAATCCTGTGAGGGAGGGAGAAGAGTTCAGAACATATTGTGTGAGATGGAAGACGGAAACTGGCACGGGGAGGGATATTTTATTTTATTTATTTATTCTATTTATTTATTTGTCAAACATGTACAGGATAGTAGTTGTTTGTATAAACATAAGTAAAAAGTACTGATAATAGAGGACAATAGGACAGTAGGACAGGGACGGTAGGCACAGTGGTGCACTTAAGCACGCCCCTTACAGACCTCTTAGAAATGGGGAGAGGTCTACTGTAGACAGTCTAAGGTTAAAGTTTTTGAGGTTTGGGGAGGAAACCACAGAGTCGGATAGTGCATTCCAGGCATTGATCACTCTGTTGCTGAAGTCGTATTTTCTGCAGTCAAGTTTGGAGCGGTTTACATTAAGTTTGAATCTATTACGTGCTCGTGTATTGTTGCGGTTGAAGCTGAAGTAATCATTGACAGGAAGGACTTTTTGATATATGATATTATGAACTACATTTAGATCAGATCGGAGGAGGCGTAGTTGTAAATTGTCTAATCCCAATATTTCAAGTCTGGTGGAATAAGGTATTTTATTGCGAGCAGAGGAGTGGACGACTCTTCTAATGAAATATTTCTGGACTTTCTCGATTGTATTAATGTCTGTTATGCAGTGCGGGTTCCAGACAGGGGAGCTGTATTCCAGAATTGGTCTAACAAATGTTTTGTAAGATGTATGTAAGATGAAGAAGGCAATGAAGAGAACTTACTTGGTAAATATTTCTGACTTGTGTTTTACCACTGAACATTATGAAGATAAAATATGCTTTCCTGGCTTGAAAGCAATGTCACAACATACAATGTGCAGTGAGTATCTTTATGTCTGTATTAAAAGAGACAAGAAAAGATTGCAACTGAAGTGTGATTATTTTCATTTTTTTTGCTTCCTTTTTATTTGTAGATTGCCCAATAAACTAACAAATTTTTGTTTATGCGTAAAACATCTTCTACTAAGGCCACTTGCTCAAAATAATGTCTTTAAAGAATTATTCCAAATGCAACAGCTTTTTGAGGTATAATATTGTTGCCAAAGGGCCTAGTTAAATATGTTACTGGAACTTGTGCTGGATACTTCCAGATGATGCCAGTGGTTCCTGCCACTTCTAATATACATGACAACTCTGAACTAAGCGTTCTCAGCTGTTGGTGACATAAACACGTACAACATTTGGATTTCAACTGAAGATTCCACAATCCCCAGATTCACATATATTATTATCCTAACAATGGTTTACTTGTTGCATATTAGGCAACTCAGAAAGCTAATATTGCTATTCTGGATTTTTAGTATGTGTGTGGTCTGTAGTTTTGTTATTGTGCAGCATTTTCTATAGTATTGCCTTAAAATCATTCAAGAAAACATCTGTATCATTGGGGCTGAATCATTTGAGTCTACATCTGTTGCTTTCCAGACACAGCATCCTTTCCCTGGAGATGCTAGACTTTGTTCTATGCCGATTTAAATAAGCCTTGATATCTTAAGCACACCAGCCATGTCTCTGTTAAAAATAATGATATATTTCTCAAGACAAAATAAGAATGCTCATAACTAGCCCGAAACATGGTTTTCAACAATCTCTTTTCTGTTTTTAATTTGCAGCCTAAATAAAATAGCATTCTGCTTACAATTAAACATGCCAGCAGAAATCAGAACCGGAGTTTTATCAACACTAGGATCCAATCCAGAAACAGTCAATTGAGCCAAATTTCACATGAGTTTATGAGCTGAGTTCTTCTTTTTTTAAGGAAAATATGAAGAGTATTATGACTTCATCTTTATAAAGTTCCTATAATATTATAGAATAACAATCTTGCAGAACCCTAGAGTTTCGCAAAAGATCATGATAAAAAAAGACAATTTTTTGAAAATGTGAGCATTCATTGTGAAGTGGTTGAGAAAGGCTGCTGTAGGTAATAATATAGATAAATGGGGAGATATAAAATTTCCACTAAAAATCTGCATTGATCTTAGATTCCTGGAAATCAAATGGGATATAAATTTAAATAACAACAACAATAAGGATCACATGATAGACTGACAGCATTATGAGTAATAATGGTCATTCAGTACAGGTGGTCTTCAAGTTACAACAATTCATTTAGTGACCATTCAAAGTTACAACGGCATTGAAAAAAGTGGTATGCTTATCTTTCCAAACTGGTGAATGCCATCCTTAGGGAGCTATGCCCATAATCTTCCTTTTCAGCTAAGCTTTCCTCTTTGAATTGATTAATAATGATTAAATATTTTTATCAACTATGGATACTTGATTTTTTTTTAGCTCCTTGGAAGTTGCTTAATACAAATACATTTCATTATAAAAAGTACAAAATAGTTACGTTTATATTAACAATACTATTACTTATACTAATACATATTAATATTTGTTGATCAACAAAACCGTCCAGCAACATGTCTCTGTAAGGCATCCACATCCCAGATTAATGATGTTATTTCATCATGGATTTATTCAAATGTTGTAGTTTATTTATTTTCTGTGGACATGTTTATAAACATCTGCTCTAGATCACTGGCTTTTTTTCTCCACAACTGATAACAAATGCAAGACACATTTGGGGGAAAAAAATCGCACTACTAAGGAGTAACAGTTACTGTATATTATAAAACAAAGAAATTCTTTATAGAAGAGCACATATTCTTGAAGATTTATTTACTTATATTTATTTATCTAAATTTATTTATTTACTTATTTAAATTGATTATCTGTGTAATCCAAAGGACTTTTGACAAACATGTCCAATGTTTGTAAGGAGTTCCCAGAGAACATTATAACTAGCAAATTAATAGAAATTAATAGGATTTTCATATATTGCCTATATCAGTGGTTCCCAACCTTTTTGTGATCGAGTACCTCTTGGAGGTCCCGTACAGTCGCCGCATACCACCTGGTTCCAGAGAAACTAAATTCCATCAGATATAACTTTATTTCCATAATTGTACTGTTCCTTTTTTGGCCCCGCGCATCCAGCAACTGGATTCTCGGGCCGCTGGGACCAGGTGGGTGGCGTGTGGCAACAGTTGCAAATCGTTGCCAGATTATCTTGTGTTAGGCAGTAAACATTTTTGTGAAGTAAAAAATAACTAACTAAAAATCGTTCATGACCCCGAAAGTGTTTGCGTACCACCTGGAAGGCCCTCGCGTACCACTAGTGGTACATGTACCACAGGTTGGGAACCACTGGCCTATATGATCTAGGACACAGGTGTCAAACTTGCAGTGTCATGCTGCTGTCCCGTGTCGTTTCGCGATGTTTTTCTCATTCACGGAGCTGGGGTAGCATGGCCTGTGTGTAACACATCTGGCTCACGGGCCACCAGTTTGACAACCCTGATCTAGGAGCTTCCTTGAAGTTATACAATTGTAAATGTCTGAGGATTTCCTGTGACTTTTGGACACATTTCAGATACTCAGCAGAATCCAACTAAAATCTATCTCTATTGTCTCACTAGGCTTTGTGTAAGCAAGGGAAAATAGGGGCTTTAATTATGATGGAAGCAGCTGATATACAAGAGATCACAAGTTCTTTAAGCTATGTTTTGAGTTAGGGAGGTATATATATATATGTGTGCATATTTGAAAATACACAGAAGCACAAAATGGTTGTAATTCCAGGTTTAAAAAACCTACATTAATCCCATAAACCAAACGGACTGGTTATTGGCATGCTGCCCAGTAATGGGTTGTAAATCCCGTTGTTACTGGTTCACTCATGCGCGCTTGCAACACTTCTGCGCATGCACAGAAGCGTCCCGGGTGGGTGGGCGGAGCCTCTTGCCACTGCTACCAGTTTGCTGAACTGGGCCAAACTGGGAGCAACCCACCGCTGATGCTGCCACTGTGGTTTGTAAGACATTGGTTATATCTAAACACAAATCTAGGCAATTGTAGGTAATTAAAATGGCTAAACAAACCATGGCCCAGGAAATAAACTCAACTAGTAGGTAAGTTAATAATGTTTTCACACATCTTTTCCTTTCACTCCTTGCTATGGTTTGTAGCTAAATAAGGCAAAAATATCAGTGATGTCATACTTACTGTGATTTTAGTATTAGTTAAAAGAATGGAGGGGGTTGAAAGTTATGAATTCAATGGTTGCATTTGGATTCTCTGAGATAAATGAAAACTAATAAATTCAGTTATAACCCAGTTCCTTTCCCTACTAAAGTGGTAATCTGCTGGGTCTTGCTAAATACAGCTTCTAAATTCTAAAGCAGTGATGGCTAAACTTTTTGTTGCCACGTGTTGAAAGCACGCATGTGCGCACACCCATAATGTAAAGCGTGTGTGACCCACCCGCCCCCACGCATGCACGCATGACCCCAATGCATGCGCCCTGCCCCCGTGCACGTGCCACCCTGTGACCCCACTCCCGCATGCGTGACCCCCAGCATGCGCCCCATCCCCTGCGCGTGCAGCCCCATGCATTCGCACCCCCGCACGTCCCTGCATGCACGCTTGACTCCCCGTGCGCCCTGACCTTGTGTATGTGCGTGACCCCCCGCACTCCCCCACCTAACCCCACCCCTGCGCATGACCCCATGCACCCCAACCCCTGCGTGCAACCCCATGCATGCGTGCCTCCGCACCCTCCACGCATGCATGTGATCCCCCACTCCACTTGCCCGTCCTCCATGCGCCCCCGCATATGCACGCGCTCCCCTGCTTGCACGCAAACCCCCCATGCATGCACACGTGACGCCACTGCGCATGCACGCACAACCAGTGGTGGGTTTCACTTACCTTTGCTACCAATTTGTGCATGCGCAGAAGCTCTGTGATGATGTTCTGTTGGGTGGACTTGAACTGCCAAACTGCTGGCAATCAGCAGTAGCCTG
Source organism: Diadophis punctatus similis (assembly GCA_023053685.1). Classification (NCBI taxonomy): domain Eukaryota; kingdom Metazoa; phylum Chordata; class Lepidosauria; order Squamata; family Dipsadidae; genus Diadophis; species Diadophis punctatus. Next base: position 185,116,869 of record JALIGW010000003.1, read on the forward strand.
CAGTACTGCACTATAACCACTGTGCCACCATGGCTCTTATTGCACACTAGTGGCAGCTTTAAGATAAGTAAACTTTAACTCCCTGAATGTCCCTGACATGATGAACTTGACGAGGTTGGAAAATTCTGCTGTAGATGTTTCTCCAGAAAACCTTTTCCAGTGACATGCAACTTTTCTTTGCTTAAAGAAGATAAAAGCTGATCCCTTCCCCACCCTATGTTGGCACTTCCCCTGTCATCCTTCCTTGTGCTGGCATCCTGGGATTTGCCACCTCCTACATCAGGAGACGGGTATCTCCTTTACTGATACATTTTATCAGTAAAAGGCATCTGGTTGTACAGAGGGCAGGTTACAGAGGAAACTGTCTTCTCTTTTCTTCCCTGCAATCCAATTTCAATTCTCCATCAGTCTAACCACTGTATGCATCTGAGGAAGTCAGTTACAACATACAAAAGTATGCTTTTTAATAAAATAGAATAGAGCTGGAAGGGACCATGGAGGTCTTCTAGTCCAACCCCTATGCAAGCAGGAGACCTTGTACCATTTTAGAAAAGTGGCTTTCCAGTCTCTTCTTAAAAACCTCCAGTGATGGAGCGCCCACAATTTCTAAAGGCAAGCTGTTCCACTGGTTAATTGTCCTCACTGTTAGGAAGTTTCTCCTTAATTCCAGGTTGCTTCTCTCTTTGATTAGTTTCCAACCATTGTTTCTTTCCTGCCTTCTGGTGCTTTGGACAATAATTTGACCCCCTTTTCTTTGTGGCAGACCCTCAAATACTGGAATGCTGCTATCGTGTCACCCCTAATTCTTTCCTCTAGAGGGAAAACCCAAACCCAAATCCTGCAGCGGAAAAGGCACTCAAGGGTCTGCCTAATTTCTGCTACTGTAGCAGTGTTTGCCAACCTGTCATGCTGGCTAGGGAATTCTGGGAATTGAAGTCCATCCATCTTAAAGTGGCTGAGATTGACATTGTCTAGAGTCATCTCTCCTCCAACAACCTGTTCTGGCAGGCAGGGAGAGATGGGATGCTCATCACTAGGGTGCCCAGGGTGTCCTGATTTTTAGAAGCTTGTCCTGATTCTGAAAATGTCCTGATTTTGTCCTGAAATTCGAGTTCCTGTCCTAATTTGTCCTGAACTTTTGTAAAATTTTAGGATAATCAAGATGAATGTTAAATGAAAGTACATTTGCACTACTTGTGTTTTAGTTCAATTGCTTCATTTTCAGGCAGATTCTCTTATGTATTGTTACGGAAGATTTCGTGTGCATTTTTAGTGTGTAATATTTTAATGCTTTCTTTCAGGGTTGTGATAAATTATTTAAAATACTGTAAATGTTTTCTTAGTTTAAAGTGAGCGGTTTAAAATTGTGGTTTTATTTTATTTCCTTTCGCCCCCGAGACACCTGAGGACCCTGCAAAGCCAGCTTGGGGGAGGGAGGAAAGGGGGCGAAGGGTCTGCCGATCCCACGCCCGCCAAAGCGAATCCGGGCCAAAAGCGCGTTTCCGCCCAAGTGAGAAGTGCTATTTTTTAAAAAACTGTCCTGATTTTGGATCAAAGGTATCTGGGCACTTCATCACCAAAAGATTACTCATCACCAAAAGATTAATGGACTTGGAAAGAAACAAGGAGAGTATTGTGCAAATCTAACTTCTGGGGGTTGGAAATGAATTGGTAAAGATGTGTTGGAGGGAAAATCCCAGGTCCAGTTCCAATCCAGGAGAAAGGATTGGAGATAAAATGGAGGCTGATTGGAAAGAAAGGTTCTCTTTATTGATGAAGCAGAACCTCCAACCACACGTGATTCTGGGACAGCTGACAAAATAGTTTAGAGTAGGTCGGTTTTATACCTTCTGGATTCCTATGGGACCCCATAGGAATCTAGGGGTCATGGCTGGCTCTATAGGCAAAAGGGGAAATGCAAATCCTAGGTGTTTGTCTGAGCTGATTTTGTCAACCTTTTGAAGGTTGACTCAGCCTTCCATCCTTCTGAGGTAGGTAAAATGAGGACCCAGATTGTTGGGGGCAATATATTCATTGCTTACTGGTGTAAACCGCTTAGAGAGTGCTTGCACTATGAGGCGGTATATGTCTTACTAATAAATAAATAAATAAATAAATAAATAATAAATAAATAAATAAATAAATAAACCTTTGGCTTGATTATGTTGCTTATCTGAAGTTTTTGCCTGACCCAGTCTTTCTGACTGGATTACCAAATCAGCATTAATATAAGCTGGCCGCCTCAGTTTCTGCTTGGGGCAGGGAAACGGGCTGGTTTCTGCCTCCCTTAAGGTCCCCCCCCCCCATTTCTCCTTTAGGGGAAATATTCTGCATTTTTAATATTCCCCAAAATATTTAATTCTTCTGGGAGGGAGAGGGCTTCCCACAGATGCAATGCAAACCCAAGCAGGTGAGCATCATGAACATGCCCCTTTTTTGAAGGAAGATCAGTCGTCGTTGCTGCTTCTGACCCAACACCTCCCACTGATTGGTAACAAAACCAGCCAACCGCCTCCGCTCGAGCGAGCGAGCGAGCGAGTCCTCCGGGCCGTTTCGCAACGCCTAATCTCCTCCTTTCCCGCCCTCCGCGCTCCCAGCCAATCACATCGCGCTCGCAAGCAGCCGGCACGGGGCTGGAAGTCTGAGGGCGGGGCTCTAGCGGGATCACGTGAGCCGGCGAAGGGTGGGGGAGGCCGGCAAGATGGCGAAAGTCTCGGAGATGTACGACGTGACTTGGGAAGGTAAACCGGCGGCTGTGAAGCGGGGGGAGGGCGGGGTAGACGTAAAGGGCTGAGGTGCTTACGACGTTTCTTTGGTTGCGTGAGGGAGTTGTTCGTTCGCTCCGGAGGTGCGACTGGGGGCTTCTATTCGCTGCTCGGAAGCCTCGCTCGTCTCCGTCTTTTTCCTCCTCTCGAGGGCAAGAAAAAGTGCGTTGGGAAGCTCTTCCTATGTGCAATTCTCAAAGATAATTTACGCATAATCCGGAGTAATTAACCCTGTAATCGCCTTCGCATCTTGTCATTTGCGTAGTGTGTTCCAAGCTATATATAACCCTTCACAGTTTCTGTTTAGAGGAGAAAGGGTGGTGGTGGTGGAGTCTGATCTACTGGGAAGTTACGAATATAAAATAACAATCCCTAATTTGATCCTCTCCGGAGACACTTGTCGACTTCCATTCCAGGGGGAATTTATATCCAGGAGGAAGGAATTATATACTGAAGAACCTGGAATGTGAAGGTGAAGTATTTCACGTTTGCCTGTGTTGATTCCCTCCCCCCTTCCAGGTTTCTTTTCAAAGCTGTCAACCTTCTAGAAAGCTTTTGTCAGTTTTTTCATGGTTCCTCGAATGACAGGACACTTGCTTGGGTTGGCACATTGGTTCAAGCTACACTGTTGCTTAGCATGATGTGTAAACCAAGCCTTTTATGAATCAAAATTCATTGTAAAAATGTAATACATAATCAAAAGTGTGTTGTATGATCCCTGGTCCCTTATAATCTGTAGTGGAGATTTTTTTTGGAACAAAGTGTCTGGTTTGCTTTCAGTGATGGGATAAGCAGTAATAAGATAATATAAAAGTAGTGTGATCTTGAGTGTGTAAAATTAGAGTGCAGGGAATGGATGTTAAAGGGAATGACCTTCCTGCCTTTTTTCTTTTTTATATATTAATATGCATACTGAAGCTCAGGAAAAATTGGAAATGATGGCAATGTGGATATCCTTTCACTTATCAAACTTTCAGAACAACTACTTTGTGAAATATGAACGTAGGTAGGTTATTCAAATAATGTTCAAACATAAGACTTGAATCTTATGTGGAGTGCAGCTTTGGGATACAAACAATACTGATATATGTTTATTCAGAAGTATGGGTATATAGAGAACTGGGCATAGGCCTGAAGACTTGATGTGGGTTGATATTTTGGTACTTCTTCTGAATTCAGAATAGTTAATAGGTGAATTTATTTATTACAGATGTATTGATTCTAAGCTACTAGTGAAAAAAAAATAGTTTCAAGTTCAGTTCCTACTCTATAAAAAATTGGAAATGCCGCAGCAATTCCTAAAGAAACGGTTGACTATCATATTTCTCCAGAGAGTCCATGGTAGCACCTGTTACCTTCGCAACAGCCCTATGAGGTCAATTAAATAAAAGTGACTAAATGCAATTTGCGTAATTGGGACCTATGACACAGTGGAGGACACTGATAGAATATACTTTTGTCTATTTACCTGGAGGTAAACCGTGTTTATCCTCTAAAAATATGTGAGATTGTAGGGTATTTATTTTGTCTTTTCACTGTGATTTTGAGCTTGCTTTGGCTTAGGATCATGAATTATGAGAGTTCTATTAATTAATTATTAATTAATAGTTAATATAGGTGCTAATTAATATAGTAACTTTGAGTTGATGAAAAATTAGCAAGATTCTTCTACTTTGTATTTGTAATGGTTTGTGGGAATAACCTTGAGGGATGAAGGGAAGAGATGCTGCCCTGGGAGTGATCAGATAAAGAGCAGTCGGAGCCTGCATCTGAATAATTTGCAAAGAAAGATAATAATAGTAATAATCTGCCCTAATTTATCAGGAGGTTAAAAAGAGACAATGTGAGATTTGTATTTTCAGACTTGCAAGATTGTGTTAATGTAGCCTTACAATAATGTAGAATTAGCTCATGTGGTTGTGTTTCTTGTCAGGTCTACTTGAGGTATATTCTATTCCGCTTACTCAATTTCTTAGCATGTTTTCTTCAAGTAATAAAGCAAATTGGAATATTTTGTTTTCCATTTATCTGAGTTAGCCATGTGTAAGTATGTTTTTAATATTTATATATATTTTATGTATTCGTATAATATATACTTCTATAATTATATATTTATATATATTAGAGCTAGTTGATGTAGTGGAAGCCAGCTGGGTGATTTTAGGTACCCTAACCTTAACCCAAGCCCCAGGAAGGAGGTAAAGGTAAATCCTTTCTGAAGAACTTGCCAAGAAAGCCTCAGAGACTTATCCAAGCAGTCTCCAAGAAACAGACACAATTGAGCGGGGGGGGGGGGAAGTGTGTGTATGCACATATACATACACATATACATGTGTGTGTGTGTGTGTGTGTGTGTGTGTGTGTGTGTGTGTGTGTGCATGCAAGTATAGGTATTGTGAAGCATGGAAAAATCAGGAAGTCCAGGCAATTCAAAATCAATATAAAGATATATAGCAAGTTCATGCTATCTACAAGAATCTGAACTACTAACAGTCAAAGCAAATAGGCGGTAGATAAGAGGTAATGAAATTCAAGGTAGATTAGAGTTAGATCTCTTGTGGGCATGAAGGATGCAAGACTGATAATGTGTTTGACCTCTTCCTTGGGCTCAGCCTGGTCATCTCCTACAGGTATTATTTATTATTGCTCTGCATGTAATTATGCAAAAAAAACAATAAAAATGAAGAAGATAGGAAAGGCTAATTAACTCTTTGCTATTAAGATAAATTAACCAAAATTCTGTTTAGACAAACAGAGCACCAACTTATATGATCCTTGAACTTTATTAGAATGTTATTTCCATACGGATTTCCCATGTTAATAACATACGTTTGAACCTATCTTATGTATAGAGGATATTCCCTCACCTATCCACTTTTGCCTAAATTTAGTGGGAGATCAAAGTTTATAGGACACTGTTTAACAGAAAATTGGGGAAGCAGTTTCCATTAAGCATTAAATTCAAACAGGATTTTAGGCAAGCATTTTTTTCACATATGTAAAATGGCAGATAAGATTTTATGCATGTGCGGAAGGATATAGGATGTAGATTTTATATTTTGTATCTGAAATCCATTAAATTAAAGTTTATTACAGTCTTATAAAATCACTATATTTGCCCCTCCTTCCATTCCAACAACAAAATGCTTTGGATAGTATTGACCCATTTTCAAACTTAGCGCTGTATTTAGTAAGAATTATATCGGGTATATTCAGAACTAGAGACATTTTCGAACTTACTACCGGTATGATTGACACTGCTTAATATTAATCCAGCTTCCCATTTATTTTTAGTGAAAATATGCCATTCATATATTTGCACAACAAAATGTCATGAAATTAATGAAGGACATGGGATTAATGAATACACTTAAGCGGGGGAGGGGAGTGAGTGAGTGATTTCATTTAATTGTTGTGTAAGGGCTGATGTTGTTGCTGTTGTGTGAGGGCTAAGAAATATCAGTTCTTCCCTCACTTCAAATAATCTTAGGAAATCTGGTCCTTCTCAGCCTTGAACTGTTAGGATGCCTTAAAATTAACAATTTGCTAAATTGATATATCATGCCAAACCATAAACCATGTTTTACAATTAAAGTGCGTGGATTTGTAAACCATATTATGATTTGATGTAATGTATGAATCAGATCTGTAATATTGGGAATAATAATACAGAGTTACAGAACTATAAGGACTGCTGAAGTAATGTAGCTCATTTGGCTATATTTAGCTTGTCTGAATCCAGCTGATGTGACTTCAGAAACCTTAATTAAAACACAATATAGCAGAGCATAATGTGTTAATCCAACTGAGTTAACTGGGAGAAATCAAAACCGCCCTTGCTTCTGGATTATGTTATGACTAATTTCAATTCATGAATGGGGACATAGGAGTAGAATGTCACGTTATTTTAAAATTTGAAAGGAAGCATATACTTCTCTACCCTCATAAAGAAGGTAGGAGAACATCCAAAAACTCTGCAGCTTTTTCTGATGAACTATGTCATGGTTCAAATTATTACCTGAAGGGAATCCTATTATATAAAGGACAAGTCTTAAACTGTTAACACTCATACATCATAAATAAATAAATAAATAAATTAAGACATTTTAGATTTTTCCAATCTTTCAGATCAGGGGGTAAAATGAAAGTAATTTTCAAACACACATATATTGTTTTTAGGATTAGGAACTTTCTGAGTGGTGCAGGGAGCCTGAAGACAAAATCAGGAGGTTGTGAGTTCGATCCTAGGTAGAGGCAGATGTAAGGGTCTCCTGCTTGGGCAGGGGGTTGGACTAGATGACCTGCAAGGTCCCTTCCAACTCTGTTAATCTGAAAAGACGCTTTTCATAAATGAAATTTACAGAAGGGGTCTCTTTATTTTTTTGTAAAGACAATGTCCACTCTTTTCAATGACCCTTATGGGAGTATCCAGTATTCATTTGTAGCTGGGTATAAAAGAATATTTAGCTTTCCTTAGCCTTCATTTTTCTAGAATTTCATATTTTTGTTACAGTGTTCATACTTCATACATTTAAAAGAGAGGTATAATCTAAAAATAGATGTAAATGAGAAATTGTGTAAGGAAGATAAAATTATCAGCTTGAATTTGGCTGTTGGTTACTATCCTAACATGAATGTTTATTGTGCATTGCTGAATAACGAGGGAACCATAGTGGAAATGTTAGAATAAAGGCTCTGAGAATAATCTTTCTTTTTAAAAGCTTATTTAAATATACCATGAATACGAAAACATAAGAACTAAAAAATACTCAGAAATAATATGTACAGAAAACTATACAGGTGGTCCTGGACTCACAACCACAATTGAGCTGAGAATTTTGGTTGTAAGCCATTGTGGATATTAAGTGGGTCACCAGGTGCCCTGTCTTGATTTTATAATTGTTTTACAATGGCCATAATCATAACTCAATCCGCCATGGTATTTCTGTTCTATCAGGTTATTATAAGTTTAAGAGATACATCAATAGGTGTAATTTTTACAATCAGGTGCTATAACTCTCCTTGTTTCCATTTTTGAGAGAATTGAATTTATTGAACTAATTCTAGCTGTGAAAGAACTGTAACTTTTATCCTGATAGCTTTTTGCATAAATGTAATTAGCTATATGAATTGTTTGAAGTATATTGCAATCTCTCTTTTAAAAGTAATTCTTAATATTTCCAATAATTTTGAAAGACTCAAACAATTATGAGCATTGCATCTACCGGTAATTTGATAATAGAGAGCCAGATATTTGTTCCTCTTCTCCTTCTCTATACAGCTTAAAACCTGGTCCTTTAATTTATCTCAGGCTGCAATATTTGTCATGCTACTGAGAATAATGTTCTTTGAAGAGTGTAGTTTTCTTCTATGGGAAGAATTTAGCGGGCAAACATTTCAAGTTACTTATGTTCTTTAAAAAAAATTATCAGATGACAAAACTTTTTCCAGTATTTGAAATCCTGTAGTATACTCTAACATAGAATCATTTTTTTTTGTATTGGAATGAGTCTTACATAGATGTTCTACCAGTGGTGAAGTAAATTCACAGTAAAAACACAGCTTTTAATATTTTAATCGCTTAGTCTTGGTAATAGATACGATATTCACTCAGGTTGTTTATGTCCATTTTTTAATTTCCAGGGATTGTCTTGAGTCAGGAACCATTTAGCTCTACTCAGGCACATGAAACATAATATACAGTGGTTTTGTTGACTTTTAGAATAAAATGCAGTATGTTTCCAGCATACTGAGATTTTTTTTTTATGTGGGGGAGGGAGGGGTAAAAACAAATCTTCAGAGGACTGCAGTGCACTGTGATTTTAAAAACCTGTGGAAAGATTTCATGATCTAATATGATGTTTTTAAGCTTTAAAGTTTTATATTACTTAGCGGCATATTTGACATCCATGATATTATTCTTGACATTTACTTTTATTATAGCCACATCTATGATAACCTTAATACTTTCAAAAAATAAATGAATTGTAGAAAGAAGTACTGTTGCTCTTTTTCACATATTAGTGGATACTTTATTAATTAAGAAAAATTAATATTTAAAAAAAATAAAGTGTACACATATATGATGCTGCATTAATTTTAATAGTAATATTTTTCTCATATACTTCTATTTTGATTTAGGAAATAGTAAGAAATATACCTGTAGGAGTTAACATTACACTTTTATAAGTTTTATTAAAATAAGAAAATTGTATGAGTTAACCATTTAATAATGTATGCTGAAAACAACCTGAGAATTCTCAGAAGTTGTAAATGGGGTGTGTGATAGTATTATCTTTTATCTATAATTGGATATTGTAATTTTAAAATAAAACTGTTCGGCATTCAGAATAAGATCATTTTACATTTGCAGTAAGAAATGGTTCCCAGAATAATTATAAATTGCAACAAATATTCCTTGGAGAATTCAAAGAACAATAGTCTTAAAATACCAATCAGATGGTTTCTACATAGTAAGATAATATTTAGAAATTTACAGTTTCAGTTCTGTAAAATGTTTTTGTAATACTATGTATTTTTGGCACCAAGAGGGGTAGTAATTCAAAATCAGTCTGTATAAGTTTAGTCATTCCCAAAAAGTAGAAGTATGCTGAACTACAGCAGTAAGTGTCCAATTTTAAATTTTGTTGAAAGGCTGCATGAGTGTAACACGAGAAATAGAATTATACACATGTATTCATATGACAGCCGTGATCTCAGGAGGATTATTTGTTTAAATTGGATATCATTAGAAATATTGGACACTATTGTTATTCTATTCTAATTGTCATGTTGTTTCTTTCAGAGATGCGAGACAAAATGAGAAAATGGAGGGAAGAGAACTATCGGAACAGTGAGCAAATAGTTGAAGTTGGAGAAGAGTTAATTAATGAATATGCAGCTAAGCTTGGTGATGACAGTAGGTTAAAACTGTTTTACTTCTCTTTATTAGATAGCCCTTCTGATGTGCTGTGGTATATGTCATGTTCTAGGTTTTATTAGTATCCAGTTAAAATTTGCATATTTTGTAATAAAGGCCAACAAAGCCAGAATATCAGATAAAATAATTAGCATACAGGATCTGATCTGGGTTGATCACAATTAGAATACAATTGATTTCTCCATCATGCCATCTATTTTAGTTAATTTTTTGGTACACAATATGTCCACAAACTTTGTATGCTTAAAATCGACCAATATTCCTAGACTTCTGATTTTTACAAGTATAGCGTGTGGCTAGGGAGCTTGTAGCTACAACAGATTAAGTTACTCTCTATTCATAGAGATACTTTGGAAAGTATCTTCCCCTACCGCTCCCAGAAAACTTTAAACAAATTTCAACTAGTCAAATGTTTAGGGATTGAAATAGCGAAGTTTATTCCTGAAAAATTAAAGCACAGTCAGTGACGTGAAATCAGTATGAAGGTTGCTTTTATAATACATTGGGCAGGAAAGTGTAGGATATGTCTGGATTTTCATTAGATGTAGTATCATTTGGGAACAGAGGACTCGTAGGTTCATAATACAAATTCTTCCCAGAAAGAAGCTTGGCATTCCGTATTTTATATCAGAAGGGAATTGTTGAAGAAAAAGTTTTAAGGAGCAATGTATGCAGTGCAGGGTAAAGCATCTGAGTGTACAGGATTGATTAAGATTCCTATGTAGGCAGGAAGGGAGTGAAAAAAGATTTGATTTTAATTAGTTTATTTTATCTTCATTTTTATAACTCAGTTAACCTAATTCATACAGTATGAGCAGTTTATTTTTGGCAGAGGTCTCAAAGATCTGAATTAGAATATTCTTTATTTAATTTTAGGAAGTTTTGATCTTAGTAATACTTAAATTCAACAAAATACAGTTTTTCTTAAACGGATTTATTAAATGCTAGGATATTGCCAGAAGTAACCATGAGTAGTGAAATCCGCTTTTCTTTCATAAGAATAAGTGAATAGTAAACTTGTGTGGAACTGATTTCTATTTTGAACCAAAGTAAATTATGTTGGAAAGAGTGATTGTCTTATCAGAATAGTTGAATATACTCATTGACCTTTTTTAGGTGAATTACTCTATGAATTTATAGTAACAAATTAATAACATTCATGAATTTAGATAACACATTACTTTGATTACAAACAACAATATTTTGTTCCAGTTCATTTGTAGTATATGTCATTGTTCCAGAGGGTTGCAGTAAATGAACTATCATTTCCTGCTGTCATGTCTTTTACTCTTCTTATGGACTGCATTAACCGCGTAGCTTATACTTTAATACTAAGGCAGCATTTTTATTTTGCTTAAGAAGTTCATCTATTCTCAGAATCCTTTCAGATTTTACACAAGAGAAATCTAAAAGCTATTGCAGATATGTACACACTTGTCTATGATTACCTTTTTCTTGATGGAAGCTGAACATCCTGGGTTTGCATGGGAATTGAAAGAAGTTCAGTTTATCAGACTGGGTTATTTTTAGTCAAGGGGTATAATCTGAATAGTAAATATATGAAAAATAAGGAATTCAGTATTAAGATGGATTTTCATTAGCTTTGTAGCTAAGGATGAATAATTATATGACTGATAGCATTTTTGAATTCTTTAGAGTAAGATTTCTCCTTGGAGCTTCTTCCATGAACTTTAGAATTCAATACAGCAACTTAGGGATTTTACAAAAACATTATTTAAAGGGAAACAAAAGGAGAACACCTATACACCTATATCAGCAAAGTTTTTTCTGAAAACTATTATTTGCCAAAACCACTGACTGTTTTTTAAAGCTGGTGACCTCTGAATCATTCCATAGTTGATTTGATATCCCATGTTGTTTTTCCAATTCAGCTTTTAAGATCAACCAGTGTATAAAAATATATGAGCAATGAAGTTAAAATATGTTTAGCAAATACTTTATTTATTTATTATACATGATCAGAGATGTAAAATTTCCAGAAATTTTGAAGCTCAGAAAAAAACCCGGGTTTTTTCGGGGGGGAAATGGAAATTTTTGGAAAAATTGAAAAAAATGATACATTCGTACTTTTTTGTCTTTTTAAGATTGACTTAATGTTACTTTAGGAACATAAAATATGACTATGGACAATTTGACTTGGCATAACATTATCACAACTAGCATATTAAAAATATAGTGCAGCCAAGCAATTATCACGAACAGAATTTACTTTTTTATAATATTTATTTGTAATTGTAACAAAGGGAACAACAATCTCCTGAACTGCTTACTAGTTTATGTGGAACAGCCAAAAAGCCTCCACAAAACAATTTTCAAAACCAAAAGTAACAATTTTTCTTATTTCCTCTCCACAGTATAAAATAAAAAATAAAAATAAAAACCCCATTCTCATAAGTCCCTTCATTCAGCACAGGTCCTTTTTGTTGCTCTGTATTTTCTTCCAATGCTTTTGAGGCCTAGTGAAGAGGACAGAACAAACCAAACACACCCACTAACATGCAAAAGCAAAACTGAAACCTTTTTGTTGTTACAATAGCAGCACCTCCTATAGGAAGAAATGCTTACTGTTCTTGCATTGGAGGGTTCAGTTTGTTACCTAGGACTTGCTTGTCCTCATTCAGTGTACACAAATTAGAATAATCTGATATCATACATTTTTTTAGAAATGATTTGGAAAATATTTGAACACCCTGTCTTAAAATATTTTATTCATCATGTTAAAATAAAATATTCCACAATGTTTTTTTTTCTTTTTCCAATTTTTCCAATTTTTTTTTTCAGGAAAAAAACGGGACAAAAACGGTTTTTTTCCAAATTTTTCCAGTTTTTCCCCGGGCCTTTACATCTCTATTATTTGGGCAAGTGTGGTTAAACACACAAGGGATTTGTCTAAATATTCAGGTTTAGCATTAGTGTGATGGGTTTCCGTAAGATTAAGTATACTGATGTTATAAAAGGCAACATTTCCTACAATTTGCTATGAGCTGATTAGCAGGCTTGATGGGGGGAGAAAATCTGTGTTTCATGATATTTTGTATTATCTAGTTTGGATAATATATGAGCAAGTGATGATCGCCGCGTTGGATTGCAACCGAGATGACTTGGCATCGGTAAGTGTTCCAACATACTTCTTATGCAAATCCAGTAAATCTAATCTTTGCTAACACAATAGGTAGGCAGTCTTCTCATTTTCTTCTGCAGTCTATTACTGGAATATATTTCTGCAGTCTACTTTTAGGGCTATGTAAATCTTGTGAAATACACTAGTTTCCCTTTTAAATCTTTGAAACGTCCATGTCTTTTCTGAGACTCAAATGACTGATTTGGAAAGTGTCTGTACAAGGACATATTTCCTAGGTATCCAGGAGCAACATTCAAAAGTTTTAAATGTATTCACTATGGTTTCCTGAAACTCCCTACGGAAGATGGAATCCTTTGAAATAGCATATTATATCAAATAAGAAGCTGTGCTGGGAAAAAGAAGTGATTAAAAACTATGAACTTTTCAATTTTTAAGATACTATTTTGAAATGTTACCTAATTTACTCTGGACAGTTAATAAAACAATGTTTTGTGATTTTGAGTAGCCAGGCATCCATTTTTGATGAAGGACTTTATATTGAAATATTTGGAATTTAAAGTAGAATATATTTATTACAAGGTTATAATTGAATTTTATTTTTTGGACTGTCCAGGTTGCATATTTTGAAAATTGAGATGACCTCTTAATACTCTAGGCATATTAGTTCAATAGCTTAAACATGGATTAATAGTATTCCTTTTTTCATCATTATGGACATTGCTTCTTCAGATATTGTTTTAATATGTACCGTGATGATGGCTTGTTCTACTCTCCCGATATTGGTACTCACATATGATTTAGTTAGATAACAGTGATATGTATTCATTCAGTTTTTACAGTTTTCCTTCTCTCAATTATATGCAAGTTAACTAGCAAGGGGCATCTTCAGTAGATATATTGAAACTTTTTAAAACTTTAGTCCCTTTTCTTTAGAGGACATACTCATATTTTTCATGTACATTTTCTTGTTTTACTGCTATAGAAATGTTGCTCTTGCTCATAGAAATATTTTTCTCTTTTTGGTAAAAAAAATGCTGTAAAAATCAGTTAATTTGTTTCTTGAGGTGAAAGAGCAGATAAATATTAAATTTTCACAGTGTTTTCAATCCATAATTTTGAATAGCTTAATAGTGGACTTATTTTTGTCTTTTATGTATTCTTGAGCTTGTTCTTGGGCACTGCATTAAAAGTTATGTATTTTTATTGTTTCATTATAAAAGAAAAATACAGAAAAAAACAAAAGGTAGAAAACTAAGAGAAAAAGAGAAACTAAAGAAAAAAAGTGGTGACTTCTGATGTTTTCAGTGCAGTAAAATAAAAAAATGCAACCTCAACCTTTTACATTTTGCAACATTTCAATCCATTTCTATAATGACAAAATTATTCTAATTTTCAAAATCTGAAATTAAAGTTTCATTTTTCCAGTGTTGAACAAAAAGTCCAGAAGCTGTTTTCAAGTAGAAATAAAGCTAGATAAAATCTTGTCTTTGATTGAAACAGTCTCACCATCTTTGCTAACTCTATTGCTTTTACTGTTCACTCTTCTATTGTGGGAATTAGTGTGATTTAGAAGTTATATTTTAAAATACTTGATGTTTTAATAAGAGGTACAATGAAACCTATGGTTGAAGAGCTGAGGCTGTGTTGTTTCTCCCAATAGTTGATTCCATCATGGTGCTTATACTGTCATAATTTATGTTTAAGTGAAGCCTAATGTCTTTAAAATAAACCTACCACTGTATTTAGAGAAATTAAGCATATTTTACACGGTGAAAGTAAGGAAGATTATACACACTGCTCATTGTTTCATTTGCTGAATCACATTGTATTGGCCTTCAGTGATAATTCTTTCAAAGTTTTTTTAAATCAACTAGGACAACAATTATATATATGTGTGTGTGTGTGTGTGTGTGTGTGTGTGTGTGTGTAAGATTAATTCAGGATGGCTTGTGGTGGTAATTAAAATAGTATTTTTCACTGAAACCCCCAATTAGCTAAAATAAAACAGCTGTATAAACTAGCTTTCCAAAGTTCAAAGCAAACTTTGTATAATTAGAAACAAGGAATAAAATCATGCTAAATGATCTCTGATTATATTAGGCCAAAACCACTGGGCACAAGGCCAGGTATAATAGTATCCCCAAAGTGCAAACCTTAACTTTTCAACACACTTGTTCATTATTGAGAACCTCTGCATGTTGACTGAATTTTACCACACTTAGCCCTATCCAATCCATACTCATTGCAGATAAAAATCGGAACCAAATATTCTTTCCCTCCTCCCCCTCCAAGATATACATTATGACTTAAGTATGCTTGGCATCAGTTAGTTTTTTTCAGGAATGGTCAAAAACTGCATCTTAAAATAGTCAGCATTTGCACAGTAATATACTGTATTTTTTGGACTATAAGATGCAGCGGTGTATAAGACGCACCAAGATTTCGAAGAGGTAAGTAAGAAAAAAAAGTTTTTGTCCTCCCCAGCCCCCAGGAGCACTCTGCAGGCCTCCCAAACTCTCTGTGTGCCACAGCTTTTGCAAAAATGGGCCCATTTTTCACCCATTTTTGAAAAAAACAGGGTGTGCAGATGATTTGGGGAGGCCTGCAGAGTGCTTCTGGGGGCTGGGAGAAGGCAAAAATGCCCCCATTTTTGCAAAAAGCATCCCATTTTTTGCAAAAACGGAGGCGTTTTTGCCTTCCCCCAGCCTCCAGGAGTACTCTGCAGACCTCCCAAATCCTCTGCGCGCCCCGTTTTTGCAAAAATGGGATGCAGTGGTGGGGCTTCGGGAGGCCAAAAATGGCTGTATTCGGTGTATGAGACACACCAACATTTCCACCCTCTTTTAGGGGGAAAAAGGTGCGTCTTATACTCCGAAAAATATGGTACTTACAGTTTCTAGAATCGTAAAGAAAACTTTAGATTTTTATTGAATGACACCCTTAAACTCAACAACTGAGAGACCTGAATTAGGAAGAAATGTTTGCCACCAATTTCCAGATGAAATATGGTATGCTTGTATTTTGATCTTCTAACACTGTTTCTTCCAAAGTGTAACATCTCCATAACTATGGGTCTTTGCATTCTTTTCCCTTATCTCTCAGGTGACCATATTGCCCATATATGCATGAATCTACACAGATTTAGTCAGATCACCTATTTTTTAAAAGCCACCAATCATATATTTGCATGGATTTTATTTATTTATTTATTTTAATTAATTAATTTCTATAGCTGACATCTCAAACAAGTGAACCTGGGCTGCAAATAATCATAAAATTAACCTAGGTATCAGTAAAGGAGAATATTTGTAGCTAGGGGTTGAAATGAGGGGGTCGTTGGTGCTCTCTGGGCTTGGTTGTTTTCTTGCAGACTTTACCCAAACTACCACTGACGATGTTACCTACGGTAGTTTGGATAATGAAATGTCTGCAAGAAAACAACCAAGCTCAGAGAGCACCGAGGACCCTTCAAATTTAGGTATTCCCTGAGTTGGCTATTAGAAGCATAGGGGGAAAAAACAGAAAAAAAAATCTAGTGATCGATCAAGTCTGACCATTGAGGTGTTTTTTGTTTTCTTTTTAATTTATGCATTATTTTTAATTTTTACAGTTTATCCATTTTTATTTATTTTTAATTTTTGTCAGATAATGGACATGTGTTTATCCCAAGTACACTTAAACTCACTCACTGATGATTGACCCACTTCCTCCACCAGAAGTTGGTTCCAAGCTTCCACTCTTTCTGTGAAGTAATACTTTCTAACATGACTTTTGAATTTCCCTCCTGTCAGTATGAATTTATATCCCCGTGATTGTGACTTGGATGTGCTTTTTAGCTGTGGGCCTTTTGTTAAAGAGCAGCATCTAACTCAGTTCTTTTCGCCTTCCTTTGTGTCTGTAATCCCTCATTCAGTCTTTCAAAGTCAGTTCTAGTCTTTTAATTCACACTCATGTGTGAGGTCTTACTTTTACTATCACTTTTATTCCTTATGATCACTTGTCTTGTCAAATATCTTTTCTGTGGTAGTTTTTAGATTTAGACCCTCCAGCTACAAAACATTTTATCTTTTTAGTCTATATAATGTTCATGTGTTATTATTTTTGATAGCTTCTAATCATGTCTCCAAGGACTAATTCCCCGAAGTAGTTGAATTTGGAATTTGTTTCTGTCTAACAGGGTATATTAGATTTGCATTTAATAGCTGTTACTGATTTAGGTGAAATAATAATAGTTGCTTTCATTTTAAATAATAGATTTTTTACAGTAAATCCAAATTAAATATGATGTATTTTTATGTAAAATTGTGCACAAAGAGCTTTTTGCATGCACTTCCCCATTACTGAATTCTGTTAGTAGTACAAGTTGCATTATATGTTTGAAAAGGGGAAAAAAACCCTGATCTTATTAATTTGTTATATGTTCCTTTAGGTTTTTTTAAAAACTGTGTTTTGAATATGTTTGTAGTCTTGGATCTATCTATATACTAACTTCTTTCAAATATTGTTGAAGTGTTAATTTGATATTTTGGTTGTGCTGGGATGGGTTATTGCCAGATGAATTTCTTAGTTACTGCATTCAAATAAACATCACTGAAACATTTGAAAATTGTGTTCCTTACCTACTCCTTTTTCTTCATGTTTTGAATTTATAGTATTGCCTTCAAGAACTAAGACGGCAATTCCCTGGGAGCCATAGAGTTAAACGGTTAACTGGTATGAAATTTGAAGCCATGGAGAGGTAACTGAATTCTAAAGAATATTTTCCAGATGCAGCTTTAAAAGACGTCTCCCAGAATATATAAATATAAAAGTTATGAAGGAATAAATTATGTAGTTGAGAGTAAGGTATGAAAATTATAAATAAAGATGAATCAGAATGGAAACATATCAGAAAATGTAATAGAAATGTATATTTAAAATTAAGGTTATGCAACTTCTTAAATTTAACAATCTTTTAGAGACAGTAGCATGGTCTAATTTGTTTGACATTGTCCTGTATTATAGAACGCTTTGTTCAATAGTTCTGTGCTTAACTCATAATCAACTATATAAACTGGAATGTTCACAATTTTTTTCCTTAAAGAAAAATAAATACTACTAGTTCAGAAGGAACATCTTAATTCTTTTTCTGACATCTTTCAAATTTGAAACAAATGGAACAATGGTCTCATTCATATTCTGTTTCTAATTATTTAAGGAACCTTTTTTAATATAAATTGACTAGATGTGATCTTATTAAGTATTAAGTATTCAACATTTCTGGTGAAAAGAATGACGCGGGATAGATAATCTTACATTTCTGACTATCATAGTGGTCATGTGATCATTAGAATTGGAATTCTTTATTGGCCAAGTGTGATTGAACACACAAGGAATTTGTCTCCGGTGCATAAGCTCTCAGTACATACAAGCAACAAATGATAAATCATGATTATAATCATAAAATACATTCATCATAAATCATAAGATACAACACTCAGCGGTAGTCATGGGATACAAAATAAGCAATCAACATAAATCATCCTAGCATACTAAATAAAACAATATAAATCGTAAGATTCAAACAACAAAGTTACAGTTATAAGAAGATGATGAGAGAGATAATAGGAAAGATGAGAAGGATAATAGTAACTACTAGGTAGTTTTGACAGTCTTGTTGGAATTAGATGTTTAGCAGCAGGGCTGTGGAGTCGGTAGATAAATGTTCCGACTCCGACTCCTCAGTTTTTTGTACTTCCGACTCCAGGTACCCAAAATTTCCCTCGACTCCGACTCCACAGCACTGTCCAGGGCTGTGGAGTCGGTAGATAAATGTTCCGACTCCGACTCCGACTCCTCAGTTTTTTGTACTTCCGACTCCGACTCCAGGTACCCAAAATTTACTCCGACTCCGACTCCTCGACTCCGACTCCACAGCACTGTTTAGCAGAGTGATGGCATGGGGGGAAAACTGTCCTTGTGTCTAGTTGTTTTGGTGTACAATGGCCTATAGCAGTGATGGCAAACCTTTTTTGGATCAGGTGCCAAAAGGGTGCGTGCATGTGCGATAGCGTGTGCACGCGTGCCTACACCCATAATGCAATGCCTTCCCCCCCGTGCATGCGCACAATCCCTGCGCAGGGCTCCCCCCTCTGCGCATGCGCACAGGCCTCACTGAAGCATCCGGACTTCCAGTAGGCCTGTTGGGCCATTTTTCGCTCTCCCCAGGGTTTTCCTGAAGCCTGGGGAGAGCGAAAACGGCCGAAAAGAAGGCCAAAAATCAGCTGGCCAGCATGCACATGTGCCCTGGAACTTACATAGGGCAACGCCTTGTGTTCCCTCAGATATAGTTCCGCATGCCATCTGTTTATGTCCAGGATGTGAGATATTTTCACAGCCCTCTTTCTGTCTCGTGCAGTATACAGGTCCTCAATGGAAGGCAGATTGGTAGCAATTATTTTTTCTGCAGTTCTAATTATCTGTTGAAGTCTGTGTTTGTCTTGTTTGGTTGCAGTGCCAAACCAGACAGATATAGAGGTGCAGAATAATTCCTCTGTAGAACTGTCTCAGCAGCTCCTTGGGCAGTCTGAGCTTTCTGAGTTGGCGCAAGAAGAACCCTATGTCGACAACTCTAGCTTAGATTCTTAGCATCTCTATGAGTAAATCTGCTGAAATCCAATACAGGTAGTTCTTGATTTCCCTAACAGTTCCCTTAGTGGCTGTTTAAAGTTACAATGGCACTGAAAAAAGTGACTTACGAACATTGCAGCATTCCCATGATCACGTGATTTACATCTGGATGCTTGACAACTGACTCACATTTATGACGGTTGCAATGTCCTGGGGCCATGTGTTCACCTTTTGCCTCCTTCTGACAAGCAAAATCATTGGGGAAACCAGATTCACTTAACAACCATGTTACTAATTTAACAACTGCAGTAATTTATTTAACAAATGTGGCAAGAAAAACGGGGCAAAACTCAACAAATTTCTCACTTAGCAACATACATTTTGGGCTCAATTGCAGTCGTAAGGAAGACTACCTGTAATGCAATAAAATGTATAAACTTTTTACTAAGTGACCTTCCAGGAAAGTTACAACAATTTATTAATCAAGATAAAAAGTCTGCCCACACATGATAACAAAGACGTTGAGTCCAGTTAAAATTGTACTTTAGTGCTGTAGTGTCTGCAGTGAGGACAGTGGCTTCAAATGCACCAAAACACAACCCCGCTACTTCAGTGACTTCAGATGAACAACATTATACATATTTATGTCCATATCCAGATGTTATTTTCCAGCAGGTTTGCACATCTTACTGGGTTAGAATGAATGGCTTTAAGTTTTAGAAATGTTAGAACACTGTTAAATTTACCTGCAGGTGTTTTCTGTTCATATTTGCAGCTATGATGATGCAATACAGTTATATGACAGGATTTTACAAGAGGACTCAACAAACACTGTAAGTTAAATAGAGAAACTAAGCATTGCCTTTTTTTTTCTTTGTCTTTATATTGTAATGCTTTCCTTCTGGTTAATAGTTTGTGTAAAAATTTCAGCATAAAAGAATCATCAAATTTAATACATTTCTTTGATGAGGAGCTGATGCTTCTTGCCTGTGTGGTAATAGAACATTGGTATGTTTGAATGCTGACAAATACTATAGACTTCAGAATAATAGCCTGGTATATTTAGAAACTTTAATCAAATTTGTAAAAGCCAGATCATAATTTTAAATAGTTGTGAGAGAAAAGTACCAGCAAGTTTGAATATTATTTTAATACTGACAATTTAAAGTGATAAATGCTGCACACGTGGTGAAGGTTAAAATCTGGAGAATCTTGAACTGGTTCCAGTGAATTAATTGAAGTGATTTGGGAATAAGGGAGGCCAAGCTCACACCCACATACTCCCTTTTCCTTCCAATATATTAATATTGACTGGGAAATTGGTCTGCAAATATTAACATATATAGCTAATGTTGCAGCTCACCCACACATCTACTGCTGATCATGGGAGATTGGATGTTCTAAACAGATTTTGACATCAGAATTTAGTGTCTAAATCAGCCTGATATTTATATCAATTCCCAAAATCAGGAGAAACTTATCTTTAGTTTGATTTAATGTTTTCCCCATAATTATCCTGGGAGGAAAATATAGGAAAACCCAAATGAAGCCTGATATTGTCATGGAACACAGGTGCCATAGAAACCATGGCCTTCTTTATTGTCAGCTTTACAGGGATATTTGTCATCAGTTGATTATTCCTCTTGGATTTAAATTTCCAGGGCATTCTCATAATTTTTGTTTGCATTATCCTTTAAACAAGATAATTTTTATTTCTCTAAAAGTATCAAAATCCTGCTGCATTATGTATATGCTTTGCAAATGGTTGCTGATAATTGTTATTGTGAGGGGATATTTTGTTTTATTTCTTTTCTTGAATGTATTTTTATTGGTCAATGACTGAATAATAAATAAAATTTCTGGAACCAAGATTGGCATGGACAAGAACAAATAAACAGAAATGTAATATTGCTTGAATGCTTTTGGGTTGGGAAAATCATTCACCTAATAAAAGCGTGCGTCAGTTTTCAAGTTATTCTTCCTCTGAAGAATCAAGTAAGCAATTTGGATTTGCTTCAGCACTTTTAAAGGAACAGCAAGTAAATTCAGGAGTTGTGTTAACTTTGTTGTCTCTGTTGTCCAACTGAAGAAAAGTCAACCTCCCCACAATACCACTAGAGTGAGTTACTGCAATGTATTTTTTAATGGGCCAAATTTAAGAACTGTTCATAAATTTCACCCAGTATGTAATATAGTTGTAGGAACAGTGGGATAGGCTAAGGCTTTGTGTCATGTTACATCAGTTCAGAGAGCAGCATACATTTTTGGTTGTGGTTTTCAAGTCCTGAACAGTTTTAACATGAGATTATGTAAAGAATAATCTATAGCAGTATAAATCTGTCCAAGTGTACATTCAGTGTGGAATTACTGCTTGTTGGTCTGACAGTAAGAGAATATTGCATTAATATGTAGTACAACAAATCGGGCTTCACATTTTTGGAACTCTTACCTAAGATATGCACGCGCCCTTTTCATTTTAATTTGCTGCTGCTTAGTATTTTCTTTTCATGCAAGAAAAATGATTAATTGGTATAGTTTTTTAAAAAAATATTTGATTCAAAAAGCTTTACTGATTAGAGTGAATGATACGCAAGTAATTCTGAGAATTGAAAATAAGGGATCATTCTGCAATATTTTTGTAATCATATTTTTAAAAAAATCATCTTGAAAATAGTGAGAATCAAAAGTATTAATTTGTTTTTCTTTTTAGATAAATAGCTATTGTGTTAGATATAAGAATAAACTGATCAGATAATTTATTAAAAAGTGGATATAACTTCAGTTGCTTTGAAGCGACTACTTTTAAAATTAATATGAAACATAAGAACTATTCAGTTGGAGACATTGAAGTTCCATAAACTATGTTTGGATTTACAGTTAAACCTGAATGAAATAATGAGCGATTAAATTAACTGGAAGACATTTTCAAAATTGCAATATTGGTGCTGTTAACATTTCTGCTTTTTGTTGTGCAGGAATCCAGTTTCTGTTATTTCCAGTTCAGAAGATTGTAGCAAAGCTTCTTAAAATTGCCAGATCATTAATCTGAAAAGTATACTATTACTTTTCTTCTATTGCTATAATATTGTAAATATTAGTCCTGAGTACCTTGTCTTACTTAAATGTATTAATCTTGACTATTGAGCAAATGCTTTTTCTTTGGTCAAGTATGGGTACTTTGATTTTGTGTGCTGAAGAATGAAGGTTAAGTAAAAAGTTTTGATAAATTGTCAGGTATTGGAGTTGTTTATATGTCATCTACCTGTTAATTATTTCCATGTGCACATATGGCTGCTGTAGGAAAAGAAATGCTTCATGGTTTTAAACTGAAACTATTCCTGAGTTTGTCTTGGCACTAACCTGAGCTTAAAGCAGTCTCTTATGGTGTGCTGACACATGGAGTTGCTTAGATATATTAAACATTTTCTGTTGTTTGGCAAGTGATACATCAGCTTTTGTTCACATAAGTCATGTAAAGATCACGCATTGCAGGAGCTGACAGTTTGAGACAGGAAAGATAGGGGCTGCATAAGGATAAAAAACAATTTTACTACCCTACAGTTTTTTCCATTAGAGTACAGAGGGTTGTAAACTTTACCTTATATAATGGAAAAGTACCTCTTAAAGCCAGTCATTGTTGTATTGCAGTTATGAAATGAGAATAAGAACAAATATTTAAATGTTTCAAAAGACGCGTTAAAATAAGATTTTCTATATTAATACTAAAAATGAAAGTCCTAACCCATGGGCTATTTAAGCACTTTCTTGATGGGAATTGAAAAACAGTTCTGAGCAATATAATTTACGTAAGGCCAAGTTTTGTTACAGTCCATTAGCTTCAACTAAGGAATCCTTGGGTAGGAATTAATCTCTCTCTCCAACTTCTGATGTGTCTGATTTTGCACTCTGGAACTTTACTGCTTTTAGAGCATTCTCTAAAAAACATTTCTGTATTTGTGGTAGGAAGCAGAGAGATTTGGGGTATGAACGTAAATCATCTCATGGGAAAGTGAGTGAATATGTATGATTATTGCATTTGTTCACAAATGCCAGTGTTGTGCCATTGTGAGTTTCTGTCCCATCATCTTAAATATAATACGTGTAATTCTGGACTTACAGCCACAGTTAGACTGGAATTTTTATGGCTGATCAATATGGTCATTAAGCGAATCATCACATAACCAAAACGATTTTATGACCTTTTAAAACCATGATTGTAAAGCAAATCACATGGTAGTTATGCAAATCACATGGTGGTTAAGCAAATCCAGCTTTCCCCATCGCTTATTGGAAGCCAGCTGGGGAAGCCCTTATCACCTCACGGCTGGATTACTGCAATGCGCTCTACATGGGGCTACCCTTGAAGAGTGTCCGGCGACTGCAATTGGTGCAAAATGCAGCTGCGCGAGCTGTGGTGGGTGTACCCAGATGCACCCACGTAACACCAATTCTCCGCCAGCTGCATTGGTTGCCCATTAGTCTCCGGATCCAATTCAAGGTGTTGGTCGTTACCTTTAAAGCCCTACATGGCTCAGGGCTTCGGGACCGCATCCTGCCGCATACCTCCCTACGACCGGTTAGGTCCCACAGAGTGGGTCTCCTCCAGGTCCCATCGACCAAGCAATGCCGGTTGGCGGGGCCGAGGGGGAGAGCCTTCTCTGTGGGAGCCCCCTCCCTTTGGAACCAACTCCCTCCAGAGATCAGGATTATCCCCACCCTGCTGGCCTTCCGTAAAGCAATAAAAACTTGGCTCTTCCGGCAGGCAGGGTATGAATGAAAGTTTTTTAAATGGATAGTATTTTAATATGGCTCTTTTTAAAAATTGTTTTACTTTTATATGTTTCTATATCTGCTGTGAGCCGCCCAGAGTCCCCCGGGAGTTGGGCGGCATAGAAATTTTAATAAATAAAATAAAAAAATAAAAAAATAAAGTTGCAAATTGCAAGCGCATGACTGTAGAACGCTGCAACTGTTGTAAATGAGAGATGGTTGCCAAGCACCCAAATTGCAGTCATGTGATTAGGGATAGCGCAGTGCTTTTAACTTCAAGGTCAAGCCATAAGTCACAAAGTGCAACTGTAACTCCAAACCATTGTTAAACAAATGGTCATAAGTCAAGGACCACCTATATGGGCAATGGACAGGATATGGAATTTTCAGGAAGCCTTTTGATGCTTTCACAAAACTGGAAGGTATAGATAAGCCAGAGGAAATTGCAAAATCCCAGGCTGGCCAGCAGATAAGTGGCTGCTAAATATTGCGGAAGGTGCAAAGGGGTCCACGAGAAGCACAGGTGGCACAGGACAGTTGGAGGGTGTGTAAGGACATGGGGACAGTCAGGAAAGGTGTGGAATGGATGAGGGAGGTCAGGATGGATGCCTAAAGGAGGTTGTGAGGGAACCCTCAGAGAGAGGTGGGGAGGAGAGCACAAGTGGCAGCATGGTATGAGTCCAGAAGGGCTGAGGGAGAATGTGCAGGTAGGGGAGACCTACCTAGAGACTTGTGACATTTCCTGCTGGTTTCCTCATTGATTTTCTTGAGACATTGGCAAATTGCAATCATGTAATTGCTGGATGCTGCAGGCTGGTCATAATTCTGAGCCAGTTTCCAAGTACCAAGATCATGATCACGTGACCACAGGGGTGGTGGGAAGACCGGAACTCTGAGGAACCAGACATAACCATCATTTGCTCAGCGCTATCGTAACGCAAAGTGGATCAACTTGCAAACAGTGCTTTGATCAGACCATGAAACGTTTTGAATAAAAAGGAGGCGGAAAATTATCTCAAGACAGTTCGTGGGATTTTTTTCTAATTGCAAATACTTATACAAATACATTCTAGAATAATGTCCGTGCCTATCAATATACAGACCCAAAATTGGTATATTTATTTATGAGTATCCCATCTTTATTATTTTTATAAGCAAGTCAAGGTGGAAAACATACCTAATACTTCTTCCTATTCTCCCCATAACAATAGCCATGTGAGGTGGATTGGGATAAGAGAGACTTGACTGCCTTGACATGACAGCTGGTTTTCATGCCTAAAGTGGGACTAGAACTCACAGTCTCCCAGTTTCTAAGTCAGCATCCTAATCCCTATACCCGTGGTGGCGAACCTATGGCACGCGTGCCACAGGTGGCATGCGGAGCCATAGCGGACGGCACGCGAGCGTTGCCCACCGGCAAACCGGAAGTGCAGAAAAACGCATTTCCGGTTTGCCGGTGAGCTGTTTTTTGCACTCTGGAGGGTTCAGGGAAGCTCCCTGAAGCCCCGGAATGCAAAAAACTACAAAATGGACAAACCGGAAGTGCGGGAAAACGCACTTCCGGTTTGCCCGTTTCGTCGTTTTTTACCGGCCCAGTAAAGGGGTGTGGGTGGGGGTGTGTGCGCATGCGCCGGGGGCAGCATGGGGGGTGTTGTGCGCATGCGTGGGGGGGAGGGAATGGGTGTGGGCACGCGAGAGCGCGCTAGCGCGCGCAACCCCCCCTTTTTGGCACGCGAACCTAAAAAGGTTCGCCATCACTGCCCTATACCATATTGGCTTTCTTGGTTGCTGGCTGAAGAGAGATAAATCTTTTTCTGATTTCTCTAATATGTTCCTTGCTTTGTGTTTAATATGGCAAGTATGGAAGAATTGTGTGGTGGGACCAAAAGAACATGTGTAGGTTTAACTCCACAAGTGTCTCTGAAGTCTATTTCTATATAGTCCGTGCAATGCAGCATTCACTTGGCTTGAAAAATTTATTTTTATTATGAAATGTACTGCTTCCCATCTCACTATCCAAAGCAACTTTGATAAATAGAACATATTGCAGTGAATGGATTGACTTGAAGGGTTAAAGTTGCCAATTCCTGTTTATACCAGTGCTTCTTCAACTGGGAAGTACCTATATTTTAGTAATAGTTTAGGGCCCAATCAATTTTTACATCTGTTGGGATTTGGGAAATAGTGACTTCTATAGGCTTGCTGAAAGAATGATGCCATATATTTGGAAAACATCGGATTTATATGTGTGTTGCTCTTATGGTTCTAGGTTTTTTTTTTTTTTTTGAGCTGACAGTTGTAACAGTGTACGGGAGAAAAGATTGGTTAGAAATTGGCCAGAGTGCTAATGGGATGTCAGTTTATTAAGTACAGATACACAGTTATTAATTTTCCAAGTTTAAAATTCCAATTTCACATAAAATAGCCGTGGTTGTAAAATTTGCCAGATTATTGCTTTCTTTTACGATTATACTACTCGGGAGAACTTGAAAGTCTGCAAGTGAAGAAAGTTGTTTGGCTACCTGCAGTACAAGGAATTTCATGCCCTGTTTAATGCAGGCGATCTTAGAACGAGATATCGCACACACTTCACCAACTCCATCGTCTTCTGATGTGATCAAATATCCTTTAGTAGTGCAAGATAAAGATCAGCGCATGCTGGAAAAGCGTATAATGTTTCCACTGGTAGGAAGCTTAGGAGTCTGAATAGCTCCTGTTGTGTGGGAATACCGCGGTTTACAAATACAGCAGGAGGGACTAGAAAGTCTTAATTCCAGATCATTTGAGGGAGGGCTGTGTATTTTTGAAGGAAGAGCATTCAGAGGTGAAAAGAAAAGAACCTTCTCATGGCAGTGAGCTGTCTTCTCAGCTGCTACAGATGAAGAAGTTTGTTTTAAAAGAGGGTATAGGGTAAGGGTAGAGAATCAGCAATGGCATGTGCCCCAGATTGCTAGGGCATGCCTTTTGTTTACCTGTTATGAAGCTAACTTAGAATTTAAGTAGCTGTGATAACAGTTGAAATGTTCTTAGAGTTGTTATACTGCCAGGAATCGTGTGCGTAATATTGGCTACCTTTTTCCTGCGGTTATTGCAATATGCAGAGGCTGCTTCAGCAAATCCAGATTTCTGCTTTGAGATTATGGAACGTTGCTTCCAAAAGGTTCTTTAGCGCAGAAAGACAACAAAAAAATATCTCTTGGAAACCTGGAAGTTTGGTCATCCCCAGTGACTCTCTCAGCATGAGACAAAATGCATAAATGTTCGGCTGAACAACTCTGGGGTTCTTCAATGGTTGTAATTATCAGAACCTGGACCATCACTTACGATGCATACAGTTTGAGCATATAAGTTTTAAAACATAACGCCAAAGCAAGAAAAGCTATTTAAATCTCTCCGTAGGATGTCATCGTGTATGAATCTCTGTGAAAATTCCTGTCATGCAGTTGCTCAGCGATGCAGTTTTTTGGTCATTAAAATAATAATTTGCAGAATCAAATTACCTGTTTCTCAAAAACCCAAGAGGGGGATCTACGAGCACATAATCCTCTGTCAATCTTAACCTATAGGCAGCCCGAAAACGTAAGATTGCCATTCGGAAAGCCCAGGGGAAAAACACTGAAGCCATCCGAGAGCTGAATGAGTATTTGGAACAGTGAGTGTTTTATAAGCATATGCCTTGTGTTTCGTTAATCCTAATCTCTTTTTTAATTAAAAAGGCATTTACATTTGATTTCTTTCTTTGCCTCCTTGCTGTTCATTTTATGGAATCTATTTTTAACTCTTTTCTCCACCTTCCTTTGTTCAGATTTGTTGGGGACCAGGAAGCCTGGCATGAGCTGGCAGAGCTTTACATCAATGAACACGAGTAAGTTGCTTGCAAAACCTAATTCATAAAAGGCTGAGAAGGGTGGGGGGTTTTTGCATACAAAAAAGGATTGCTTTCTTAAAGCGATTATTGGAAGATTCTTAATTTTATTCCAGTAAAATAAATAGCACACATACTATTTTTCCCAGGGGCCATTCTTCCCCCTGTTTTATAAATAGGAAGAAGGTTTTAAGTTTTTTATTAGAATGCATTTTTATGGACTTGTCAAGCACATTTTATTTAAGCTGACATATTTTTGGTAGCTTGGTTACAGGCATTTAATTAATTTTGCCTGATGTAAATACTGATCTGCTAAATTCAGTAAAGGGCATGCATGAACTGCATTTAAATTTTTATCACTCTTCTCTGATATGATTTGCAACAGAGACGAATGTTTTCTAAACAATAAATAAATTGACATTAAAATAAGATTGTTGTCTCTTGGATAAATAACAGCTTGCACTCAAGAATGTTGGCACTTTTCTATTGGATCTTGAATGTTGTTGTTCAGTTTTTATTGCTTCAGTGGCGAGGGGAAATCCCAGCATGAGCGGATTAGTATACAGCTGTAGTTCAGTTTTTTAAAATATATGGCATTAATTCTAACCTTCATTCCAAAAGCAAATTATTGTGTTTCTTTTCTCTCTCTCTAGTTTTACTTTTTTTAGCTCAAATCTTATGGTGGTGTTGCTTTCCATGCATATTTCAAGGAATAAGAAAGTAATGAGAAAAGTAACTGTTTTTATTGAGTTACCAAAAATAACTTTATTTTTTTAAGAACATAGCTTTTGTTGAGTAGTCCATGGACCTCAATGGGTAATTTTAGTTTAGATTGATTGATTTATCTATCTGTTTGTTTGTTTGTTTGTTTGTTTTTATTTATTTATTTGAATTTGTACTCTGCCCTATCAAAGCGACTTATACATTGCTCTCAGTGTATTAACAATATAAGTGAAAAATAATGTATAATAATTTATAATTAAGGGAGTCAGAAACAAAATATTATTGTCTTATTATTAGCGTCTTGTGGCATATTTCATTAACACCTTTATTATGACATACTCTGATATGGACTGTGTCCTACTTTATCAGAAGCATGAATAAAACTGGCAGGTGACAATTCAAAATACACATTTATATAGATTTAATAGCAAGCATAAACTGGCGTATTGATAAAATTAGACATTAAAAGTATCCAAAAATTTGAAAAGAAGTCAAATATTTTCACAAAATCCACAAAGAATACATCTTCTATGTATTTCCTTTTTGGTAAAAATGTTAAATAAAACAGCTTTAATAAAAGTTACAGTTACATAAAAACATAATGGTTGCATGTATTAAATTACAAATAAAGTGAACTAAAAAGGTAGAGGACAAGGGATGCATGTGGAATTTTGTGGAGGAAATGGGTTGTCAGAATAATTAGTATTCGATAGAGGGAGAATATTTGTAACTTGGTAGAAATAAGGGCTCTTTGGTGCTCTCTGAACTTGGTTGTTATTTTGCAGACATTTCACTACTCAAACTAGGGAACATGAGTAGTGCCCTGTTGATGTTACCTAGTTTTGGGTAGTGAAACATCTGCAAGAAAGCAACCAAGCTCAGCGAGCAGCAAAGACCCCTGGAATCAGTATTTCCTATTTTTCATTGACTCCTCCCCAAGCCAGATTACAAGAAGTAGCACAGAAAAACTTATGAATTTTTAGGGTTCAGTAAATGCAACACAAGGGGTTAAAGATGTATTAAGGTCTACAAATGAAATTCTGATTACTGTAGAATATAGTTATCAAGTTGCCTTAAACAAGCAAACAAGGCTTTTGGTGGGTTTGTTATATTATTACGGCAGTTTCTTTGTTTGCATTTGTTTTTTAGGTGTGGTTTTATAGGATAGACTGAAGTCTGATTTTGTAATAAAAGTTGTGGCTTTTGTTCTGGTTTTTTGTGGGTTTGGAACACATGTTTGGTAGTAAATCTGAAGCAACTAAGCATGGACTCTCTCTTGCTATCGTATGTTGGAAAGTTGTGGAGAAGGTGGTGGTGACTCAGCTTCTGCAGCTCCTGGATGAAACAGATCATCTAGATCCTTATCAGTCGGGCTTCAGGCGCGGCTACAGTACAGAAACTGCCTTGGTCGCCCTGATGGATGATCTCTGGCGGGCCCGGGATGCGGGGCGCTCCTCCATCCTGGTGCTACTTGACCTCTCAGCGGCTTTCGATACCATCGACCATGGTATCCTTCTGCATCGGCTCGGCGAGTTGGGAGTGGGAGGCACCGTCTTACGGTGGTTCTCCTCTTATCTCGCCGATCGGATGCAGTCGGTGTTGGCAGGAGGGCAGAGATCGCCCCCTAGGCCCCTATTATGTGGGGTGCCCCAGGGGTCGGTTCTCTCGCCCATCCTGTTTAACATCTACATGAAACCGTTGGGTGAGATCATCCGCAGACATGGGGTGTGTTTCCACCAGTACGCTGATGACACCCAGCTGTACATCACCACCCCGTCTGACTTCAGGGAGGCAGTGGATGTAATGTGCCGATGCCTGGACGACGTTAAGATCTGGATGGGGAGGAACAGACTCAGACTTAATCCCGACAAGACTGAGTGGCTGTGGATATTGCCTCCTAAGGTTCATGACAACTATCCCTCCTTGGTCTTTGAGGGTGCGAAACTGACCCCCTCAGACCAGGCCCGCAACTTGGGGGTCCTCCTAGATCCACAGCTAAAATTGGACCACCATCTTTCTGCTGTGGCTAGGGAGGCCTTTGCACAGGTTCGCCTAGTGCACCAGTTGCGGCCATACTTGGAGAAGGAGGCTCTACTCACGGTCACTCATGCCCTTGTCACCTCGCGTTTGGACTACTGCAATGCGCTCTACATGGGGCTACCCTTGAAGAGTATCCGGAGACTTCAGTTGGTGCAAAATGCGGCTGCGCGTGCTGTGGTGGGTGTGCCAAGGTACACCCACGTGACACTGATACTCCGCCAGCTGCATTGGTTGCCCATCGGTCTCCGGGTCCAATTCAAGGTGTTGATCACCATCTTTAAAGCCCTTCATGGCTTAGGACCAGGATATCTTCGGGACCGCATTCTGCCTCATACTTCCCTCCGACCGGTTAGGGCCCACAGAGTTGGCCTCCTCCAGGTCCCGTCGGCCAAGCAATGCCGGCTGGCGGGCCCTAGGGGGAGAGCCTTCTCTGTGGCCGGCCCCGTGCTCTGGAACCAACTACCCCCAGAGACCCGGACCATCCCTACTCTGCTGGCCTTCCGAAAAGCCGTGAAGACATGGCTCTTCCTGCAGGTGGGGGGGACAGCTTAATTCCACCTGGGCCTACCCCCCAAGTATGTATGTGCTGAATGGATGTTGCTGTTTTAAATAACCGTTTTAAATTTTGTATTTGTTTTTAATTCTTTGTAATTTTGTTTATTCTTGTATTTTTCCTTGTTGTACGCCGCCCTGAGTCCCTCGGGAGTTGGGCGGCATATAAGAATAACAAAATAAATAAATAAATAAATAAGTCAATTGCCACAGATCTTGAAAGCTTGTAGAAGCTGGGTATATTTTATAAAAAGCATGTGTTTGAAAGATGTCTATTTAAATCTTCAAAAAACATCAGTTTAGTGACATTATTGATCATATTTAGCTTACATGAGTAAACTACTATAATGAAGCATCACTTAAAACCACATTGTATATGAAAGCACTATGTACCAAGCAGCACTTTTCATTTTTTTATAACTTTGAGAATTGAGAAATGTGGTACTTACAATCCTGAAAAATTTCCCTTCCTTTTGCTAAACAGAACTTACAATTGAAATCTTCAGTAATATTCTGAACTGCAGATGCTCCAAGGAGTAATATATTTTTTTGTGGATAAGATTTGGTCAATCCAATCCAATCCAATCTAAACTTATCCACTTTGCAAAATCTTCCTCACAGAAATTTCTTTGTCATTTAAATTGCATTTAATGCTTTCTTCTTTTGCCTGTCCTATAAAAATGATCTATTTTTGTTCAAATAATTTTGACATTGTTTTCATCCTCACACCAGTACTATAATAAACACCCAAAACTTTACCTTTCTTTTGTCTTCAGTTATGCAAAGGCTGCCTTTTGCCTGGAGGAACTCATGATGACTAATCCTCACAACCACTTGTATTGCCAACAGTTTGCAGAGGTGAGTATTTTAGAATATTGGGAGCAGTTTGTACTTGTCCAAAAGGAATGGTCAGGTGGCAAGATACACTGTCTTCATAACCTGTTTGTCCTCTCCTGTGGCTACCCATTCAATTTCTCCTACGATGATTTTCCATCCTGTTCCTCCTCTCTTGTTTCCTAGTTCAGAAGTCCTCCTTTTTTAATGAGGATATCTTTATAAAGTTTTTTTAATAATACATTTACATTATTTTTTTCAATCTTAAATTTTAATTAAGTTTTTAATCTTTTAATTTGTTATAATTTGTAAAAGGAAAGCCCATGAAAACATACCTTTCTTGTATATTAAACCAAACTAATCTTATATATTTGTGTTATGCAGTACAATAAAACTACTAATAACTGGAGTGAGTTTATTTAATTAAAGGTAAAAATAAGAGGCAAAATGAAAACTGGTAAATACAGGTTAAAATTACTAGCTAGCTTTTCAGATGGATCCCCGACAATGCCTGAATACCTAGCATCAACTAGTTTCAACTATCTCACCTGGTAAAAATTTCTTTGTAGGGAGGAAAATTGTGTAACTTTTCCATGTATGTAATACATGATAAATTATATATTGTTTTAAAATTGACATCTTTAGAAAGTCTATTAAAATAAACATTTAATTTACAGGTTAAATATACTCAAGGAGGGCTTGAGAACCTTGAGCTTTCCCGAAAATATTTTGCACAGGCATTGAAACTAAATAACCGAAACATGAGAGCATTGTTTGGTCTTTACATGGTAAGTCCAGAAAGCACTGTATTTTTGTTCAAAAAACGATTCGCCTTGTTATTTAAATTTGGAAAAGGAAGGTAGAAAAGTTGACCTTTTCCAAAGTTACTAATAGAAAAGAGGAAAGATTTTTAAGATCTATTGTGAAAAAGCCTGGATTGACTCAGTTCTTCTCTACTGATATGTAGATTTACTTAGCATTAGCAGCATTTATATTTTCTATGCATTTTGTTATTATTTGGCCAGTACCAGCACTGAATTGTGGTGATGCCATAATCACACTATAAAATTTAAAGTGGAACTTAAGAGTTATATTTATTAATTTATTCTACAATACAGTATATGCAGATTTTCTGATAAATTAGTTTGTCTTAAACTAAGCTGTTGGAAAGATGACTGAATAGCTTTGACTTCCAAATGTCTTTTCAGCTATGAAACAGCTAACCTATTTTGCAAGAATATATCTTCTCTTAAAAAACATAAATCCTGTTGCATTGTAGTAATACAGTGGGTATACACAGTGAAATAGATCTAGCCTGTTTCCCCCAAAATAAGACATCCCCTTAGATGGAAGAAGGGGAAGTAGGAAGAGGGGAGAGAAGGAGGAAGAAAGTAGAAGAAGGGGAGAAGGATAGAAGGAAGGGTGTGATTGGATTTGATATGGTAGGACAGATAGGCAATTTAGTAATGATGTTAGAATATTGTATTTGAATTTTGGGTACTGGGTATATAATATAAAACTTATGCAAATTTTTGATAATACACTATGGCAGTGTTTCTCAACCTTGGCAGTTTGAAGATGTGTGGACTTCAACTCCCAGAATTCCCCAGCCAGCGTTGCTGGCTGGGGAATTCTGGGAGTTGAAGTCCACACATCTTCAAACTGCCAAGGTTGAGAAACACTGCACTATGGTATATGTATTGATGCTTATATGAAGAATGTGAAAAAATAAAAAACGTTTTGAAAAAAAAAAGACATCACCTGATAATAAGCCCAATCGGGCTTTTGCGTGCATGGCAATAAGGCTAAGCGCTTATTTCAGGGTTCAAAAAAATAATAAGACAGGGTCTTATTTTCATGGAAACACGGGTATACTTGTGATGTTGTTTACAGGTACTCCTTGACTTATCACCATAATTGGGACCGGAAATCTGTCATGAGTCATTTCGGTCATAAGTCAATGCACCGATGTGATCCAAAGTAATTCGGTTGATGCTTTTAGCCCTTGTGAACCATTGAGAGTCACTTGGCAAGTGAGCAACCATATAATAAATAAATACCTTTGTTTCAGAAGTTGTTCCATGATATGGGGGACTTTCCAATCTACACTGTTTTCAAACTAGAAATTCAAAGAAATTCAGAAGCTAGTTTTTTGTATTTTGGTGGACAAATCTACCATATCTCTGATTTTTGTCCAACAAAATCAAAATACTTATTTATTGATTCTGAATTCTGATTTAAAAAGTATTAGTTTTTCAGCATAGATCATAGGACAAGGTACATCTCAATCCATTTGGTTACACATTTTCACTGTAATGTTTTAACCATTTTTCATATGTACACTATATTTTAGTTTAACTGTCAAAAATTGTTTCCTGATTTGTTTCCTGTTGTACTTCTAGTCTGCCAGCCATATTGCCTCCAATACCAAGGCCAGTGCAAAAGTTAAAAAGGATAATATGAAATATGCTAGTTGGGCTGCAAACCAAATCAATAGAGCTTACCAGGTGAGTGTTTTGTTAAACTCAATAATTTTTTAAATAATATATTAGTTTTTAAAGCTTGATGGTGCAGAAAAGGAAATGATCATAAAAAGCCACTCACATGCATATTTGGGTGATGACCTATATAATGCAGTTTTTAAAAACCATTCTTCAAGGTTGACTCAGCCTTCCATCCTTCCGAGGTGGGTAAAATGAGGACCCAGATTGTTGGAGGCAATATGCTGACTCTAAACCGCTTAAAGAGGTCTGTAAAAAGCACACTTGAAGTGGTATATAAATCTAATTGCTATTGCTGTTGCTATTCTTGCGGAATCATCAATACACAATAGAAATTATTTAATTTCTGAATATGTGAATGTTATTTTGTTAGCACAGGGACGTACTGAACAGGTACAAAATATCCATCCTACCTGTTTTTTATGGGTTTTTTTTCCAGCATTGCATCATTAGAAATCATTTTTTCCACATATCATGAGACACAAACCTATTTGCTAACTCTTAACTTTCCTTTATTAAATGTATCCAATAGGCTTTATCAGTTTATTTGTTATATTGTTGTATTTACTGTATTTATCTTTTGTCTTGGGTGTGTATCTTAATCTTATCTACATTAATTCTGTAGGCAGAGAGACAATGAACTGGTCCAAACGTTACCCAGTGAGCTCCCCAGTTCAGTCCATTGCCCTGATGTATTTTTGTCTTAAAACCCTGACTAGAATCTTTGATTAATTAGGTTTGGATATTTGTAAATAGATTAATTAGGTTTGGATATTTGTAAATAGAAAATTATTAAGACCATATATTGTGAACCTAACACTGTGTTCAAGCAATCAAAATGGCATTTCTGTATATGGAAATCACCAGATGGAGTATATAAAAATCAAATTGCCTATATTATTGTTAAAAGGAGACAAAGGAGCACAGTTATATTATCAAAGGCATGGCCAGGTGCTGACTGTGGAACAGATTACGAACTGTTTAGATGCAGTTTCCAAGTTAAGCTAAAGAAGAAAGCCAGTCAGTTTCCACAATATGATCTTGAACATATGCCCACCATTTTCAAGAAGAACATTGGGAATTGCTTTGAAGTCCTGAAGCTCACTAATAGAAAATTGGAGGAATGATGGAATGAACTTAAAGAAGCTGCGTGGGATAAATGTAAAAAGAATCTGCCAGCAGGGAAGAAAGAAAAAAAGCTAACTGGATATAAGAATAAACTCTGGAAAATTGCAAAGAAGAGTAGACAAGAAAGACAAAAACTCAGAAAAAGACTTAAAAATTTTAAAACAGTTCTTAGAAGAGACAAGAACCGTTATTATAACAACATCTATAAAGGCAGTGATGATACCGATAGAAGAAAATATTTGAAGATGGAAACAGACCTAGAAAAATAAGGAAAGAACTCTCAACTCAGAAGGGGGTTGCAACTTGAATTGGTAGGGTAAAGTACACAGATAGATAGATAACCAATTCAAAGGAGATCAAATAAAGGTGAAAGCAGTGTACTGTAATACTGTACAGTAGATATGCCAACATCCAAAATATATTAGAAGATGTTCCCTTCTTATAAGAATCTCTGGTACTAGCAGTTAAAGTTATATCAACACTGCAGTCATTACCACTACCCATGGAAATATGGCAAGCATCAGAAGAACCAGTAAAATTTCTAAGCAAGCTATGTTACCTTATCTGGAGAACAACAGAGTGGCCAATAAATTGAAGAAAGTCAATTTACATTCAAATACCAAAAAAGAGAGACTTAACGGGGTGTGCAAACTATTGTACAATATTTTTAACTTCACAGGCTAGCTAAATAATGCTTAGTATCATCCAACACAGATTACAGCCTTACATAGAAAAAGATATTAGATATTCAACCTGATTTTAGAAAAGGTGGAGGAAAACATGGAATTATTGCTGGTGCATGTTGGATTGAGAAAGCCAAACGATACCAAAAAGAAGTCACTATGTGTGCTTCATTGACTACCGAAAGGCATTCAACTGTGTAAATCACATCAGTCTATAAAAAGTGATCACAAAAATGGGAATTCCAGAATATCTCATTGTCCTCATGAGCAATTTATATACAGGCCAGTAAGCCATAGTAAGGATAGAACATGTCTAAACAGCCTGGCTTCAGATTAGCAAAGGAATGTAACAAATCTGTATACTCTCCACTTATTTATTCAACCTATTTTCCGAATGTATATTAAAGAAAACTGGATTGGAAAACGAAGAGAATTGTTTTATAATTGGAAAAAGAAACAATAATCTACATCAAGTTCAGTCAGAATTGAAGAAACTTCTCGGGTAAGAAGTGGAATGTCTTCAGGCAAAAACAAAGGAAGTCCAGTTGCTTTTTGAAAAAGCACCTTTGGGACCATAGACTAGCTCTTGACAGAACAGCCATGAGGCCTTGGAAAAGATATTCCAATGATGTGATGTGTCTATATCTACCAAGATCAGAATTGTGGCAAGCTATGGTATTTTCTGTAACACTCGGTGGAAGCAAAGGTTGGACTTCAAAGAAGCAGGATAGGAAGAATATTGACGCCTTTGAATTTTCATGTTGGAGAAGACTTCTAAATACTGTGAACAGACAAAAATAAATAAATAAAATCAATGGATCATCAAACAAATCAAGCCAGAGGTCTCACTCTGGACCCAAATAATCTGGCTCAAATTATCCTACTTTGAAGGCATTATATGAAAACAGTTTTATGGAGAAGACTCTAATGCTGAGAAAAGGAAAAGAAAGCGAAGAAGAGGACAAGCAACAAAATAAATTGTTGCAGAGACAGATTGTCATGGAGAAAATCTTTATGGTAATTGGTAATTGACAACAACTTGATAGCACATAATAAATTGTGAATAATGCATGGAATGCTTGTTTGATTGATTTCTAATGCCGCCTAGTTGTTGAATAAGTGAAGATGATTACGGTCCAGCATTCTTGGTTTTGAGAGCCTTAGCATCAGTATTTTGCACTCTGTACACAGTATTTGTTCATATTGAGTCACGGTGGCGCAGTGGTTAGAGTGCAGTACTGCAGGCTACTTCTGCTGACTGCGGGCTGACTGCAATTTGGCAGTTCAAATCTCACCGGCTCAAGGTTGACTCAGCCTTCCATCCTTCCGAGGTGGGTAAAATGAGCCAAATTGTTGGAGGCAATATGCTCACTCTATAAACCATTTAGAGAGGGCTGTAAAGCACTTTAAATCGGTATATAAATCTAAGTGCTATTGTTATAAATATCTTCAGTGGTTGGCATTGTTACCTCATTTAGTGTAGTAGTTTAGTTGGAAAGGTAAGAACATTATCATTGTTTATGAAATAGCGTATCGCTTTGGGCTAATTAGTTCATATTTAATTATTGACAATAGGTGCTCTGATTTTATGT
Organism: Diadophis punctatus similis; assembly: GCA_023053685.1. Classification (NCBI taxonomy): domain Eukaryota; kingdom Metazoa; phylum Chordata; class Lepidosauria; order Squamata; family Dipsadidae; genus Diadophis; species Diadophis punctatus. The sequence goes on from JALIGW010000003.1 coordinate 185,154,974, forward strand.
TAAAGGTTAAGTGCTAAGCACACAGTTTCATAATATGCAAATTAGTTTTCTTAGTGATAAAAGGTATCTATATGAAACTGACTTTAAAATAATATGAGCAATTTGTAAACCTGCTGCTGAAATTCAGTTCTGTAAAGTTAGATACTAAGAGTTCCTTATACTTTTAGTTTATTTCTAAACACAGCAGTACAAATTATAAAATGCAATTTATATTTTATAACTATATGGTCCAGTTCCAAAGCTATTGGGAAGTTATGTTGGAAGTGAATCAAAATTATCGTTAATTGGCTCCTCTTTCAGTTGATACTTACCAGAACAGTTGCATTGTTACTCAACTAAAATATACTTAAAACAAATGTCAGCATTTCTTTGTGAGTTCATGCATTTATGATATGTTGCATACTTCAGCTGTATTTTAACTGAAAAGTGACAGATACCATATCTAGCTAAAAACTGCAAGGGGAATTTAAATAGGTGGGATAAAATTACATAAATGAGAAATTGGCCTGAATATCAAGTTTACACCCTACCCTTATAAAAGATGCCATTATAAAAAACCTGCTGAACAATTACCAAACTTTGCTTGACCTGAGTGCACCATGTGATTTGCCTTGTCCATATGTATTTAAAGCTACTAAAAACCTAAAAACCCAGCAAATGGACTGAGAATTTAGGTATTGTTTCTTTGAAACATCTCTGTTGCTAAAGGTTGCCACCTTGTGAGCAGAGCAAAGAAGTATTCCTATTCGCCCCCTTTTTTAAGTAAGGAGGATAGAAAAGAACTGAAGTTTTAAGGAAGGAAGTAACTCCACCGATAATAGGTTAGATTTGTTAGATCCTGAATCATTTGTGTATGCACAGAAAAACGGTGTACAGTAGTGGTGAAAGCATCAAGATAGAAACTGGGAGGCCCTGAGTTCTAGGCACACCTTAGGCACAAAGTCAGCCAGGTAACCGTGGACCAGTAAGCTATCGGTGATGAGCAATTTACTGACCCCTAGCATCCTGGACATAAACTGTTTCAACTCCTACCCTCAAAAAGACGCTGCACACCAAGACAACTAGACACAAGAACAGTTTTTTCCTGAACGCCATCACTCTGCTAAATAAATAATTGCCTCACCACTGTCTAACTATTCACTATGGCTGCATTACTATTACTATTAGTCTTCTCATTGTTCCTATCACCCATCTCCTCCCATTTATAACTTGTTGCTTGTATCCTTACGATTTATATCAATATTGATTGTTTCCTGATTGCTTATTTATACCCTATGACAATCATTAAGAGCCGAGGTGGCGCAGTGGTTAAAGTGCAGCACTGCAGGCTACTTCAGCTGACTGCTAGTTCAGCTGTTCAAATCTCACCAGCTCAAGGTTGACTCAGCCTTCCATCCTTCTGAGGTCGATAAAATGAGGACCCAGATTGTTGGGGGCAATATGCTGAACTCTGTAAACCGCTTAGAGAGGGCTGTAAAGCACTATGAAGTGATATATAAGTCTAAGTGCTATTGCTATTAAGTGTTGTACCTCATGATTCTTGACAAATGTATCTTTTCTTTTATGTACACTGAGAGCATATGCACCAAAGACAAATTCCTTGTGTGTCCAATCACACTTGGACAATAAAGAATTCTTTTTTTAATTTTTTAAATTAATTTTCATATTTTACATATTACAATATTTGTAGACAAATCTGCCACCATTTATATATATATATCGCTACTATATTTATACAATTTATACATTATTTTATCATATTTTCTAATCCTGTGGACAATAAAGAATTCTATTCTATTCTATAGGAAGGAAAAAATGGCAAACCACTTCTGAGAAACCTTGCCGATAAAGCTGCAGGGATTTTTCCATGCAGCTGCCAGGATTCAAAAATTGACTTGATCACACAAAAAATTGTAATAGACGAGTCTCGTCATTAAATTAGAGCAAAGGTTTTATATAATTAAGTTGTCGAGCGATGCTGGGCTTAGGGCATCGCTCGCCACACTATATCTTAGAAAGCCGCAGACTATGGGAATCTGGGAGGGGGGATTGCATGAGGGAGTAAATGTAGACATAACACATTCTTACTAGATTTTCAAGGTCATCCTTTGTCCAGCACCTGTCCGGAAACTGGGAGGAGGAACGGCCACGCAGGCAGAAGATGAGTGGGCAACGTGACCTAGTTGGGGGTGTGGGACAAGGGTGCCAACTTCCTACTGGGTGGGAACCTGGGGAGAAAATCAGATTCGGGTTTCCCTTGAATGTGCCAACATGGCTTCAGCAATAAATTGGAACTTTGAGGAATACTTTGCCTTGGACTCTGATTTACACTTGAATGCTATTTGAAACCCTGACATTAGTGACATTAACGTGGTCACTAAAATGGGATGAGATGTTGGAATACCTAAATCTTTTTCTTTCTTTCTTTCTTTCTTTCTTTCTTTCTTTCTTTCTTTCTTTCTTTCTTTCTTTCTTTCTTTCTTTCTTTCTTTCTTTCTTTCTTTCTTTCTTTCTTTCTTTCTTTCTTTCTATAACTACTTTGTGACTTGGTTAACCATACATTTAAATTATAAATAGATTTTTTTATCCTTCACTGTATTAATTTATTAAAACATGCATAAAAATTTATGTTTAAAATTTTTAATTGCCTTTTTGTGTTGAGCTGGAACCAATTACTGTATTTTTCCATAGAAATATCATTTTGAACAGTGCATGTTTGAATAATCTGATCATTTCATAGGATTCCTTAACTGCACTAATCGAGACCTACCTTTACATTATAAGATATAGGTAGTCTTCAGCTTACAACCACAATAGGGAATGGAAAATTCACCAGTAAGCAGTACAGACATTAGGCGAGACGACATGGGACCATATTCAGTTTTACTATCCTTTTTCATTTAAGTGAGACATCATATATTTGCAACCTGCGACCTCCTTCCAGCTTCCTTATTGACTTGTTGAAAGCTTGCTGGGAAGGTCAGAAATGATGTTCCTATTACGACAGGATGCTGCAGTTGACAGAAATCCAGGCTGTGGTAGCTAAGCACTGGGCTCATGGTGTGACCAAGGGGACACTGCAATAGTCACAAGTGTGAGGCCCACTTTTAAGTGGCTTCTTTCCAGCACCATCATAACTTCAAACAGTCACTAGACAAATGGTTGAACTGAGCCACTCCTTTGGTAAGGCAGTATTTTACAGTACCAATTGCTGTAAGACGAGCAGGGTGTATCCTTCTACCCTCAAATCTTGCTTGTTGGCTCCTTAAAAATACTTTATTAGCTATTGCATAGTAGAATGTTGGATTATATAACCCTTGAACAGATCTTACAGGATAACTCTTACACTCATGAAGAGTTGATAATGATGGGCTGTTTTGCCAATGTTTCCTGTAATTTAATGAGATGTCGGAGCATTCTCAGATGTGTCTTTGTAGCCATATGGTATAGATTTAAAGCACACACAAACATCTCACCTAAAGAGCATGCCAAATTACAGAATTTATATAATTTAGAGGCATGTCTTCACCAGCCGTGAATACTAGTGGAACTGTATGAGAGAAAATGTATAGTTACAGTGGTATAATAAAACATAATGTAATAAACTAAAGTATAGCTGGGTAACTTATATTGAAGACTTCTCTGTGTCTGTTTGTATAGCACCAGAATAAAATACAGCATATTATTGTTTCAATCATGCCAATGCCATTCAGTGGAGCTTTTTAATACCTTATATTTCTTTTAATGTATTTAAAGATAGAATAAATCAAAGATTTCTGAATGCATTTTGGCAATCAGCTTTATTTTCCCTTAAACTGAAATGCACAGGATCTAGTCAATTTCTGAAAAGAGTAGAGTAACCTTTTGGTTTCCCATTTATTTTCTTTGAAATCTTAGGCTATAGAATCAAGATTCCTCAAGTTTAAAAAATATTCAGAAGGTCAAAAGCGGGTTAATAGTTTAATTTTGTTTCAAATGTAATATTACCTTTTGTCAATGGTTCATGAGATGTTTAATAAATTAATTATGAGTTAACAAACATACCAATCAGTCTGTTATTCAGGGCAACATTAATTAAAGAATATATAATGCTTATTAACATTTGAGAATATATTACAGTTACACAGACAAAATAAAATTCATTCATTCTCAGAAAATTGGGAGTAAAGTATGAATGCTATGATCACAGTCAATTTCTTGCCTTTTTTTTTTTACTGCCCCACTCTTCACCTCTGGTAATCAATTTAAAATGTTTAAACATTTTTAAATGTAGAGCTTAAAATTTATTCCTTTATAATCAAATTTTGCTGAAGTATATTTCAAATGAATTTTAAATAAATAACTAAGTAAGTAAGCAACCTTTTTGTAATTATTGAAACATATTAAAACTTTGACTATTGTACACTTTATTTACATGTGTTTTTTAAAAAATACTTTTTTGCTTTTGTTTTGCATAGTATGCTGGCCGTAGTAAGAAAGAGACCAAGTATTCATTGAAAGCTGTAGAAGACATGTTGGAGGCCCTACAGATCACTCAGTCATAAAGCTTAAGAAGGATGACCGGTGGTGATAGACCTTTTTCTCCAGCTCCATAACTGAAATTCTCTCCTCACAGACTTAACAGTTAATTTTAAATGCCTCATTATGTTAACAGTGGTTTCATGTCAGTAAAAGTTGCTACCTTGAATGATACGTTTTATAAAAAAATATAAGATTTCTATTTATTGCTTCTATGATGAAAAGTCACTGCAGTTAATAAAAAGAGTAAATTCTATTGAACATCAGTCTCTTCAGACCTGGCAGAGCAAATGTTTAAGCCATAACTTGATGTAAAAAATAAATTAAATGATAACGCAGGATTATTTATTTCACTTGTGGAAGTCTACAAGACTTGTGTAAAATAGAAGTCACCTATGGAACATGAACTATGGATCAGATTTAAAAGTTCACCACAATGATCAAGTAATATTCATCTGAATATTTTGTATTGCACAATACTATTAATATGACTGCAGCACTGATTCTTAAAATGGTAGAAAAATAGTAAGTGCTAGACTTTGAACATTATGGACTAAGTACTGCCTTTAAGTGAAGCCTTATTGGTGGTGTTACTTTCATGCTGCTGATTCTAACCTGTATCTGAAATGGCTCCTCCATTTGTTTAGATAAATGAAGACAATTTTTTAAAAAATATAAAGATAATTTATTAAGCTTGCATGCCACCCAATTCACAACAGTCAAAAGAAATCACAATAAAACAAATTAAAGATAAAAGATGGCAAGAGGTAAGAACAAAATGGAATTCAGTCATGCTGAACTGGCTTTAGTAGGCAATTTGCCTACTTGGATTCTCTTCAAAATTGACCAGTTCTAGAGATTTTATTATGCTCCTATCTGAAAATATGTAGAAAAATATACTCAAGGGGATGGTCAGACATTGAATTTCTTCCATGGCCTTACTAATGGATTCCTACTTTACAACAAATTGTGTTTATTATTGATTCTGTTGGTGGCCTTTCGGTGTAGAAGGGCTTTAGGGAGAATAAATAATGCTTTCTTTTCATTTGGAACTTTTCAAATATTGTGAAAAAGCATTTGTTTCCTTTCAGATTTTCTGAATACGTGCATAACTTAAATATGCTTTCTATGGAGGGAGAAAAGGGAAGTTATATGCAACGTGCTGGTGTGGAAAAGTAATCACTGCCTTAAATTCATAACTATTTAGCTACAATAACTACAACCACCCTTTTCCTATAACTTGCTTGCTGCGTAGGAATTTTTCCCCATTCCTCCACAGCAAACAGCTTTACCTCATTTTTAAAAATGCCTTTGTGCTTTCTCCACATTCTTTGTCCAAATGCCAATTTCCATGCAATAGGAACGTAGTTCAAAAGAATGAACATCTGAGAATGTCTCAAAATTGAGTTATTTCAAAATTGAGTTAATACACATAATAAGTTCCAAAATGGATCTGTTGTAGGACACTGCAAGCAGCTGTTTAAATTGAATAGTTTCATTGCATCTCTTAACTTGATGATTCTGTCGCTCAAGTCTTTCCTGTGTAAATCGAGTGAATGTGAAATGCTATTTTTGATTGAATAAATCTAAGATGTATTGAAGTGTTTGATATTGAATACCGTCAGGCGAAATGAGAATCCAGGCAAAGTAGGAATCTCTTAAGTCTTTATTCCATTCAGTCAGCATACATATAAATGTATTCATTACAACATAATTGATCAAAAGTAATTATGGGATGCTTGATTGTAAGATTCAATAATTACTTGTAACAAGTTAGGTATTTCTAAGGCTGGAACTGGAACTCAATTCGAAATAACAGTTTATTTAAAAAAGTGTTATTGTTTCATAGGGCCATTCAGTCATAAAGAATATTACATTGAACATATCCCAGGGTCTGTGAGTGAATTCTTGTCAAAGTGCAAAAACAGACATTTCCAAGTATGTTAAAGGACCACAGTTTTTTTCATCTGTGTCAGATAAAGTTCATTTGCCAAGCTGCATTCAGATTGAAGAGTCAAAAATTGTGTTTAAATTACAGTATATTTTAATTTTTCCCCACCTTTATTTTAGATGTAAACAATACTTGGATTAATAATAGATATTAGAGTATGTGTTTTAAACTTTTACTGTATCCATATTTATTCGACTGAGAACAAACAATAGAGATTGTTTTTTTAAAATGGATTAGAAATCAATTTGATATTTAAATTGACACATTAATTTTAATTAATTATAAGTAGTCCTTGTTTAGTGACTGATTCATTTAATGACCATTTCCAGTAATAATAATGATGAAAAAGTAACTTTGAGACAAGTTCTTGCATATTTATATATGCAAGAACTTGCATATATACCAAAGGCACTTTATAATGCCTTGGTAAGGCCACACTTGGAATACTGCATTCAGTTTTGGTCGCCACGATGTAAAAAGGATGTTGAGACTCTAGAAAGAGTGCAGAGAAGAGCAACAAAGATGATTAGGGGACTGGAGGCTAAAACATATGAAGAACGGTTGCAGCAACTGGATATGTCTAGCTTAATGAAAAGAAGGATCAGGGGAGACATAGCAGTGTTCCAATATCTCAGGGGTTGCCACAAAGAAGAGGGAGTCAAACTATTCTCCAAAGCACCTGAAGGTAGAACAAGAAGTAATGGGTGGAAACTAAACAAGGAGAGACGTAACTTAGAACTAAGGAGAAATTTCCTGACAGAACAATTAATCCGTGGAACAGCTTGCCTCCAGAAGTTGTGAATGCTCCAACACTGGAAGTTTTTAAGAAGATGTTGGATAACCATTTGTCTGAAGTGTAGGGTTTCCTGCCTAGGTAGGGGGTTGGACTAGAAGACCTCCAAGGTCCCTTCCAACTCTGTTGTTGTTACTATTATTAATTATTATTATTAATTATTATTATTATTATATACCCTCTGAGGGAGCTGGGCGGTTGACAAATATGAAATATAAATTTAAAAAAATATGACATCCGCAGGTCTAAAGCAAAGGAAAACTGAAATCAAGTGAAGCACAGTTGTGGCTTCACTTAGAGACCACTTCCCTTAGTTGACGGTCCCAATTGTGCTTGCTAAATGAGGATTACCTGTAAACCAAACATTTGTTCTTCAAATGTACTTTTCCAGGATTAATTGATACAATATAAGTGATGTGCTATTAACGGCAGATTTTAACTGCAAAAATGCATTAAGGCTGTTCCTGTTAACTTAATTTTCCCATAACACCCTTTCTAAATTCTCTATGTTGAGCTGAGGTTGTTATAACATCTGAACTTGGCACTTGTAGAGGGTAGGGGGATAGGAAAACTGCTTCAGAAAACTAATCACCAGTTTATTCCACACCCCATCTCTTTTCCTGTTTAAATCACATAGTTTGGGCATTTTGCTTTTTGAAATATGTTTCACTTGGCCCTGACTTCATGATGAGGGCTAGCTAAGGAAGGGAGAGGACTGTAGTGATGTATTGGCAAGATTTTAAGCTTTGACATAAATCATTAAAAAGGTATTTTCGGGCAGTATAAGGGGCAGGCCAGATTTTCTCGCCTGCAGAGAGAAAGGCTGGGTAGAGGTCTACAGGCTGGGTAGAGGTTAATTTTATCCGAGGGATTTGTCCTGCACATAATCAGTGGGCAGCTTGAATGAACATATATATATCAATAAATAAAAATGGCTGTTTCTCAATCAGTGTGGAATGGGCATTGGCATTCCGTATGATCTGCCTTTTACACTCAAAAGTTTTTGACAAGCCCCTCATTGGTTAAGCATTCATTACTTTGCTTCAACCGTATAAATAAAATATTTTGTTTGGAAAAATTGTAGAAACAAATTACAAAACATATAATTTTAGCCTATTAGTGACCAAGTTTTAAAAAATATTGTTTGTATATTATTGATTCATCAGACCTGACTCTTAATGCAAAGGGAACTGAACTGAAGAAAACCAATGAGATAAAAAAGCAGACTTGTTTTCTCCTTCAATAAACTTCTGCCCATTTAAAAAAATGTGGAAAAAAATGCATCACAAGCTATAGTCCAATTCCCTGCATACATCAAGATAAAAAGGTTCCAGTTCTTTAATGTACTTTATAACTAGGCTACCGTATTTTTGGAGTATAAGACGCACCTTTTTCCTCCCTAAAAGTGGCTGAAAATTTGGGTGCGTCTTATACTCTGAATGTAGCTTTTTCGGAGCTTTTTTTCCAGCCCTAACTAGGTGCTAAAGATCTTCCCAGCACTTACTGGCTTGCAGGCTCTTTCATTGTTACTCTCTCCGAAGAAGGTTTTTTTAAGTCCTAACCAGGGGATAAAATAATGTGCTGAAGCTGACCAGACTAAGGACGCTAGCCAGATGAATACCTGGTAGGCAGATTGTTTTCCCCTATTTTCCTCCCCCAAAACTAAGGTGCGTCTTATACTCCGGTGCGTCTTATACTCCGAAAAATACGGTAATTGTATAAAAGTCTACAAAAGTAATATATTAAATAAAACTCTTGAAATATTTTCTATCTTCCTAGAAATACTTAGCTGAGGTTTTGGGTTCTGATAAGGATATAATGAAGGAAGAATTCACTTAAATAGTGTTCCATCATTTGCACAATCTATCTTTTGGGTGGTTAATTCGATTTTGCCTCTGTTATCTCATATTGCTACAGAGCCTTAGACATTTTATTTCTCCCTTGGCACAATTGTCTTTGTGACCGCATTCATGCTTGCTGCGTGTTGTATTATAAGGCTACGTGGGCTTCAGACATTTTACAACGGAAGGATCAAAATCCCTAACTACATTTTCTTTCCTAGCGAGAATTTGCATTGCTTGAATTTCCCATCCACCCAAGAATATCACTGTGTCCTTTGCCATAAAGTGGTTTATATTGTAAGAGAAGATTTCGTAGTAATAAACTTTACAACTCAGAACTTGCAAGTTAGCAATGGCAGTATAATAATACTATTTGTGCAAGAGATGCACTGGCCCTAGTAGAACCAAAATTGCATGTATAATATTTGTATTAGAAATATGGGCTCTGCACTCCTGTTAATGAACCCCTAAAGAACAATTGAATTTTTACCAGCTGCATTGCATCGTTGGCACATGTTTGCCTTGTGCTCAACAGAAACATCCTGAATATTTAACACATCTTACTGCCAAGCCAGGTCTCCCCAGTCCTGTAGTCTGTGAAGTCACATAATTCAGCAGCAACTCATCCAATTATTGTTTAACTCCATCTCCTATTAGTCCTGGCCTTTTAATATTTCGTTCCCAAATAAAATAACACAGAGCGCTGAATGCACTCATTAACCACAGAATGTGGAATCGGCAATAAACGAATATCCAGGTATTATTGAAGTCCAACTACCATCATTTATAAGAATATTACTTTTATGAAGAAACTTTTTACTTCAATGTAATTGCAGGGTCTGTGTCTTTGTGTGATGGTGAATTTTTTGCCACTTACTCCAAAAGGCAAATGTATGCAGATTTGTAACATTCAATAGTATAACTATTCCAGCTAAAGTATTTTACAACTGCAGCTAAGTTTTTCCATTGTGCTGAGCTAAAGCATGGTTGGTTGGTTGGTTGGTTGGTTGGTTGGGTTGGGTTGGTTGTGGTTGGTTGGCTCTTAATTGTTGTGTGAAGCTCAGCAACTCAATAATTCCAGGTAAGCAAATCAGGATTTGCAATATGTTCCTAAATCATTGTGTACAATGTAAGGATAAAGAAGGGCTTTTCTGTCTTCACAAATCAAATGTGATGATTTTGATCAAGCAAAAATATATCTTGTAAATTAAAGTGGCATCTATCCAAGGGGGGGGGGGTTTGCAAAGAATGGCATATCTTGCAGTTGTCTTCATATAAGTGAGCATTGTCAGTATCTCACACCCTCACTGAAATTCTACAGATTATATTAGCTTAGATTTATCACACTTTCATGAACTTGTTCCTTGCTATTACTCATGTAATGAATAGAACAATTCACCAAGCAAGGAAATCTCCAAAATATAAATCTACCAGAAAGAAAATGTTAATGCAGGAACACTTGAAAAAGCTTTATATTTAGGCACTTTAAAAATTGTTATGACTTTGGTTAAACTTTAGCATCTCTCTCTGTGTCTCTCCCTCCCTCCCTCCCTCCCTCCCTCTCTCTCTCTCTCTCTCTCTCTCTCTCTCCCTTTTTCTCTTTGGAGGGGCAGCAATCATCTTGGGGTTAAATTTGGATTCATATATTAAACTTGTTTTCAAGTTTATTCACAAAGGGGCAATGTCCAATATACTATGATATATTTATAGTAGGAGCTGTCTACAGCAGAGATGAAATTAGAAACTTCAAATTTTTCTCTCTTACGGTGCTTTTTTTTTTTAAAAAAATGGTTTTCCAACTCCGGAAAGCAAGAGCCATGATTTTTCTAAAGAAAATTATCATTAAGGCCGCTCTTTCATAATTTATGCTAAGAGGTTTTGGCCTGTTTACATATTTCAGAATTTGGCAAAATTAGTAATGTGATAGTCCATTTTTAGTGAACATATCAAGCAATAAATAATGACACATGCTGTTTAGGGAGAGATCTGTTCTTCGGGGGAAGGGCTTGGTGGCCCTGAAATGGCCAGGTTCTTCCAGTCCAAATTTTGTAGTGTTCGGCAGTATGTTTTAACTCTGAACTAAACCAGATGTTGATCAGTTCTGTTCTTATTATCGACTTGATGTTGAGATGGTAACCAGACCCTTATTTGCAATGTTAACATTTGGAACAAATTAACAGCAGTTAGACTGAAATGAGAAACCCCCACTTTACTAAAGAGGTTCAGTGCATGTAATGCTGTAAAATCAGAAAGCCTGAAGTGTGTTAACTAGAAATAAATAAGTTAACTGTCTGTCATGCGTTCCTCACAAGGGATATGTTGTTTCCACTTTCAATGCCCATTTTTAAAAGGATTTTTTAAGCTCTCTTGTGAGAGAGAGATCAGCCACTATCATCTGGAGGAGTCTGACTTCAGACAATTTCTGTCTCATATTCCCACCATATAGGAAAATGAGAAAAAAGCAACAACATAACCACAGATTTAGATTTCTGTTAGTTTTAGTGTAACCACCAAGAGCAACAACATATATCCATAAAACAAGACATTAAAGATACTGTTTCTTGCTGGGGGCAAACATCTTTATTTTTCTATCTAGAAATGCTTGCAGTGCAGGAATAAAAAACAGTTTTTAAAGTTAGTTTATTTCCTTGGTTCCGTTGCCTTCCTTGGCACTTTATATTTTCTGAGAATATTTCACCCTATTTTGCAGTATTTAAAAGTTCAAATTAATTTCAGCAATCAGTAAAATTTATTCCTTTGAAGACAGGATGGGCAATCTAAGTCATAAAAATCTATATGGTATGGTTACTATGTATGACCTGATCGCTGAAATAAAGACTATTATTGGCATAGAGATTAAAAGCCATTAAGACCCGGCTTTTTTCACAGGCATTAGGGATCAGAATATTGCGTTGTTGTGTGGCTTAACAGCACCCACACTCAAATGGTCAATAACAGCACCCACACTCAAATGTTCGATGTCCAACTCCACCAGGCAATGCATATCACCATTGGCACATTGCATCCCATTTCTGTGTACTGGTTACATTAGAAGACAACAAGCTCTCATCCAGCTATAGTCAAGGATGCTAAATAACAAGGCCCACTCTATTCACCAGGATAATGCACAATCCATCACAAGATTGAAATCCTGTAGCCCAACATGGAAAACAGCTACTGACTTAACATCTACTAACTTTAACCCAAGAATGCCTGGAGAGAAGAATGGTCCAAGGTACGTACCTTCTTATGGCCTAACCATTAGTGAACCCTCTACCAAATCACCTGGTTTTATTAAACGGCCTTGCTTTGTCTGGTCAAAATTGAACAGAATTAAGTGTGATACAGGAAGAAGTGCATATGCTCTATCAGTTGGGATGGAAATATTCCTCTTGTTCTGATTGTGATGCTGATGTGCAAACTATTACACATATTGTGCAAGATTGCCCACAATTCTCTGGTTCCCTAGAAGATTGGAATGAAGCAATGCCAGAGGCAATCGCCTGGATAGCTGAATTGGACATCCAGTTGTGGATGAATTGGACATCCACTGCTGTACCCTGTAAAATTTTGTATAAAATTATGTGGGTTGTGTGTATGTTTACTTCTCTTCTATCACGTTCTCATACGCTAAATAATAATAGGGGTCAGATGAGTGGAATCACCTTCTGGTTGTTATGTTATGGTGCTTCTTCATTTTATATTTTGGATTTTAATATATTCCACATGTTTTAATGTTACATACAGTAGTTTGAAGTATTTTTGCTCATATGTTCATTGTTTGCATGCTGTAATTTATATCACCCAAATTATATCACATTGCTTAATCTAGTTAATTAATTATCTAAAATAACAGCTGTTTCCATAACTAATTTTTTTAAATCAATTGGGTGAGAAGAAGAAATAAGGATATCATGGAAACACCAAATATATATCAATTGACCTAGCCAATCAAATGCAATGGGGTTAATTTAGTCCCAGATAAAATCAGCCTTGCTCAGTGTCAGCTTAACTCTGCTTAATCAATTCTCTTCCCTACATACTCCTTAATTAAGCATTAAGGATTAAGCATTCTTTCTTATATCAGTGATTATGAAAAAGTGGATTAAAATGGATTTTAAAAAAAGAACAACTTGCAGGAATCCATTTATTCAGAGACATATACAGGTAAAAATCATGGAATTTTACAGGTAAAGAACTAAAGACTTGGTTATAAAAGCTATAACAAAATTGAGAGGTTAGTGGTTTTTGTGAACTTCCATCAATTTCCATCATGAATGTTTGGCCCAATATTCCATCATCAGCCTTTCATTCCAGAGTTTTAGGTCAGGCAACTATTTTGTTCTCCATTGATTGTTGATACTTTACTTATTCCCCAGTTTGAATCTCTATCCCACAATCTACTTAATATCCTTCAAATTGAGAAGTTCTCTATTATTAAATTATAGTCTCTCCTACTCAAGTTCTTATTAAACTGAGTTCACAAAAGAATACAAAACTATGATGAGTTTTATGATCTCATATTTATTTGCCACTGAAGAGAGCAGAGAATTGTGCAATGTAAATACTAATCCTAATAAAAATGGATGCAGGGGGGCAATGCTTGATGGCTGGCATACCTAAGAAACTACTATCCAAATTTACATCTCTGTATTTATTCTTCAGTGCTGTTAAAAACGTACCCGATATAAAAGAAATTATTGTAAGTGCAGCCAAGAGCCTTGAACAATTTCCAGAAAGGCTTTTTCTACGTCTGATATAAAGTCCCTGTCTATCCAATTAATATGGAGTTAACTTTCTGCTAATGCTTACCATGACCCTTGGTCAGATACGTATCATTTTCATTTCAAAGTTATCAAGACACATTTCAAATTAGATTTCTTTCTCAAAATGTCTCACTGGTCAAGTATGATCCCCTTTGTCTCACCGTTAATCTTCTTGCAGATGTGGCCTTTAAAGTCCTATTTTGAGATGCAATACTAAACCAAACTCAGCCACCGTCTTGTCTGCTGAGTCTTCTCACAGTTCTGTTGAATGGTTTGAAATTTTACCTCATAAATAGGGTAATTGGGGGAGGGGGAGAATCTGATTTCACCGTAACTACTTCCCTGTCACATTTTTCTAATTTAGGGTAGGTTTTAGATTACTGCTTCTAAAATTGATGTAAACTTCCAATCAGTGATTAACGTTACAAGCTAAAGATTGTTCTTTTAAAGGCATGTCAATAAGAGGATGGAAGGAGTCCATGAACAAGGGTTCTCTCAGTCTGGTTGTGACTTGGGTGATGCAAAACATAACCTTTGGGCAAATTTCCCACAAAAGGCCATGACCTTTGTATCCTTGCTGGAAAGAACTCCACCATGAATCTGTATCTTTGTTTGATGGAGAAGAATGAAGGAAAGTTAACCAGGGGGTGCTATTTCATAATGTAATGGAGCCAGTGATTGCTATGATTCCTGAGCTGAAGAGAATGGAATGGAATGGAATGGAATGGAATGGAATGGAATAGAATAGAATAGAATAGAATAGAATAGAATAGAATAGAATAGAATAGAATAGAATAGAATAGAATAGAAGAATAGAATAGAATTCTTTATTGGTAAAATGCTATTGGACACACAAGGAATTTGTCTCCGGTGCATAAGCTCTCAGTGTACATACAAGCAACAAGTGTTAAAATCATGATCATAATCATCATAAAATACACTCATCATAAAACATAAGATACAATCACTCAGTGATAGCCATATGATACTAAATAAGCAATCAACATAAATCATACTAGGATGCTAAATAAAACAATTAATATAAATCGTAAGATACAAGCAATAAAGTTATAGTCGTAAGAAGATAAGGAAATAGGTAATAGGAAAGATGAGAAGGATAACAGTAATACAGCCCTATTAGGTAGTTTGACAGTGTTGTGGGAATTAGATGTTTAGCAGAACTAAATGAATAATAACTGTAAGAGGAGAAGGTTGAAATAATTGGTAGTGAAAGTTACTGAACTTCTGCAAATCATCAGTTGAGACTGATGTATTGAGATGCATTTCAGATAGTTTGTATGACAGGATTCATAATCTCTTACTTTGGGGCCTTTTAAAATCCCAAGCAATCTGGATATCATCAGATTGTCTGCCCTTTATTAGATAGTGCTTATGGGATGAGACTCTAAGGAATGTACACACTTTCTTGACATACATTTTCAGTCTGTGTAGAGACAGATACAGTATAGTCGTCTTCCCCATAGAAATCTCCAAATGTACTTCAAATGTTCACATCAAGTAAAACTTAGATATTTGCATATTTCTTTGAAAATTTTGGCTAGTTTAGTCAAAATGCTTTTGGCTTCCCTAGAAATGCCTTGGGTATTTTGACAAAGTAGGAACTGTCAAGTTTGCTTGAAATATTGTTTCTGGTGGGATTTAGTGATAGCCACAACCTTAAAATGAACAAATTTTGTAAGTTTGCCTGAAGCCAATGGAGCTTCAGAGCTTATTGTAAATGAAGCTCCAGTGTGAATATATTTCTTCTCTCTTTCTCCTATAAATGCATAACAGGTTATGAGAGCTGTTCCATAAATATTTGGGAATGCTCTAAGGCAGTGATGGCGAACCTTTTTTCCCTCGGGTGCCGAAAGCGCATGCACAGGTGCTATCACGCACGTGCGAGTGCCCACACCCATAATTCAATGCCTGGGGAGGGCGAAAACGGCCTCCCCCGCCCCCGCAGAGGCCCACTGGAGGCCAGAAACAGCCCATTTCCCGACTTCCGGTGGGCCCAGTAGGCCCGTTTTTCGCCCTCCCCAGGCTCCAGAGGCTTCCCTGGAGCCTGGGGAGGGCAAAAACGCCCCCCTGCCTCCCCGGAGGCCCTCCGGAAACCCTCCCAGAGCCTCCGCATGAGCCAAAAATCAGCTGGCTGGCGCGCACATGCGTGCTAGAGCTGAGCTAGGGCAACAGCTCGCGTGCCGGCAGATATGGCTCCGCGTGCCACCTGTGGCACGTGTGCCATAGGTTCGCCATCACTGATCTAAGGTGTTTTCTTATAAGGAAATCCAAGAGATAGAAGTCTATTCAAGGATATAGTATTGAACGCTGGAGGAAATGAAGCAACAATGGACATTACTCGCAGACTGAAGGAGAAGAGTGTGGTGAAATTTGAGTCTTACTAAAGATTTAGTGATGATGTTGGAATAGAGTATCTGGATAGAAGTGGCTGGCTGCAACTTTACAGTTATTTGTTGTTTGCTACTGACAATTAGTACATGGAATATCCATATACAGAATTGTCTCCCTGACAAATGGAACTGTATGCTCTTTATTTGTCTCATATTGAATTTAAAATTGGTTGCCTGGTTTATGGTTCACTAAGTTGTACAAGAGAGTCAATTTAGTCTTCTTGTTAAGGGGTCAAGCTAGCAACTGGGAGACTGGATTATAGTCTTTCCAATAAAGCTGGGTGACCTTGGGCCAGTCACTTTTTCTCAGACCTAGGAAACAGATATTGGCAAAACATTTTTGAACCATCTCAACAAGAAAAATGACTAATTCAGGCAATCCCCAAGAGTCAAAAACTGACTCAAAGGCTTTAAAAAAGTGTAGCCTGTGTAATTAGTGTATGGTTCAGAATGTTGTGTGAATCTAAGCAATGGGTTAATTGAATAAACCCTATTAATTATGAATAAACAACATGCAAACTTTCACATATGTACTGACACACCTTAAATGCACACTAGGACAAAAATGTGTTGGTTGCTAGGTGAAGCTAGTCACTGTCTCTCAGTCCAACCCATCTAACACGGTTGTTGTGGAGAAATAAGAACAGAAAGGAGTATTAGGTATCTGCCTTAGGTTATTTATGTATATAAAAATATAAAATATAAAAATATATAAAAATATAAAAAATTTATGTATATAAAAATAATGGCAGGATATAAATAAATAAATAAATAAATAAATAAATAAATAAATAAATAAATAAATAAATAAATAAATAAATATGAATAATCCTTTTTGTTATTTATTTAACTTCCAACTTCCAAAGTCCTAGTACTCTACTTCAACAAACATAGAAAGAAAATGCATATATTCTAAAAGAAAAAAAATCAATATTCTGGGTTTTTTTTTCATTTCAAGATGTTTAGGACTATATTTTTAATCCAAAGTTATCTTTCTGCAGTTTTATATAGTTGGCTAAACTGAAAGATGTTAATTTTGGCCTGACTGGTGTCTTGAACCCAAGTCTTTGTCTTGTCACCACTGCTCTGTAAGGAATTGTTATAGGATTGTTAAGCACCAGGATCTTTGTTTTATTTTAGTTTTGAAACCTGAAAACCAGATCGGTTGGGTTAAGACTCCTTAAGAAATCCCGCTCTGATCGGAATTTGATCGCTGCTGTTGAGCCAATTTCTCCTTCACTATTAAAAAAGAAAGAAAGAAAGGACAGTTTTGCTTCGTATCACATCCCCAAATGGGAGATAAAAATGAGGTGTAAAGTGTATGTAATGTGGCTCGTACTTAAGATCAGTAACTGGAGAGCTTGCTTGTTAGATCTGCCAAGATGATAAAGAAGAAAACCTTTGCAAAAAGGTAAACGGTGGAAGGAACTGACAGTGATATGTGCTAGCTGGAAAAGACCCAGTTTTTTTTAAAGCCTTTAAAACATTGGCATAATTGTATACTTTGGATTTAGGCCTCCTGATTATGATACTTTTTGACCCTCATTTTTGGTCCAATTCCAATCTGAAACAAGCTAAAATACCTTTCCTTGATACAAACATGAGTTCAGCAGGATGCCTGAATTTAGAGTACATGGGATGGTGCACTGTGCAACGGGGAGAAACATTTTCACTCGGATAGTAGATGAAATTTCAACATTTGTGTGGCTGGCTGAAATCTCTAAACTTTTTTTTAAAATCTAATTCTACATATTCTATGGAATGAGGTGATGGGAACCTTCACTCAGTTTTTATTCAACCTGTCGGTCTCCAACAAGATTTAAAATATATTTACCAGAATTCCCAGTCAGTCGTAATCCTTCAAAAGGATACTATGTGACAGGCCCCAAGAACCAAGAATAATATGTGGAGTTACTTCTGAATAGTTTTATTGTTATTTGCCTGCAGACAGAATCTTGCCAGACTGAAGCAACTATCTGCATAATTATAGATATACCGTATTTTTCTGAGTATAAGACGCACCTTTTTCCTCCCTAAAAGTGGCTGAAAATGTGGGTGCGTCTTATACTTCGAATGTAGCTTTTTTCCCAGCCCTAACTAGGTGCTAACAGATCTTCCCAGCTCTTACCGGCTTGCAGGCTCTTTCATTGTTACTCTCTCAGAAGAATATTTTTCCAGCCCTAAGTCTTTGCAGGGTTTTTTTTTCATTGCTCTACTTGATCCAAAGAAGGTTTTTTCCAGCCCTAACCAGGTGCTAACGATCTTCCCAGCTCTTACCGGCTTGCAGACTCTTTCATTGTTACTCTCAGAAGAAGGTTTTTTTTAAGTCCTAACCAGGAAATAAAATAATGTGCTGAAGCTGCTCCGAATAAGTTTTTTTCTAGCCCTAACTAGGTGCTAACGATCTTCCCAGCTCTTACTGGCTTGCATGCTCTTTCATTGTTACTCTCTCAGAAGAAGGTTTTTTTAAGTCCTAACTAGGGGATAAAATAATGTGCTGAAGCTGACCAGACTAAGGTTGCTAGCCAGATGAATACCTGGTAGGCAGATTGTTTTCTCCCATTTTCCTCCCCAAAAACTAAGGTGCGTCTTATACTCCGGTGCGTCTTATACTCCGAAAAATACGGTAATCTGTGAACTGCTGGGATGAGGGAGAAGCATCTTAGCCCTTTTCCTGCCTACAAGACATTCTAAGCTCCATTGTCTCTTTGCCCTCTGGGAAGCAGACCCTTCCTCCTGGAATTCCAGACTACATTCCACCACATTAGTTTACCCAAGCATCCGCCTTAATTCTTGAATATATTACCAAACCATATTTTAGGAACAGGCTCTCTTGCTTCATGTTCTTCTCCATCAGAGATAAAATCTCAGCACATCATGTAAGAATGAAAGTAGAATCATGTATTTCAAACGTATTTGGAGAATGTGTGGGGTGGCGCATGAAGGGAACACCAACCAAAGTATATTTCTGCCACATTTGGATGTCAGATGTTTCAATACTTTTCATTAAAGATAGTATAATGAATAATCCCAAGGAGTTCAATATTTGCGTTTTCTAACAAAGTCCTGCTCAGGCTCTGATTTAAGCCCATCAGTTTCTGACAAATGCAATTTCATTTGCCCCAAGGAGATATGTTTGTATGGTAACAATTCTCAATGGAAATCTGGACTTGTTAAACCATTTCAATATATTGAAGATGATTTGTAGATAGCAAAATCACCATGTTCTCCCAGTTTTACAAGCCTTTCTTCTGATGTATTCAGTTCACCTGTGCTTATTGAAGTATTACTCCTTCTGAATCATATTAAATAGGAGAATTCTTATATGATGGAGAAGCAAATTAAATGTCATTACTTACTGGTCTAGCATTCTGCATCATAAACTCTGGTGCATTCTGAATAATAAGCTACCCATCAAGATTCGTTCCCTCCTTATGTGTGAATTCCAGTTGTGTCAAACATCCATCATCAAGGACTAGTTTAAAGGAACCCATTTATTGCATCATGTGACAGATGTTATCATATGTTGAGCTATTGCTACATAGGAATGTACCATGAAACTTAACCCATTTTCTTATTGCTAGTATAGTTTTTTTCCCATTCTAGATATTTATAGTGAGTTGTATCCAAAGATGGTTTACATTTAAGCAATGAACTTTTCTATAGACAAGATATATCCAGAAGAGCTTCAACCAATGGAAATGAAGAAAAATCCTTATAGTGACATACAGTTTTCTTTTGGTATCATTAGAGGTTCAAATCAATTGTATCTAAAAATAAGCCAGCAACCACTATATCTAACATGGTCTAATATCACATGTTGGTTAGCAACCTTATTGCCATATTTTATGCTAACTATAGCTTCTGTAATTAACACAATCCTCTCTTGTTGATTGTATCTTTGTAAAAACTCCAAGTTCTCTTGAACCCTTTACAATTAAAAGGACACATTTTTATTTGTGTTCCTGGTTTTTGGGGTGGTTTCTTACTCAGGTTCTCTTTGTATTTAATCTGATGACAAGTTTTGTTTATGCTTATGAACGTTCGGAGCTTTCATTGCAACAACAGTTGTCAAAAATAATTAAGTATTCAAAGTCTGGATATTTTGCCTGGACATTCCTTTGTTCCTAGAACTATTTTTTTCTCCTAAATTAGGATTTGTTGCAACAGCTTGTTTGATCTTACTTTTCTTAAGGAAGTTCTATATTTTCTCTAAAGCAAATAGCCTAAGCATTCTAAACTGACTTTCAGTTGCTTTCCTTCAGTCAACAAACCAGATTAATTTTGAAAGAGAAAATTGCACCCTCATTACATTTTACTTCTTTGGTGATGAAAGGTGAATTTTTTATATTGAAAATTTTCATTGATTTAAAAGCACAATAGCATTTTTTATCTTGAAATACATACATACATACATACATACATACATACATACATACATACATACATACATATATATATATATATATTCTGTCGTGTTATCCTGGTGTACCCAAATATGGGAGAGAAAGCATCACAGCTTCCTCCAGGCTGTTTTTTTATATAGCCAACACACTAATCTATATGTGTAGGATTTGTTTGCTGATAAATGAAGCAAAATTTTTCTTTATTTTCATTTATCAGCAAAAAATCCTACATATATATATATATGATCTGTGTGTGTGTATGAGTATGTGTGTAAAAGAAATGTATTTCTTTTTCTTTGTTAACAGATGATTGACTGATTTAATCAACTTGATTTGCTGAACACAAGTTCACATTTTGTGCCAGAGGAACAGGATTTGTTTGGTTTTGATGTAAAGTTGCATAATCCCAACTACTGTGGGTTGTAAACGTTAAGCTAATTCTACAAGCTCAGCTAATTGTGGTTTATTCAATACATAATCATTAAGCAAACAATGACTTAGTGTAATTGTTGTTGCTGTTGTCATTTCACTCATATTTTTCTAAAAAAAGTCTGGTATCATACGTAAAATAATAAAAATGAAAAAAATGTAGAAATAACACAGAAAGTAATCAGACTTAACTGTAGAACAGTTAAAACCCATTCTGTCCTCTCCTTTCACACAGTTGACTTTAATTTTATCCTAAGGAAATATCTGGAGTAAAAGTATTTTAATAAAGATGCATACCTATATGCATACGTGACATTTATTTATTTATTTATTTATTTATTTATTTATTTATTTATTTATTTATTATTTATTTATTTATTTATTTATTTATTTAGCGATTCTTATATGCCGCCCTCCTCCCTGGGGACTCAGGGCAGCGTACAACATGTGCAAGAACAGCTATAATACAATAAAAAATACAATAATAAAACAACAATTTAAAAGAATAAAAACAACACAAACAATACATACATGGGGGAGACCAAGATATTCAACGACATGTATGTGATTTATAAATAAAGAAGCCAAGACTGTGCCAAAATTCATTCAAATATGACATGTTTGGCTTGGCCGTCCCTTGAATTGGACTCAGTTAAAAGCTAGAGTTGAAATGTTTTATTTATAAAATGGTAAACCATCACCTCTTAAAGATAAGAATCTTTTCAAGGCTTCACGATTGTTTCTCTAGACCTTCTGAAGAACTCTCAACATTCCTGCAAAACCATTAGCACCAGAAATGCCAAATTGATGGCAGCCGTAACATACATAAAAAATGAAGTGAACCTGATTTATAAGCTTCATAATTCCATATTTCAAAAAAGGGCTTTGATCTCAAAACCTGTGAAAACAGGGCACGCACCTTCAAGATTATCAATGCAGATAGAACCCTTTCAACTTTATTTCTGGTTTCAAGTTAGGTATTTAGAAAGAAAACAATATCAAGGCAACAGAGAGAGACCCAAAACTGCCCATCTCACCAATTCTCTCGTTTAAAAAAAGGGAAAACATCAACAAAGCAAAAAATAAATAAATAATAATCCACAATATTAAGTATCCAAATGAAAATTCAACTTTGCTGTTTATTAAAATCCAGTCACGCACCTCATATTGTTTCGCTTGTTTTGGATGAGTAAAAAAAGAAGGGAGATGAGGATAAATCCACAGGAGGTAGTAAGGGTAGAAAGTTGAGATAGCCTTTATTAAAGTAGGCTTTTCAACTGAACGCCTCTTCAAGCAATTAACAATAAGCAGAATTCCTAAAGGAATGAAGTATTTTTTTTGTTTTTTGTTATTGTCATCAGAAAACCAGCAGTGATGGTTTCAAAAATGTTTGGCCCCAAGCCTGGATGCCATTGTAGGAAACATCTTTTCTTTTATATTATCCATGTTTTAATTCTCTTGGAAACAGGAACATTCAGAAAGAAACATTAGCTAATGTTGCTGTTGTTAATAATGATGATGATGAAATGAGGCACAAGTTCTTGTGGGAACAGGATGCCCTGGATGGCTTTTCCCCCCACCTGGGGTCAAGTACTGAGGCATGTCCTCGGTCACCCCATTTGCCTGTTTATTATTTCAGTTATTACATATTTGTATCTCTCCTTTTGGTTATAATCCTCATGGAGTGTCTTACAACAATAATTGAAGACAATATGCACAGAACAAAAATGTTAAAAATGAACAATGAGTTGAACTGTGATATTCAAAGTATGAGAGCAACATGAAAACTTTCCTTCCTTCCTTCCTTCCTTTTTTTAAACAGCAATGCTGAATAATGAATGTCCAGTGTTTTATTTTACAACTATTTTATATACAATCTGTCCATGAGTCACTTAATCCATTTTTGTCACCTTGTCCTTCTTTTCCTTTTGACCTCTGAGGAATTCTTAAACCCATTAGTATCAGTCAACACTTGAACAAACCCATACATGGTTGCTTAATGGTCATTGAACAAACTTGGCACAATTAATTTTTTTTATGATTGTTTTAATTTTTAACCAGTGATGTGCTCATTTCTTTATTTTCTTTCTGCATTTTATAACAGAGATTTTTCTTTTTAAAAAATCAGGTCGCAAAGTAAACCTATAGAATTATATGCAGCAAAAGCTGACTAGAATAGAATAAAATAACAGAGTTGGCAGGGACCTTGGAGGTCTTCTAGTCAAACCCTTGCTCAGGCAGGAAGCCCTATACCCTTTCAGACAAATGGTTGTCCATTTCTTAAAAACTTCCAGTGTTGGAGCATTCACAACTTCTGGAGACAAGCTGTTCCACGGATTAATTGTTCTAACTGTCAGGAAATTTCTCCTTAGTTCTAAGTTACTTCTCTCCTTGCTTAGTTTTCACCCATTACTTCTTGTTCTACCCTCAGGTGCTTTGGAGAATAGTTTGACTCCCTCTTCTTTGTGGCAGTCCCTGAGATATTGGAACACTGCTATCATGTCTCCCCTGATCCTTCTTTTCATTAAACTAGACATACCCAGTTCCTGCAACCGTTCTTCATATGTTTTAGCCTCCAGTCCCCTAATCATCTTTGTTGCTCTTCTCTGCACTCTTTCTAGAGTCTCAATGTCTTTTTTACATCATGGCGACCAAAATTGGATGAAGTATTCCAACTGTGGCCTTACTATGGCATTATGGAGTGGTAAGAGCTGTGGTTGTTAGAATGCAGCACTGCAGGCTACTTCTGCTGACTGCTGGCTTTCAACAGTTCATCTGTTCAGTTCTCACTGGCTCAAAGTTGCCTCAGCCTTCCATCCTTCCGAGGTCGGCAAAATGAGGACCCAGATTGTTGGGGCCATATGCTGACTCTGTAAGCCACTTTGAGAGGTCTGCAAAGCACTGAGAAGCAGTATATAAATCTAAGTGCTATTGCTTAACTGTAGTTGTTATCCTGCCATTTTGAGGGACAACACAGAGAAAAACTGTCTCATATGGCCTAAAATAAATCCAGTGCAAAATGAACTAACTTCAGCAAAGAAGAAATGCCACTTATTTCCCCCCCCCCCCAAAAAAAGAGATGAGGAAAAATAACCTTTAAAAAGTCTCAATCCCACATGCTTTGCATGACTGTGTGGGCTTCAGTCAGCAAGAGATTGTGAGTAAATAAGACTAAAATATGACTAAAACTAGATGTGAATAAAACCCATCAGTTAAAACGTTCCTCACCCATTGCTCTGTCACTTAATAAGGAAACCAACATTAGATAGCTATTAAGGATAAGGATCACTCTCATGTGGCTGCAGCTGATTTCATCTGTCTTGGTCATACCAACCATCAGCATCCAGCAAGAGCAAATTCAGGAACCATCTGCCAGTACGAATTATCAAATCACTACATCACACAGCCCACACGATTAAGGCCTATAAAGCTATGGTAGTTAGTTTCTCCGTTTTTATCGCTTTCTCCCATTGTCCCCTAAAATGCAAATAAAAATGTCAACAGGAAAATCCAACACTCACATTAATCAAAATGCATTTCAGCAACACTTCAGAGAATCTAAGTCTGGAGAAATCCTGCAATTTGGATGCTTTCAATAGAGATGAATTCAGGGGTGGGTTCCACTTCCCTTCGCCACTGGTTCGCATTGCGACGCTCGCGCGTGCGTGCGCACGCATCCCCCTCATGCGATTTGGCTTCCGTGCATGCTCAGAAGCAGGAATTAGCCCGAAACACAGCTGAGGAGCTCATCAGCTGTGCTTCAGGTGAAGAAATAAAGGTCAGAATTTATCTGCGGGCGGGCCCTTTTTCAAGCCGTGGAAGGGGAAAAATTCGCACAAAATAAAAAAAGATGGCCGTGCGCACGGAACGGCACCGACAGTGACGTCACCAGTGGGTCGCTACCGGTTCGGGTGACCCGGTCTGAACCGGGAGGAACCCACCCCTGGATGAGTTAGGTTTTTGTGTGTGTGTGCATAGCATTGATCTGCTTTATTATGTGTTCATCAACCGTACTGAGCCCATATGAATCCAATTTGAAGATTGACTTGGAATTTGGGAAGTTGTAGGTGAATATATCTGGATTGGCGCAGGCTGAAGAAACCTGACATACCCTGTACTGGATTTAGGAAAATGGATGTGTCTACTTGATGGATAGGTCTACTTGATGGATTTCTGAAAATTCCAGTCAACTACAATTCTTGCTTTTTTGGATTTAAACCATACCTTTTTACAGCAGGATGTCCTAAAATCTATTCTAATTTTGCACACAACAACCTTGTGTGGCAGATTGGGCTGAGAAATATAGCTGAAAAATGGTGAATATTCATGCAGTAGATTCTAGTTTTGTTCAACACCAATACATCATACTAGCCCAGTGATGGCGAACCTATGGCACGCGTGCCACAGGTGGCACGCGGAGCCATATCTGCCGGCACGTGAGCCGTTGCCCTAGCTTAGCTCCAACACACTTGTGCACGCTGGCCAGTTGATTTACGGCTCACACTGAGGCTCTGGGAGGGCGTTTTTGGCTTCTGGAGGGCCTCCGGAGGCATTTTCGCCCTCCCCAGGTTCCAGGGAAGCCTACTGGGCCCACCAGAAGTCGGAAAATGGACCATTTCCGGCCTCCAGCGGCATTAAATTATGGGTGTGGGCACTTGTGCATGTGTGATAGTGTGCGCACACACACTTTCAGCACCCGAGGAAAAAAAGGTTCGCCATCACTGTACTAGCCTCTTTCAGATTCAAATAATTGAAATCAGCAGATGGCTGTTAACATGGGTGTGAAGATTAGATTCTCCCAGTTACAATGAATAAACATTTCCCACACTGATCTACAAAATTAAAAAGAGAGAGCAATTTGTCAAACTTAAGGAAACCAGTCTTCTTCTTGATGGAATTTCCTCAGGGTGTGATGTTAGTTTTAAGGTTAACTTATTGAAAATGGGGTATGATCAATGGTGAAATCCATTTTTTTTTACTACCGGTTCTGTGGGCGTGGCTTGGTGGGTGTGGTGTGGCTTGGTGGGCGTGGCTTGGTGGGCGTGGCAGGGGAAGGATACTGCAAAATCCCCATTCCCACCCCACTCTGGGGCCAGCCAGAGGTGGTATTTGCCAGTTCTCCAAACTACTCAAAATTTCCGCTACCGGTTCTCCGCACTACTCAAAATTTACGCTACCAGTTCTCCAGAACCTGCTGGATTTCACCCCTGGGTATGATGGCTCAGTGGTTAATGATGCTGAGCTTGTCAGCTAGAGAGGTGATAGCCTGGGTTCGAGACCTGAACTCCGTGCAATGGGGTGAGCTCCCATTACTTGCCCCACCTCCTGCCCACCTAGCAATTCGAAAACATGCAAATGCAAATAGATAAATAGGTACCACTTCGGTAGGAAGGTAACAGCTTTCTGTGTTTCTTTGGGGTATAGCCATGCTGGCCACATGACCATGGAAAATGGTCTTTGGACAACATTGGCTCCCTCAGCCAAAAAAAGAAAAAAAAAAAAGAAAAGAAATGAATACAGTACCCTAGAGTCAGACATGACTGACAGGAAACCTTTACCATTTTTAAAATTGCAAATCCGATGTTCAACAGGGATAAACCCTGAAGAAACAATATGGAGGAAATTCAGCAATGGTCAAGATGATACAAAAAGACAAAGATAATATTGGCACAAGTAGCCTTTTCCCATAAGGACAATATAATTTTGTTTTACTTTATTAAATCCCTTCTTTGAAATGTTTCCATCAAATAATGGATCTGAAAATAAAACTGAAAAATAACATGGAAAATTACTTACTACCTGGGTATTATAATATTTTAACTTGGAAGCAGAATGGTATGTTTCATAGAACAGTATAAGAAGTTTAGGGCACAAGATACGGTAATATTTTTAACAAAAAGTAGGGCAGAATTATTCTTTCCATGCCAGCTGGTAGAATACTCCTATACAGCTAGTTGATTAATGTGGAAAACAATTCAATTGATTCAGGACATTTCTTATTTATGATGAGAAAGGAAAGAGATTGTTTTTCTTGTTATAGAGAAATGTTTCAATATCACCCTCTTCTGGATAGTTTTAGAAAAAGCAGCTTATGTTCTAAACAACCTACATGACTCAGTTGGTTCCAAAGTAGGCATGAGAAAATATTTTTTTTAGTAAAAAAACAAATGCTCACTGAAATTTAATAAAAAGACAGGTATGATTGGCTTGGCTACTCTGGGTTTCTGACCTGGGTTCCTCTGGCAATTCCTAGTCTCATAATCAAGGAAGAAAAAAATAAGAATTTATAAGGCAACAACATATAGTTATTACAATTGTGATCCAGAAATTAAGTAATCCAGAAAATAACAGTCTTGTTCTTTGCATAGCCTGTAACACTTAATCTCCAACCAATTCAAATGATAATTAAAAATATAGAATACAAAATTACAGTTGTGTAAGTTTTGAGCGCAACAGCCTCATTAAAAAAAATCCCAATTTATAAAACAATAAAATCACTTTAGGTGCATGCAATTTCATAGGTAGCAAAACAGCCAATCAAACATTTCAAATAACAGACTGTTACAATAGTCAATACATGACAAAACTAGGAAGCTCATTGATACAACCAATCTGTCATACTAAACCATAAACTAACCACACTGATTGTGTTCACACAATATAGTCGTTTTAATGTGTTATTTATAAATTGGTGTCCTGTATTTTTTTTTCTGTTGTACGCCGCCCTGAGTCCTTCGGGAGTTGGGCGGCATATAAGAACACCATAATAAATAAATAATAAATAAATAAATAGAGAAGTCAAACATATTTTACTCTAGCTATTTAAATCCAGTTCCCATTCTCATGTACAATATGCAATGCAATCATAGCTACATATCTGTTTGGAATCAGAAGCTATTCAGATGCCATCTTTCTAACCCACTGTGTTGATTGTATGGTCATTCTGATCACACAGTTGCCTTTTCACTTTCTTTTCTTCCTCACTTTCTTCTGTAGAGTTTGGCTACCAAACTCCTTGTTTATTCCTTGGGTTAAGTGAGAAAGGATTTAAAATAATAACACTAATTCAACAATCCAATGCTTTACAAAAGTACATAATATTGTCTTCCATTGAACTTTGTGCGCAATTCTGGATCAAATATGTAGGCTGGGTTCATATGTGATTCACCAGTATTCTATTTATAGTTCCAGAAATTCACAAGAATGGACAAAGACTTACTTTTTGGAGCTTATTGAAGCAGGTAAGGGACAATTTGGAACCTTAAGTGACTGAATGTAGCTATAATAAACCGAAACCACTTCCAAAAATCAAAAGTGACACCTTCCATTTTTGGAACACAGAGTTCGGCTTCCTGTTCAAATGTAGGTTATTGTCAATTATTGCCAATGATACGGAAAGCCTATCTTGTCATTATATTGACCAAACATCCTATTCCTCTGTTCTATTTAAATTTAAAGGTTACTTGCTCTACTGTCTGTGTATCTAGGGTAAAGGTTACTTACTTATTCAGCTCTTCTATTGTTCTAGCTAAGAGCAAAAGGTTAAACTAGCAATCATGCACTCACCTGCTTGCTTGATATGATCTATCTGTATGCTGTATATTAACCTCTTACTAGTTAGCTATCTTTGGGGTAAGTCAATCATTGTAATTGTTTACATGAGAAATTTGTTATAAAAAAATAAACGCAAGTCCGAGAGAGCCAGAGCTTCTGAACATGGGAGCTGCTCAGCTCAGAGAGATTTTTCTTCCTAACTCGGACAAGCTTTGTTCAAGAAATCATGTCTCTGTGTCTATGATTCCTACATTCAAAGCCCTCAGGGTGATGGAAATGGCACCATTTGCTATTTGATTGAGGGAAATTTGTGTGTCTAGTCTAATAAAAAAGAAGGGCTGATATGATAGCAGTCTTGCAGTACTTAAGGAGCTGTCACAGAGAAGGGGTTGACCTATTCTCCAAAGTACCTGAGAGCAGGACAAGAAGTAACAGATGAAAGATGGTTAAAGGGAGATTCAGCCTAGAACCAAGGAGAAATTTCCTGACAATGAGAACAATTAATCAATGGAACAACTTACTTCTGGAAGCTGTGGGTGCTCCATCACTGGAAATTTTCAAGAAGAGACTGGACAGCCATTTGTCCAGAATGATATAGGACAGTGGTGGGTTCCTAGCGGTGCGGTCCACTCTATAGCACCAGTAGCGGCCCGCTGGTGACGTCACAGTACCGGTGCGGTCGGTTGCCGGTGCCTGGGCGCCGCTATAAATTTTTTTTTAAAAAAAATGTTCTTCTGCGCATGCCCAGAAGCTGAGCTTCCGGCACGCGCATGCGCTGCCTTTCTACTCCACAGTGAGTCCAAGCAGGGGAGGATGGCTGAGGGAGCGCGTGAGACGCTGAAAGAATGGGCGACAGGAGCCTAGGATCATCGAATGGGGAGAAGCAATCAGGCCGGACGGAGCCTCCTAGAAGAACCGCTGCTGCGGTCTTGCTGCTCCCGCTGCGGGGGGCTGTGTTGCGGGTGGGCAATGCCCCCCACTTCTCCGGGCACTGCCAAGCTCCCGAGGCCCACGCCCACCTGGTCACATGGCTGGAAAGCCACACCCACAAAATAAGCCACGCCCACAGAGTGGCAGTAAAAAAATTAGGAACCCGCCCTTGATATAGGACCTCCTGCTTGGACTATAAGATCTCCAAGGTCCCTTCCAACCATATTATTCTGTGTTCTCTGTTCTCTGTTGTTGATTCTGATCATAGTTGGTAATGATTAATACATTGAAATCCTTATGATACAGTCTAGGTATCTTGCTGTTATAATGGCAATTGCCATCCACTTCATCTGCAAGGCAACGGCTTGAAAAATATTATTCTAAGGTGTTGAAGTCTCCCCTTTTCCTTGCTATATTAATCTTCTTAACATTTATAACAATTGACCAAACCTAGAACTTGCACTAGAATTTCACAAGAGGGTGCTGTTACATTAGAATGCCCATAAAAATGATCTCTCAGCATCTTTAACCTCTTGTAAATTTTTTAATCTGGAATAACATTGAATTATCATGCAATACAGTATTTTACAGTGATATATAAGAAGGAAAATTAAATTTTAAGTTACAGTAGTTGTCCTAAATAATCATTTGGATGATGTTTTTATTTTGTTGAAGGTATAAAACTCCCCGACCTGTGCTGTACCATCCCAAATGACTACTAAACTAGGCTACAAAGACATAGATTTTTCTGTACATTTTTGCTGTTATCTAGTGAATATCTAGGTTTTTGCAGCCCTTACATTATAGCCCTAGTACATCAATGGTCAGAATCCCCAAGTTGAAATGCATGGTATATTATTGTATTGTATTTTTATTTATTTATTTATTTTTCAGCATCCAGCCGGGATAGATTCTTTATGTTTAATGCTAGATCTATTTGACATTTGGGACTTTCCCCCCTCTTTTCTTCTTTTGTACACAATTTTTTTTCATTGTTAGCATTGAATGTTTGTTTTTCTGTTTTGTATTTTACTTTTGTTGATAAAAGAAAATAAATATGTTTTTTAAAAAAAGAATCCCCAAGTTATATTGCAAGGATGGCAAAATGCATTCAAGAATTGCTGTGATACGACTCCATGTTCATAAACCATGGGAATTGTATTGCAATAACTAGAAGGCTCCTTATTTCTCCCTGGGGAGTGGGAATCAGAGGTGCATTGCTTCTAAAGGTGGAGGGTCCTTTCTGATTAGCATGGTCAAACCTGCAGATCTTCAAATGTTGCAGAACTGCAACTCACAATAGTTCTAACCATGGTTGTGTTGAGCAGGACTGCTGGAAACTGAAGTTCAGTAACATTTGGAAGATCAGAAACTGCTTCCTGTGTTTGGCATCAATGCATTCTATGTACAGAAGCTCTTGAGAGCTTTTGTTTAATGGATCCTACATAGAGCACTAAATCTGCAATTCAAAGAGTATGGTTCAATTTATGATGAGCTTCTGTGAGTTGCAGCTCTAGGTAATAATCCAGATGTTAAAGGCAACCCCAATCTTATCTTGGCTCTGATTGAGTACATGGCAAGACTTCTTGGCAATAGTTTTGGAAGTAGTTTGCCATTGTCTTATTCCTAGGCCTGGGAGAATGGTCCAAAGTCATCAAGTTGGCTTCAAGCTTACGACAGAACTAGAACTCACAGTCTCCCAGTTTCAAGCCAATTGCCTTTATCTGCTTTTCCAAATTGGCATGCAATAAGTACAAAAGAGAGTACAAAAATATTTCACAAGAAGAGTCCTCCACTCCTCTGCTCGCAACAGAATACCTTATTCCACCAGACTTGAAATTTTGGGCTTAGACAGCTTAGAACTTCGTCGTCTTCGATCTGACCTAAATGTAGTTCATAAAATCATCTACCACAATGTCCTACCTGTCAATGATTACTTCAGCTTCAACCACAACAATACACGAGCACACAATAGATTCAAACTTAATGTAAACCGCTCCAAACTCGACTGCAGAAAATACAACTTCAGCAACAGAGTGATCAATGCCTGGAATGCACTACCTGACTCTGTGGTTTCTTCCCCCAACCCCAAAAACTTTAACCTTAGACCAGGGGTGTCAAACATACGGCCCGCGGGCCGGAACCGGCCCCCAAGGAGGTTCGATCAGGCCCGCAGGATAATTTGAAAGTGGAAAAAATGCATAAAAGACATGGAATTAATATTTTTAATTCGCTGCAATTCATGGATTATCCGCTAAGGGGCGCACTCTTTCCATCAGAGTAGAAGACAAGCCGCATCACTGAGACAGACTGAAAACAGCAGACGGTATCAGTGCGCCATCTGCTGCTTGTTACGACGTTGTTTATACCTTGGTCTCTATTTCTCCGCTACACCCTCATTAGCCAAAATGTCGTTATCCAAACGGAGAAAAGTAGATAAGGAGTGTAGAATTTTCAAAGAAAAATGGACCACGTCCTATTTATTTACAGAGATGCACGGAAAACCTTCGTGCTTGGTGTGTTTGCAACAAGTTTCGGTATTGAAGGAATATAATATTCGACGCCACTACGAGACTCATCACAGTGAAAAATATGACGGCTTGCAAGGACAACTGAGAAGAGATAAGATTAACGAATTGCTGGCGGGTCTGAGGAAACAGCAGTCAACTTTCATCCAGAGCCGAGAAGTCAGTGAAGCAGCGGTAAAAGCCAGCTACCTAATTGCTAGCGAAATAGCATTAGCATCGAAGCCGTATTCCGAAAGATGCCAAGTTTCAGGAACAAATACAAGTCCAGACTAGACTAACACCTTTAAAATGCTGCCTTAGATACTGTTTGCATTGAAAGAATACAGCTCTGTGAAGATGAATCCTTACTGTGGTGATTTAAAAAATGTGCACTTTAATGTTAGTCAGCAGCTTCAAAATAAAAGTTGTGTGATGGAATTCTACTGTTCATACAACTCCATAAATTTTTAGTATGTATTGTATGTGTATGTATGTTTCATGTATGAAGTTTACAGATTTACAGGACAGGCGAACACTTTCTTCATTACACATTTAAAATCACTCTCCTTAGTTTGTAAGGTGTGCAGGGATTACATTTAGATTTTATATGCGTATGTGTAAGTGGTTTAAAAATTCCTTTCTTTAAAAGTCTCATTTAATCTTAAAGTGCATTACTATATTTTTCAGTACCAATTAAAGTTTTGTGCCTTTGTACAATCAGTGGGATCTGTTGCAATGCATATTTGTGAATGATAAAAGTAAATTGCACATTTGTCTAAGGAAATATGAGGTGTTTTATGAAATGTTTTGTAAAAGGATAGTTTATTAAATTTCAATATTTTCCTAATGTTCTTGTGCTTCTTTACACCAAAACAAAGAAAAGACATGATATTTTAATTATTTATAGCAGAGTATGGTATAATTTTAATGGTCCGGCCCACTTGACATCTCCCTAGGCCGTATGTGGCCCACGATGAGAAATGAGTTTGACACCCCTGCCTTAGACTGTCTACAGTCGACCTCACCCCATTCCTAAGAGGTCTGTAAGGGGCATGCATAAGCGCCTACCGTCCCTGTCCTACTGTCCTATTGCCTAATTTACCTGCACCTACTTTGCTAATGTTTATGTTTATACCAATACCTGTTTTCTTGTACATGTTTGACAAACAAATAAATAAAAATAAAATAAATAAATAAGATAAAATATAAATGTAGAAATGTAATAAATAAGCAAACATGCAGGGGAGATTTGTTTGCCAGGCTTACTTTTTATTGATTTCCTTTTCAACATACCATAATATTGGGTGGGGCACCAGGGAGAAAGTTCAATGCAGAATCTTACAAGGGTCATGTCTCTAGTAGCCAATGATTTCATTTCTTGCTTAAATAACTTGAGCAAAGGAGGCAGTCTGTTCTACTTTCACCCCAAGCTTAGCAGCTGGAATCATATCTAATAAGATCAAATCAAATCTTTCTATTATGGTCTTTGACCAGCCTTTACACAGTAGGAAAAAAGAAAAAGTTTGGCACAGCCATTCATTTTCAGAGGAGAAACAAAAGTGACAGGAAAATAAAACAATATATTTAATTAAAAGTTTTGCACAATTGCATAACTTAATGAAGATATTTGGCCACCTGGTGCGTGAGGGTAGAGTTAGCATCTCTTAAAAAG
Source organism: Diadophis punctatus similis (assembly GCA_023053685.1). Classification (NCBI taxonomy): domain Eukaryota; kingdom Metazoa; phylum Chordata; class Lepidosauria; order Squamata; family Dipsadidae; genus Diadophis; species Diadophis punctatus. The sequence continues at coordinate 185,188,752 of JALIGW010000003.1, forward strand.
TAATAAACATTAAAAATCTATCAACACGGCTGTCACAGGTTCTTTTAAACTGTACTCAATTTGATGGGCTCAAGACACCAAAAGAGCTAACAACAAGACCGGTCCCTAAACAATACACACACTCACAAACACTCATATACTATTACTTACTCTTCACTATTCTCCACTCTTCCCCACCTTCAACGATGATGTATGACATTCAGATTTATAGATGATTAGGGAGACCAAAGCACATCTTGGGGCATCATAAAAAGGATATTGGCAAGAATTTCTATCTCTCTGGATCAGAGGTCGGTTCCTCCCTGTTCAGACGGGTTCGCCCGAACCGGTAGCGACCCGCTGGTGACGTCATGACGTCACGGAACCCGGTTCGGTCGGTGCCGGTCTGTGGGTGCCGCCATCTTTTTTTTGGAATATTTTTGGAATATTTTTATTTTTATTCTCTTCTGAGCATGCACAGAAGCCGAGTTTCCGGCACTGTGCATGCAGTTGCCATCTTGTTTTCGGCTTTTTTTTGAATTTTTTTTGAATTTTTTTGAATTTTTTCTTCTTCTGAACATGTGCAGAAGCTGAGTTTCTGGCACTGTGCATGCGGTCGCCATCTTGTTTTTGACTTCTTCTTTTTTTTGAAAAAAAATTTTTTTGCATTTTTTTTCTTCTGAGCATGTGCAGAAGCTGAGTTTCTGGCACTGTGCATGCGGTCGCCATCTTGTTTTTGGCTTTTTAAAAATTATTATTATTATTTGGGTTTTTCAGCACTGCGCATACGCGCGCACATGAGGCGCGCCCACGCGGCACAGGAGGAAGCAAACCGGCAGCGAGGCAAGTTAGAACCCACCCCTGCTCTGGATCCACAGTCTCTGCAAGTAAAGAGCCCAATGAAATCTTCCCACCAGCAGAGCAGATAGGAAGGCATAAAAGTGGGCTCTGGAAAAGGCCTATGTACAGTATATTTGCTTAGAGTGTATAGATATCCTGCAGTGGAAGGTTTGCAGCTGTCTTTGGCAATAGAATTCAGGACAATTGGCGATATCATTTTGGTGATCAATGACCAGCATCTGGTATTTTCTCTCTCATTTGTTACCTCTGACTTTTCATGCCCTGATGGACTTCATTTCACTGCATTTTTCAGTTCCTATAAGCTTGTATTTGCATCATTAATCAAACTGATTTCTCTAAGCCTCTAATTTGATTGAATTTAATTTTTTCAATCACTTATCCACTGACTTTTGCCTTTGTATTAGGTGTCTAAAATATTTAAGCCTCAGCTTTGTTAGGAGTGCCTTTAATGACTAGTCTGCTTTTATATCCTCTAGCATTAAATAATTTGCTCAGAGTATCCAACACCGTTTTCCAGTGCAAACGTCAGATTTTATTTTATTCAATCTTTTATGGTCATGTTATTGCAACTGGGAAAATCATGGTTTTGACAATACTTTTTTTTTGTCGTGCAATATCTCTGTACTTTAATATGTACTTGGAAAAAAATACTTGTTGCTGTTTGTAATGATGAATATATATCTTCAGGTAAAGTTCAGGCGTTGCATGAATAATTTCTGAGTTTGATTTCTAATATCTCCAGATAAAATAAGATTAGGGTAAGTAATTTAAAAGGCATCTACCAATATTTGGACAATTGTTAAGAGTAGACAATGATCTACATATCATTTACAGCAGGTGTCCCCAACCCCTTGGGCCACGGAATGGTAATGGTCTGTGGCCTGTTAGGAAGTGGGCCACACAGCTGGAGGCGAGTGGCTAGAGACCGAGAGAAATCAAAACTATCCGCAACAGCTGGTCCGTGGAAAAATTGTCTTCCATGAAACCATCTGTGGTGCCAAAAAGATCAGGGATCACTGATTTACAGTACTCTTCCAATATACTATTTCTTATTTACATTTTTTTTCTTTCTTCCTTTTAGATACAGTTCTACAGAGGAATCATTGAATCTGTCATCTGCACCTCTATAACTGTCTGGTTTGGTTCCGCAACCCAACAAGACAGACACAGACTTCGGAGGATAATCAGAACTACAGAAAAAACAATTGCTGCCAACCTGCCTTCCATTGAGGACCTGTATACTGCACGAGTCAAAAAGAGGGCCGTGAAAATATTTACTGACCCCTCGCATCCTGGACATAAATTGTTTCAACTCCTACCCTCAAAACGTCGCTATAGAGCACTGCACACCAAGACGACTAGACACAAGAACAGTTTTTCCCCGAACGCCATCACTCTGCTAAACAAATAATTCCCTCACCACTATCAAACTATTCACTAGGCTGCATTACTATTACTATTAGTTTTTCTCATCGTTCCTATCACCCATCTCCTCCCACTTATGATTGTATGACTGTAACTTGTTGCTTGTATCCTTATGATTTATATTAATATTGATTGTTTCCTGATTGCTTACTTGAACGCTATGACAACCATTCTTGACAAATGTATCTTTTCTTTTATGTACACTGAGAGCATATGCACCAAAGACAAATGCCTTGTGTGTCCAATCACACTTGGCCAATAAAGAATTCTATTCTATTCTATTCTATTCTAGTCAGGGCTGTCAAACCCCTGGCCCATGGGCTGGATGTGTCACACGCTGGCCATGCCCACGCCCGATTTAGTGAAGGGGAAAAAAAGTCCCAATACATCAAGTGACGCTGCTGTGACGATGTGAGTTTGTCACACCTGCTTTTAGTGATTTAAAGTTATGATGTAAAAGATGACCAGACTGAGCTCAAGGGGTGTGTGTGTGTGTGTGTGTGTGTGTGTGTGTGTGTGTAAGTCAAACAAGTTCAGATTAATGTCAAATGCATGAGAAGCAAGAAGTCGAGGCAGTTTAAAATGAATACAAAAGTTTATTGCAAACTCGTGCTCTGTACAAGTATCTGAACTATTAATGGTCAAAGCAAATTAGGAGTAGATAAGAGTCAGAGGAATTCAAGGTGGGCTGGACTTAGATCTCTTGTGGGTGCAAAGGGATTAGAGACTGATGACATGCTTGACTCCTCCCTCAGGCTCAGCTTGGTCATCTCCAACATGTCTTAACCAAATACAGGTAGTCCTTGACTTACAACAGTTTGTTTAGTGATCGTTTGAAGTTACAACAGCACTGAAAAAAGTGACATGACAGTTTTTCACACTTATAACCATTGCAGCATCCCCATGGTTATGTGATTTACATCAGATGCTTGACAACTGGCTCATATTTATGACAATTGCAGTGTCCCGGGGTCATGTGATCACTTTTTGTGACCTTCTGACAAGCAAAGTCAATGGGGAAGCCAGATTCACTTAACAACTGTCTTACTAACTTAACAACTGCAGTGATTCACTTAACAAGAGGGGCAAGAAAAGCCGTAAAATGGAGCAAAACTCACTTAACAAATTTCTCACTTAGCAACATAAATTTTGGGCTCAATTGTGGTTGAGGACTACCTGTATTTTTAAATTCTATAGAGACATGTTTTGAATATTAGATATTTGGGTATTAAATGCCTTATACTATTTTAAGCTCTGAATTATTATATACAGTATATATCTTATAGTAGATTTGTTGGTTTTAGATATTCATTGGCTATGAGAGACAGGGAGGGAGGGAGGGAGGGAGGGAGGGAGGGAGGGAGGGAAGGAGAGAGAGAGAGAGAGAGAGAGAGAGAGAGAGAGACAGAGACAGAGACAGAGACAGAGACAGAGACAGAGACAGAGACAGAGACAGAGACAGAGAAATTAGCTTCCCAAATCCCAAGTTGGGAAATCAAGAAAACAGTCACGTTTTTTTGAACTAAGAAAAATAGCCCTTATAATGCATCACCTTAAAATATGAAGCATACTTTAAAAATCATAGTTGACTTCATATGGTAGGTCCAAACCAAGCTAAAAACATTGTATTTTACTATGTTGTGTGACTCTCCCTGGTATTGAGATTGTTGAATTAGTTGTCTGCTTGATGTAAAGCAGTCCGTAATGCTTCATGAATGATATCATTTTAGTCCCATAAAATTGCACAGGATTTCTCTATAAAGCCATTTTTCCTTCGAGACAAGATTATAAACTGATATATCAAAATCAATACATTAAAGCTTTTTCCTCTTTATTCTTGTTAAGGGAAAAAATCGCCTAATAAATTTCTAGGTGCTAAATTGCTATTAAAGATGCAATAATGTTTGAAAAATGGGTATACTTACACATTTTCCAAAGTTGTTATGACTTTAGTTAAATCTCCCTCCATCCCTCCATCCCTCCATCCCTCTTTCTTTCTTTCTTTCTTTCTTTCTTTCTTTCTTTCTTTCTTTCTTTCTTTCTTTCTTTCTTTCTTCCTTCCTTCCTCCCTCCCTCTTTCTTTCTTTCTTTCTTTCTCTTTCTTTCTTTCTTTCTTTCTTTCTTTCTTTCTTTCTTTCTTTCTTTCTTTCTTTCTTTCTTTCTTTCTTTTTCTTTCTTTTTCCTCCTTGCTCTTATTCATCAACTAATATGACACATCCTCCCTTGTTTTACCCAAGGCAGATGTTCAATTGTGTCCATGACAACAAAGTAGGAAGCAGTGTCAGTTCTACAGTTGAAGGTATCAGACAGTGTGCTTAATGCAATTTAGCATAATATTATTCTTGCATTTCAGCCTTCCAGCCTACTGTTTCTTTCTTTATGAACAGAAATATGCTTTCCCCCCACTTTGAGCCTCTGACTACCTAGCTACTAACCTTCATTTCAGTGTGGTCCTTTGAAAAGTAAGTTATAAAGCCACAGTGACTAGGCTCCTGCAGTGTGTGGATAAGAACCACTGACTAAATGCTTGCATCACTAAGGGTACCAGATCTGGGCTGCAAAGATCCATATTATCATTCGATGGCAACACAGGGTTAAGCAGGGATTGAATCTCAGCCCAGGTATGGTAATCCTATCTTCACTGGCACTGAACAGAAGGTGCTGAGCATTGTAATTCTGCCACTTCTGCACATAATTTCCTCGCTCTTATCTAATTCTATCTACATTGTAAAGTCTACTAGTTTCATATGAATATGAGAACATACTCAAATTCTATCCTGAAGAATTGAGTAATAATGATAAGCGTCTGCATATTCATCGATAAAAGCATCCACAGATAAAGAAAAATACATTTTAAAACCCAGGTTTGTTATTTAAGATATAGTCTTAATGTATAGCAAACAAAGAATTTCCTGCTTTTGCAGTTTATGGCATGCATTTTATAATCAGTATAATTATTTTCATGCTGATTTCCTAAACACACCTCAGCAGATACTGTTCCCCTACTAAGTTTCTGACAAAGAAGTTCCACCCCAAAAACTCTTCTAGTGCACCATTCTACTATCTAATGATAGAGTTTTAAATCAAATACTAATCTGATTACAGATTTTTAAAGATCATGTATAGAAATATTCTGATATCAGCAGATTAGATTCTCCAGGTGTAATATTGAGTAGTATGTGATGCTTCAAATATTCTTGAATATATATCTACTGTTTATAGCATCTCTCTCTCTCTCTCTCTCTCTCTCTCTCTCTCTCTCTCTCTCTCTCTCTCTCTCTCTCTCTCTCTCTCTCTCTCTCTCTCTCTCCCTCTCCCTCTCTCTCTCTCCCTCTCCCTCTCCCTCTCCCTCCCTCCCCTTCTCATCTATCTATCTATCTATCTATCTATCTATCTATCTATCTATCTATCTATCTATCTATCTATCTATCTATCTATCTATCTATCTATCTATCTAACTGAGATGGTGCTGAGGAGCTGAGATGGTGCAGTGGTTAAATGCAGCACTGCAGGCTACTGCTAAGTTCAGCAGTTCAGCTGTTCAAATCCCACCGGCTCAAGGTTGACTCAGCCTTCCATCCTTCTGAGGTCGGTAAAATGAGGACCCAGATTGTTGGGGGCAATATGCTGAACTCTGTAAACCGCTTAGAGAGGGCTGTAAAGCACTATGAAGCGGTATATAAGTCTAAGTGCTATTGCTAAGTGCTATTGCTAACTAACTAACTAACTAACTAACTAACTAACTAACTAACTAACTAACTAACTATCATCTATCTATCTATCTATCTATCTAACTAACTAACTAACTAACTAACTAACTAACTATCATCTATCTATCTATCTATCTATCCATCCATCCATCCATCCATCCATCCATCCATCCATCCATCCATCCATCCATCCATCCATCCATCCATCCATCCATCCATCCATCCATCCATCCATCCATCATCTATCTTATCTAGACAGGCAGGCAGGCAGGCAAGCAGGCAGGCAGGCAGGCCACTGATCAGGGATGATGCCAGTTGAAACCCAACAACTTCTGAAGGGCCCGTCTGACTATCCTTGTCCTTATCAAGAGTTCCTGCACTTTCATACAACTAATATTAAAAAGGTAATTGGTGGGTTTTGTCAGTAAAGGGATTTCCTTTATTTTATGAATTGGCATCCATAGTGCCTTTCATCTTACTTTCCTCTTTATATAATCATCTTATTATCCTTGAGGAGAAGTGCCCTCTTTAATCAATAACTTTCCAGCAATCCAGTTCTCGTAATATATCAGTGTTGTACATATTTAATTTCCTTGAAATGTCCAGCTGCTCTTTGGGGATCTACAAAGCTTCAACTAAGACCATGAAGCTTTTGGCATGAGGTTGCTGTTATAGCCTGAGACGCCTCGTAATGTTTGCTCTCAGTATATCCATATGGTACTTTGGGAGTTGTTAATTGTGCAAAAGGATAAATTTGCTTGCCTGTATTGACATTTCCATAGTTACTCTAAGATATTAATAACATATGACTACATGGGTGTCACTGTAGGACTGGGAGCTAAATTATATGTATTCCTCTCTCTCTGTTTTGAATGTATGCTATCACTTTCTAACAGGTTTGTCCTGTGTAAACAATGACAATTGAAGAGGGGAAAACATCTGACTTAAACTATTGGCTATAAGGACATCGCTACATCAGCAGTAGGCAAGATGTGTAGCAAAATATCTGAGTAATGCATTCTCATCTTGCTGTCTTTCCTAATTATGAAGATCATCAGTATTGATGTTTTCATTAAATTTCCAATGAGCCACCAGACCTTACTTATGAGGCTAATAGCAGCTAGAATGGGAAGGGTAATTGTTCATCAGGAAAATGTATTAAAAGGAGGGGCAGGAAAAGACAATCAGGCGTTTATCTTTTACTAGTAGCTGGATAGCCATGCTTCGCTATGAAACTATGTGATCGGGCTTGATACATTGACAATTAAAGCTTGAACATTAATGAGTAGTTACGACTGGCCTCTCCTCTCCCCTTATCTCCCTCAGGCTTGCCCCACAGAAGCCTCTCCTCTCCTCTCCCTCTCCTCTCCCTCAGGTTTGCCCCACAGAAGCCTCTCCTCTCCTATCCCCTTCTCTCCATCAGGCTTGCCCCACCGAAGCCTCTCCTATCTTATCCCCTTCTCTCCCTTTCAGATTGGAAGGGGGAGTAGAATGTCTAACTCCTTAGCATCAGAGCGTGTTAATATAAGGCAACTGGCAGTTGGATCAGAGTTCTTTTCAGGTGGGGAGGGGGAGTAGAACATCTAACTCCTTAGCATCAGAACCTGTTAATAATAATATAAGAAATACTAATGATCTGATGGTCATTTCGAAAATTCCTTTCTTAGCGAGCACCTAGAAGCCAAGAGGAACATTCATGCCAAGTTTCAAGTTTGTAGGCTTTACTGTTCTGGATATTTCGTGATGATGCATGAGTGGTATTTAGCTTTTATAGAGAGAGTTTCAGTTTTATCTGAATATAGTTCCATTCTTGAGAAGTCTATTTCCTGACCTGGCCTACCTCAAAGAGCTGATACCTGGAAATAAATACCAAAGTGTCTGACAGTTAAAATCTGTGAATGATATAAACATTGATATTCTTTCAGAATAATTACCCAAATGCAATCTAAGCAAATACATCATGGACAGAGGTGGGTTTCAGCAGGTTCTGACCAGTTCTGGAGAACCGGTAGCGGAAATTTTGAGTAGTTCGGAGAACTGGTAGCGGAAATTTTGAGTAGTTTGGAAAACCAGTAAATATCACCTCTGACTGGCCCCGCCCCCATCTATTCTCTGCCTCCCGAGTCCCAGCTGATCGGGAGGAAATGGGGATTTTGCAGTATCCTTCCCCTGGAGTAGGGTGGGAATGGAGATTTTACAGTATCCTTCCCCTGCCATGCCCACCAAGCCACGCCCACCAAGCCACACCATGCCACGCCTACCAAGCCATGCCTACAGAACCAGTAGTAAATTTTTTTGAATCCCACCACTGATCATGGAGCTACATAAAATCTTCAAGTTCTGCTCACAGCAGAGATTTATTAAGAAAATTGACCTCCATATTCCTTTGTGAAACATTCTCTCCCCCTCCACTTTTTGTAATGAATTGTTGTTCAGTCCCTAAGTCATGTTTGACTCTTTACAACCTCGTGGACCATAGCACATCAGTCACTACCCCCCTGTCCTCCACTGTTTCGTGGTGTTTGCCCAAATTCACAACGTTGTACGCCGCCCTGAGTCCCTCGGGAGTAGGGTGGCATAGAAGAACCAAATAATAAATAAAATAAATAAATAAATAATAAATTCATGTTGTGTCAATGACACTATCACACCATCTCATCCTCTTTTCAAAGATGAAGAAGCTTCTTGGATAAGAAGTGAAAGGTCTTCAATGAAAAACCAGGAAGTCCAGTTGCCTCTTGAAAATGCACATTGGGGACAACCATGATCTGGATGACTGAGAATCTACATAGAAGTCTCACCTGAATGGGATTGGTCCACTTCCCAAGAACAGTTGCAGGAACTGGGTATGTCCACTTTAATGAAAAGAAGGACTAGGGGTGACATGATAGCAATGTTCCAATATCTAAGGGGCTGCTACAAAGAAGAGGGAGTCAAAGTATTCTCAAAAGCATCTAAAGTCAGGACAAGAAGCAATGAATGGAAACTAATTAAGAAAAGAACCAACTTAGAACTAAGGAGAAATTTCTTGACAGCTAGAACAATTAATCAGTGGAACAACTTGCCTCCAGAAGTTGTAAATGCTCCAATACTGGATATTTTAAAGAAGAGATTGGACAATCATTTGTCTGAAATGGTATAGGGTTTCCTGCTTGAGGAGGGGGTTGGACTAGAAGACCTCCAAGGTCCCTTTCAAGTCTGTTCTTCTGTTAAATGAGAACATTTTCCTCTTTTCGAATTGTTAACTTAATTAAAACTAACCATCAATAGATCCTAAAACGCCTCTTATCATTTATGTAACCCCCCCCCCCAACCTTGTGATGATGTGTTTAGCATTCTTTACAAAATGTAAAACTTTGCAGAGTGTAAATTGCAAAGGCAGGAAGGAGGGAACTAAGAATTTTAAAGCATTTCAGTGTTTTTGTTCTGTCTGAAAAATCTGCTTCAGTGGAAAGATGTTGCTGATTTAAGATTCAAATGTTGCAGCAATGTACACCTTGTAACTCACACTAGCAGGAACAACCCACTTTGATTAACGTTATTAGAAAAAGTGTGATAAAAAATATTTCCAAGAAAAAAAAAGCAGATTTTGCCTTCAGAATAACTTGCCCCGGATGATTCTTGAGCTAATTCCAATCTCTTCAAATTCTTTAGAGCAGTGTTTCCCAACCTTGGCAACTTGAAGATGTCTGGACTTCAATTCCCAGAATTCCCCAGCCAGCGAATGCTGGCTGGGGAATTCTGGGAGTTGAAGTCCAGACATCTTCAAGTTGCCAAGGTTGGGAAACACTGCTTGAGAGAAAGAATAAATATGATTAAATTAAACAAAAATATTAGGGAGGGGGAGAACCCATAACCAAACCTCGAATCACTTTTACAATACTTCATCCACAAGCCAGAATTGTGCTCTACTCAAAAATGATGCCTTTAGATTAGAAAGAAGAAATGATGTTCCCATTTCATTGGGAGTCTGAAAGAAATCAGATAGTTGAAAAACCTATCACGTAACTGTAGGACGCTGAATCTTTATTTACTTCGTTCTTGGTTGAGATGCACAAGGCTCCAGCACGTAAATGGCTGTCCCAGTTGAAAGCAAATGGACCAAATTCCATTGAATTCAGCACAAAATGTCTACTTCTGTTACCTGATAAATTATTTACGGCAGCTATTTATATAGCGCAATACCGATACTTACCTGACGATTGACTTCTTATTGTTGTCTTTGGAGGAAAACAAACTGAGAAAACAATGTTTTGCCTTTCCTTGTAAAAAGCAGTGAGATGCAAACTTGGAATGCACGCCCACATCTAAGCAAAAAACAGAAGCTTAATCACAGGAAAATCTATCCATGCTGGGGTTTAGGCTACTTTTTTTTTCCATTTAAGTGTCTCATTGAGGCCCACGTAGGTAATACCACTTAACTGACCTTGGTTAATCACAACAAGGTAAGGAAGGTTGGATTTGTTAGTGATCGGCTGGAACATTGCAAATAAATAAAAGGACTAAAGCCCAGGATGGTATTTCTCAACCTTGGCAAATTTAAGATGTGTGGACTTCATTTCCCAGAATTCCTCAGTCAACATTCCCCATTACTTGGTTGAGGATTTCTGGGAGTTGAATGAAGTCCATGCATCTTAAAGTTGCAAACTTAGAAAAACACTGGTCTAGGACAAGGGTCAGCAACCCGCGGCTCTGGAGCCACATGTGGCTCTTTCATCCCTCTGCTGCGGCTCCCTGTCGTTCAAAATATGTATCACAACCGTCAATGTGTGATACCGCCGGCACACAATTTATTGAGCTTTCTGACCCTCGGTAGGCCAACCATGGATAAATCCAAGGGAAAAAAAGTTTCAGAAGAAAACAGAACATTTAATTCAACTACATATGCTAGTTCTGTGGCCGCTCAGGAAATAGTCAGGCACAGGAAGGGTTTTGTGGCTCCCGGTGTTTTCTTTTCTGTGGGAAATGGGTCCAATTGGCTCTTTGAGTGTTTAAGGTTGCCGACCCCTGGTCTAGGAAGATGAAAACAAAGAAACAAACCCCAGTTCCACACTGTTGCCAAGAAAAACCAGGTGTTTGCTCATCAAGTTATCAAGAGTAAAGCTTGACCAGAATGAAATGATTTTTATTTGATTGATCTTTTTTTCTCCTTGTCTTGTTCTTAATTTCTACTGACTAAAGGAGCTGTGTTGGTGACAGTATCTCAAGACAGGGTGGTCCTGACATTTCCTTCCTTCCTTCCTTCCTTCCTTCCTTCCTTCCTTCCTTCCTTCCTTCCTTCCTTCCTTCCTTCCTTCCTTCCATCCATCCATCCATCCATCCATCCATCCATCCATCCATCCATCCATCCATCCATCCATCCATCCTGGAGTCAGAGGCTAAAATAATCATTTCACATGTTGAACAGTGGGGGGAAAACCCTAATCGGAGGATTTGCACATGATTTGGAATGATTTCCTTCTCTGCCAAGTGGTTGTTTATACTTCATCCCCAGAATCCTAAGAGGCTTAGGGATCTTCTGCAGTATATTGATGCCCTTTGAGAACTCCAAGTAGTGCAGGTGGCCCTCAACTTACAACCAATTGTTTAGTGACCATTCAAAGTTATAATGGCACTGAAAAAAGTGACTTTCCCACAACTGTTGCACCATCCCCATGGTCATGCGATCAAAATTCAGACAGTTGGCAACTAGTTTGTATTTATGACCATTGCAGTGTCCTGGCGATTCCGCTTTGTGAACAAAGTCAATGGAGAGCCCAGATTCATTTAATAACTGCATTACTAACTGAACTGCAGTGATTCACTTAATCTTTGGCATGAAAGGTTGTAAAAAAAACAGGGCAAAATTCCCTTAACGGTTTCACTTAGCAACATAAAATTTGGGCTCAATTGTGGTTATAAGTTGAGGACTAACTGTATACAAGAACCCCTTTCCTCATCTTTTTATATCACAACCACAACTCCTTTGGGTGGAAGCACAAGCCCAAAGTCACCCAATGTAGTCAAGAGGGGATTTCAACAGAGCCTTTCTGGTGTTGGATCAAGCCCAACATCAACAGTTAAACTACGTTGATGGGTAAATGTTTTGAACTTAGACCCAGAAAAAGAGGCTTACATATGGATTCCAAATACATCCACTTTGGGGAGATGCTTTACTCATGGGTGAAACTTTACAGAGCTTCAGGGTAAAGCTAAATTCTCTCCATGGACGCCTTGCTTTGATGCCCCAAAAGTGACTTTCAGCAAAATGTCGTAAAAGTACTACAGTTCCACTCAGGGGGTGGGTTCCACTTACCTTCCCTACCAGTTTGCATCGCGACGGAAGTGCGCATTTTGTGCGCGTCACTTCCTACGTCACTTCACGGAAATGACCCTCTTCACATGCTCAGAAGCCTTTGTGCATGCGCAGAGGGTTTTTTTTTTTGCAACTCACAGCGACCAGAGGACCGGTTTGGGAGCATGGACCGCCGGTCATCACTGCCGGTTCAGCAAGCGGTGGCAAATTTCTGGTACTGGTTCTAAAGAACCGGTCCGAACCGGCAGCAACCCACCACTGGTTCCACTCTTCTTTGTGAAGTTGTCCTGCTGCTAGAACTGCTTTATTCACACATTCTTGAGTTTGTCTCTTTCTACTTATATCTATCAGAGCAGGAACAACAACAAAAAAAGATTTAAATGATTCTGAACCAATCTGTCTTAAGACACCAACTCTGACTCAGTTTCTCCTGGCACTCTTAAAGATGCACTGAGAAAAGACATTTTTTTTTGGCTGAGGTTTGGGAGACAAGATATTTTGGTGAACATGGAATTGAATCTTACCAGATGTTCGCTATAAAAATTGAGATCCCACTCCTCCTTGGGGCAGCTTACAATAATGTCATTTTTTCCATAAAGAGAGAGGAAAAACAACAACAATCATACCACCAAATCTTGAAAACAGAATGAGAGCAGCAAATTCAAATAAAGCACAAATATTCTATTAATTCAAGGCTGCAAATGGATTCTATATACTTGTAACTTTTAGTGGCAAATACCATCAGATAAAAGGCTATGTGCACATAGCACAGTAGATTATGCAAAAATTGAGTTGATAGTTTGGATTTTTGCATATTGTGGAAACACAGAGATAGTCTTAGCATGGTTTAACCAGGTTATCATATTAAGCCACAGTGTGGTTAATTTGTTTTATGTCCAGTATGTGAGCATACTTGTGACTTTGTTCAGCTAGATTCGGAGGTAATAATAATAATAACAGAGTTGGAAAGGACCTTGGAGGTCTTCTCGTCCAACCCCCTGCTTACGCAGGAAACCCTACACTACTTCAGACAGATGGTTATCCAACATCTTCTTAAAAACTTCCAGTGTTGGAGCATTCACAACTTCTGGAGGCAAGCTGTTCCACTGATTAATTGTTCTAACTGTCAGGAAATTTCTCCTTAGTTCTAAGTTGCTTCTCTCCTTGATTAGTTTCCACCCATTGCTTCTTGTTCTACCCTCAGGTGCTTTGGAGAATAGTTTGACTCCCTCTTCTTTGTGGCAACCCCTGAGATATTGGAACACTGCTATCATGTCACCCCGGTCCTTCTTTTCATTAAACTAGACATACCCAGTTCCTGCAACCGTTCTTCATATGTTTTAGCCTCCAGTCCCCTAATCATCTTTGTTGCTCTTCTCTGCACTCTTTCTAGAGTCTCAACATCCTTTTTACATCGTGGCAACCAAAACTGAATGCAGTATTCCAAGTGTGGCCTTATGCAGTATTCCAAGTGTGGCCTTATAATGCCTTGTTACCAAGGCATTATAAAGTGGTATTAACACTTCGCGTGATCTTGATTCAATAAGGTAAGAGTGAATTTTTTTTCTGTGTTCTTATAATTCCAATCATATGATCACACAAAAATTAAAAAAGGAAGATAAGGTTTGTAAAACAGAAGCTTATCTACCTGCTTTTTCTAATTGATTTCAACTCCCAGCATTTAAATAATTCAAAGTTACCACACTAGTGAAAAATGTTGTATATAATTTAAATTATGATGTTCTACTATAAGTTAAAAAAGAAGATACACTGACAACAAACTAATTTTTAAAATGTTTATTTTACACTTCCACAGACCACGATTCATCCTTTTATAAGGCATCATACATATGGAAAAAAGTTAATAATAAAACATGATTTTGCTTTTCAAACAGAATTTAGACTTTACAAAACAAAACTGCATCGGTCACCACAGACACTTCCCAAAAAGAAAGATGAAAAATGCTTAGGAAATTATTAGTGGTCACTATAATAAATAGGGTTGAAAGTTATTATCTTACCCTGAGGCAGACAGACTTGAGAAAACAGTAGTATGTTTTCTAATCTCCAGTTACTCTGGAGATTAGAAATAGAGAGCATACACAGTGTCCACAAATTTAGAGTAAATTATGCCGCATCTTTCTGGGAGTCAATTATTTCTCTGAGAATATTTTTCATTGACTCTCAGAAAGAGTGCTAATGACCAGATGACTGCAAGGTATATAAATCCTTCCATTCCCCACCATTCATTCAGAACTGAAGAAGCTTCTTGGATGAGAAGCAAAACGTCTTCAAGCAAAAACAAAGAAAGTCCACTTGCCTTTTGAAAAAAAAGCATCTTTGGGAATATCTCAAACACATTTCAAATTTAATAAAAACCTTGATTACCCAGGTAGCTTGATATTAAAAACAAACAAACAAATGAAAAGATTTTAAGTCTCACTGCTCACATTGTGTGCAATGTAGCCAATAACATGCTCAGCAACTGTTTTGTGTTCAGGAAGATATTTCTCTAAATATCTTCCAGATTCCAGATCCTTGAAACAAGCCTGCAAGAAAGCATGGCTAACATAGCCCAATTTAACAGAAAATTAAAAGCCAATACACTTACAATCATTCTGGTATTTTAACCACTATGGCAACCTCTTACAACAGTACTAACTCTCAGTCTACTGGTGACAGATTCTGGAAAGTAGAAACAGTACAGCATAAAAACCAAATCTTGCAAAGGCTTTGCTTACATCATAGCTTGAGAAATTAATTAATTAAGAGCTGAGGTCGCACAGTGGTTAAAATGCAGTACTGCAGAGGCTACTTCTGCTGACTGCCGGCTTCCTGCAATTTGGCAGTTTGAATCTCATCAGGCTCAAGGTTGACTCAGCCTTCCATCCTTCCAAGGTCGGTAAAATGAGGACCCAGATTGTTGGGGGCAATATGCCGACTCTGTAAACTGCTTGGAGAGGGCTGTAAAGCACTATGAAGCGGTATATAAGTCTAAGTGCTATTGCTATTGCTAATACATAAACTGTGCATTTTAAACCACTTCTTAAGTGGGTAAAGATCAGATCGTTTTAAAGCAGCATTTTCAACCTTGGCAACTTTAGCACATATTAATGGACATATTAATGCCATTTGGAGAATTCTGGGAGCTGAAGTCCAAATATCTTAAAAGTTGCCAAACTCTTTACAGCCCGCCAGTCACTTATCTTTTCGCAGACCAGGACTGCTATCCTTTGAGAAGGATGCGCTACTATACTGCGCCAACAGAAATAAAGAAATAAAAGTGTGGTTGTGACAAATAGAGCAGAAGACATTCCAATTCAGCCCTCTTGTTTTTTCCACTTGCATCATCCTGACATCTCATGTCAAGAATCCATTTTGCTTTAGGAAAGGAATCATAGCCAAAAGCTCAGAGGCTGCCAGGATCAAGAATGCCCCAGAGGGTTACAGAGGGATCAAAGCCCCCTTTTCTGTCTGTATCCTCTATTAAATTAAAGGGAGTTGGTACACTTAATTTTGGAAATATGCAAATAGCTATTGACTGCCAAATCACTGTCCAGCCAACTCACAGAGGTACCTGGAAAATGGTCCACTCTGAAGTGTTTTGGAATTATAAAACTAATTATACCACCATCTGCTTATGCCTTTTGTTTTAAATACCAGCACACTTTCATAGCATGACATTTGCACGGTTCAGTTAAATAGCCTGATCTAAGTCAAGTAGCTGGACTTATAAAGCTTCAAGATATTTCCTTCGTCCCCCTGAGCCCTGGGTCCTGATCTACATTAGCTGGCACTCTGGAGCCCTTTGTATTTTTGGTTTTTGTTGTGGCCTGTCGGCCGCCAGCCCCTCCAGCAGCCGAATCAGGTGGCGTGGGAGTCAGGGTCAGCATCAAGGCAACCTGGGAGCTCTGAGGGGGAAGAGGGAATGGAGCTGGCAGAGAGAGAGAGACAGAGGTGGAGCCTGGGCTGTCCGTCAGCCCTCAGATGGAGAGCCAACAGCCCCCAGGTCTGGACGTGGCTGATGAGGAAGAGGAGGAACAGCTGGGTCCAGTGCCTGATGCGTGGAGAGGAGAGCAGTGGAAATCCTTGGGCCGATCCTTGCAAATGAAGAGCCACTGCTGCTAGCTCTGGAGATAAAAGGCAGGGGGCGGAGATGAATAGATGTGGCAGACAACTATTTATCTTCCAGCCAGATAGACCTGTTATCCTGTGGTGAGAGAGAAACTTGTTGCCAGGGCTGCTGACACTCCTAATAAAGGAATCTTTGAGTTAACGGTGTGTTTGGGGAGCTGGGTCAGAACAGTTTTGTAGCCTATAACATCCCTTCCACTTTTTATTGTCTCAAGCCACTGCAAATATTTGTTCCTCTATGGTACCATCTTGGTTACTTACTCGATGGACAAATGTATATGGAATGCTTGAAGTGATGACAGAAATGTGCTGAGTAGGAATATAATTATGCATATGCTCTGTAAAATAGATGCTGCATAGGCTGAGAACCCCCCCAAAATTGCACTGAATGATGGATTGTATTGTATGATGCAACAAGGAGTGTAAATCTGAAAATTTAACATCCACGTCTAAAGGTAATTCGTTTAACAGAAACATGGAGAAAATGATGAAAATCTCAAATAGATAAAATTGAAAATTTGGTAGAAAGTTTATTAAAAATGGGAACATGGAGATGTTAAGATGGGCAAATGGTGGTAGAAAGGTTTTGATTAATATGTGATCTGCTGTAAGATCTCTGTGTTGAAAATTGTCGTGTAGAAGCTTCTGTTCACTTGGTTAGTTATACTTCCCCCTTTTCTCATCTTGCACCTTAATCCTATTGGCTTATTGTGTTATTTCTCACTCTTTTCTGTACTTTGCATAACATTACTTATCTCACTTAGAAGAGAACAGCACCATGAGAAACTAGTATCCATCCCATTTTGATTACGAGAAATGTCCTGATAAATATGAACATTGTTATTTGAAGCATCTCCATCCACGTTTGAAGTAATTATCTCCATCTTCCTAAAGCTTTTTGTACAAATCTGCTGTAAATTGGCAACCCTTCTGGAAAAAATTCATTCTAACAAGTTCCCATATTTGTAGTAATTGAAGCAGTATTACAAAACTATTTCATGGATGCTATTGAGATGTAGGTGGTTTAGAATGAGAACTATTCATGTTTTATAGAAGTGAGTGGGGTGGAGAGACAACTATGGATTTACTGAGACAAAAAAAATTCATAGAAAGTAGAAAGCACCATGTTCTGAGCAACATAATTAATTAATTAATTAATTAATTAATTAATTAATTAATTAATTAATTAATATTTCCCCCGAATCTCTTATCCTATTAAAACTGGAGAATCATAGGACTTCTTTGGAAAAGAATATAGACATAACCTAGACAATGTTTTTCAAACTTGGCAATTTTAAGATGGATGGACTTCATCTGTCAGAATCTTCCAGCCAGAACGGAAGTCCATACATCTTAATGTAGCCAGGTTTAAAAAGTACTGATGTAGAAGAAAAACAGGAAGTGCTACCCTATCATGTGCATATGGTCTACTAAAATGCAAAAGTCAAGATAGCATCTCAGGTTTAGTGATATGGGACTAATTCAATAAACTTGGCACATCACATGATGACTGCAATATCAAATGATGGAACATATGTGGGAATAAGATATCCTACATTCAAAACTCCAGATTATTCATTACTCCTTTTTAGTGAGCCTATCTCTGGCACTACAAAATAACCATCTATTATTTCAGAATTAAATAAAATACATCACTCCAAAATCCAAAATTATACAAAGCTAACCTCAAAAACCTTCCAATAAACCATATCAAAAACTTTCTCAAGACCCACAGAAATTATAGTTGTTCAGACTTGTCTATTTTGAATTATGACACCATACAGTATATCAAGTCTGGTCTAGATATGAACAGATAGCCTATCCTTCGACACATGATGTCTTGCTATTAAATCTAGCAGTTCAAAATAGTAATAGCAATAACACTGACTTATTTAGACTTAATGCTCAAACACTGGAAGTTTTTAAGAAGAGATTGGATAACCATTTGTCTGAAGTGGTGTAGGGTTTCCTGCCTAAGCAGGGGGTTGGACTAGAAGACCTCCAAGGTCCCTTCCAACTCTGTTATTCTATTTCTATTTACCGCTTTGTAGTGCTTTACAGCCCTCTCTAAGCAGTTTACAGAGTCAGCATATTACCCCCAACAATTTGTGTCCTCATTTTACCAAGCTCGGAAGGATGGAAGGTTGAGTCAACTTTGAGTCGGTCAGGATCAAACTCCTGGCTGTGGGCAGAGTTAGCCTGCAATACTGCATTCTAACCAGTGGCTCTTTATTCTATATATGAATTACTATGTGCATCAATCAGCTAGTTTCTAGTCCTTTGTATGCAGAACACAACATGTATATTCTAGGCAGAAATATTTGGGTGGTAGAGGAGATAGAGCCAAAGCAATGGATGGCAGCGGCCACAACAGAGAAGGCACTGATAGGATTATGGGAAGGGGACTGGGTGGATAGTTGCACAGCTGTCTTTGAGTTCAAATCAACATATTCAATTATTCTGCCTGCCCTCTTTTCCTTACCTCCCCTTACTGCCATCACCAGTATGGCTTAAATGTCCTTGGCTTAAAGCACAGCACAAGGAGAGGCAGAGCAAGAAGATTTATTTATTTATTTATTTATTTATTTATTTTATTTGTCAAACATGTATAGGATAGTAGTTGTTTGTATAAACATAACATAAGTAAAAAAGTAACATAAAAGAGGACAATAGGACAGTAGGACAGGGACGGTAGGCACAGTGGTGCGCTTATGCACGCCCCTTACAGACCTCTTAGAAATGGGGAGAGGTCGACTGTAGACAATGTGGAGGAGGGGAGAAGTGCTCTAACTTTGCTCTACTTGCCCTGTAAGTTTTGTCTGGATTTTGTTTCAGATGAAATCTGGAACTTCTAATTAGTTTCAGGTTTTCTGCCAAACAGTATCCCAGCCAGAAACTTGGCAGAACTTCCAAGAAACAATCTGTTTGCTCCAGGTTCAAAACAAAACATGCTTTCCATTTCATGCTTATTTCAATGAACATACAGTACAAATTGGATACATTCACCTATGTAGTAAGGGAAATCACCTTGATAGAAATATGTGAGAACTATTATCTAGGCCAGGGGTCTCCAATCTTGGCAACTTTAAGACTTCAACTCCCAGAATTCCTCAGCCAGCTTTGCTTTGCTGGCGGAGGAATTCTGGGAGTTGAAGTCCACAAGTCTTAAAGTTGCCAAGGTTGGAGACCCCTGATCTAGGCAGAGGGCAGAGACTTTCTTTAAGTCCTGGGAAGTAAGATAATAATTGGAAGTGCCTCAAGCAAACACTTCTCTGATCCACTGGAGTATAGGAAGGAAGGAAGGAAGGAAGGAAGGAAGGAAGGAAGGAAGGAAGGAAGGAAGGAAGGAAGGAAGGAAGGAAGGAAGGAAGGAAGGAAGGAAGGAAGGAAGGAAGGAAGGAAGGGGAGGGATAGCACAATCAGGCTTACAAAATCATGTTATCATACCTTCTCTTGATCTATATATATAAAAGCCAAATACCACTCACTCATTATGAAATCTCCAGAACTGTAAAGCCTACAAATTTGAAACTTGGCACGTATGTTCCTCTTGGCTTCTAGGTGCTCGCTAAGAAAGGATTTTTTGAAATGACTAGCAGATCATTAGTAT
The DNA here is from genome assembly GCA_023053685.1 of Diadophis punctatus similis. Lineage (NCBI taxonomy): Eukaryota > Metazoa > Chordata > Lepidosauria > Squamata > Dipsadidae > Diadophis > Diadophis punctatus. The sequence continues at coordinate 185,208,766 of JALIGW010000003.1, forward strand.
TTCTTATACAGTATTATATTAACACACTCTGATGCTAAGGAGTTAGACGTTCTACTCCCCCTCCCCACCTGAAAAGAACTCTGTTCCAACTGCCAGTTGCCTTATATTAACACAGTCTGATGCTAAGGAGTTACACATTCTACATAAATTTTCAAGCTTTAAGTGTCAATGTATCAAGGCCGATCGTAACTACTCATTAATTTTCAAGCTTTAACTGTCAATTTATCATGCCTGATCATATAGTTTCGTAGCGAAGCATGGGTATCCAGCTACTAGTAAAGTATAGTTCTAATCTTCCTGTAGCCTTTTCTGATCTTAGAAAGAACCTAGGCTTGGCTGGCAACCCAATCAAAGTCAGCTAAAGAACCAGCAACTGCATTTGTCCAAGATTGCTAAGTTGAACCTGGGCACCTAATCATAGAATTGGAACAACTGACTGAGACCACAGCGCCTCTATTCCACCTTACCACCAACCCTCCAACATTAATTTGGAATTAAGTGAACTTCTCTGGCTAACTGATTCTAATTTCCAACTGTTTTAATACTTGTGTGTTTAGTTTCCTAATATTCAATCAGAATTTGAGTTCCTGTAACTTGGATTATCTTATGCCCAGTCTTCTGAACAATAGAGAACCACTCTCGACTTTCTACACAACCCAGCTTGCTCTGCAATGATATGGTGTTAATCAGGGTTGGCCTCTTCATATATTTAAGACACTATGCAATTGAACAGAGGACCCATATAACGCATCAGGGCCACTGACAGAATCCAGCACCCAAAAGTAGCAGCTAGAATCCTAGTAACCCAACAAGACTCACAATATCTTGCCTAACTATTCACGTTGCCACTTCCGTTTCCTCCAATGTCTTCAGCATAGCATCAGTTTCAGTGGGAAACTGAAATAGTAGGTCTAGATATAGATTCAAGAGCAGCATTTTCATTTCCCTAATGCCCTGAAGTGGTTCCACAAAACTGACTTTGCAGCTCATAATAAATGCAATTCCCACATGGCCTTGAAAACCTGTCTGATGGTTACAAGAGTAGCCATCATGGTGTAATGGCTATGGGGCTAGACTAGGCTTAGGAGACCCAAGGTTCAAGTCCATTCTCAACCATGGAAAACTCTGTAGCTGAATTTGATGCAAGCCTCATGGGACTGATGATGTGGATAACAATTAGAAGCTGGTCCTGGATAAAAGTTGGAATATTAATCATATGAATAAGTAACTAAGTAAATGAAATAGCAGTTGCAGTCTGATAATATAAACCAGGGATCCCCAACCTGTGGGCCACGGCCCACCACCGGGCCATGGCCTGTTGGCCAATGGGTCATGTAAGTGGTTGGCCAGTGCATGCGCATGTGCGCAAGCGCACCCCAGCAGTCCCGCTACAATTGTGTTGTCACACGGGCATGTTGCCACGAGCATGGCGTGGGCGCTAGCATCACCACGAGCACATACCCTCACTCACGCCAGTATTGACCTTCATGCACGCATGCAAACGGGGTTTCAAGCGCCCGCTCAACGCTGGCGCAAGTGGGTATGCGTGCTCGTGGCCCCATTTGCACGCACGCATGAAGGCGCCTGCCCCTTTCCCCCCCTGGGCCGCCAACCCAGAAAGGTTGGGGAACTTTGATGTAGACAGTTTAATGTGGTATCACCCTGCTGACTATCACAATTCTGAATGAAACTTCCTTCAGAGTTCACGTGCTTGGAAATCCACCATAGCTGGTTTCTATGAACGCTAAGACAGCTATATGCTTTCTATAGAGAGTACAGGCACTGTAGTCCTCGACTTATGATCACAATTGAGCCCACTATTTCTGTTGGCAAGCAAGGCAATTGTTAAGTGAGTTGCGCCCTGTTTTACAATCTTTTTTTTGCCACAGTTGTTAAGCATCACTGCAACTGTTAAGTGAATCATGTGGGCATTAAGCAAACCTGACTTCCCCCATTGACCTTGCTTGTCAGAAGCTGGTTGGGAAGGTTACAAATGATAATCACAAGAAAACGGGAGAATGCAACAGTCATAAATACATGCCGGTTGCCAAGCGCCTGAGTTTTGATCACGTGACCGTGGGGATACGGCAACAGTTGTGTGAAAAAATTAGTCATAAATCACTTATTTTGGGTAACTTTGAATGGTGACTAAATGAATGGTTGGAAGCCAACGACTACCTGTAGAACCTACTTTGAACGTGATCTCTTTTCTCTTTCCCTGCTTAACATTATACATCTTTATAATACAAAATGTCCTTTAATGTGTTGGCAAAGGCGCTTTTTGTCAGTAGCTCTAGCTATTTTAAGGATCCTTTGCTTCCATTTAATTCAAATTATCCCCTACTCCCATTTTTGCTGCTTCAAGGCCAGGCTAACCTGTTACAGCAAGAGCTTCCTCTTCCACAAGTGATAACTCCATATTATCACTTGTAGAGGATTTCACTCGGAAATTGAAAGATCCATACAGTTTGGCTGACTCCTTGGAAGCTGCAAATCGGTGCCTCCGGTAGAGTTCTCCTTTCCACATTTGCATCATCAGTAAACTGGACAACACAACACCTCCCAGGGTCAACAGACAGAGCCCAGCAATTACACACCGATCTAGGTGAGCCCCAATCCGGGCACTCTTCTTCTCTAGGCGCTCCATCTCCCGTGCTGCCACGGTGCTGGGATCCACAGTTACCTCTCTGGGCACCACGTAGGAAACGATCACCAACAAAATCCCAACGACCAAGAACAAGATGGCACTGATGAAGCTGTAATCAATAGATTTTCCACCGGTGGCTTCGGAGCCAACATCATCCTCTTCCTCGGAAATTAAGGAAGGTGGATCGTAGGGCCATTCTGAAGGCATCTCTACGTCAGGGTCAGGATGGGGAAGGAACTCTTGGTCTTGGCAGCAGCCACGATGTGCAAGACTCCCTGGGTGATTTAGGTGGTTAGTGTTTTCATCCACACAGGTGAAGGACGTCTCCGATTCACAACAACAGGCATTTTTGGAGGCAGTCTCCTTCTCTTCCTTTGAAAAGTTGGAGCAGGTGAAATGACCGGCGGTCGTAATTTCTGGGGACAAGGATGATACCGCAAGGAGGGTGAGAGAAGGCTGAGCAGGTTCTTCCTTGGCTTCCTGTTCAGCAGCTTCACAATGCTGCTCGTAGCATTCAGCAGTCATCACTAGGAATCTATTCTTTGCCCCACTTTCATCAGGCCGGCCCGGGCATGATGTAGCGTGAAAGCTCCAACCCGCACCATGGCACTCAGCTGACGGAGCTCCCTCTCTGGCGACTTGCAAGATCTCCATACATGCCATGGGTGCTTCAGAGCACAAGTCCAATTGACTATTTACATCTCTTGTAGTTTTGGCAAATGCAGCCGGTTGCCACCTCAGTGGTTGTGAGTTGACTTCGCCCGCAACTTCTGACCTTTGTCTCCCATTTTGCTGACTTCAGATTCAGCCACCACCACCACTCAGTTAAATAAATTTACTTGGAGATGCCTTCTTTTTTGAGCCTGCAGTTGCCATAGGAAGAGGAGAAGCAGCTTCATCGGTAGATCTGTTGCGAGACAAAGGGAAATGTAGCAGATCTGCAATAGAGATCATAGTCATTACCCTGATTTTTATCCCAGTGTCTCTGCAAGCAGATGGGGAACAGCCAGTGTGAAGGCTTTAACCAGTCCCTGAAAGCTAAACTCTGCTTATCTTAAACCAATTCAGGAACTCTAATCGGCTTTTAGAAATAACCCTTTGCAAATTTTGAAAAAAGAAAGAAAGAAAGCTCAGTCAACACAGATCCTTCACCACTTCCAGCAACCAAGGGCAAAACCCATCAACCCCCTGCAAAAATGCCATTTTCAAAAGGGCAAAGTCAAACTTGGCATCTCACATTCACCCAGACTCAAATGCAAAATCTAATCAGAAAGGAGCCAGCAAATCCCTCCCAGCTCAGGTCACCCAGGATCTGTGTTCTCCAGTGGAAATCTGAGCATCCCAGGAGGGGAAGAAAAAGAAAAAAAAGAGTAGCGCTTCCTAGAATCCCATCTCCCAGTCTCTGATCAGAAAAAGCTGCCCGTGAGATCATCTCTGGATGGCGGTTCAAAGGGGCAGCTCTCCGCTTTCCTCCAAGTGCAATAAGGTAGAGGCAGATGTAGGGTCCCCTGCTTGGGCAGGGGGTTGAACTAGATGACCTGCAAGGTCCCTTCCAACTCTGTTAATCTGTTAAGAGAAAGAAGCAAGACGCACCGAAACGGCTCACCTGAAACAGAAAGTACGCGCCTGTTGGGATGGAGGGGGTGGAGGGGAAGGGAGAAGGGGAAAGAGGCAGGGCAATCGGCTTGCGATTTTACGCCGCTCCATCCAAGAGCGTGACAACATTCACCCCGACGCCTTTGAAGCCGATCAAGAGACGATTTGCGAAGCTTCGCAGTTTTCCATCCGAGGTGTGTCCGACTCCCCCCCAACCTCGTCTTAGCGCGCGGGGTATAAATCCCGTCCACTTTTGCTATTTTAGCTTCAGTGCATTTTTGTTTTTTAGTAAATGGACTAAAACCCGGTAAACCGGGTTAACCGGGTGACATGAACACGTCGGGATCGAGGGGAAAAGACCACGCCTGGGGTTTAGGAAAGTAGAGATAAAACTCCCGTCCCTTTGAATCTCCAGGCAGCGCCCGATCAGCCCCTTCCCTGCCCTCGTCACGGACCTTTTCCAGAGGTTTTGACTCCCCTCGGGAGCGAAAAGCGCCGCTGGCTCCACCGGGCCGCCCCGAACGGGCACTTGTTGTCGCGGGGGTCCCTTCTCCACGCGCCTCCGTCCTCCTGCCTCCCTCGAGGCGAGAAGCCGGGGTGGAGAAGCGGGGACTGGGATGAGCCGGCGGGGCGGAGCGCTTGGGGCACTCTGGGAGATGTAGTCCCGCTGCGCGCGGAAAGGCGAAGAGAATCTGAGGTCAGGCCTTGGGGTTTAAGCGCGGCCTGAGGAGGTTGCTTTGGGTTGAGCCCGAGAACGGCTCTCAAGGGCTCGGTATCCTGCTCTTCCCCACTCCCTCCTGAACCAAGTTTCCATATCTTTAGAAAAGTCTGTGGAGATTCTCAGTCATCCAGGTCGTGGTTGTCCCAAAGGTGCTTTTTCTTCTTCTTCTCCAAGAGGCAACTGGACATCAGAAAGTCCAGTTGCCTCTTGCGGGGGGGGGGGGAGCACCTTTGGGATATTTTTAAAGAAGTTGCTTGATCTGGAAGATAGCAATAGCAATAGCACTTAGACTTATATACCGCTTCATAGTGCTTTACAGCCCTCTCTAAGCGGTTTACAGAGTTCAGCATATTGCCCCCAACAATCTGGGTCCTCATTTTACCGACCTCCGGTGAGATTTGAACTGCTGAACTGCAGTGCTGCATTTTAACCACTACGCCACCTCGGCTAGGAAAGGAAGAAGGGAGAGTTGCCAAGGGATTTTTCAAGCAGAGGAGAATGGCATTTGTACAGGTAGTCCTTGACTTACAACAGTGCATTTAGTGACCATTCAAAGTTACAATGGCACTGAAGAAAGGGACTTGCGGTCGTTTTTTCACACTTACGACCATTGGGGCATCCCCAGTTGTCATGGGATCAAAATTCAGAGGCTTGGCAAAAGAGGGCCGTGAAAATATTTACTGACCCCTCACATCCTGGACACAAACTATTTCAACTCCTACCTTCAAAACGACGCTATAGAGCACTGCACACCAAGACAACTAGACACAAGGACAGTTTTTTCCCAAACGCCATCACTCTGCTAAACAAATAATTCCCTCACCATTGTCAAACTATTCACTATGGCTGCATTACTATTACTATTAGTCTTCTCATCGTTCCTATCACCCATCTCCTCCCACTTATGACTGTATGACTGTAACTTGTTGCTTGTATCCTTACGATTTATATTAATATTGATTGTTTCCTGATTTCTTATTTGAACCCTATGACAAACATTAAGTGTTGTACCTCATGATTCTTGACAAATGTATATTTTCTTTTATGTACGCTGAGCATATGCACCAAAGACAAATTCCTTGTGTGTCCAATCACACTTGGCCAATAAAGAATTCTATTCTATTCTATTCTATTCTATTCTATTCTATTCTATTCTATTCTATTCTATTCTATTCTATTCTAGAGTCCTATTTATGACGGTTGCAGTGTCTTGGGGTCATGTAATCACCTTTTGTCACCTTCTGTCAAACAAGGTCAATGGGGAAGCCAGATTCACTTAACAACCATATTATTAACCAAATGGTTGCAGTGATTCACTTAGCAACCGTTGGTAAGAAAAGTCGTAAAATGGGGCAAAGCTCACTTAACAAATATTAGCGTTAGAATTATAAGGCTGGAAGGGACCTTGAAGGTCTTCTAATCCAGCCCCCTGCTCGAGCAGGAGACCTTATACCATTGCGGGTTTTCAAACTCTTATTGAAAACCAAAAACCTCCAGTGCTGGAGCATCCGCAACTTCAGGAGACAAGCCGTTCCACTGATTAATTGTTCTCACTCTTGGCAAATTTCTCCTTAACTCTAGTTGGATCTCTCTTTAGTGAGACATGAAGGCTACCTTCTTGACCTGAAAGGTTTCCAGATCTGCTGGACCTCAGTTCTTATGATGCCAATGCAGCATTGGCATTGGAATTACAGGATCTGGAATACTTGGCAGAGGTGAAGAGCACTGGGTTGGAGGCGGAGGATCATTTCATTGCTTTTTTGTACCCTATGACCATCATTAAGGGTTGTACCTTATGATTCTCGACAAATGTATCTTGTCTTTTTATGTACACTGAGAGCATATGCACCCAAGACAAATTCCTTGTGTGACCAATCACACTTGGCCAATAAAGAATTCTATTCTATTCTATTCTATTCTATTCTATTCTATTCTATTCTATTCTATTCTATTCTATTCTATTCTATTCTATTCTATTCTATTCTATTCTATTCTATTCTCATTACAACTCCATAACATTTTGCTCTGGAGAGTTACATGGTGAAAAAAATCTGGATTTGAGGAGGATTTAATTTTGTTTAAAAACCTGAAGATTTTTTATTGAGAGGAATTTTATTAAGATACAAGCAGAGGTGGGTTCCTCCCGGTTTGCACCAGTTCTATAGAACCGGTAGTAATTCAGTGATGATGTCACGGAGTCGGTTCTGTCGGTGCCGGTCTGTGGACGCCGCCATCTTTTTTGGGGTTTTTTTTGCTATTTTTTGCTTCTGCGCATGCGCAGAAGCCGAGTTTTCGGCACTGTGGATGCACCACCATCTTGTTTTCAGCTTTTTCTTTTTTTGCTATTTTTTGCTTCTGCACATGCGCAGAAGCTGAGTTTTCGGCACTGCGCATGCCTGCGTGGCACAGCCACACGGTGTGCAATGCACATGCATACATGCAGCATGGGAGGAAACGAACCAGCGGCGAGGTAAGTTAGAACCCACCCCTAGATACAAGTGCTTATAGAAAACAACCAGATTTAGAATAATATTCCTTGAGCATCAGGTAGGACGGCTGACAGTGCAATTCCATACAGATTTCTTTGCATCAGTGTGCAGTCAAAAGAGTGGTAGGAATCACAAATTAAAGCTACACACAGAGAACCAAGCACGTTTAAGATACAGAAGTGGGCTAATTGCCTCTTTCAGCTTATTCTATTCCCGTGAGGCTGAAATGGAAACTTCAAGAGAAACTACCGGTACATAGTTTGCTCATTGGCACATGGAGCTTATATCACGGAAAGAGGGGAGATTAAAAGAAAAAGAAAGATGAATTGGAGATATTCGTCACCTTAGGAACTTTTGGCCACCTGCACAACCTGATAAAATGTGCCAGTCTTTCTCTCCCTTCTCACTTTGTTTTCAAATTGTCAGTAGTAAAATACTCAGGCCCATTTTATGCTCTGTTATAATAGCATACTTTTGTTCTGCCGAAGATGTGAGGTGTGGAGGTGGTGAGGGAAAAAAAAGCATAGCAACAGAGAACCTTGTGTTGCCACAAATAAAGCTGGTTAAAAGATGAATCAGGCAATGGGAGAAGGAAGAAAAGTTTGAGAAAGAGCCAAAATTCACTCGTTTGGTTTCTCACAATGTTGAGGGGGCTTCACAGGGGCACACAGGGACACTCCCCACTCCCAGAGGGCTCAAAAGATGGTGTGAAATGGCTCCCTGTGCATCAACCCAAAAAGCAAAAGATTTTTTCTGACAGTTCACAGCATCACAAATGCAAAATAGCTGCAGAGGAGGCAGGTTACAAGTTCAGCTGACAGTCATTAATTGAGAAAGTGGAGATTTTTTGTAGGGTTGCGTAATCACAGAGACAGAGCAGGAATTCTGTCTTAAGAAACTTCCAGGTTCAATTTAATTTAATTTAATTTAATTTAATAGATTTGTATGCTGCCCAACTCCTGAGGGACTCTGGGCGGCTCACAACATGTCAAATCTATTACAGGTATAAAAACATATAGCAATTAAAAAGATATAAAAATTAAAAAATCTCCAACATTCATAACTAGGGGGGGAGACCCAAGTATAGTCTGCTTGGTCTCACTTTCACCCCGCCTGCCGGAAGAGCCAGGTTTTTATTGCTTTACGGAAGGCCAGCAGGGTGGAGATGGCCCTGATCTCTGGAGGGAGTTGGTTCCACAGGGAGGGAGCTCCCACAGAGAAGGCTCTCCCCCTCGGCCCCGCCAACCGGCATTGCTTGGTCAATGGGACCTGGAGGAGACCAACTCTGTGGGACCTAACCGGTCGTAGGGAGGTATGCGGCAGGATGCGGTCCCGAAGGTAACCTGGCCCTGAGCCATGTAGGGCTTTAAAGGTCAAAACCAACACCTTAAATTGGGTCCGGAGACTAATGGGCAGCCAATGCAGCTGGCGGAGGATAGGTGTTATGTGGGTGTACCTAGGCCCACCCACCACAGCTCGTGCAGCTGCATTTTGCACCAATTGCATTTTTTTGCACCAATTGCATTTTACACCAATTGCAATTATAAAGAGGAGAAGAAGGATGGCAGGTAGCAAGAAGAATAGCTCTCTGAACACCTGAGGATACATTCTTTCCAGTCTAGGATTTTTAAAAAATATATTATCCCACTTTTTTTCATATACAACTCAAGGCGATGAATATACCAAAATTCTCCTTTCTCCTACTATTTTCCCCACAACAACAACCCTGTGAGGTGAGTTGGACTGAGAGAGTGTGAGTGACTGGCCCAGCTAGCTTTCATGGCTAAGGCAGGACTAAAACTCACCGTTTCTCGGTTTCTAGGCACCAAACCTATTCTTCAGTATAGCAATAGCACTTAGACTTATATACCGCTTTATAGTGCTTAACAGCCCCTCTCTAAGCGGTTTACAGAGTTCAGCATATTGCCCCCAACAATCTGGGTCCTCATTTTACCGACCTCAGAAGGATGGAAGGCTGAGTCAACCTTGAGCCTGGTGAGATTTGAACAGCTGAACTGCTGAACTAGCAGTCAGCTGAAGTAGCCTGCAGTGCTGCACTTTAACCACTGCGCCACCTGATGTGTGTTGGTTAAAAAGTGCTCAATGAGATCTCACTTGAGCTTTTTCAGTATGCATTGAAACTTCTAAATGTGCCCAATGGTTCCATGGCTAAAAATATTAGGGGTATTACCAGTCCTACAAATAACTTGATAAATTCTGGTTCATAGAGGAAAAGAAAAGGACAGTTTTGCGGTAGAACAGTACTGGAGTCAATAGCAAAATTGTCCTATTTGATCTTGCTGTTAATACTAGTAATGCCAGTGAATCTGCTGTCAATGAGACTACCTCTTGTTTTGTTGTTTCACTACCTCTCACCTGTCTCTCACCAAAGCTTATGTACAAGTAATCACAGAAAAGGCAGATACCTGTTTCCATATGAAATGAGTATAGGTAGTCCTTGATTAACAAGGGTACGTGAGACTAGAATTTCTATAGTTAAGGGACATCTTAAGAGATAAAGCATATCTCCCATGACTGCACCACTTAGTTATGGAAATTCTGGCATTTCCAGTTGTAATCATTAAATAAAGATGTCACATGGATCATTAAACAAGGACCAACTGCCTTATTGCCTGGAAAATGGCAATCATATGATGACCATGGACACTGCAATGTCGTAATTGTGAGCAGGGTGCCTAGATAACAATAGCACTTAGACTTATATACCGCTTCACCCTCTCCAAGTGGTTCACAGAGTCAGCATATTGCCCCCAACAATCTGGGTCCTCATTTTAACCACCTGGGAAGGATGGGAGGGCTGAGTCAACCTTGAGCCTGGTGAGATTTGAACTGCCAAATTGCAGGCAGCCGGCCGTCAGCAGAAGTAGCCTGCAGTACTGCACTCTAACCACTGCGCCCCCATGATCACAATCACATGACCATGGGGATGGGGATGCTTTGATGGCTGGTACTTCAAGGACTGTTCCTATGTACCACTCATCATGCACTGTCATCAGTTCAAACAGTCACCACAGGAGTGGTTGCTAAGTTAGGACCACTTGTAGGTGAAACTCAACCATTTAATTACGTAATCGATGTAATCATGTTTTAAAAGCTACACTGCTTCCTGATGTACAATTGCTCTTATTGACTGTGCTAGTTGAATATCTTGCATATTTTGGGTATTGTTAAATTTGCATCATGGGAGAACTTCCAGTCATGGGAGATATATATTGCTTTCACCTTTATAAGAAATGGTGAATAAGGAAATTGCTGACTAGCATAATCGGTGCAATTGTTGATCGCAAATAGAGTATTAAAGAGAGAAATTTGTACATGATTGTCTACTCTGACTGGCCAGTAATTCAATACTATCTCAGAAATATAATTCCTCTACCTGATCCTATTGGTGGTTGAAATTATGTTGTTTATGAGCAAAGTTAAGTGCTCTGTTAACGAAATGTGATATATAGGACTTAGTAAAAGTCATGAAATATGTAATGCCTCATGCTTTAAGAATGTCGGTGCATATACATATAGTATATGACAGTGGTGTCAAAGTCGATTTAACTGAGGGCACACTGGGGTTGTGTTTGACCTTGGGGGGGGGGCTGGGATGGGCATGGCCAGGGTGGGCATGGCCAGGGTAACATCATTTGTGTCTTGGGTGCCTGTGGTGACCCGAGCGCTCTGCCAGGGAAAACAGGCTTCCGAGCTCCGTTTTCAGCTGGGACAGCCTCCTGCAACCCTCTGCCAGTGAAAACGGAGCTCAGGAGAGCCATGTGCAGCCCTTGTGAGCTCCATTTTCACTGGTAGAGGCACTGTAGGCTGGTCTTTCACTGTTTCCAGAGAGGCCCAGCGGGCAAGATATAAGCACCCCCCGGGCCAGATCCGGCCACCGGACCTTGAGTTTGACACCCCTGGTATATGACCACAATTGAGTCCAAAATTTCCATTGCTAAGCAAGACAGTTGTTAATTGAGTTTTGCCCCATTTTATGAACTTTCTGGCCACAGTTGTTAAGTGAATCACTCCGTTGTTAAGTTAATAACACAGTGTTAAGTAAATCTGGATTTCCCATTGACTTTGCTTGTCAGAAGGTCACAAAAGCTGATCACATGACCCTGGGACACAGCAGCCATAAATACATGCCAGTTGCCAAGTGTATGGATTTTGATCATGTGATCAAAGTCGAAAGTGTGGGAAATGGTCATAAGTCACCTTTTTCAGTGCCGTTGTAACTTCGATCAGTCACTAAACAAATGGTTGTAAGTTGAGGACTGCCTGTAGTTTTCATAAAAAAATCCAAAGCATGGTTCATGTAGACATGAGGTATGAAGCTCAACATCATCAGGTAGAATTTACCTTAATCCCTCAGTACAAATTGATGAATCAATAGGGATTGTGCATGTATTATCTATTTGAGCTGTCCATGATCCTGATTGCATTCTTGATAATCCCTGTATCCAACTATATAGGCTCAGAAATTAGTTTCAGAAGGTACACTATGTTTCAAAAGTAAATAAATGTTTGATATCTAACTCTAAATGATTTCCAAAAGAAACTTACCTTTGTTCTATAAGTTCAAAGAGATTCAAGACTGTTCTTTCTGCTTTGTATTTCTACGATCTGACAGTCTTTCCTTGAATCCCTGATGCATATTCATAGCAACTTCAGTTTGTTGTTTTGCAAAACATGAGCAAGAGAAATAGGATATATGCTGCAATTACCTAGCAACTATATGGGTACAGTTTACAACCATGTTTACTCTGGGCATCTGCTCCTTTCTAAGAAAGATGAAATAGAGATGGTGTTGACTAATAACCAAACGTTATGTTCTTTTATTATAGAGGAGATATTCCTCTCTCTATAAACTGCCATCATTTTTATTCTAAAATTTCTTTCCTACCACAGCAGGATCCTCAAAAAGAGAGAAACCCAAAATTAATGCCATGATGTTTTTCTTATCAGTTCCTTATCTCATGTGTCCCAAACAAAGAATGGATCAAAGCTAATAGATCTACCTATCAATCTTCAATACATATTCCCACAATCTGGGTACTCTCCAGATGTGTGGGCTTAGTTTCCCAGAATTTCTAACAGAGCCATTGATGAAACATTGAGTAGTTGAAGTCCACATAGCTGAAGGAAGTATGTCTCTTTATCTCTAGTGGTACTTACCATCTCAATGTCAGTTTAGTTCAGTTGATAAGGTTGGTAAAACAAGTTTCACACATTGGTAAGACAAGGAACTAGTAAACTGGGAAACTAAGTCCACACATCATATACGTCTTGAAGAGTTTATGCAATATCTTATTGAAGCTATTTAGTCATTGACTGCATCTACTGTATCCAAATACTATCCTTACTATAAGAGGGCCGTGAAAATATTTACTGACCCCTCGCATCCTGGACATAAATTGCTTCAACTCCTACCCTCAAAACGTCGCTATAGAGCACTGCACACCAAGACAACTAGACACAAGAACAGTTTTTTCCCCGAACGCCATCACTCTGCTAAACAAATAATTCCCTCACCACTGTCAAACTATTCACTAGGCTGCATTACTATTACTATTAGTTTTTCTCATCGTTCCTATCACCCATCTCCTCCCACTTATGACTGTATGTCTGTAACTTGTTACTTGTATCCTTATGATTTATATTAATATTGATTGTTTCCTGATTGCTTACTTGAACCCTATGACAACCATTCATGACAAATGTATCTTTTCTTTTATGTACACTGAGAGCATATGCACCAAAGACAAATTCTTTGTGTGTCCAATCACACTTGGCCAATAAAGAATTCTATTCTATTCTATTCTATTCTATTCTATTCTATTCTATTCTATTCTATTCTATTCTATTCTATTCTATTCTATTCTACTCTATTCTATTCTATTCTATTCTATTCTATTCTATACTCCTTCCTGACTATGAAAGCAACACCATCCCTTCTTTGTTTTACACGTGTTGAAGTATAAACAGTGTGAACTACTTAGTGTCCAGCCTTTTTCAAACTGGCTGTTGGCTAATGTGTAAATGTGGAGTTGTTATGTCTTCATGTTTCACTGTGTTGAGCTTTCCCATGTCCATTTTTCTTATATTCCATGTTCCCACTATAATTATGCCTTTGCAGCTTCTGATTGTCTTCTTCTAACCAGCCACTTCACTAAGAACAAGTCTTTAATCTAGCTGCATCATTAATACCATTAATATTAATAATTAATAAAGATCCTCCGCTCATCCTCAGAAGCATGTTAAAGGACATTTGACCCGAGGGGCCCATCATCCCATATATCATCAATAACCATTTTATATTTTATATACATGTAGTTTTCTTGATAAAACGCAGCACTGCTTTGCTACTGCTTGCTCCCACACTGTTTCAAATGAGGACTCTGTCATCGTCATTAAATTGATGACTCTTCCTCTAGCATCTGCCTATATCCCCGTTGTCCAACCTAAGTGCCTGCTTGCTTCAACTGGCAGCTGGGATTATCTTCATGACTTGGGTGACCTTGCAGGGAGCTTATACTCTTGGCATACACTGCTGGTATACTTTTGTCATCCCTCCAGGAACACACACACACACACACACACACACACACACACACACACACACACACACACACACACACACACACATACACCCAACTACAATGAGGCAGCATTGCAGGATTCGGTGGAGAGCAGTAACTTGTGTTTAACAAATATTATGCTGCTTGGTTTTCACCAGTTCTCTTCTGACTGATGGTGCTCTCTGTTCTTTAAATGATCACATTCCTTAGAACTTTCTCTCCCAAGGGAGAACACGTCTATTTTCTTATAGATCTCACTCAGTATTACAAAGAAGACTTCAAAGCATGTTTTCAGAACTATGGGGAATAAAGGCCAGGAAGGAGGGGGGAAGGGAGGCGGTGTTGATATTTATGATGTTGTTGAGGGGAGATTACTGTTTTAAAAAGATAACAAAAGAAAATAGCTTTGCATCATAATTATATCTGTTAATATATGTGTATATGTACATGCATGTGTGTGTATATTCATACATATATACACATACATACATGTATACACATGTATGTGTATGTATGTATATATCTCTATCTCTATATCTATCTATCTATCTATCTATCATCTATCTATCTATCTATCTATCTATCTATCTATCTATCTATCTATCTATCTATCTATCTATCTATCTATCATCTCTCTCTCTCTCTCTCTCTCTCTCTCTCTCTCTCTCTCTCTCTCTCTCTCTCTCTCTCTCTCTCTCTCTCTCTCTCTCTCTCCCTCCCTCCCTCCCTCCCTCCCTCCCTATCTATCTATCTATCTATCTATCTATCTATCTATCTATCTATCTATCTATCTATCTAATCAGCGGTAAAATCTACTTACCTTCCCTACCGGTTCGGAAGCACACACTTTTTCATTGCGCATGTGCAAAGAAGGCTTTGTGCATGCGCAGAGGGTTAAAAACAAGAAAATGGTGATGTCTGGGTGGGTGGGCGGAGCCTCGCGCTGCTGCCGATACTGGTTCTCCGAAACAATGGCGGTGGCCACTATTGGTACGTCCAAACAGGGCCGAACCGGTAGCATTTCACTGCTGATATATACATGCACACATAGAGATATCTAGCCAAGAAGAAAATATGTGTTAGTAGCCAAACCTGAATTATTTTGTTTGATTCAAACACCCTGTGGCTTTTTGAAACCACATGTAGCACAAACATTAAGGACTATTTCAGAAATAGAAAGTTTCATCTGTTACACAAGTATACCTTTCAAAATTACTAATGTTCTCTCACCTGGTCTCTGATAGCAATCAAGGCAGAGTTTTTCAATACAGTATTGTAAAATTTTAAAAAAAGATAAATAAGTGGAAGTTATAGTTTTATACATTATGGAATCTTCCCCACCTGGTTCATAATAACCTAAATATATAGAGCTGGCGAACAATAACTCTGACCAAACACTGCAACTGATTGTTATAGCCTTCACATTTTCTAATCCATTTGCCTCATTTCCTATTGTACCTATCATTTGCTTTCCTTCCATTCAATCTTCTTCTTCTACTCTGGATATGCAATTCGAACACAGTACATCATTAGGTTTTCAACTCCATTAATGTCTTGCAGGCTTACGGGATCATTAATATTTGCAAATCGCAAAAGATGTTTGAAAACTATCAGGAATCTTCTGACAAATGATATGGATCTCCAACAAAGTGAGTAATGTATGTCTTACTGCATATACACTTCTCGACAGTTGTATATTATGAAGGAACCATAAAATACAAATATAATATCACAAAGCCCGTGTTGAAGGAGATAGAACAAGCAATGCTTGTGAGTAACAAATGCCAGTAATGTATCCGTGTAAATATCTTTATTTTGGGTCATAGCCTATTCACTGGAAATGATTCAGAGTCCTTGGCCTTTCTGTTTAGCTGATTATGATATTGCCTTAGTGCTTTATGGCTGGATAACCTCAGAGAATCATTAGCTAAGTAGTTTTATAAGTCGAATCTTCACTACTCCTGGTTCTAAATTTAGTTCCACATTAGCTGGATCCCTGGCAACTCTGCACTGCAGAGAATCTTTAATATGTGTCAAGGAATTGTATTGTTTTGTTTAACACATTCGGCTCGTTGGAAAGAAATTTTATCAGGTTTGTTTCTGAGCCAGAAATAAAACACAGAGGCAGTTGAGGGGACCTTGGTAGTCTCTGAACTTGGTGCTTTTCTTGCAGATGTTTCATTATCCAAGCTAGGTAACATCATCAGTGTTAGGTGATGATGACTAGCACTGATGATGTTAACCAGTTTGGTAATGAAACATCTGCAAGAAAGCAACCAAGCTCAGAAAGCACCAAGCAGGGGTGAAATGCTACCGGTCTGGTCCGGTTTGGGCGTACTGGTAGCGGCAGGTGCCGGTGGTTCGGAGAACCGGTAGTGGCGGCAGAGCGAGGCTCCGCCCACCCATCCGCACGCGAGCGGAATGGGGGTGAAAAAGTACACGAAGCGTGCACTTCCGAACTGGTAGGAAAGGTAAGTAGATTTTCACCGCTGGCACCAAGGACCCATCATTTCAGTCCTGAGCTACAAATATTCCCCTTTATTGATACAGAGGCAATTGCTTGAACTGGAGATGAAGTTTATTTCTGACAGTGCAACACAGAGTCAGCAGTCGAAGGTGGCCACGCTAAGTCTTTCCTAAAATCCCTTATATAGGAAAACTTTGACTTCGTTCCTCAAAAGCATGCAAAAGTGTACTTTTTTAGGAATTCCAAGAAAAGGCACTTTTTCCAGTCAGACACCCTGCTGAGTTTCAGTATGCTGCTTGTTTAGCATTTGTTGATTGACACTATAATATCACGGGGAAAATGATTCCCCCCCCCTAATATGATCGAAGAGGCCTCCAGTTAAGACCGGAAGGAATGTTCACTTGATTAGATTTCTCCTGTTGCATTTTAATCTTTCTCTTGAGGTCATTTGCACTGTAATTTTTTAACCTTCTGCCTGATTATTGGGAAGATTGTGTGGTGGGAGGACTTGATCTCCTTCCCACAAGTTCCAGTAACTACAGTATATTTCATGTGTCCTTGGAAAATTTGCATCTTCACTTGTTTACTCTGGTCTCCGTGAATTTTGTCCCGCTTTGCCAAAATCTTGCCTTAAGTCCTGACAGGCTAGGTATTTAGTTTGCTAAATATTCAGTCATTAATCAGGGGAAATTTGTTACAGAGGATCTACTGCTGTATCTCCATGGATGAACTGAGCCGAGGTGGCACAGTGGTTAGAGTGCAGTACTGCAGGCTACTTCAGCTGACTGTTAGCTGCAGTTTGGCAGTTCGATTCTCACCTCAAGGTTTCCTCAGCCTTCCATCCTTCCGAGGTGGGTAAAATGAGGACCCAGATTGTTGGGGGCAATATGCTGACTCTGTAAACCACGTAGAGAGGGCTGTAAAGCACTATGAAGCAGTATATAAGTCTAAGTGCTATTGCTACTGCTATTTTAAATGCCAGATTGATAATTTCATTGGTTTATTGATAGGGCTTTATACTAGTCCCTGGATTCACAGTGCTTTCCCTTAGACCAAAGGAAGAGATATATTTATTTGAGGGTAGGGGGAGATGACTATAAAATTTAATGGTACATCTTTACCAGGCAAAATGTCCTTAAATTATTTTTGCTGTAAAAAATGAAAAACTCTTGAGGTAATACTTATCATATTATAGAACACAGAGACTCATATTCAAGATCACCTCAAACCAGAACTGATTATTGAGTCTGTGGCCCAAGGTGCTCTCTGAGCTTGGTTGTTTTC
Organism: Diadophis punctatus similis; assembly: GCA_023053685.1. Taxonomy (NCBI): domain Eukaryota; kingdom Metazoa; phylum Chordata; class Lepidosauria; order Squamata; family Dipsadidae; genus Diadophis; species Diadophis punctatus. The sequence continues at coordinate 185,226,554 of JALIGW010000003.1, forward strand.
TTGCAGACATTTCATTACCCAGCTAGGTAACATTATCAGTACTAGAAGGGAGTGGACCTGTTCTCTGTTTATACATAGGTGGCTTGCCCCATCAGTGTTGGTGAGAGTGTTCTTAGTAGTTCCTTGATTAGGATGGTGTTTATTGTTTGATTATTTGTCTGCATTAATAGTTCCTTGATTGGAGTATTGTTTATTTATTTATTGTCTTCATGCAGGAAGGAAGGAAGAAAGAAAGAAGAAGGAAGAAAGAAGAAACGAAAGAAAGAAAGAAAGAAAGATGTTAGGAAGGAAGAAAGGAGAAAGAAAGAAAGAAAGAAAGAAAGAAAGAAAGAAAGAAAGAAAGAAAGAAAGAAAGAAAGAAAGAAAGAAAGAAAGATGTTAAGAAGGAAGAAAGACAGAATGAAAAAGAAAGATGGTAGGAGGGGTAGTCTTATACAGCGAGTATATCACAAACTCTATATTTTAACTGGAAAAGTTGGGGGTCATCTTATATGCCCAGTCATCTTATCCACCCAGTCATCTTATATGCCGGAACATACGGTATATATCCATCTTGTGTTCTTAAGGAGACCTCTAGTAATTTTAGTTGCTGCCTGATATTATATGAGTACCATTGTGAAGAATAGACAGTAATACATAGAAGATTATTTGGATTCCTGCCAGGTTTGATTTCATTTTGAGCAGCTCCAGAATTCAGAGGTTTGCCGCCACCTCAGTTTTCTGTTCGTCCCATGAAGAAGTGGATAAAGATCTTGTATCTAATTGTGTCACTACTTGTATGTTGGATCTCTTCCTTCTAAGGATTTCAGCTTGCCGCTGAGAACTTGTAATTTTATTATTTTTTTATGGTTGAGCAAAGATATCTTTGAAGAAGTCATGTTATTTAATATTTATGTGAAGCTGCTAGAAAGAATCATTTGTCGGTTTGAGATAGTTGTCATCAATTGACATTATACAGTGACACTGAACTATATGTTTCTTGCATATGTCTGTCTCTTGATCTTCTTTTGATTGCCACTGAAACCTTTTTCAATTTCCTGGATGCCCCACACTCTGATTTGTTGTTCTTTGGGTTGTAAACTTCATATTGACTGGTTTGAGATAGAATAAGGTCAAAAAGATTCATTGGTTTTATGAAGGTGAATGAATTTACTGACTTTATTGATTTGCTGTAAAGCGCCTATTGGCAGCCTGCAATTTTTTGCAATCTGAATTATAATTTTTTTTGCATAAAATGTCTGTAAGACTATGACCTCTGTAAGATAATGCCCTTATCCTGTATATCTTTTCCAATTTGGAAGACTTCTATTGGAAGAGTTCCTTTGCAATTTCTTTCCTTGGGTTGTAATTCAAGCATAGGAAACCAGAGAAAATGATCATTATGTATGAAAAACAGGGCATTCACACATTCCCATTAGTCAGTTTGCAACTAAATGAGGTTGTCATGCTCTACCCATCAGAATTAACCCGATTTCCCTTTCTCCTTTAAAACAATTAGTTGAAAATACCGTATTTTTCTGAGTATAAGACACACCTTTTTCCTCCCTAAAAGTGGCTGAAAATTTGGGTGCGTCTTATACTTCGAATGTAGCTTTTTTTCTAGCCCTAACTAGGTGATAACAGATCTTCCCAGCTCTTACCTTGCAGGCTCTTTCATTGTTACTCTCTCAGAAGAATGTTTTTCCAGCCCTAAGTCTTTGCAGGTTTTTTTTTCATTACTCTACTTGCTCCAAAGAAGTTTTTTCTAGCCCTAACCAGGTGCTAACGATCTTCCCAGCTCTTACTGGCTTGCAGGCTCTTTCATTGTTACTCTCTCAGAAGAATGTTTTTCCAGCCCTAAGTCTTTGCAGAATTTTTTTTCATTGCTCTACTTGCTCCAAAGAAGGTTTTTTCCAGCCCTAACCAGGTGCTAACGATCTTCCCAGCTCTTACCGGCTTGCAGGCTCTTTCATTGTTACTCTCTCAGAAGAAGGTTTTTTTAAGTCCTAACCAGGAAATAAAATAATGTGCTGAAGCTGACCAGACTAAGGATGCTAGCCAGATGAATACCTGGTAGGCAGATTGTTTTCCCCTATTTTCCTCCCCAAAAACTAAGGTGCATCTTATACTCCGGTGCGTCTTATACTCTGAAAAATACGGTATATGTTTTCTCATCGAATTGAATCAGAACTGGTAGAAAAAAATGCAGGAGGATGTTTCAATATGGTGCTACAATATATACAACTGCTACCAACAAGGTCCATTTATTGTAAAGGCCTGATTAAGCTTTGAATCTCATCATTCTCTTAATTTATAACTTTTTCTTTTGAGGCCAGAGCTAATTGTCTCTGTTTTGTAGATGGACTCCATTACAGGGGGTGCTTATATTCAGTATTGGATTATGAAAAATCGCTCTGTGACTTTAATGTAAGTAAGTCTCAGCGCTCATGCCAGAGTGGTCTGACGTAATTAGCAATATTTATCTTCAGAGCATCAGACTCTTGCTGAATACCCAATGCCCAACGGAAACAATAAAATGTTAAAGGCTATTTTGGTGCATTATTAATTATGTATGTCATTTGTCGTATCCTGTGCAATGGAGCACCATGTGCAAATCAGCTTTAAAAAAGGCTTGCGGTGACTATATGCATACAAAGGAACAGCATTTTATCTGTGTCCAGAAAGAAAACAGTATGTCTTAGATAAAAGAATGACTTCATTTCACTTCTGCCCAGAAAGGAAAACAATGGGTACAATCCATTCATTTGCAGCAGTGACCAAGTGATGTGAAAATATTGATGTTGAGAGAATCGTTTAAATATTTGTTTAAATATGGAGAATGAGTTAAAATAAAAAAAATTGAGTAATAAAGTTGGAAGGGAGATATGAAACGGGAAAAGAAATTAGAAATTTAGGGCATTTAGAAATGACAGAATAAAAAAAATGAGTAAAGATATAAATTGAGGAGTGGGAGGAATACGGCCTAAAATTAAGAGGTATAAGAGATAATGAATATGTCTGGAAGCTAAGCTATTGCGATTAATTTGGATGAAAAATGAAAATTAAAGGTGGTAGACCCAGGCGACAAAAATAGGAGGAAGACGACAGCATTAGAATAATAGTTGATATACCTAGAAGAATATATTTTATATATAAATATGGATAACGGGAAAGATATAAGTTTAAGAATAGCTCCGATATTGGAATGAAGTCAGGGTTTTTGAATTGCTCATCTGTTAACCATAAAATGGATTATGATTAGGTGTACTCAGGGAAAGATCAGAGGGAGGAAGAGGAAGTAGAAAGGAAGAGGGGAGAGAGGAGGGAAGTAGGAAAGAGGTAGAGAGGGAGAAAGAAGGTAGAGGGAAGAGAGGGAGATAGAGGGAGGGGAGTAGTATGAAATATAGAAGGAAAGCAGATGGGAGATAAAAGTATAAAAGGAGCAAATTTAGGATATATGTTTATGGCATTTTGGACAGAAATGTATAATTATGGATGTTTTGATATGGTATATGGATGGATGTTTATGTAAGGTTGGTGAAAAAATTAAAAAAAATTAAAAAAGAGAGAGAATCATATTTATTCATGTCTGTTTAAATGGGGTTGGTTTCTTTATATTTTCTGAGGGGTTGACGGATAGGAAATTATTCCTATCAAAGAGGTGATATAGGATCTTGCTTCCTTGAAGTCATCCTTACTTAGAAAATAAAAACCGAGATTCAATTCTAATTAACAAAATATTTATTTCAGTACAAAAGTAACAAAAGAATATAAACGTTATTAAGCTACATTGTCTCAGCTAAGAAATCACGTCTGCCTCGGGTGAGGCTCACAGGAGAAGAAGAAAGGAGGAGACTTCTGGAATGCACACATGCGCAGTAATACATGTCACATGTCTGCTGATTAGAAAAATACAATAAACCTAGAAATATGGCAGAGATGCTCAACTGGCAATATTCACATCGTGACAGGGGTTCTTGGTGCTCTCTGAGCTTGCTTGTTTTCTTGCAGATGTTTCATTACCCAAGCTAGGCAACATCATCAGTACTAGTAAGGAGTACTGTTTGCTCTCAGTTTATATTTTGCTTATACTGACAGCAATATATAAACTGACAGCAAACTGCATTCCTTACTAGCACTGATGATGTCACCTAGTTTGGGTAATGAAACATCTGCAAGAAAACAAGCAAGCTCAGAGAGCACCAAGGACCCCTTATGTTAACCTTGAACTTCAAATATTCTCCTTTATTTACATTTTGTAACTAGCATCCTCATTGTTCAATAGGAAAATCGGCTTTTACTAGAATCAATTTTGCTTAAAACAATAAGTGTTTTTCTATTTATGATGAATAGATAAGCAGACACTCAATACCAACAATGATAACTGTGGTCAATAAAATTTTGGAAGTAGCAGAGATGTGCAAGTTAACGATGGAAATTCAGGACAAAGAAGAGACAGATTTCTATAAAACCTGGGATAGATGGTATAATTGGCTTGGACAAAAAAAATACAGAAATCTATTATAGTATAACTGCTTGCAATGATATAACAAATTGTAGTTTATTTCATATACTATGATACTTTACCTCACTTTCTGACTGAAGTAATGTTTGCAAACAGCAGGATGAATTGGGTAAATTAGCTGTAGAAATATTTATAATGTATAAATACAGATATAATATATAATCGAGTGTATAAAGATTAGTAGTAATAGCTAATAGGCTGTCAAAGAAGCATGATTTCACTTTTATGGTTTGTACTAGTCGGTATTATGTTTGTAGTTGACTGCGTATATTATTTGCTTACTGTAGTGTTCTCTACAGTTTTTGTATTTGTTTTTTTATGTTGTGTTTATTTTTGTTGTTGTGTGTATTTAATTGTTATGTTTTTAAAGGAAAACTCAATAAATATTATTCTTAAAAAAAAAAAGAATAGATAAGCAGACAGAGGATATGGTAGAGTAAAATACAAGATGGATTAAGATATGCTATTACCCCAAACTCTTAACAGTGCATTTTATAAATATATGAGGAAATACTCGGTGTTCTGTCTCCATAACACTCTAAGCAACCCCTTCCCCTTATATATAAAGAACAAAATAGACTGTAATATAAATAGACCTCAACATGCAACCAGAATTAGGCCCGACATTTCTGTTCCTAAGCAAGGCAGTTGTTATGTGAGCCATGCCCCATTTTACAATCTTTTTGCAGTGGTTGTTAAGCAAATCAGTGCAGTTTTAAGTGAACCGTGCAGTCATTAAGCAAATCTGGTTTCCCCATTGACTTTGCTTGTCAGAGGTTGGCTGGGAAGGTTGCAAATGGTGAACACATGAGCCTGGAACAGTACAATAGTCATAAATACATACCAGTTGCCAAAAGTGCCTGGCTTTTGATCACATGACCATAGGGATGCTGCAATGGTCATCAGTGTGAGAACTGGGCATAACTCACTTTTTCAGTGCTGTTGTGACTTTGAATGGTCACTAAACAAATAGTTTAAGTTTAGGATTACCAGTATATAGTGGATGGAGGATATATTGAAGTGGAATTGTGGATCCAGGGCAGGGGTGGGTTCCACTTACCTTTGCCATTGGTTCGCATTGCGACGTTTTGCGTGCACGCGCTCCACTCGCACGCACGCGCACATTCCCCCCATGCATTTTCACTTCCACGCATGCTCAGTAGCAGGATTCAGCCTGAAACACAGCTGAGGAGCTCATCAGCTATGCTTCAGGTGAAGAAATAAAGGTCAGTATTAACCCGCGGGCAGGCGGGAGGGCTCTTTTTCAAGCCGCGGAAGAGGAGAAGCCATCCAAACACGGAAAAATTCACCAAAAATTCCCCCCAAAAGATGGTGGCGCCCACAGACCGGCACCGACCGAACCGGATCGGTGATGTCATCGTGACATCACCAGCAGGTCGCTACCAGTTCGGGTGATCTGGTCCGAACCGGGAGGAACCCACCCATGATCCAGGGTTAAAGTACCCACTGAGTCATGAAAACTTTCCAAGTAACTATTTCTGAATGCTGGTGTGGTATTAACTGTGGAAAGACCCAGATTCAAATCCCCCATCTCTCTGGCACTCGCTCAGCAGTTGTCTAACAACTTTGACATCAACACACTGTGGAAAGCCAAATGGGCTGCTGAACGCCCAGATACAGGCAGTTACGTAGATGACCCTACACAAAAGGTGCCAGCATTGGTCAACTCTGAACAGGATCCATACCCAACATAGTGTCTGCCAGGACTCATTGTTTAAGTGGGGTCTTGTCTCTACCCCTCAGTGTGACTGTAGTGCTCCTCAACAAAATATCCATCACATTGTGTCCGAATGTCCACCAAGAGCTTACATTGGCCCAATGTCTGATTTTTTCCCCAACATAGACTACCCTATCCTTGAATGGCTGGGTGGACTGGATATTAACATTTGAACTACAGTAAGTCCATGTATTTGCCATACGCTAAATAAATAAAAAGTCCCCCATCAACCACGGAGCTCTCTAGAACCAGCTGTATTCTCTCAAAGCAGCCACTTTGATGAGAGAATGGCCTATTGAAATCATCTTGAGTTCCTTCTTGACAAGAAGCAGATTTTAATTGAAAGAATTAAATCAACACCGAACATGATTACAGTTAAAATAAGGAGAGAGAGAGAGAGAGAGAGAGAGAGAGAGCACTATCTTGAAAGTGTCTTAGAAGTCAATTTTAAATGCCATTTACAAACCCACTAAAGTTAAAATGCTGTACAAAAACATAATGCAACAATACAAGCATAGTTTTAAAGCAGCTTTCAATTACACACCATTTGCTCCCATTTTCACCAGCTTCTGTAAAATGCTTTGGAAATTAGCCTCTGTCTTTAAGGAACCTGCAGTTGGCCTCTTTCTGCCTCTTCTTACTATGCAAAGCTTCTTGATTTGATATCATCATTCTTGAAACATTATCCATATTTATAAGGGCAGACAGCAAAGTCATTTGAGTGAATGGGTTTTTGGAAATCATGTCGAGGATGTTGAAAACTTTAAATGAATATTCTCTGGAAGTTTCTTTTTAAATTACAAATGTCCTTGTAAGATTCTTGAAATTATTTTTATGAAAGGAAAATAATACTGCAGATTCATTGCTAGACCACACTGGTAGACAACCAATTTCTTGCGCAATGGGAGAAAAACGTATCTTTCTCATTACCATAATGTTTAATTGAACATTATCTCTTCTCTTGTGCTACCACAGTGAACAGTAAACACAGGAAAACCTTAAAGGTATAAATAAAATCCTATCTAATAAATGCAATGACAAATTCCAAGTAATAATAGCTTAGGGACTACCGTGTTTCCCCAAAAATAAGACCCTGTCTTATATTTTTTTGAACCCTGAAATAAGTGCTTGGCCTTATTGCCATGCACTCAAAAGCCCGATTGGGCTTATTATCAGGGGATGTCTTATTTTGGTGGGAAAACAGGATATATGTTGACATTTTTCATTTCAGTTGCTTAGACCGAGCAACTTCCTAATACCAAATCCAACACCTTACTCATTGTTACCTCCTCTGATAAGAATTGTACTCCCAAATCTCCAAAACCTACAGGTAATCCTCAACTTATGACCAATCATTTAATAACCATTCACAGTCACGGTCATCTCAGAATGGATACATAACAATAACAATACAGAGTTGGAAGGGACTTTGGAAGTCTTCTAATCCAAACCCTTGCTCAGGGAGGAAACTCTCTACCATTTCAGACAAACAGTTCTCCAATCTCTTCTTAAAAAATTCCAGTGATGGGGCACCATCACGTGATAGAGCACTTTCTAAAGACAAGTTGTTCCACCAGTTAGTTGTTCTAATTGTCAGGAAATTTCTCCTTAGTTCTAGGTTGCTTCTCTCTTTGATTAGTTTCCATCCATTGTTTCTTGTCCTGCCTTCCTGGTGCTTTGGAGAATAGGTTGACCTCTTCCTTGTGGCAACCTCTGAGATATTGCAACACTGTGATCAAGTCAAACCTAGTCCTTCTTTTCATTAAACTAGGCATACCCAGTTCCTGCAACCATTCTTTATATGTTTTAGGCCTAATCATCTTTGTTGCTCTTCTCTGCACTCTTTCTAGGGTCTCACCATATTTTTTACATCATGGCGACCAAAACTGGATGCAGTATTCCAAGTGTTGCCTTACCAAGGCATTATGAAGTTGTATTAACACTTCATGTGATCTTGATTCTATCCCTCTGTTAATGCAGCCTAGAACTGCGTGGGCTTTATGAATTGTAAAGCACTTCTGGCTATTGTAAAATGTTGCACTGCGCCCCCCCTTCACATGACTACAGTTTGGGTGCTTAGCAACCTTTTTGCATTTACAAATAGTTTTCCAAGAATCCTGCAATCATTGATCAATCACCATTTGCAATTTTCTCTGCTGCCTTCTCCAGAAAGTCATGGGCAAGATGGCAGAGAAAGTTGCATCTCTGAAGGGGATTTTGTAGGGGAAATAAAGGAGCTGAGATGGCGCAGTGGTTAAAAGCAGCACTGCAAGTTCAGCTGACTGCTAGTTCAGCAGGTCAGCGGTTCAAATCTCACCGGCTCAAGGTTGACTCAGCCTTCCATCCTTCCGAGGTTGGTAAAATGAGGACCCAGATTGTTGGGGGCAATATGCTGAACTCTGTAAACCGCTTAGAGAGGGCTGTAAAGCATTATGAAGCGGTATATAAGTCTAAGTGCTATTGCTATTGCTATAAAGTGCCACAAAATGCCATTGTTATTGTGATCATTTGTTCAAATTTCAATTAAGTTTACACATTTTAGCAATGACATGTTCATCATTTGTGTCCCATTCTATTTTAAGCTCAATGTCAGCGTTCTGAGTAACGCACCCATTGAAAGCAGAACCCTGAGGCAGGTAGATTCCTCAAATAACATGTTTATTGGGCACATCCTATTGGCACAGCTGGTGTAAACCAACTCTAAAAGTTCCCGCTGTTTTCGCCTAATTAAAAGAGCAAAGGTTCCTGCCTCCCAGATGTCATCGGTCACATTGTCCAATGAAAGTAGCTGGCAGGCTGCCTGGTCACTCCTCTCCTCCTTCCACAGCCACCTGTTAAGATGACTTTGGTTCCCAAAGGAAAACTTTTTGTTTCGACATTTAGCTGGTCTATCTACTTCCCCTCTCCCTTCCCCTTCTCAAGGTTCATGGCAACTATGAGGCAGCAAAAGATAGCTTCATCCAGTTTCGCTTCAGAGTTGACACTCAGTTTTACAATGAAATCAATTTACAATGAATACGTGTTCCAGGATAATGTTTGCAGGATCCAATCTGGGTCAGTCACCTGAATCAGAGGTTTAGTCTTCCGAGCTTTTGCTGAAGCCTAACCTGGCGCTCACACACCTTCTAGTGAGAGAGAGAAGCTGCCTTCTCCCTTCCAGCATGATTCTGGAAGCTTGGAATACTAAACCAGGGGTGGTTTCCTCTCGAAGTTGCTACCAATGCGCTGCGCGCGCATCTCCATGTTTTTTCATGCGCAGAAGCAAAAAATCACCGAAATCTCTCTCTTGCGCGCGTCCCCTTGTGACATTTTGCTTCTGCGCATGCGCAGGAAGCAAAAAAACCCAAAAAATTCTGAAAAAAAGATGGTGACGCGCGACGGACCGGTGAAGACGACGGACCAGTGTCGCGTGCAAATTACGTCATCGGCCGGCCGCTACCGGTGCGGTCGAGTGGACCGTATCGGTAGGAACCCACCACTGTACTAAACCTCAGTCTTATAATATTCAAAACCATAAATACTTTTCTCTACATTAAATCTTTCTAATACCTGTAAACAATAAAAACCAATGGCAACTAATATCCCTCTACCTCCTGTTCTCCTCTTGATTTTATTTTGTATTCCCTTTGAAGAAGAAAAAATGCAAAAACCCTTAACTCAGCAGCACCTACTCTTTTATTCAAACCAAACAGCAAGAAGCAAAATACAATTTAAGTTCATGTAAAACCAATCCTTTCCTTTGCATGTTTAGATATATCATTTTGTCACTGTACCAGTTGTCAAAATAGATATTGTCTGAATAGATAGTGTCTGAAACAAAAACATCATTCAAGCCAAGAAATTCATTTTTGTCACATAAATTCTTCCCAGCAATGACAATTGTAATTTTGTCCCATCTTAATATGTCTTTAATTTTATTCCATGTCTTAACATAGTTATTTTGAAATAACATACTGTATAACATATATTTGTCATAGTGATACTCAGATATTTTATGTTCTTCTCAATCTTAAAACTCATTTACTGCATCAGTTCTGTTTGATCTTCTATTTTCATGTTTTTTAACATCTTTGTCTTCTGTTTGTTGATCTTAAAACTTGCTCATGCACCAAATTTGTTTTTAGTTTTCCTATTAATATTTCAATTCCCATTAAAGGATGTCCTGAAACCAATGCCTAGTCATCTACAAAAGCCCTTAATTTAGAAGTTTCTTTTTAAATCTTTACTCCCATAGTCTTCTAATCTTGTCTTATATTTCTATTCAGTACTTGAAGAACCAAAATAAACAAGAGAGGAGATAGTGGACATTCCTGCTTTGTTCCTTTTTGTATATTACAAGGCTTTGTTAAATCTCTATTAACAATTATTATATAAATTGATCTACTTTCTGTAAAGTATAAATCGATTTTACCCATTTTATAAACTTCTCCCAAAGTTCTTATCTTCCCAAAGTCTAAACAAAAAAGCCCAGTTCAAATTGTCAATGCCTCTCTGCATCCAAGAAAATCAATGCAGTTTGTTTTTCATTATATTGCTGCAAATATTCCAAAACGCCCAAGATATTTCTAATATTGTCCTTTAATTGTCCATTAGGGTAAAAACCCACATTGATCCTCACAAATAAATTCTTACAAAATCAACCACAATCATAAACAACTTATCATTAATCAATAATGATGCCTATAATTTATTGTTAAAGCCTTATCTCTCAGCGAAGAGTAGTGCTATCTTATCCTCTGGCATCTTTCCTCCTTGTACGATACAGTTCATAACGTTTCATAAAAGTTGTAAAAGTTAATCTTCAAAACATTTATAATAAGAACCTGATAATCCATCTGGTCCAAGTATCATACTTTTTTTTAGCTTCATAAACTTGTCTTACTCATATAGGTCCATATAATTTGTCTCTGTTCTTCTGCAATAGCAATAACACTTATATATTGCTTCATAGTGCTTTATAGCCCCCTCTAAGTGGTTTACACCATCAGCATATTTCCCCCAATAATCTGGGTCCTCATTTTACTGACCTTGGAAGGATAGAAGGCTGAGTCAACCTTGAGCCACTCAGGATTAAACTCCTGGAGTGAGCAGTGAGTTAGCCTGCATTACTGCATTCTAACCACTGAGCCACCATGGCTCATCCTTAACGTTTTTTGTTTCTTTAGGTATTCATTTATTTTCTCCTGAGAAATGATTAATCACCAATTTGCAGTGGAGAACAAGACCAGCATGCATTGTTACTAAAAAGCTTTACACATTTCAGTAGAAACACTTATTCCCTCTGAAAGCTTTAAAAAAACCCAACTAGCTTCTGGATAGCCCATTAAAAATGAGCATGTTTGTTGTAGTCATGACCACCATACTGAGCCCACTTCTTGTGTGGCCAACATCATGGCATTCCCTCTTCCCCCTGGCCATGATCTAAGCCTCTGTGATTCACGGTTGCTAAAAGGATGATTTTACATTACATCTGGAAATTCCATGGATTTAATCTAAAACAAGGAATATTGTGAGAAATCATCTGTCTGACTCATTAAATAAAATTACTGTAAATCTTTTAAGCAGTATTATTTGTACATTTGCAATCATTTAGATCAGGGGTGTCAAACTCAAGGCCCGCGGGCCAGATCCGGCCCACGGGGTGCTTAAATCTGGCCTGCGGGGCTGGCCTGGAAATAGCAAAGGACCGGCCCCGTGGGGCCTCTGGCAAACAAAACGGGATGTGGGTGGGAGGCACCCCCTTTTGGCCAGCAAAGTGCTGCAGGAGGCTGTCTGTCCCGTCTCTCCCCCCCCTCCCCGGCCAGCCTGCAGAGGAGAACCACAATGCTGATCCGGCCCTCAAAGAAATCCAGTTTGATATCCTTAATTTAGATTATTTCATGGTCCTCTGAGGGGTAGTGTCAAAGCTTGGTCTTTATGGTTTTAACCTAAAGAGTGGGTGGAAAGAAAGAAATAACTGTCAGACTCATACCTACTGTATTTTTATATTAGTACAAAATATCATGCTCTGCTTTAAGACCCCAAAACTTCCTATAGGTGACCCACCTGAGTAATGTAAGAATTTATTACTGCCTGATTTCCATTTTGTTACATCATCCCATTCCCTGAAGCAACAGTTAGTTGCAGTAGCATCTTTTTAGCTAGATGTTACGAACCACATTTTGATTTGTGTGCCTTTCTTATCTTAAAGAAAACTCCTGACATTTGTTAGGTGTGCTACATCTCTTCGCATGGAGTTAAAACACCAAATTGGCTTTCTTACGCTATGTTTAAAGGAATTACATTTGACGGATTCAAAATCTGGGACAGCTGAAGTTCTTCCGCACAAAACTGGTGCAAAAAAAGACAAAAGCAAATTTGCTATTGGCACAATTTTGTGGCTGCAATGTGAGAGAGATGTGATTTGATTTGATTTTTTATTTTTTGCAAGTAAAAAAAACCTTCACTCTATATTCTCAAACCCATGGATTTATCCCATAAAATCAGCTATAGTTTCTTCCATTTGTGTTTTTCCATTTTCTTTTTGCTATATTTAGTAACATATATGAATTTTTAAATTATTCAGCCCTAGAATCTGAAACACATGAGAACTATTTTACATCTCCCAGATGAAAACTCCCAGATCACAGTTCTCCAATTCTGAGGGATAAATAATAGAAAAGTATTGTTAAACAGTAGTAGGTTCCTAAATTCTAGTGTTTTTTTTAAAGATTTCATCAAGTCAAACATTGCACTGACAGGTATCAAGGTCAAAGCGCGCTTATGGTGTTACAACCATTATTGCTTCTCAACTTGCCAAAGAGCCAGGGGGGAGGGAAGGGTGAAATGGAATGCAGGTTCCAGATTTCAAGAAGACGAACCGTGAGAGCCAAGGACACTTCGCCAGGTGTTTGCCAGAGACTTTTTCTCATAACAATATCATGACAGTCAATTGGACAATGTGACCTGCTCTAATGGGGGGGGGAGAGAAATCTATATTGTTATTATGAGGGTTTGTGCAGGAATATGGTAGATCTGGTTTTGTCTTCATCAGTGCCAAAATGATGTACTCAATAAAGTTTTGCATTGAGCGATTGGAAGGTCTCGACCATGCTTGCTTTGGTTGGGTTCGTCTGTCGGAACGTTGGCAACAGGTCCCTAATTTCCATTAATATGGTGGTATGTAATATAATAGCAGGAGGAGTGTGTTTAATTCGCTTTTCTGTGAAAAAGAATGAAAATCAGCAGAGAGAGACTGAGAGAGAGAGAGAGAGAAAGTGCAAGGACACTGCAGTGAAAATTGCAGTGTCCTTGTAATCCTCTCCTCCCCTTTGAAAAAATAATGTATATTAACTCAGAGTTTCTGCACACGGTGAGGTAATGCTATAAAATAACATCAGAATGAAAATCATAGAATTTATGTGCTGTCAGAGCATGATGAAGTTATCGGCTTCAGGATGGGCAAAGGTCTAGAAAAGTGACAGGAAAGAAATTTAGAATGAGTATAGAAAAGTAGATGTATTTTGTTTGCTTTGTACAGGCAATATAATTTGGCAAAAAAAAACCTTCAGTATCACTTGTCATAATTTTAATCTTACTAACAAAAAGACAGAAGTATGTTTAATTTCTGAAGGCAAATACAAGATCAAAGGAAAAGGAAGAACGGAGGTTTTTTTTTTCAAATGTAGGATAATAGTTTGTGGTTTTATTTTTTATTTTTTTGCATTTATGTGTCAGCGTTCCAGAAGAACCAAACTCCCATAAAAACTTTGAGACAGGCATTTTCTCAAAGTTCCCATTTATTAGAGTAGGTATACTGGCACATCTGGGAAAACCCAAATCTGATAGTTCTGGGTTTCCCCTCAGTAAATCAAAACCCCAAATCCACCCCCTGCACCCACCAGTCCATCACATGGTCCAATCACCATCCGTCCCAACTGGAGTCATCCCTTCAACCACTCTTCCTCCGGGTGCAGGAATACGATGACCTTGACCGAAAAGAAAAATGCTATTATGTCTCACTACATTCCCTCTACTAAATCTCCCCTCCTAATTTCGCAAGCACAAGAATGTGGCAGCGTGGAAGCTTCTGATGCTAATATGGCTTCCAAAGCCAACATTATGTTTACATGTTTTTCTATTCATTGTTATGTGATTTTCCTCTTCCTTTTTTAAGGATGCATTTACAGGTTTTTCTCAACTGAAAACCATTTCTTTAGTGACTGTTTGAAGTTACAATTTCACTGAAAAAGGTGACTTGTGTTTGATTTTCACACTTACAATTGTTGCAACCTCCCTATCAAAATTCTGAGGCTTGGCAACTGGCACATTATTTATGACAGTTGCATTGTCCTGAGGTCATGCGATCTCTTTTGCAAACTTCTGACAAGCAAAGTCAATGGGCAAGCCAGATTCATTTAACAACCATGTTACTAACTTAACAACTGCAATGATTCACTTAACAACTATGGCAAGAAATGTCGTAAAATGAGGCAAAACTCATGGAATGGCTGTCTTGCTTAGCAATTGAAATGTTGGGCTCAATTTTGATCATAAGTCAAGGGCTACCTATAATGAATAGGAAATCTGCCCAAAAGAAGAATGTGACTTATAAATAAGTAAGATTAAAAAAATATATTACTTTAATCTCCAGTTATTCTGAACATACTGCTTGAATCCTTTAAGTATTGAATTCTAGCAAGTCATTGAGCCAGGGAATTCTTCCTGCCAACTGATTGCCAAGATAACCAGTTTTATAGCTTTGCATATTGAATCACAGAATATCCATTTATTTATTTATCCATTTATCCATTTATCCGTTTATCTGTTTATCCATTTATCCGTTTATCCATTTATCTCTCCATCCCTCTATTCCTCTATCCCTCTATCCCTCCATCCCTCCCTCCCTCCCTCCCTCCATCCATCCATCTATCTATTTAATAGATTTGTATGCTGCCCAACTCCTGAGGGACTCTGGGCGGCTAACATGAGGGTGGTCACACGCTCGACCTAGTGTTTCTCTCGGGGCAGTGGAGAGATGATCTGAAGATAAGGGACATAGTCATCACCCCTCTGTCATGGTCAGATCATTTCCTACTGAGGTTGGATTTCGCAGTTCCATTCCTCCCCCGCAGGGAGGCGGGATCGACTAGGTGGTTCCGCCCCAGGCGCCTAATGGAGCCAGAAGGATTCCAGAGGGAACTTGGGGAAATACCTGAAACCCTGGTACGCAACTCGGCTGACTCCCTGGTGGATGCTTGGAACACCGCAGCATCAGGGGCTTTAGACCGAATTGCGCCTTTGCGACCTCTCCGTGGCAGTGGATCCCGAAAAGCTCCCTGGTTTACCGAGGAGCTCCAGGAGATGAAACGCCAGAAGAGATGTCTGGAGCGCCGCTGGAGGTCCAGCAAGACCGAATCCGATCGAACACTATTAAGAATTTACATCAGATCTTATTTAGTGGCGATAAGGGCGGCAAAACGATCTCATTTTTCCGCTCTTATTGCGTCCGCAGATTCTCGCCCAGCCGCCTTGTTTAGGGTGACTCGCTCCCTCCTTGCTAAAGGGGGGAGCGAGGAACACTTGCAAGGTAGAGCTGAGGAATTCGCAGAGTTTCTGTCGGATAAAGTCGCTCGGATCCGGTCGAACCTGGACTCTGGCTGGGCAGAGTCCATGGAGTTGACAGGGGCAAGTCTTAGTCCACCGTTGTGGGAGGAGTTTGGGCCTGTTTCTCCTGAGGATGTGGACAGAGCCGTGGGGGCGATGGGGGCCTCCACCTGTTTATTGGACCCGTGCCCCTCCTGGTTGGTCTCGGCCAGCAGGGAGGTGACACGCAGCTGGATCCGGGCGGTGGTCATCGCTTCTTTGGAGGAGGGATCCGTACCGCAGTCGTTAAAAACTGCGGTGGTGAGACCCCTCCTGAAGAAGCCTTCCCTGGATCCAGCTGACTTGAAGAACTATCGTCCGGTCTCCAACTTACCTTTTCTAGGGAAAGTTGTGGAGAAGGTGGTGGCTACTCAACTTCTGTGACTTCTGGATGAAACAGAACATCTAGATGCCTATCAGTCGGGTTTCAGGCGCGGGTACAGTACAGAAACTGCCTTGGTCGCTCTGATAGATGATCTCTGGCGGGCCCGGGATGGGGGAAATTCCTCTATCATGGTGCTACTTGACCTCTCAGCGGCTTTCGATACCATCGACCATGGTATCCTTCTGCATCGTCTCGGCGAGTTGGGAGTGGGAGGCACCGTTTTACGGTGGTTCTCCTCTTATCTCGCCGATAGGATGCAGTCGGTGTTAACAGGAGGGCAGAGATCCTCCCCTAGGCCCCTGTTATGCGGGGTGCCTCAGGGGTCGGTTCTCTCGCCCATCCTGTTTAACATTTACATGAAACTGCTGGGTGAGATCATCCGCAGACATGGGGTGCGTTTCCACCAGTACGCTGATGACACCCAGCTGTACATCACCACCCCGTCTGACTTCAGTGCGGCAGTTGATGTAATGTGCCGGTGCCTGGACGACGTTAGGATCTGGATGGGGAGGAACAGACTCAGACTCAACCCTGACAAGACTGAGTGGCTTTGGATATTGCCTCCTAAGGACTACGACAACTGTCCCTCCTTGGTTCTCGAGGGAGCGAAACTGACTCCCTCGGACCAGGTCCGTAACTTGGGGGTCCTCCTAGATCCACAGCTAAAATTGGAGCATCATCCAATTCAAGGTGTTGATCATCATCTTTAAAGCCGTTCATGGCTTAGGACCAGGTTATCTCCGGGACCGCATTCTGCCTCATACTTCCCTTCGACCGGTTAGGGCCCACAGAGTTGGCCTCCTCCAGCTCCCATCAGCCAAGCAATGCCGGCTGGCGGGCCCTAGGGGGAGGGCCTTCTCTGTGGCAGGTCCCGCGCTCTGGAACCAACTTCCTCCAGAGACCCGAACTATCCCCACCCTGCTGGCCTTCCAAAAAGCCGTTAAGATGTGGCTTTTCCTGCAGGCAGGGGGCAGAGCTTAATTCCAGCTGAACTCTCCCCCGGGTATGTTTGGTTGAATGGTTGTTTTTTATACTGTAATTTTTAATTTTTATATTATGTTTTTAATTCTGTTTATTGGTTATTTCTTGTATTTTTCTTGTGTTGTACGCCGCCCTGAGTCCCTCGGGAGTTGGGCGGCATATAAGAAAAGCCAAATAAATAAATAAATAAATAAACAACATGTCAAATATAAAATCTAAAAAACAGTTAAAATTAAAACAGAAAAACCAATTAAAAATGCATACATACTACTTTCATGGGCCAGAAATTAACCTTGATATTCCCAAACTCAATGGTCCCACGCCTGAAGGAGGAGCCAGGTCTTCACTGCCTTATGGAAGACTAGTAGGGTGGAGGCGGTCCGGATCTCCAGGGGTAGCTGGTTCCAGAGGGCCGGAGCTGCCACAGAAAAGGCTCTCCCCCGTGGACCTGCTAGTCAAAATTGTCTGGCTGATGGGACCTGGAGGAGACCAACTCTGTGGGATCTCACTGGTCGAAGGGAGGTATATGGTAGGAGGCAGTAACATAGGTAGCCTGGTCCTGAGCCATATAGGGCTTCAAAGGTGATAACCAACACCCTGAATTGTGTCCGGAGACCAATAGGAAGCCAGTGCAGGTCGCGGAGAATAGGTGTAATATGGGTGTACCTGGATGCTCCCATGATAGCTCGCATGGCTGCATTCTGGACTATTTGTAGTCTCGGAACACTCTTCAGGGGTAGCCCCATGTAGAGCGTGTTGCGTCTAACCGTGAGGTGACAAGGGCGTGAGTGACTGTGAGGAGAGCATCCCGATCCAAGTAGGGCAGTAATTGGTGCATAAGACGAACTTGTGCAAAGGTCCCCCTGGCCACAGCTGTCAAATGTTGTTCTAATTTCAACTGTGGGTCCAGGAGGACACCCAAATTACAGACCCGCTCTGAGGGGGATAATTTCTCTCCCCCAAGAGTCAGAGATGGTTAGTTTACCTCATCCTTGGGAGGCAATACCCACAGCCATTCGGTCTTGTCTGGGTTGAGTCTGAGCCTGTTGACTCCCATCCAGACCCTCACAGCTTCCAGACACCGGTCCATCACATCAACTGCTTCACTGAATTGACGCGGGTTAGAGATGTATAACTGGGTATCATCAGTGTATTGTTGATACCTCACCCCGAATCAGTGGATAACCTCACCCAGTGGTTTCATGTAGATATTGAAAAGGAGGGGAGAGAGAACCGAGCCCTGAGGTACCCCACAAACGAGGGATCTAGGGGTTGATCTCTGTCCATAATTATTTATGGTAATCATTACATAAATAATTTTATAATAAATGTATTGATTTATTTTGTAATAAACTTATATTCTGCCCGAGTCCCAGCAACTTTTGGTGGTTATTTAGACTTAGAATAACTTTATTGTCAGTTTGAATGTACACTAATCGGCATACATTGAAACAAAATTTCGTTGCACACAGCTCTCAAAGAGTCACCACCTCCAATATACACTACATAAACATGACAAAATAAATAAATAAATAAATGCAAAATTATGCATATACCCACATATATTATACAGGGGTAGGTTCTGGTTTCTCCCGCTGCTGGTTCGCTCGGGCGCACTGTGTGGGCGGGTGCGCCCTGTGGACAAGTGCGCATTGCATGCATGAGCATGCGCAGTACTTTAAAAAAGCTTCTGTGCATGCGCAGAAGCTGAAAACAAAATGGCGGCACCTATGGCGCTGCTGGGAGAACCTGCTCAGGGGCGTGGCAGGCCTGGGTCACTGCCAGTTATCCAAATAGGCTATTTTATGTTGCACCACAATCATCCCAACCAAGTTTAACACTAAGAAAACAAATAAGCTTGCTAGATAAATTTGTCACCTGCCATGGTTAAAATGATTATGTGAAGACAGCCATAAATGTATCCTGACCCCTACAACATCTTTGTGAAGGATAAGCAAATTTAATGATTATGCAACAGGGAATCTCCTCGTTTTCAGTCATAATTGCATCTCTCTGCCTACTTTTCTTTTAAACTTTGCCTCAGCCTCCCCAAGGATCTTATTTCTTCTGCTTGTGACTCCATTCCATTATAGATCTATGCAACAAGGTCTCTAGCTCTCAATTTCCCCACCTCTGCAGACAATCTGTCATCAGTTTTCCCCAAGTTTTAATCCTTTTACTTTCTTTTTTCACACTTTTGTGGAATCCAAGCCAATTATAGTAGAGCTAATAGTAAAAATCACGGCTGCCTTCTTCCAGGGTCTTTAGGTTTTATCAAAATGTAGGATGAATAAGCCCTATTACTTTCCTCAGGGGTTTTGGAAAATACAAGTAAGCACGACTTGGCTCTCTAATTAACCAGATTGTAGCAACAGATTCAGACAGCTGAGTTTTACAGATTCTAAAGGGAATGGCTAGAGTAATGCCATTTCTTATTATTTAATTTTTTGCTCTCTGAGAGAGGCACTTGTTAGATTTTTCTCTCTCGGCTGCCAAACCACGCAATCTCCTGAGCTTTCCACCCTTCCACCATTAAATGCAAAGGAAAATATTGTGGATGGAGTTTTTCCATCTGTCGTTTTCAAACCAGGAAGGGGGGCTGCCGAGATGGGTGACAGAAAAACAACTCAAAATGCCGCCCCCCCTATACATCTCGCAATCATCGCACACAAATACACAACCAACATAAATCTGAAATTAATTCTAAAACGTCCTGAGAATGAGGTAGAAAAGGAGACGCCTGCTCTCCAATTTCAGGGAACTGGGACTTCAGATTTCAGCCCAACGTTACCTCAAATATTATTTTCAGTTGGTGGAGGAGGATGTCGCCAAAGTACAGCAATGGATAAGCTAGGGAGGTACAATTTTTTTTAGGCCTGGGGCCAAATTTGGCATGGCGTTCCACAAATTGGGTAGGGCCAGGATGAACATGACCTATGAATTAATTTGATTTACATTGAATAAAAGCTAGATCAAATTTATGCAAGTAATATAAATACTCCCCAACAATATTTTTCTTGGAACAGCTGCATTAGTTGCCAAGCATTGCAGAACTCAGTTTAAAGTGCTTTACATTTTAAATCATTTTTTGGGGGGGGGGTATGGATTTATTAAAGAATCATATTCTGTTATGCTTCTCTGCTCACACTTTAGGATAAGCAGTAAAGGTCCTTGCTTGACTATTCAGTCTAATTGCAAATACTAGGAATCTCACTTCTCCAAAACAAATTAAAGTCCTAACTCTGTGACGTTTATCATTACAAAAGGCCTAGCCCAGTGATGGCGAACCTTTTTTTCCTCGGGTGCCGAAATAGTGCGCGCGTGCTATCGCACGCATGTGTGTGCCCACACCCATAATTCAAAGCCCCCCACTCACCTCACCCCCCTGCGCATGCGTGCACTAGCCCCCCACTCCCCCGTTTCCCGACTTCCAGTAGGCCCGGTAGGCCCATTTTTCGCCCTCCCCAGAGGCTTTCTTGGAGCTTGGAAAGGGCAAAAATGCTCCCCCCGCCACCCTGGAGGCCTTCCAGAGGCTGAAATCGCCCTCGCAGAGCCTCTGCGCAAGCCAAAAATCAGCTGGCGGGCACGCACATGCATGCTGGAGCTGAGCTAGGGAAACAGCTCACGTGCAGGCCGATATGGCTCCGCGTGTCACCTGTGGCACCCGTGCCATAGGTTCGCCATCACTGGCCTAGCCAGTGTCTGTTGATTGCAGGAAGGCAAATGCTATTCTTTTCTTCTGAGGGAAAAAAAGATGATCCACAAAGTTATAAACTGATATCTTGGAAGATTCTATAGTAGATCATAAAAAAAGAAATCAGGTTTGAACAGGGATCTTGGAGTCTTAGTGGCATTAACAGAGGGATTCATTCAAGATCATGTGAGATACTAGTGCCACTCTATAAAGCCTTAGTAAGACCACACCTAGAATACTGCATCCAGTTTTGATCACCACACTACAAAAAAGATGTTGAGACTCTAGAAAGAGTGAAGAGAAGAGCAACCAAGATGATTAGGGGACTGGAGGCTAAACCATATGAAAAATGGTTACAGGAACCAGACATGGCTAGTCTAGTGAAGAGAAGGACCAGGGGAGACATGATAGCAGTGTTCCAATATTTGAAGGGCTGTCACAAAGAGGAGGGGGTCGACATATTTTTCAAAGCACATGAAGGCCAGACAAGGAGTAATGGATTAAAACTGATCAAGGAGAGATTCAACCTAGAAATAAGGATAAATTTTCTGACAGTGAGAACAAAACGAATGGAACAGCTTGACTTCGGACGATGTGGGAGCTTCATCACTGGAAGCTTTCAAGAAAAGACTGGATTGCCGTCTGTCAGAAATGGTGTAGGTGGGGGGTTGGACTAGATGATCTACAAGATCCCTTCCAACTCTGTTATTCTGTTATTCTATAACTGGTCATTCAAAACAATGAGATATTTGTCAGAAGGCAGCATGGATTTGCTCAGATCAAATTTTGCTTACCCTTATTTTTTGATTGAATAACTCTCTCAGATTATAGGAAGGCTGGAGACATAATACATATTGATTTGGCTGAAATATTTGACAAGTATTCTAGGACATCTTCTTTACTAACCTAGTTAGGAATGGGCTGGATAGCATGAGAATTAAGCGAAGGTACTGCATAGCTGGTTCAGAAAATCATTCCTTAAGAGACCTTTTATTTATTTATTTTATTTATTTATTTATTTGTCAAACATGTATAGTAGTAATTTGTATAAACATAAGTAAAAAGTAACGATAAAAGAGGACAATTGGACAGTAGGACAGGGATGGTAGGCACGCTGGTGCGCTTATGCACGCCTCTTACAGACCTCTTAGAAACGGGGAGAGGTCGACTGTAGACAGTCTAAGGTTAAAGTTTTTGGGGTTTGGGGAAGAAACCATAGAGTCAGGTAGTGCATTCCAGGCATTGATCACTCTGTTGCTGAAGTCGTATTTTCTGCAGTCGAGTTTGGAGCGCTTTACATTTAGTTTGAATCTATTACTTGCTCATGTATTGTTACGGTTGAAGCTGAAGTAGTCATTTACAGGAAGGACATTTTGGTATATGATTTTATGAACTACATTTAGATCAGATCGGAGGCGACGTAGTTGTAAATTGTCTAATCTCAGTAATTCAAGTCTGGTGGAATAAGGTATTTTGTTGTGAGTTTTGATTCACCTTGTATGAATCAATAGTTCCTCTTCAAATTGAAGAGATTAATCGACCACCAACGTTCAGTCTTGGGGCTTTCACCCATGGAAGACTGGATTTGGAGAAACAGATGGAGAGAATACTTAGCAAACGTGCAGATATCATAAGATTGGAAGGGATAGCTGTTACTTTAGAAGACAGGAATACCTTTTAAAACTATATTGGTAGTTAAGAGAAATAGAATAGAATAACAGAGTTGGAAGGGACCTTGGAGGTCTTCTAGTCCAACCCCCTGCTTAGGCAGGAAACCCTACACCACTTCAGACAAATGGTTATCCAACATCTTCTTAAAAACTTCCAGTGCTGGAGCATTCAAAACTTCTGGAGGCAAGTTGTTCCTCTGATTAATTGTTCTGTCATGAAATTTCTCCTTAGATCTAAGTTGCTTCTCTCCTTGATTAGTTTCCATGCATTGCTTCTTGTTCTACCCTCAGGTGCTTTGGAGAATAGCTTGACTCCCTCTTCTTTGTGGCAGCCCCTGAGATATTGGAACACTGCTAGCATGTCTCCCCTAGTCCTTCTTTTCATTAAACTAGACATACTCAATTCCTGCAACCGTTTTCATATGTTTTATCCTCCAGTCCCCTAATCATCTTTGTTTAAGTTTAAGTTTAAGTTTAATTAAATTTATATACTTCTCCAGGGGACTCAGGGCGGTGAACAGCCAAGTAAAAAACATTAAAATACATTTAAGCCAAGTAAAAAACATTAAAATACATTTAAAATAAAATATTCAATGTGGCCCTAATTTAATACAATTAAAATTTAGTAAAATCTTAAAATTTTAAAACCCCAAAAACTTTTTCACGCCAGCCCGGCTTGATAAAAATAATATGTCTTGAGGGCACGGCGGAAGGTGGACAGGTCGTGAATTGTTCTTAAGTCTGGAGGGAGCTGATTCCATTAGTTGCCTCTTGAAAAAAAGCATCTTTGGGACAACCATGACATGGATGACATTCTAAGATGACATGTTTAATATTTTATTTTAATTATTTTTATTTTAATGTTTCACTTTTGTGCTGGTCTGTGACCGTATTAAAGATTGTTGTTGTTATGGGAGATGACACCACCGTCAGCAAGCACTTGTCACAAGTTCAGTAACTCACTGAAGTCAATAAGATTAACTTGAGAACACAGGAATTAGCATTAATCAGTATCTCAGCTGCCATTCTCCCTACTGCCTTAAGAGAAGGTGCTGCGAAAATCTATTTAGTCAGGACAATGAAGTCTAAAATGGAAGCAATGGGACATACATGCAGGCAAATGTTAATTAAGGGCACAATCCTGCTGAACTGACTGCTTTTAAGTTCCCTGGGTTTCAATGGTAGGACTAAACACCATGGGAAGAAGAACATTAGCTGAATTGCACTCAGAAGGAATTTTATAGCTCTTGACTTTGTACTTTCTTTATGTGCCTCTTAATAGGTTTTACCAGGAGATGCCAATTGTTCTTGATGTTAGAAAAGAAAAAAGCTGAAAGCTTAAAAAAAAAACCACACACAAAATTCTATAAGATTTGGCAATGTCGTGAGATTATGACCACTGTTATGTTTTTAGGATCGCTTACAATCTATCTGGAGCTTTTATTAATGGTATGTCAATTACAGGCACCACGTTGCTTTCTTTTGACTTGATATGTTTTTAAAGTTGCAAGCCTAAGTAGATTTCCCCCAAGAATAATCCCACTTGAACCCAGCAAAAAATAAAAAATTGTTAGGAAAACAAATCACAAACCATGCTTCTCAACCCATCCATTCAGCCCTGTGCTTTCAACTGGAATAGTTTAAAGCTAGAAAGACATTGCAATATGTCTCTAAATATTGCTAAACTCATTATCCTAAGTCAATGCTAAGACTAGTATGCTGGCATGCTTTTATTCCTACCCATCTGTTAGGGTGGCAGCATGCCTGTTCATATCCTAAACCGATACAAGTTGACAACTGTTGCTACGGAACAGAAGTGCCAAACCCAACTCAAAAATATATTTAGCAGGCGTGCTCGCTAACGACACATGGTTTTCCACCCCATTTAATGCCAGATAGTACTCTCTGTTTCTTGGAATGAGTATTTCATTCTTGCTTTCACTGTATAGGTCCGTGATGGCGAACCTATGACACGGGTGCCACAAGTGGCACGCGGAGCCATATCGGTGGGCATGCGAGCTCAGGTCCAGTGTGAATGTGTGCACCAGCTGGCTGATTTTTGGGCCTTCTGGGCCCACTGGGAGTCGGGAAACAGGCTGTTTCCAGCCTCAAGAGGGGGTGGGGAAGGCCGTTTTCGCCCTCCCCAGGCTCCTAGAAAGGCTCTGGAGCCTGGGGAGAGCAAAAAATGGGCATGCCATTGCATGCTGGGAGCAGGGGGGGTCATGCGTGCATGTGCGGGGGTGCATGGAATTATGAGTGTGGGCACGCACACATGTGATCCCCCACATTCCCCCTCCCCTTTTGGCACGCGAACCAAAAAAGGTTCGCCATCACTGGTATAGGTAGTCCTTGACTTACAAAAGTTCATTTAGTGACTGTTCAAAGTTACAACATCACTGAAAAAAACCATCACTGGCATCAGTGACTTATGACCATTTCTCACACTTACGACTGTTGCAACATCCCCATGGTCGCATGATCAAAATTCAGATGCTTGGCAACTTGACTCATATTTATGACGGTTGCAGTGTCCCGGGATCATGTGATCCCATTTTGCGACCTTCTGATAAGCAAAGTCAATGGGGAAACCAGAGTCACTTAACAATCGTGTTACTAACTTAACAATTGTAGTGATTCATTTAACAATGGTGGCAAGAAAGATCGTAAAATGGGCCGAAACTCACTTGAGCATGAATTTTGGGCTCAGTTGAGGTGATACATGAGGACTACAGACTGGATTTGTGGTTAGAAAACAAAATCAGTACACGTTTTAGAAGAACTTTGTTGAGAATCCATGAGAGGGCCCACTATCACTTGACATTTTTCTCTGCCACAAGGCTATCCAAATTTATACAAAATGTATTTATTGGTTGCCCTGGTAACCTTAACTCCATCCACCAGTACTCCAGAATATTTGGAGTTTTGGAGTCCAGCTTCTTTTTTTTCACCAGCAACATGTTATCATTTATTTGTATAGGTATTAGTCCCTATTTCTCCCCTCCTAAAAAGGCATCCATTTTGTGACATTCATACCCCATGAGTTCATAGTTCAAATCCTCCTTTAAGCATAATCAGCTCTTTTGTTTTTTTGTCCCAAAGATGCTTTTTTCAAAAAGCAACTGGACTTGGTTTTTCCTTGAAGCAGTTTCACTTCTCATCCAAGAAGCTTCTTCCGTCAGAACTGAGGAAGCTTCTTGGATGAGAAGTGAAACATCTTCAGGGAGGGCTGTGGTGGCGCAGTGATTAGAATGCAGTGCTGCGGGCTACTTTTGCTGATTACCAGCTGCTAGCAGTTTGGCAGTTTGTATCTCACCAGGCTCAAGGTTGACTCAGCCTTCCATCCTTCCGAGGTTGGTAAAATGAGGATCCAGATTGTTGGGGGCAATATGCTGACCCTGTAAATTGCTTAGAGAGGGCTGTAAAAAGCACTGTGAAGCAGTATATAAGTCTAAGTGCTATTGCTATTGCTATTCGGGGAAAAACAAAGTCCAGTTGCCTTTTGAAAAAAAAACATCTTTGGGATAACCATGACCTGTATGACTAAGAATCTCCATGGGCATTTTGTTTATTTAAGTCTGTTGGGGGAAAAGAGTTCAACAGCTGCAGGACACACCTGCTCAGATGCAATGGAAGAATCTGCAGAGAAAAGCAAAGCTCAGAAAGATTCTTTAAGCTTGGTCAGAATGTATTCTGAATGTATTCATTCTAAAGTGGATGGAACATATTTGATAGCAATAGCACTTAGACTTATATATCACTTCACAGTGCTTTATAGCTCTCTCTAAGCGGTTTTACAGAGTCAGTATAGGAGCCGAGGTGGCACAGTGGTTAGAGTGCAGAACTGCAAGCTACTTCAGGTGACTGCTAGCTGCAGTTCGGCAGTTCAAATCTCACTGGCTCAAGGTTGACTCAGCCTTCCATCCTTCCGAAGTGGGTAAAATGAGCACACAGATTGTTGGGGGCAATATGCTGACTCTGTAAACCGCTTAGACAGGGCTGTAAAGCACTATGAAGCGGTATATAAGTCTAAGTACTATTGCTATTGCTATTGCCCCCAACAATCTGGGTCCTCATTTTACTGACCTCGGAAGGATGGAAGGTTGACTCAACCTTGAACTGGTAAAAATTGAACTGCCAAACTGCTAGCAGTCAGCAGAATTAGCCTGCACTACTGCATTCTAACCACTGTGCTGCCACAGCTCCTGTTTGATACTAGCTTAGACGCAGTATAGTTCTAACACTAATGCTGATGGTTTGGGGAGTTGGATAATAATTATGAGTTGCTCGCCTGAAAAGGCTCTCAGAGTGAATTTTACATATTATTTGGCTATTTGCATTTAAATCGACATGGTTGAAAGCTAGAATATCTGTAGCTCGAAACACCCCATTCCTCCTCCTCCTCCTTTTGTGCAGATCTTATAACTAAAGACACCTCTTTGTGTATGTTATATTGAATCATTTATATCTTACTCACATACAAGACAGATTCATTATATAGTATTCTAGTTGAAGGTTTATTTTATGTTTGTTTTTGAAGGAGGTGGAATGAATTCTTTGCTTTCTAATATGAAGTTGCAATCTTATTTTCATTTAGTTAGGAATAAGCTTTGCTTAATGGGCTTATTTTTTGAATACTTATGTATTTTTTTTAAAAAAACACAATTTTAAATTGCAGCTTGTAGAAAAATACATTTGCTTAATATCTCTTTGTATACTTATCAAATTCATGCTTCCAAACTTTCACATTTACCAAAATGACATTTTTATTTGCAAGCTAATCATTTGTCATTCAGGTTCTTCTACACTTTTTCTCATGTTTTCTTTTATTTCTTCTTTCAGATCTTCTTAAACGATTCATTCATACAGTCAGATTTGACTCTTGGTGATTCTATGGGCCAGGTCTCTCCACATCTTCTGATCTTGCACTATTTCTTTAAGTTTTTCTATGCTCTGGCTGGTGTCATCTTTGATCATATCCAGCCACAATGGTCTTTGATGGCCTGGTTTCTTTTTACCGCTTACTCTTCCAAACATAATTGCTTTCTCCAGTGAATTCCCCCACACGACATAGCCAAAGTAAGTGAGGCACAGTTTCATGATTTTGCCTTCTAATGACATGTCCGGTGTTATGTGCTCCAGTACTTGCTTGTTAGTCACCTTTGCTGTCCACGGAATATGCAGGAGCCTTCTCCAGCAACACAACTGAAATAAGTCAAAATTCTTTGTGTCTTTCTTTTTTAAGATCCGGTGGTTACAGTTGTGGGTTTCTACTGGTTCACCCCGGTTCAGGCGTACCATTAGCCCTGACGTAATCACGGACGTTCTGCGCATGCGCAGAAGCGGCGCGTGCGCACATCTCCAAACCAGTAGCAAAGGTAAGTGAAACCCATTACTGAGTGGTTATAACATCCTTCCCCAATTTCCCAAAGATCCTTTGGAATGCCTCAACTGTAATGCCATTTTTTGATCATTTCTGTAAGTTTCACTACTTTTCTAATATCAGTCATTTCATTCCAGAAAAGAGAAATGAAAGTAAAAGAGGGACTTCCCTTTGCTTTCTCTAAATCGTTAAATATTTAGTCCCATTCAGCACATCATAGTTCTCTAGTCAGATGGTTTTTACGAAACTTTCCCTTAACTTTTATTTTCCAAAGCTGTCCATTCATTGTACCAATTAATCCAAATAAAACCCTTTCCCTCAAAGTTATATATTAATTGTTTACTTGTTTTAAAAACACTTTCAGTGAGTAAATTCAAATTCAACTGACTCCTTAGTTTATTTAAAACTTCTTTAATTTAAATTCTTGGCAAGCTGTTTGTCTTTAATTATTTTTTAATCCTTTAAATTGTTCCTGTGCACTAATCCTTAATGTGGGAAGAAGAATCACCCACCAGCTGTCTTGATTGCTCTGCTGCATTGAAGATCTCTTTTAACTTGAAATAATTGCCTTCAAAATGTGTTTAAGAAAGCAAACCCAGTTGCAAACACAATGTCCTTTTGCAGGCGCCACTGTGGCTGTCTCTTCCATGGTCCCTGATGCTCAGACCAGTGGTGGGTTCCTACCGGTGCGGCCCACTCTACAGTACCGGTAGCGGCCAGCAGATGGCGCTATTTGAGCGTGGCTGCACTGGTGCCGAATTTTTAGGCTTTTTTGCTTCTGCGCATGCGAAATCTTGTGAGGGGACGCACGCGCGCGCAATTTCACTGAGATTTTGCTTCTGTGCATGCTAATAGATTAACAGAGTTGGAAGGGACCTTGCAGGTCATCTAGTTCAACTCTTCTAAGCAGGAGACCCTACACCATTTCTGAGAGATGGCAGTTGTTGAGGTTTAGTTTAAGTATTCTATCATTTGTCCAGAAAAACCAGAAAAAGGAAAGAAAGCAACTTCAAATTGACCCACCCAACCTGGTACATAGACCTATAACATTCAGAGCATAATTCTGTACTACCACACCCATTGCAATGTAAGCCATTTCAGGCAGTGCTGCATCTTCATTCTGGATAAGATTATTACTGGGGACTGCTGGATACATGTTCAAGAGATGGTAATGCTATTTCAGGTATGAAGATAAAAAAATACCATATTTTTCGGAGTATAAGACACACCGGAGTATAAGACACACCTTAGTTTTGGGGGAGGAAAACAAGGAAAAAAGGCCTCTGCCTCCCGGCAATTTGCCAAACAGCAAACAGCAAACAGTACAGATGATATACACTGTTTGCTGTGTATTTCTGTGCATGTGTGTCTGACCCATAGAAATAGCAAAGAATTGGAGAAATGTACATTATGGCAGTATATTAATGCCAGAAAGTTTTCTTAAATGTAGTCACACTAACTCCTCCCAATTGGCCTGCCTGTGCTGAATCAGCTCTAGGTCGGGAGGCTGATAATCAGTTTCTTGTGCTAATCAGGCTCTGCACTGTTTGCTGCAAGGAGATAAATTGCTGGGAGGCGGAGGCCAAAGGGTGGCTGGGTGTGGCTACATTTGTTGTATAAGACGCACCCAAGTTTTCACCCTCTTTTGGGGGGTAAAAAGGTGCTTCTTATACTCCGAAAAATACGGTAAACAGAAGTGGTATGAGAGAGGTTATTGTTGGGCAGCTTGAAGAGGGATCTCAATAGTTGCCTGTGCTACTTCATGCCACTGGATTCAACCTCTAATCCAACAAAAAGTATCTACTCAACATTACCCTTCCTCTCCAACTGCAGTGGTCCAATAGTCCAATAGTGAAAAACTAATAGCACTTGTTTGGTTGTAATTGACTAGTATGTGAATCTTCAAGTATTGTAGTTTTTCTGAAGGTAAGCAACAACTTGAAGATCAGATCACTGATCACACACCTACACAAAACAAAAAAAAATAGCCATGGGAATTAGAAATATAGAAATATGTGCTAAGAACTTTCTCTTCTTTCTTCCAATCTTATTTCCAGTCCAAGGTAAGATAGGTTTACGTTCTGCTTAGTTCTCTTTCTCTTTCTCTTTCTCTTTCTCTTTCTCTCTCTCTTTCTCTCTCTCTCTCTCCCTCCCTCCCTCCCTCCCTCCCCCCTCCCTCTCTCTCCCTCTCCCTCTCCCTCTCCCTCTCCCTCTTCTCTCCTTGCAATTTTCTTAACAAGATTTTTGGAAGGTCTTCAAGAGCTGAGATAGCGCAGTGGTTAAAAGCAGCATTGCGACCTTCAGTTGATTGCTAGTTCAGCAGTCCAGCTGTTCGAATCTCACTAGGCTCAAGGTTGACTCAGCCTTCCATCCTTCCGAGGTGGGTAAAATGAGGACCCAGATTGTTGGGGGCAATATGCTGAACTCTGTAAACCGCTTAGAGAGGGCTGGAAAGCACTATGAAGCGGTATATAAGTCTAAGTGCTATTGCTATTGCTAAGTGATTTGCCATAGCCTTCATCTAGGGCTGAGAGCTGGCTTTGTACCTAGGATTTTGTCTCCCAGTTCCTAGCTTGCTACACCAAACTGGTAGTCTTGTCCTTAGCTCTCCCGGTGTTAAAATAAACTCTCTATTCTTGTTCCAAGACTGTCCAAGTCTTGACATGGAAAGAATCCATTAGGGTTTATTAGCCTTTCCTTTGGCAGGAAGTAACATGACTGCAGGTGCTTGAAACAGAGGCAGTAGAAGCAATGTTCAGCTTAATAATCAGGACAGCAAATTTCACGCTAGTCTGCTTTCCAGCCAGCTCAAGGAAAGGTAGCTAGAACTTATCATTCAGAAGTGAGAAAAGGCCCACGGAGATAGGAATAAATAGAATCTTATAACCATTTTAAAATTAACCAATTTATTATAGCAGACGTCACCTACCTGAATATAATAGTCCATTTCACTTAAGAATGGTGATCCACAAAAGCTAATGCAACAATAAATCTTTGCTTTAACCAGGCTATTTGTTCTTGTCTGTTGGTTTTGCTGCAAAACAATGACCAAAGCCTCCACTGAACCTTGCAGAAACAACCATGGCTGCAGATTTCAACTACAGTCTTTGGTTCAGGACCTGGTATGGCATCACCCTCTTGCTATTGCTTCACGAAACAGGGTTTTGGGCAATGTCTGGCAGCACATCATAAAGAGCTGGAAAAAAAAACCCCACCATTGCTTGAAACATCCTCTTCAGCATAGCTATTAAAGGTAGCAATAACCTTATCGTTTGTTGCCTCGTTGTCCTATTGGCTGCTCTTCATTATGTGCTGCCTCATGAAGTGATAAAATATTTAAAAGCATAGAAAGGGCATTTGTCTTCCTGAGGCAATCAGTTCTTTCTTTCAAATGTATTTATAGAGGGTTGCTGCATGCAGGTGGGCTGTCACTCAGCGTTAACAGCTGCCTTGCCCCTCTCTAGGTTCAAGGAGGTCAAAGTGCCCTTTACGTGCCCACCTGGACCTTCCTTTCTGCTGTGAGGTTCAAAAGTTCTAGGTAAAAAGCCCCCTTTTTTAGTTTTTATCTGGGCAAGAAAGCTAGAATTCCTACTATGCTTCAGAAATAGAGACTCTGTGATGCAGCTTGCCCTGCATTGTGAGCAAAGGACATTGAGGGAACCATAACAAGATAGTAACTGCTGCTTACATATTTTATTATATCATAGGATTGTTAATATACTATTATTGAGTCTTATACAGGGCATGGTGGCTTAGTGGTTAAGAAGCTAAGCTTGTCAGCTGGAATGCTGACAGCCCAGGTTTGAGACCCAAGCGCCGCGTGATGGGGTGAGCTCCTGTTCTTGCCCCAACTCCTGCCCACCTAGCAGTTTGAAAGCATGAAAATGCAAGTAGATAAATAGGTGCCACTTCAGTTTGAAGGTAACGGTGAACCTTGTTTCACCACAAGCTCTGCACTGTGGCGTGATATCATGCTGGCCACATGATCTCGGAAACGGTCTTTTAAATGATTTATTTGTATCCCACCCTTATTATTTCTACAAGTAATACAAGGCGACAACACATACACACTTTTCTCCACCTATTTTTCCCAACAGCAACAGCTCTGTGAGGTGGATTGGGCTGAGAGAAAGCGACTGGCCCATAGACTTCTAGCTGGTTTCATGGTTAAGGCAGGAATTGAACTCACAGTCTTCCACTTTCTAGCCTGGTGTCTTAACCATTAGACCAGTCCTTCTCAAACAGTGAGGCGCACCCCCTGGGGGGGGTGCTCAGAGCAATGCCAGAGGGCGTGTGTGACCCCGGGGAGCATGCATTGTCCCTCTCGATCGATTCCCCCGGACGGGGAGTGTTTTCCCAGTTGCATGCTGCTCCGAGCCCGGAAGAGAAGGTGGCCAGGCGGGGCGGGGCGGCTGCGTGGGTTCTTGTTGTTCTTGGCGGGCGCCGCGGTAGCCATGAATGGCATGATGAACCTGCTGCTGGACAAGGAGGAGCATCCTCTGCAGCTGGGCGAAAGCTTCGAACGGCACCCTAAAGCCTCCTTCCACACTATTCGCTGTGAGTGCCTGGCAGAAGTGGCGTT
Source organism: Diadophis punctatus similis (assembly GCA_023053685.1). Classification (NCBI taxonomy): domain Eukaryota; kingdom Metazoa; phylum Chordata; class Lepidosauria; order Squamata; family Dipsadidae; genus Diadophis; species Diadophis punctatus. The sequence goes on from JALIGW010000003.1 coordinate 185,259,112, forward strand.
TATAGGCCAGGCCGGCAACCCCAAAACATCGGCTTGATTAAGCTGGCCTGGCCCCGTGTCAAAAGAGGGCCCTAACCACGGTAGCCTATGCCTGGCTAACCGAAAACAGGCTCCACTGAGTTTAGTGTGACTTACTCCCAGGTAAGTGGGTAGAGCAGCCTTCCCCAGCCAATAGTTTGCTTGCAGCTTATAATAAGTAAAATAATAAATGTTAACACTAAAATTCCATTGGGGCCCAGATCGGAGAGTTGGGGGCGCACGAAATGTTTACTTCTTCCTAGGGGGGCGTAACAGAAAATAATTGAGAAGCACTGATTTAGACCAAACTGACTTCAAGAATTTGGGTGGACTATTAACCACTGATCACATTGCTTGAGAATGAAAAGAACTGGAATTGAAGAATAACCTGCAGCCAATTCTTACAATGCTTTACCAGATGGTCCAGTTGCCCAGCTCCAGTATAAAGACAGTGAACCATCTACATAGAGACCAATCAAAATCTGGGATTTGTCCAAACCATTGGACATGATCCTGATTCAGGAACTTTCTTCTCCATCTTATTTGGGGGGCGGGGAGAGGAAAGATTCACAAGTAAGGTACTTGAAAGTTAGAAGCTAATCTTCCACATATGTATAATAGGTTTTGAAACACAGCCTAATTTAATAGAAATAACAACATGTTCAGTAATCAAATTCTGATAAAAGAATAACGAAACACATGTGATGCTATAAATGTCAGATAAAGATATAATCCTAAACATCAAGAGACGTTATTGTATTTATTGTATTTGATAGGGTTTGCTGGAAGGAAAGTAGAAGCAAGCGTGCAGCTTCTAAATAGTTAATTGATACTTAAATGTTTTGGTTTTAATGCATCTTTTCAGTGACCATGAATGTTTTTCTAAAATGGCTAACATGATATGATGTTAGAAACATAATCTGCTAGACTATTTTTAGGGATGGACAAATCTGTCAATTTCAGTTTTGCTCAATTTCTCATTTATCCAAGTGTCAGCTTCTTTTGTCTTGTTTCTTCCTGGATCTGTGAATGTTTGCAAGATGTTAGCACAATGGTTTATGAATAATACAGGGGATGTTTCTCCCCTCCCTCCCTCCCTCCCTCCCTCCCTTCTTCTTCTCCTTCTCCTTCTCCTTCTTCCTCTCTCCCTTTCTCCCTTTCTCCCTCTCTCCCTCTCTCCCTCCTCCTCCTCCTCCTCCTTCTTCTTCTTCTCTTTCCCTCTCCCTCCCTCCCTCCCTCCCCCCCCTCTCTCCCCATATGCATATACATAAATGTGCATTTCCATTATACATAGTTTTACACACACTTCTGGCACGGTACACTTTTGTATGCACTTTTTCTTAAAATATACATTTTTTTTCATTTGCAAAGTTCTATTTCTTCATTCAGGAAAAGCTGGTATTGAAGGATATTTATTCACCAAAGGATTTCAGAAATACAAACGAAACACATTTAGATGCAAACTCTATTAATATTTTTCCTGTCTTTTTAAAAACATAGATTTCAGAGCTTTGATTGTTTTCCAAATGATAGTTTTCTTTTTTTTCTTCTGCCTCCAGAGCACACAATACTCTATTTTGGGTAGTGCTTAGTTCATGACTGTGTCTGCTCACATCATGCAATCTGGATGAAATGCTTGACTTTTTCCCTTCTGTATTCTGCATTTTCCCAACTAAACTGCTCTACATGGACAGATTTGGGTTTGCTGATCCAAAGTAAAAACAAGGTGACACAATGTTGGAAACACAAAAAAGAAAGGAGCAATCACTGGATCACATTCCCTTCCAATTGTATAGCTATTAGACAAACATAAAAATGGTAAGGTAAATGAGTCCATGTTTATTCATAAAAAGGCAAAAGGGAAAACTGGAAAAAGTGCTGCAGGAGCAACCACATCTATTTCCTTTCCTTTTCATTTATTTTAAACAGATTGTGTGTGTATATATGTGTGTGTGTATATATATATATATATATATGTGTGTGTGTGTGTATGTATGTATATGTGTATGTATATGTATATAGTAAATACGTATGTATGTATGTATGTATGTATGTATGTGGTGGATGGATGGATGGATGGAGTCACTGAAGCAGTCGGCATGAGCTTAACTGAACTCCGGGGGGATGGTAGAGGACAGGAAGGCCTGGAGGAACGTTGTCCATGGGTCAGACACGACTTCGCAACTAACAACAACAAATGTACCGTATTTTTCGGAGTATAAGACGCACCTTTTTCCTCCCTAAAAGTGGCTGAAAATTTGGGTGTGTCTTATACTTCGAATGTAGCTTTTTTTTCCAGCCCTAACTAGGTGCTAACAGATCTTCCCAGCTCTTACCTTGCAGGCTTTTTCATTGTTACTCTCTCCAAAGAATGTTTTTCCAGCCCTAAGTCTTTGTAGAATTTTTTTTCATTGCTCTACTTGCTCCGAATAAGTTTTTTTCTAGCCCTAACCAGGTGCTAACGATCTTACCAGCTCTTACCGGCTTGCAGGCTCTTTCATTGTTACTCTCTCAGAAGAATGTTTTTTTAAGTCCTAACCAGGAGATAAAATAATGTACTGAAGCTGACCAGACTAAGGACGCTAGCCAGATGAATACCTGGTAGGCAGATTGTTTTCCCCTATTTTCCTCCCCAAAAACTAAGGTGCGTCTTATACTCCGGTGCGTCTTATACCCCCAAAAATATGGTATGTATGTAGTAGTATATATGTATGTATATATGTGTGTGTGTGTAGTAATATCTGTGTGTGTGTGTGTGTGTGTGTGTGTGTGTGTTCAATATCATATTAATAACATCAAATATTTTATTTTAATTTTTATTTATAAAAGATATCAATCTTGAAACCACATGCAGTTTTTGGCATTTTTCTTCCCATGAACACCATTTGACAGTCTTCATTTTATGATAGCACCTGCAATATATTTTCTAAATTCCAAATACACTCCAAAAGGGTTTACCTCTGTCTTAGAATAAAAGTCTTCTTATACTGTGGCTTTTTTGTTTTAATGCCTGGATCTTTTGTTAAAAGGATCTTTGTCCTTTTAACAAAAAAGCTACTTCTATTGATTCAGGCTTCCTTCATGTTCACAATGGGGTTTAAAATAAGGGAAGCTTATTGTTGTTACTAAACAATTATAAGTCATAAATCCTATCTGATGCCAAGATGCAGACTTATTCTGGTCCAAATTCATAGCCCACAGGATTTTAAGTACTGCATGTACATTTATGTTGGACCTACACAAATTATGACCAGTTATGTAAATTCAGACCACCTACATTTACAATATGTATTACGAGAAGGATGCACCATTGGAAGAACCGGGCTAAGGACGAATTATCATGGTTGTCTCAAAGGTGCTTTTTCAAAAGGCAACTGGACTATGTTTTTTTTTCCCTTTAGGAAGAAGATGTTTCACTTCTCATCCAAAAAGCTTCATCAGTTCTGACTGGATGATGGTGGGGGATGGTCAGAACTGATGAAGTCTTTTGGATGAAAAGAGATACATCCTCTTCCTCAAGGAAAAAACATAGTCCAGTTCAGGGATGAAACAGGGTGAAATCCAGCAGGTTCTGACAGGTTCTGGAGAACTTGTGGCGGAAATTTTGAGTAGTTTGGTGAACGGGCAAATACCACCTCTGGCTGGCCCCAGAGTGGGGAGGAAATGGGGATTTTGCAGTATCCTTCTTGTGGAGTGAGGTGGGAATGGAGAATTTGCAGTATCCTTTGTCTGCCATGGCCACCAAGCCACACCACTCCCACCAAGCCACACCCACAGAACCGGTAGTAAAAAAATTTGGATTTCACCACTGGACTGAAATGCTACCAGTTTGGCCCAATTCGGGCGTACTGGTAGCAGCGGCCACCGGTAGTTCAGAGAACCGGTAGCGGCGGCAGTGCGAGGCTCCGCCCACCCACCCGGACGTCGCCATTTTCTTGTTTTTCACACTCTGCACATGCGCAAAGCCTTCTGTGCATGCACAGAGGGTGAAAAACCATGTGCTATGGTGGCACGCGCACACGCAAAGCACACACTTCTGAACCGGTAGGGAAGGTAAGTAGATTTCACCGCTGGTCAGGTTGCCGTTTGAAAAAGCACCTTTGAGACAACAGGATGACTGAGAATGTCCATAAACAAATTGTCATGGAGAAACTCTATGTGATTGCTAAGAGTCCATTACTTTCTTGATAGCACATAACCAATCAAGCTTAGCAACAGAGTGGTAAATGCCTGGAACTCACTACCTGACATTGTGGTTTCGTCACTAAACCCTCAAAACTTTACCCTTAGACTGTCCACTGTTGACCTCACCCGATTCCTAAGAGGTCAGTAAGGGGTGTGCATAAGTGCACCAGCATGCCTACCGTCCCTGTCCTAATGTTCCCTCTTATCAGTACTCATTTTATGTATATAAACAATGTTATATCTATGTATATTACCAACACGTACTTGACAAAAATAAATAAATAAAATAAATAAATAAACCCACAAATATTAATGTGGGAGAGTCCGTCAAAACCACCCATTAATTTGTAATTAAATGAATTATTCTTTTTCACTGAAGTCACCAAAGTCTAAAGGTGTGGACTACACTGCAGCAGTGTGAAATTATTTATTATTTATTTTATTTTTTTATTTGGGAATTCTTCTATGCCGCCCTACTCCCTAAGCCAGTGATGGCGAACCTTTTTTGGTTCGCGTGCCAAAAGGGGGGGGAATGCGGGGGATCACGTGTGTGCGTGCCCACACTCATAATTCCATGCACCCCCGCACATGCACGCATGACCCCCCTGCTCCCAGCATGCAATGGCACGCCCATTTTTCGCTCTCCCCAGGCTCCAGAGCCTTTCTAGGAGCCTGGGGAGGGCGAAAACGGCCTTCCCCACCCCCTCTGGAGGCTGGAAACAGCCTGTTTCCCGACTCCCAGTGGGCCCAGAAGGCCCGAAAATCAGCCGGCTGGTGCACACATGCACACCGAACCTGAGCTCGCGTGCCCACCGATATGGCTCTGCGCGCCACTTGTGGCACCCGTGCCATAGGTTCGCCATCACGGCCCTAAGCACTCAGAGCGGCGTACAGCATTTTAAAGAACACCGATAAATTAACCCATTTATACCTCCAGGTACAACGATACATCAGGGGTATATCTATACATATACACAAAGTACAACTGTCTCATTTAATGACTGTTTACAGTTACAGTGATGACACATTTTATGTTCAATCTTCATATTTACTACATTTGTAGGTTTGTAAAGCAAAGACAAGTTGGAGTAAGGTTGTAAAATTGTGAAGTTTCCCTTAGCGACAGCTTTACTTAATACCTGAATTGCTGGTCCCAATTGTGCTCACTAAATAATAACTATCCGGGTACAAAACAGCGTCCACAAACCTCGAAAATTCAGTTTTCTGTTGAAAAGTAACTTCAAGCCAGCGAACAGGAAGTTAAAATGAGAGAAAAATTGATGCTGTAGGAAGGCTCAGAAAAAGAAGAGTGCCATCTGCTGTAAACATTTTTTATATCCAGCATCGAAGCTGCACAACAGTACAATAAAAAATTGGTCCAATTTGTGTGTACAGATAGTCCTCGATCTACGACTGCAACTGAGCCCAAAATTTCTGTTGCTAAGAGACACATTTGTTAAGTTAGTTTTGCCCCATTTTACAACTTTTCTTACTGCAGTTGTTAAGTGAATCACTGCAATTGTTAAGTTAGTGACGCGATTGTTAAGTGAATCTGTCAGAGTTTGTTGCAGAAAATCATTTCCAGAAAGCCCACACAGACAAACTTATTCAGCTGGATTCATTGACTTCATTATATACATAATAACAGATGAGTATTTACCATACCACTAAGTGAATCATTCCCAAAATTTGCATGAATACTGTTCCAATTTTGTTCTGCAAAACTAGCCGACCTGGAAATCACTATTCTTTTGCTCCCGTCGCTAAAATGATAGCTTTTTGAGCCTGGCTCATAGCCCATAAACCTGAGCTTTCTAGCCTTTGGTTGTCCCTTTCTTCTAACTGCTTTTGGAATATGCACCCACGCATTACTTCCAAAAACCCGTAAATGTGCCAGAGATGGCTTCCTCCTGTGCACATACATTCCCATTTCTCTTTATGAGACACTTCCCATTTACATATTGAGTGGTCTCAAATCCTTGCTTGTCTAAACTAGAGACACTCTTCTCTCTCTGCTCCTTGGGTCCCCACCTCAGCGATTTCTCCACATGGTTCTTTCTAAAATGGGTTTGTTCTCTTCAGCAATCAAACAAGCCTTTAAAGTCTCCAAATGCAACTCCTGCTCTGGTTTGCATTCAAACACTGCAGAAACAATGTCCCAAGTTTCATCAAGGCTGTTTAACACTAACAACACCTTCTGAGACTCAGGAATATTCATTCCATGCTGTTCCAACTCCACAAACAAAGTTTGCAAACTGCCATGAAAACCCCTTAGCAACACCTGAACTATTCTTTTAGTTTACAATAGCAATAACAATAGCACTTAAACTTATATACTGCTTCACAGTACCGCCCTCTCTCAGCGGTTTACAGAGTCAGCATATGGCCCCCAACAATCTCGGTCCTCATTTTAACAACTTCGGAAGGCTGAGTCAACCTTGAGCCTGGTGAGATTCAATCTGCCAAACTGCTGGCAGCTGGCAGTCAGCAAAAGTAGCCTGCAGTACTGCATTCTAACCACTGTGCCACCATGGCTACTCAGGCCAGGGCTACTTTGCCATGTGCTATATCTAGCCCTGATGGGCTTCCTTTGCAGATGCCTCTCCTCCCAGCCATTTCTTCATATGATAGACATGATGGCAGTGTTCCAATATCTGAGGGGCTGCCACAAAGAAGAACGGGTCAACCTATTTTCCAAAGCACCAGAAGGCAAGACAAGAAACAATGGATGGAAACTAATCAAACCAAGAAGTAACCTAGAACTAAGGAGAAATTAACAGTACTAATAATGAAAACAATTGATGAGTGAAAAAGCTTGTCTTCAGAAGTTGTGAGTGCTCCATCACTGGAGGCTTTTAAGAAGAGATTGGACAGTCATTTGTCTGGAATGGCATAGGGTCTCCTGCTTGAGCAGGGGGCTTGACTAGAAGATCTCCAAGGTCCCTTCCAACACTGTTATTCTGTTATTACAAGATTGCAATACGGAGGGAGAGTCTCAATTGAAAGAACAAACTCTCCTGCTGATGAAACAGGAATGGTTGTGGAAGACAATTTCCAGAGACAGGAAGGAAGAGGACATGCCCTCTGGGGTTTAAAGATGTGCCTTAGATCATGCTCTTGATGGAAACCTATGTGAAGCATGCTAGATTGTATCCATAGTAAAATGTGTGTTGGGGTAAAGGAGGAAAAAGCTATTTTAAACCAGTCCAGCTAAGGGCACTTCATGGTAGCCTCAATCAGGGATGTGTTGTGTCCCAGCACCGCAACCCAACCAGAAACACACACACAACTGTTTGTAATAACCAAATAAAAGTATCTCTTTACTAATAAAGCTTCTTAGTAAAGGCACAACAGATATAATGTCCAGAAAAGATGCAAAGAACAGAGTCTCAAATGTCCTTGGGGCTCTTCGTGGGTTAAGTTCAAATACAGAGGCAATTAGCTTCCTTATCTCAATGTCTTACTTGAGCTGGCTGGCGTCCCAGACAGATGATGTTAGCTTCCAAACACAAGAACTCTGATTACAAGAATCTCCGATGGTGCTCGAGAAACACTGGTGTTGTTTTCAGCACGGATCTCTGACTGCGCCGGACTTAAATAGGCACTGAGGGCGTGGCCCAATTAGCCCTCAGTGCTACCTCCAAGGAGACCTCCGTTTGCTAAGCCAATCCTGTCTGCTGGCTGCTCTACGAGCCCTAGCATCCAGCAGAGGCTCCTCTTCCTCTGACGACTCACTTTGCTGAGCAGGTGCAGAAGGTCCTGGCTGGTCTTCCTCCTCTGGCACTGAGTCTTCATCGCTGGCAGACTCAGGTGCCAGGTACATGGGGTGGTACTGCTGCGACATGAGCGGCTCCATGTCTCCGGGTCCTCCATCATCTGCGCGGGACGCGGGCAAGTCACAACAGGATGGGAGATCAAATGTAAGCCTTGTTTTCAAAACACAGCAGAAAAAAGAGATAGCATGGGAATATTTATGCTATGCGTTAGATACAAGCAAGGAAAAATTCCGTGCCTACTTAAAACCCACTTGTCTTCCCATGAAACTTGCCCTAAAATATCATATTAAATATCAGCTGCAAAGATGAACAATAACTGATAAGTGAATGGAGTTTTTGCTTTATATGTCACCAACCACAAGGCTGTTTTATTCCTCTGTATATTTGCAGCCACCTTCTTAATGGCATCTTTCCCTAATAATACGTTCCTAACATTTTCAACTAATGTCTTAATTTGTGCCTGTTATTCACCTCCTACATGAGTGGGATTCCCATGCTGCTAAAGCATTTACATTACCATTTCTTTAATTATAGATGAATTCCCTCTTGTCTTTATATGGAGAAAATTCTATGCGGAGACAGATATGATAGTTCTTTGCTGCCAGAAATGAGAAAATTACCGTGAAAGTTTATTTACCGTATTGTATTAAATGATGGATAGCATAATTTAATTACAATCCATTTGAGGTCACCCTGAGACGAGGTCAGATTTGCTAAAGTAGAAGAAAATAATATTATTATATTCTTTTTCTCTTCCTACCGCCAGAGACAAGGGGAACTACATCGTATGTATCACATTAGGTTCATTTGGAGAAGAATGGACAGGAATAAATGGAAATAAATGAATTTGGTATTTTTGTATATTTATTTCAAAATGTTGTACTGCTTGGTCACAGCCCAGCAGGTTTGAGTTACATGTATCCCTATTTCCCTGAAAATAGGACCTATCCTGAAAATAAGTCCTAGCATGTCTTATGCATGCACCTAATATAAGCCCTACTGCCAAAATAAGCCCTACTTAAGAGACTGTGCAGCCGGCCACCGTCAGGTTTCTCGTGGTGAGAAAGGGGTGGTGTGGAGTTGCCCTATGCTCCCTGCACTGGCTTACCTCAGGGCCCCCACAGCCGGGCCATCCACATCCCGACACCTGCCTCACAGCGGCAGCACCAGCAGCCATGCGCAGCAGGAGCCCATGTGGCTGCTGTCCCACTTCTTCTGCTTGCTTGCGGCCGCAATGGAGCAGGAGGCTAAGCAGTGTGCTGGTGCCGCAGCCGCAAGGTGAGGCAGGTATCGGGGCATGGATGGCCTTGGCTGTGGGGGCCCTGAGGTAAGCAAGTGTGGGGCAGCTCCATCCCCCGTGCCTCACAGCAGCAGCATTTGCACCCGATTCGGACCAGATCGCCTGAACCATTAGTGACCTGCTGGTGACGCAACGATGGCGTCATGGATCTGGTTCGGTCCGTGCCGGTCCGTGGGCGCCGCCATCTTTTTTGGGGAATTTTTGGTGAATTTTTCCGTGTTTGGATGGCTTCTCCTTTTCCGCGGCTTGAAAAAGAGCCCTCCCACCCACCCTGGGGTTAATACCCACCTTTATTTCTTCGCCCGAAGCACAGCTGATCAGCTCCTCAGCTGTGTTTCGGGCTGAAGCCTCCTACTGAGCATGTGCGGAAGTGAATTTTCACTGGGGGAACGCGCGCGAAACGTCATGATGCGAACCGGTGGTGAAGGTAAGTGGAACCCACCCCTGATTTGCACACTGCATGGCCTCCTGCCCTGCCACGAGTAAGCAGAAGAAGTGGGCTTCCCATACATTGGGGGGGGGGGGGAATAAGACACTCCTGAAAAGAAGCCCTAGTGCTTATTTTTGGGCCCAAAAGAAAATAAGAACCATTCTTATTTTTGGGGAAACACAGATATTTTTGGATCCAGAAGTAGTGACCACATTAGTACGAGTACATAAGACTTTACAGGCAGTCCTTGACTTACAACCATTCATTAACTGACCATTAAAAAAATAGTTTGCAACTGATTCTCACATTTATGAATATCACAGCAGCCGCATGGTCATTCAGGCACTTGGCAACCAGCATGTATTTAAGATGGTTGCAGCTTCCTGGGTCATGTGATCACCATTGGTGACCTATCCAGCCAGGGTCTGATGAGCAAACAGGGGAAGTCAGATTCACTTAATAACTGCACGATTCACTTAATGACTGCAGTGATTTGTTTAACAACCAAAAAGGTGGTAAAATTGGGCATGAATCGCTTAACAACTGTTTGGCTTAGCAATGGAAATTCTGGTCACAACTGTGGTTCTAAATTCAGAATTTATTATTGCAAGGCAGTGTAAGATATTATCATAATAACATAACCCGAGGCTGATCAAACAATATTCAAGAATGCTGAAAACATAAACAAAACTCAAGACAGCAATCAAAGCATATTCAAGAACACTGAAAAATGCCATAAGACAACGAAAGGAAGAGCTTATCCCCTTCCGCCAGTCAAGGAATCCCAAATAGATTATGGCTGCTGGACCTCTTCGAAGAGAGCAAGCATGGAGTAGCTTCTTGGTTAAGTTTCCATTGAAGTTCTGAACCACTAGATTCCTTTTTGATGATCTTATCTCTCTGGAATTTGCCAAAGAACCAGTTCATTTTATTTTGTCCTTGGAATATTTTGTCTAGTTCTGCAAAAAATTAGACCATTAAGATTAAGGAATATTTGTTTGTGCCAAAGGGTGATGAGTTAAGAAATATCTGTTTCCCAAGTCTGTTAGATTGATAGTGAGAAATATCAACCTACTCTATGCAGATGTCCCACCAGAAACAAGGCAAAGCAAAGTATAAGGAGCTGGGGTGGTGCAGTGGTTTATTTATTTATTTATTAAGAGTTCTTATAGGCCGCCCAATCCCTTGGGACTCAGGGCGGCTTACAGCAGAGATTAGAACTACAGATTAAAAAAGGCATTTAAAAACATCATATTACAATATAAAAAACCATTCATCCTTGGGGGAATCATCTCTTCACCCCGCCTGCCGGAAGAGCCACGTTTTTACTGCCTTGCGGAAGGCCAGTAGGGTGGGGATAGTCCGGATCTCTGGCGGGAGTTGGTTCCAGAGAGATGGGGCTCCCACAGAGAAGGCCCTCCCCCGTGGGCCCGCCAGCCGGCATTGTTTGGCAGACGGGACCTGGAGGAGGCCCTCTCTGTGGGACCTCACTGGTCGTAGGGAGGAATGTGGCAGGATGCGGTCCCGAAGATAACCTGGCCCTGAGCCATGTAGGGCTTTAAAGGTCAAAACCAACACCTTGAATTGCGACCGGAGACCAATGGGTAGCCAATGCAGCTGGCGGAGGATGGGTGTTACGTGGGTGTATCTCGGTACACCCACCACAGCTCGCGCAGCTGCATTCTGTACCAATTGTAGTCTCCGGATGCTCTTCGAGGGTAGCCCCATGTAGAGCCCGTTACAGTAGTCAAGCCGTGAGGTGACAAGGGCATGAGTGACTGTGAGCAAAGCCTCCCTCTCCAAGTAGGGTCGCAATTGGTGCACAAGACGTACCTGTGCAAAGGTCCCCCTAGCCACAGCTGAAAGATGTTGCTCCAATTTAAGCTGTGGATCTAGGAGGACACCCAAATTGCGGACCTGTTCTGAGGGAGTCAATTTTTCTCCCCCAAGAACCAAGGAGGGACAGTCGACATAATCCTTGGGAGGCAATATCCAAAGCCACTCAGTCTTGTCTGGGTTGAGCCTGAGTCTATTCACTCCCATCCAGACCCTTACATCGTCCAGGCAGCGGCACATTACATTAACTGCTTCACTGAACTGACACGGAGTGGAGATGTACAACTGGGTATCATCAGCATACTGCTGATACCTCACCCCGTGTCGTCGGATGATCTCACCCAACGGTTTCATGTAAATGTTGAACAGGATGGGAGAGAGGACCGAGCCCTGTGGCACCCCGCAAAGCAGGGGCCTAGGGGCTGACCTCTGCCCTCCTGTCAACACCGACTGCGTCCTGTCGGAGAGAAAGGAGGAGAACCACCGAAGAACGGTGCCCCCCACTCCCATCTCCCCGAGACGACGCAGAAGGATACCATGGTCGATAGTATCGAAAGCCGCTGAGAGGTCAAGTAACACCAAGATGGAGGAATGACCTCCATCTCGGGCTCGCCAGAGATCATCCATCAGAGCGACCAAAGCAGTCTCCGTACTGTAGCCGTGCCTGAAACCCGATTGAAAGGGATCCAGATAATCCGTTTCCTCCAATAACCGCAGGAGTTGGAGCGACACCACTTTCTCGACAACTTTACCCACGAAGGGTAAGTTGGAGACTGGACGGAAGTTCTTTAAATCCGCTGGGTCCAGGGAAGGCTTCTTGAGGAGGGGCCTCACCACCGCAGCTTTTAAGGGCTGCGGGATGGACCCCTCTCTCAAAGATGCGATCACAACCGCCTGGAGCCAGCCGCGTGTCACCTCCCTGCTAGCCGAAACCAGCCAGGAGGGACACGGGTCCAATAAACAAGTGGAGGCGCTCATCGCTCCTATGGCCTTGTCCACATCCTCAGGAGTGATAGGCTCAAACTCCTCCCAAATAACAGGACTAAGACTCGCCTCTGTCATCTCGGCCTGCTCTGTCCAAATGGAGTCCAGGTCTGTCCGAATCTGAGTGATTTTATCCGCCAGGAACTGCGAAAATTCCTCAGCTCTACCCTGCAAGGGTTCTTCGCTCCCCCCCTTTGCAAGCAGGGAGCGCGTTACCCTAAACAGGGCGGCTGGGCGGGAGTCGGCGGACGCAATACGGGCGGAAAAATACGCACATTTTGCCGCCCGTATTGCCACTAAGTAAGACTTAATGCAAGTTCTTAAAAGTGTCCGATCAGATTCAGCTTTACTAGCCCTCCATCGTCGCTCTAGGCGTCTCTTTAGGCGCTTCATCTCCCGGAGTTCCTCAGTAAACCAAGGATCCCTCCTGGATCCGCTGCCACGGAGAGGCCGCAAAGGCGCAATCCGATCTAAGGCCCCTGACGCTGCCCGGTTCCAGGCAGTCACTAGGTCCTCAGATGAATTGTGTACCAGGGATTCAGGTATTTCCCCAAGTTCCCTCTGAAATCCTTCGGATTCCATTAGGCGCCTGGGGCGGAACCACTTAATCGATCCCGCCTCCTTGCGGTGGAGGAGTGGTGCCATAAAATCCAACCTCAGGAGGAAATGATCTGACCATGACAAGGGTATTGTGACTAAACCCCTCAGCCTCAGATCATCTCTCCACTGCCCCGAGAGAAACACAAGGTCAAGTGTGTGACCACCCTCATGAGTCGGACCCTGAACTACTTGGGTCAGGTCCATGGTTGTCATGGAAGCCATGAACTCCTGGACTGCCTCCGAGGTTTCGCCGGGCGATGGCAGGTTGAAGTCCCCCAGCACCATCAACCTGGGGAACTCAATCGCCAGCCCGGCTATCGCCTCGAGCAGAACAGGCAGGGCCTTAGCAACGCAGCTAGGAGGCAAGTACGTTAGCAAAAGGCCCACCTGTACCCCTAAGTCCAACTTCAGAAGGAGCGTCTCACACCCAACAATCTCCGGGGCAGGGATCCTCCGAGGGCACAGACTTTGGCGAGCTATAATAGCCACTCCTCCACCCCTTCCCTGGGGTCGCGGCTGATGCTGCACTGAGAACCCGTCTGGGCACATCTCGGAGAGGGGAACCCCCCCCTCCTGGCCCAGCCAGGTCTCAGTAATACATGCCAGGTCCGCCCCCTCCTCCAAGATTAAATCCCGGATAAGGGGGGCCTTGTTGTTAATTGACCTGGCATTCAACAGCAGCAGCTTGAGCCCAGGGCCCTGACATCCCTGGTTACCAGGTACTTGGGCTGAGCAAGATGGAACCTGATCTGAGGGGCCAGAACGAGGAATCGCTTGTAAACAGCGAATTCTCGTTCCCCGTGAGCGGCCTACCCCTCTGCTCCCGGCATACCTGCCTCTCCCTGTAATGACCGTGATGCACCCACTCTCTATCACACCAGAGATCCCCTCCCCCACCCCACTGGTACTCCCAACTCCCGGCAGGCCAAACACTCCATTCATACTGGGCCTGGCATGGGGCCCGACCCCCCCTCCGCTTCTGTTTTCACACTCAGCGGAGGAGGGAAGAACCCCCGTCCCAGGCTCCCTCTTTCCCACAAACATCATCTAAAATCTTCAGTTGCACTCCCTCCACTCAACCCTAGCAACTCACACATACAATCCATCCATCTACTCCCCCCCCCCGAGGTAGGATAATCTATAAAACAGGCAAGGGTAAAACTAATTAAAAAAACAGTTTCCACGTATGGGAGGTACGTAAATCCCGGTCTCCTAGCTTGTCTGATAATGTTCTAACAGATGTTAATCTAGTTCTTTCGTTCTTCCTCCTAAACTTTACACCAAAGCTGATAGTAATTCTTGGTGAAGCTTTTAAGTTTCTCTGTGAATGTTCCCCGATTCTCGTCACAGTATTGGTGCTGATAAAGTTTTTCATGAATATGATCCCCGCCGAGGTTCCACAGATGTCGCAAAGTCCTCCAGCTTCCCTCCGCCAGATCCCAATAATCCTGGACGTCCTCATAAGGCTGAGAAAGATCTTACAGCAGGTCTCAGCCAGAGGCAACCTCGAGGTCAAAATGGCGGTAGTGGGGCTGCGCAGGGAGCACCGCTCCGAATGGGAGAATGGCGGCCGAGGTCCAGATGATAGGCTCCCCTCCCAAGGTGGTAGCCCGCCAGTGCAGTTGATAAAGCACATACAGAACATAAAAAGTCTCCCGAAACAGGTCAAATTCGAGTAGTCCACAGGGATCTCGCAATCGCGGTGGGAACAGCCACACCGCCAAATAGAGAAAGAAAAAGCCGCCACGATCACAAAGGCGGCAGTCGTTTCAACCCAGGGAATTCCTAGGGTCTCAGACCAGATTACCCCCGGTCTGTCCAGACGTTTTTTAAATTGGTACAGGCAGTCGTGGGGGTGCACGTCCTCGCAACGGCCACTGCAATCCCGTGATCTGGGGCCCGACTGTACCTCGCTTCCGCCCAGATCACCGTCTCTCAAAATGCCAGACAAAACAAAGGGCGTTTCACAAGGTGGATAATAGCCCCCCGTCTCCAGCCGGCAGACGATCCCAACGCTCGGCTTTCCAATCCGCCGCCCTCCAAGTTCTTCTTCTTCCGCCCATACGGTACCTCTCGCCTTATTTCATGGTTAAAAGCAGCACTGCAAGTTCAGCTGACTGCTAGTTCAGCTGTTCAGCTGTTCAAATCTCACCGGCTCAAGGTTGACTCAGCCTTCCATCCCTCTGAGGTCGGTAAAATGAGGACCCAGATTGTTGGGGGCAATATGCTGAACTCTGTAAACTGCTTAGAGTGGGCTGTAAAGCACTATGAAGCGGTATATAAGTCTAAGTGCTATTGCTATTGCTATAACTCTTTTGTAACTAAAATAAATGTTTGCTTAGTTCGATATTACATATTCAAGCATTACATATA
This sequence comes from Diadophis punctatus similis, assembly GCA_023053685.1. Lineage (NCBI taxonomy): Eukaryota > Metazoa > Chordata > Lepidosauria > Squamata > Dipsadidae > Diadophis > Diadophis punctatus. Next base: position 185,274,614 of record JALIGW010000003.1, read on the forward strand.
GAATGCTATTTAACATGCACTAACAGAAAGAGATAGACACTACCATCCAATTCCTTCTTACCAATCTTCTGGTTAAATCACCAGGACTATAAATTTATAGGCTGAAAAGTTCCATGATTGATTAAAAAATTGAACCCAAATTTTGAAAAGAAAACAATTGTGGATTATCAGATCAGAATTGTATGATGGTACTGAAACAATTTCTCAACCTTGGCAACTGTAAGATATGTGGACTTCAACTCCCATGATTCCTCATGGATCATCTCTCTCTGCCAGACAGATTCCTGAGGTTTACCTAGAAGCACCTGAAATGTTTCCTTAATGGAGTTCTGAGTTTTATAACTCTTTGCCAATAGACTGTAAACAAAGGGTCTAATTATTAAGGAATAATGGGGATATATCCGCATTATCCGGGAACAATTACAGTTTTTGGCTTTATCTAATTTTCAATACATTCAAGCAATAACTAAAGTTTTTTAAAAAATTTCATTCAATTAATTCTTGGACATTACCTGGACAAGTCCTTGCAGTTTTCTTGGCGCATTTTTCAGAAATGGTTTGCCATTGCCTCCTTCCTAGGCCTAAAGGAAAGTGACTGACCCAAGGCAGCAGTGAAATCTACTTACCTTCTCTACCGGTTCGGAAGCGCGCGATTTGCGCTCGTGTGCTTGCTTTGCTCGTACACGTGCCACCATTGCACACTCTTTTTCACCCTCTGTGCATGCTCAGAAGACTTTGCGCATGCGCAGAGGGTAAAAAAAAGAAAATGGCGATGTCCAGGCGGGTTGGCAGAGCCTCGCACTGCCGCCGCTACCGGTTCTCCGAACCACTGGCAGCTGCCGTTACTGATATGCCCGAACTGGGCCGAACTGGTAGCATTTCACCCCGGCATCCAGCTATGCTTTGTGCCCATGGCAGGAGAAAATTCACTGTCTCTAAAAAATATTTGAAATCAAATGTTGACATTTTGCAAAAATGCCACAAGGTGTCAGCAGCTGCATTCACTGTGTTCAATATTTGGGGAATTTAAAAGGGCCTCATTCATTGGGTATTGCTTTATAGTTTGTTAGCTCTATGAGAAGTGTTTAAACCATTTCATTCTGCCTTAAACCATTTCTTCTGAGAAAACAAATTGAATTATCTTCACAATGCACATTCTATAGAGCCTTCCCCCCACCCCCGAATATGTTAAGGAACCTGACACACCCATATATTTGTTCATGTTTTAAAATCAGCAGTGCCAAAATGTGTGAGTAGGTATTCTGATGCACTGCTATCATGCATTGAGAAATATATTAAATGTGTGAACAATAGGAAAAGACGAAGAAATGAGTATTTCTGTGGCCTCTATGAATGATTTAGTGTTCCAGAGTTTCAGACTTTGCTGAAAAATGGAGTTGCTAGTTGCCACTCTGAATGATTCAGTGGTCCATTTTTCCTTTTCCATTTCCACCAGGTTACTGAGGCTATAAAGCAGGGGTGAAATGCTACCAGTTCACCCCGGTTTGGGTGTACCGGTAGCAGCGGCCGCGCGAGGCTCCGCCCACCCACCCAGACATAGCCATTTTCTTTTTTTAACCCTCTGCGCTTGTGCAAAGTCTTCTGCACATGTGCAAAGTCTTCTGTGCATGTGCAAAGTCTTCTGTGCATGCACAGAGGGCGGAAAAGCGCGTACGATTGTGGAGAAGGTAAGTAGATTTCACCGCTGCTATAAAGATAATAACTTAAGAGTTTCAGCATGAAAAAGCTTGCCTGGCCTCATGAATAAGTATTACTGGATATCTGCCAAGAATCTTTGTCAACAGAAGAGCCATTGACTCTGACGAACAGGTATAATTACTTTATTCTAGTAGGCAGATCATATTAGTGGTCCACGGGTTTTAAAATTATGAATGTAGTAGTCCCTGAGGTTCAAAAGGTTGGGGACCCCTGCTCTGGAAAGTAAAGGCAGGACAGGAGGGCAGTGCTTTCAAACTTGCAATGTTCTGTTAATACTACTGTTAGAACCCTGTTCAAATGATTGGGTGTGTTAATATATGATTAAGCCACAAATCATTGTTATGTGTATATTGCTTTAAATGCATTGTGGATGATTACTATATAAGCAAGCAAGAGAGCATGCTCAATGTGGTTGGTGGTTTATGGTTTATGGTTGATGGTTTATGGTTGGTGGTTTATGGTTGGTGGTTGTGTTTGACGGTGTGTTCCGGATTGAAGACTCTCTGTGCTACTTTACTGATAAGTAGATTACTTTATGGCTGTATGGAATTGCTGTGAAGAAAAGAGTATAGTATAGAATTGAGTAATAGCTGTAATCTTTGTTTGTGAGTTAAAACAAAGATAGGCAAGAAGAAGAAACTTCGCATTGACTGAATAACTGTGTATGACTTGGACTTCCCATTTAACTTTGCTACTATTCAAGTAAAAACTATTTTGTACATACTAAAGATATTCTGTTTATTGACTGAATAGCATACATATCAAACTGCAACACCATTACTACAACACATTTCGCTGTGTATGTGCTTAACAGCACAAAAACTCCTTAACAATTACCATGTAATAAAGGTAGTATTAGCACTCACAGTTTTGATTTGGTATGGTTGGTAGCCCAGGTGTCAGGGAGAAAAATATGCTTATAAATGCCCCGAATCATACATCTTTTTTTTCTTTTTTCTTTTTGGTGTTTTTGGGTCAGTCTTGTATCCTAGCAACTGCTCGACAACTCTATGCCACTTTCTTTGTTGAATTTTTGGAAAATAGTTTCCAATTGGCTTCTTTCTAGGTTGAAAGAGAGTGACTGACTCAGCTGGCTGGCTTTGTGCCTAAGACTGGATTAGAACTCCTGGTCTCCTACTTTCCGATTTAGTGTCTCTAACCACTACACCATGGTTGTCCAATCTTGCCACTTACCTGGACTGCATTGAGTAAAGAGGAATTGTCTTGGGCCGCATGTAAAATATATAATATAGTTAATGTATATAAATAACATACTTCCTTTATTTTTTATCATCGTGTGGGGATGCATTACTAGCTGTCTAGGGCCACATGTTGCCTGTGGGCCATGGGTTGGAGAAGCATGCACTATGCCAAAATGGCTTTCATTCCGTATAGGTTTACTGGAAGAGAATTGGCCATTTTTGATAGATTTCTTTGGTATGTTTTTCTACACCACCACCACCACCATCATCACCACCACCACCACCATCACCACCACCACCCCGTCTCCAAGTCAGAGAGAAAAGCTATTACCAATAGCTCTCACTGAAGTATGTCAAGGCTGGCTTTGTACCTGGGATGGAGGCTTTCATGTTGCTGCGTGGTGGGACATCTTTCATGTTGCTGAGTGGTAGGACATTGAGGTGGAGATGTTCTACACCAATAACGTGCTATTCAGGCTCTTTCTCAACACAGGTTTACTGGCCTTCTGGAAGATTGATAAACCTCAGTCAAAAATAGTCCCGGTGATAGGGAGAAGGTTTTAGTATTCCCCCCACCCACCCCAGTCATTTGGCTAGAAGAAAAAAATGGCAGAAGTCTTGTCACTTTTAGCCCATCCTCAAATAATCCAAAGGGGCAAGTCTTGCAAGGGAAGAGCAATGCAGACCCAGTTAGCAAATCGGGAAATATTCCATGGAGTTTGCAAATGGCACCATCTCGCTTCCTAAGTAAATAAAACAATACTGTACAAAACATGGTCATACAAAATTCCTTATGCGCAAAAACAGCGGAAAACCATTAATGTGCTGATTACATTAAAATGTAATTTTAATGGCTGCAGCCTTGAGCAGCACTTCACTTAGGATTTGAATGCCAGGCATGGTAAGAAACAGAAGAAAGAAGTTGACAACCAACATTGAGCTTGCTGGGGCTAACGGACCTTGACATTTGCCTCATCAGCAGGTAACTTCTGTACTTTTCACTTGATTCCTCTCTCATAGTAGCCAAAAATGTTCCTTTGCAGCAATATGTCAAAAGGGAGGAAGAAGAAGAAGAAGAAAAAGAGGAGGAGGAGGAAGCTTCTCATCCAAACAGCTTCATCAGTTGTGACAATACTTTGCAGCAATATTTTCAACAGAAACAGTCTATCACAGGGGTGTTAAACTCAAGGCCCAGGGGCCAAATCTGGCCCACGGGATCTTTGATCTGGCCCACAAGGCCAACCTGGAAACAGCAAAGGACTTTCACTGGCGGTGCCTCTGCCAGTGAAAACAGAGCTCAGGAGGGCCACATGTGGCCTTCCCGAGCTCCATTTTCACTGGCAGAGGGTTGCAGGAGGCCGTTGCAGCAAAAAACGGAGCTCAGGAGCCCATTTTCGCTGGCAGAGCGCTCAGGCCACCATAGGTGCCCCCGACACAAGTGACATCGAGCTCGCCACGCCCACCCTGGCCACGCCCACCCCACCCCTTGAAGTCGAATACAACCCTGATGTGGCCCTCAAGGTGAGCCGAGGTGGCGCAGTGGTTAAAAGCAGCACTGCGACCTTCAGCTGATTGCTAGTTCAGCAGTTCAGTTGTTCAAATCTCACCAGGCTCAAGGTTGACTCAGCCTTCCATCCTTCTGAGGTCGGTAAAATGAGGACCCAGATTGTTGGGGGCAATATGCTGAACTCTGTAAACTGCTTAGAGAGGGCTGTAAAGCACTATGAAGCGGTATATAAGTCTAAGTGCTATTGCTATTGCTATTGCAATCGAGTTTGATACCCCTGGTCTATCATTTCTCTTGTGTCTCAGATTTACAAGCCCATCAGCCATACTTCAAACCCCCTCCCCAAATCCCTCTTATATGGAAAAGAAAAGAAAAGAAAAACTCTGTTGGAGACAAGTAACATGCTAGATAATATATAATATAGATAACATCTTAATTTACTTCACAGTAAGTGGAAGTTGGCCCTCTCTGGATTCAGAGTCCTCTATATCTGGGGAGGATTTGAAGGCATAAGCTTATTTTTCTCCAAAAAATTCAGACCACTTGTGTGCATACAAATTATTTTCGTGCCAGTGATTCATTCTTTAATTGTGTGTGCTTTTTATACACAATCTGGGAGCAATTTCTGGTAGGTATAGATAGCATGGTGGGCAGTAGTGGGTTCTAAACGCCATCACTACCGGTTCGCTTGTGAGCACATGCACACTCACGCATGACACTTCTGCGCATGCGCAGAACCTTCTGCACATGTGCAGAAGCGTCCCGGGTGGGTGGGCGGAGCCTCCCACCGCAGCTGCTACCGGTTCACAGAACCGGGCCAAACCGGAAGCAATCCACCGCTGATGGTGAGGCCTTCATATTTTGCGGTCTTTGCGGTCTTGCATCCAGCAATCGTCTACTCTTTTAGTTCCTCCAAAACCAACCCAACAGTGAACATTGTAGGGCTAGCATTCAGAATGGATGCCAACAGATATCCCCACTCGTACAAAGCAACTTTACTGTATTATTGAGGTGTACGGTGTATGCTTTGATGGCTGATTTTTATAACATTAAAAAAAAGAAAGAAAACTGAAGTTTCAAAAATAAATGGACAATTGTACTTGATGTCTTCTCCCTGTTCAACTCAATAATTATTCTACAGAGGAATGGATAGGAGTTCCTATGGTTAACTTTGCTTTCTTCCTGAGAGCTATGCCAAATAATTGAACAGCTTTCCAATTTTCCAGCAGACCGCATTTCCCAGAACAGCGTTCTGTGGTAAGAATTGTCTAGCCAAGTCATCTGTGCTAGAGAATTCCCCCTCCCCCGAAAAGTTATTGCTCAGTTTTAAAAGTAATTGCTTAGAATTTCTGAGTTATGTGACTGACACAGGTCCATTCTGGAGTCAACAATAGCCCATGAATTTCAGTTTCATTTTGAAAAGAATGGTGTTGTGTTAGTTTACTTGATTTCTTTCCTTGTAATATAAGTTGCCTTAGACCATGTTATCATATTTGTCTGAAGAAAGAAGATGTCTAATGTCTACTCTTATTGGTTACTTATTCTCGGTATTTCTTCTTCCACTATGGCGTTAGGCCACTTTTCTTCCTTCTTCTAGAACAGGGGTGTCAAACTTGATTTCATTGAGGACCACATCAGGGTTGTGTTTGACCTCAAGGGGCCAGGTGTGTGTGGCCAGGATGGGCATGGCCAGCTCAATGTCACTTGTGTTGGGGGCACCTGTTGTGGCCCGGGCGGGGCTGGGGGGATCCTCCTGCAGCCCTCTGCCAGTGAAAATGGAGCTTGGCAGGGCTGTGCGCGGCCCTCCCGAGCTCCGTTTTCACTGGCGAAGGGCTGCAGGAGGCCATCACGGCCAAAAACGGAGTCCGGGAGGGCCGCACACAGCCCTCCCAAGCTCTGTTTCTGCTGGCAGAGGCACTCCAGGCCGGTCCTTTGCTGTTCGCAGGGTGGCCCCACGGGCCAGATTTAAACACCCCGTAGGCCGGATCTGGCCCGCAGGCCTTGAGTTTGACACACCCGTTCAAGAATGAGTGCACATACTGGTAGTCCTTGTCTTTCAACCATTCGTTGAATGACTGTTCAAAGTTACAACCGCACTGAAAACAATGACTTACGACTGTTTTTCACACTTACAACCATTGTAGCATCTCCTTAGTCATATGATCAAAATTCAGACATGGTTGCAATGTCCAGGGGTTATGTGATCACCTTTTGTGACTTTCTGACAAGCAAAGTCAATGAGTGAGCCAGATTCACTTAACAACAGTGTTACTAACTTAACCATTGAGGCAATAAAAGTCATAAAATGGGGCAAAGCTCAACTGTCTGGCTTGGTGATGGAAATTTTGGGCTCAATTGCAGTCGTAAATGGATGATTTCCTGTATGAGGCCATCCGAACAGCTCTCTCCACCCCTGGACAGTGTTTCTTCTTACCTGGACACAGGGCATCACTGAGAAATTGGGTTATGTAGGACTCTGGATTTGAAAACAAAGGTGCAGCTCAGGATACCTGCAAACATGAATGTAATATCTGTCTGCAGCCAAATCTTTTCTCAGTTTATGGAGATTCTCAGTCATCCAGGTCATGGTTGTCCCAAAGGTGCTTTTTCAGGAGGCAACTGGACTTTCTACTCTTTTTCTTTTGAAGACATTTTGCTTCTCATCCAATAAGATTCTTCAGCTTTGGCAGGATAGCACCTTTGTGACAACCATGACCTGGATGACTGAGAATCTCTACAGGCTTTTAGCTATACAATTTGGGATGAACACCCTTGAATGGTGTGAAAGTAGGAATGGATTTCCAGAGGAAAAAATTGCAGACTACAGGAACCAGGAGCACTACTCAGGTGACCCTGAGGACACAGATAAACCTCCAAGTGCTTCAACGACCCTCTAAAAGGATGCTAATTACCATCTGTCTGCAAGGAATGTAAATCTTTGCATTCCCCACAATCCTGTCAGAGCTGAAGAACTTTCTTGGATGAGAAACAAAATGTCTTCAAAAGAAAAAAAACAAGAAAGTCCAATTGCCTCCTGAAAAAGCACATTTGAGACCTAGGAAAAGATGGATTGGATTTAAGGAGTCACAGGTAATACTACATTTATGAGCCTAAGGGCTTTAAGCCCCTTTTGACCTTTGAACCCAGAACACTTCACAACCCTACCGTGCATGCTTCAACATTTATTTCAAAGAAATGTTTTGGGCCTTGGAGGAGCACAAGTAAAACCTCTTTCTAAAGTTCATTCATGCCATCCTGAAAAAGAGAGATATGGTTGCTTTAAGAGTTACATTCATTCAAAGAGTCAACTCATTCAAAGAGCCACATTAATTTTTTCAGGCTCATTTGGACGTTGGAAAGAAAAAGGGCACACTGTAAAGAATTGCAGGAAAGTGCTGTGTTGACCCTTACAAAAACTCTGGAGCACTGCCTTGAAATCATTTTCAAAGCATGCCCTAATAAATAAGAAACTCCATCACCAAAAGGACATGCACATTCCTCAAATCGCCTTTTGCAGATGTTCGAGCCACAGTCCCAATGCTTACAGGTAGTCCTCAACCACATCTGAGCCCAAAATTTCAGTTGTTATGGTAACATACAGTTCAGTGAGGTTTGCCCCATGTTACGACATTTCTTGCCACCGTTGCTAAGTGAATCGCTGGAGTTGATAAGTTAATTAGCTGGTTGTTAAGTGAATCTGGCTTCTCTCAGAAAGTCAAAAAAGGTGATCACATGACCCTGGGACATTGCCACCATCATAAATATGGATCAGTTGTCCCGCATCACTATTTTGATCACGTGACCATGGGGATGCTGGAAAGGTAGTAACTGTGAAAAATGGCCATAAGTCACTTTTTTCAGTGCCATTGCAACTTTGAACGGTCAGTAAATGTTAGGACTCTGTCCAAACGGTTGGGTTTGCTAATATATAAACAAGCCGAAAATCAATGTTTATGTGAATATAGGTAATATTGCTTTAAATGCATTGTAAGCTTTCTGATTACTATAAAAGGGAGCTAGAGAACAGGCTCATTCTCCCTGCTGACTCTCTCTGCTGATTGTCTCTGTTGATTCATTGCTGATTTATTGAGTAATTGACTTCGTGTCTGTGAAAGTACTGTGAAGAGCTGCAGTGTATAGTGTAACTATCTGTGATAGTATAGATTTGTTTGTTAGCTGTAATCTTTGTTTGCTAATTAAGACAAAGACAGGCTAGTAAGAAGATTCTTCATATTGACTGACTTAACATGTATGACTTGGACTACTTATTTGGACTTTGCTAATTCTTTGAGTAATCTATTTGTGTATACTTTAAATGTATCTGTTTATTGACTGAATCATATCAACTCATATCAACTGCAATATCACGTTTCGCTGTTCACGTGCTTAAGAGCACAAATTCCTTAACAGTAAATTAAATGTTGTAAATCAAGGACTACCTGTATACCATTCTTTTGCCATCTCAAGATCCATAACTCCCACCTGAAGTCTCAGGTAGAAAATATACTCTGCTGCCTGAGAACAAGGAACTGTTTTTAGTGGCATTAAATTGCAGGAAATATACACCCCTTTGGGCTGAATAACTTTCTGATTATAGGAATAATTCTTTTTTATATATAAAAAAATCATACAATTAGCTTAGATGGTGAGCTTTCTCTCTCACTCACACACACTAAATGCCCTCAAGCAAAGGGTGGGCATCCATCTATTGAGGATGCCGCCCTTTAGATTTCCTCCATTGAGTATGAGATTTGGGCTGGTGGCTCCTAAGATCTCATCGTCATTGATTCTGTGATTGTTTGTGATTATCATATTCAGTAATGACTTCATTACTTCTCATTTGTATATTCAGAATGCAAAGCCTGTTAAAAACAGGCTCGTCTCTCCTGCTTTTCAAGGCAATAATCCACCTACTCGAGTGTCCTGACTAGCAATTATGTTATCATCTGCTCTGATTGCTGTACTGTGCATCATGCTTTCACTCTCTTCGGTTTCTATAACGCCTGATTGCTACATTGCTTCTACTCGCACTATGTGTCTTAGGGTTCCCAATATTACCAGTCTGCCAATGCATTTTAATACCTTTGAATGCCCCATAATGGTTTGATGTTAAATGCCTTTTATAATTTTTACCTATTTTGTATCTTCCCTGCAATCCAAGGTCCTTGTCACAGGGGGTATTTTCACACACCTTCTTAATTAATCTTCCGAGATGGAAGATGAACGACTACAAATTGATCATCACTTTGTTTAGGATGGATCGGTTTCTTTTTAGCATGAACTGGGCCACAGTCTAAAGCAGGGGTGTCAAACTCGGTTTCATTGAGGGCCGCTTCAGGGTTGTGTTTGACCTCAGGGGGGGCAGGGCAGTGGTGGGTTCCTACTGGTGCGGTCCACTCTATAGCACCGGTAGCGGCCCACTGGTGACGTCACAGTACCGGTGCAGTCAGTTGCCGGTGCCTGGGCGCTGCCATTTAAAAAAACTTAAAATTTAGCAGTCCGAGAAGCCACGCCCACCCGGTCACATGGCCAGCAAGCCATGCCCACCCGGTCACATGGCTGGCAAGCCACACCCACAAAATAAGCCACGCCCACAGAGTGGAAGTAAAAAAATTAGGAACCTGCCCCTGGGGCAGGGTGTGTGTGGCCAGGATGTGAGTGGCCAGGGTGGGTGTGGCCAGCTTGACGTCACTCTTGTCTGGGATGCCTGTGGTGGCCCAAGTGCTCTGCCAGCAAAAACGGGCTCTTGAGCTCCGCTTTTTTACTGCAACGGCTTCCTGCAACCCTCTGCCAGTGAAAACGGAGCTTGGGAGGGCTGCACACGGCCCTCCCGAGCTCCATTTTCGCTGGCAGAGGCACCACAGGCAGGTCCTTTGCTGTTTCCAGAGTGGCCCTGTGGGCCAGATCTAAGCATTCTGCAGGCTGGATCCGGCACCTGGGCCTTGATCTTGATACCCCTGGTCTATGGAATAGTTCTTCATGGTGTTAGTTGATATACTGCAGAACAGGGGTGTCAAACTCACAGCCCGAGGGCCGGATGTGTCATGTGCTGGTTATGCCCACACCCACTTTAGCAAAGGAGGGAAAAAATCACGATATGTCACATGACAACACTGTGATGCCACCAGTTGGAAACCCCTGCTGTAGAATATGTCGTTGCAATGGTGAAATACAGCAAATATTCTTTATGCAGCATATTTTTTGAATGATAGATATCAATAGTATCAGAAGTAAGGGCGGCCACCAATTTTGCTGGTTTGTAAGAGAGGTTAGATATGTTTAAGGAGGCTTGGGTTTTTAATGGCTACTACTCTGATGGGCACATACAGAATCAGAAGCAGCATAATTTGAATTCACAGTTATTGGGAAGGAACAGGGCAATTGGGCTAATACTTATCTCTTGTTCATTCTCATGACCCTATAAAATGTCTTAACTGGCCACTGTATGACCTAGAATGCTGAAATTAGATGAGCCTTTGGAATACAGAAATCAAGCAAAGCAATTACATTGTCATATTATCTGGCCACTTAATTATAGAGCTGCACAGAAGAGAATGTGGGACAACTCATAACAATATGTCAGCCTCTCATATGGTGAAAACCATTAGAAGCTGCCTTATACTGTGTTAGGTCAAAAGTGCATCTAATTAAGTAATATCTGCTTGACTCACCGAGTCTCCTGGATTTTAGGCAGAACAGAATTTTCTCTTTATGTTTGGAGCTGAGATATTCTAAACAGAAGATACAGAAGAACAGAAGAATTAATTTTTTTAGGATACAATATTGTTTCAGTAGCTGTGAGATATTGTTAAGTCCTAACCTGACACTTTACCCTTTTTTGACACTTTTTTTTCATAGAGAAGAGGGGCGTCAACCTACTCTCCAAAGCACCTGAAAATAGGATGAGAAGTAAAGGGTGGAAGATCATTAAAAAGAGATACAAGCTAGAATTAAGGAGAACTTTCCTGACAGTAAGAAGAATTAAGCAGTGGAATGGCTTAGCTGTGGAAGTTGTGGGTGCTCCATCACAGTTTTCAAGAAGAGTTTGGACAGTCTTTTGTCCAGAATGGCATGTGTTCTCTTGCCATGGGCAGGGAATTGGACTAGAAGTCTTCCAAGATCTGCTTCTAACCCTATTATTCAATGATCTATGGTCCTTCTGGATTGTTGATCAGATCAGTGATGACAGAATCTGAACAACTAAAGTTTAATACTGAATTGGTGCCAGATAAGTGTAAATGGAATTCAGGAGGGATTGGATTTGGACCTGCTTGTGGGAATGCAATGACTCTGTGCTGATGACATGCTTAACTCTGCCCCCAGCAATGCCTATCCTTCTCCTATAGCAGTGGTTCCCAACCTGGGGGTCGGGACCCCTTTGGGGGTCGAACGACCATTTCCCAGGGGTCGCCCTGGCATCCTCAGCTCCCCCCCCCACTGCCACAAGCCTGGCCATATCGGCTTAACTCGCCCGAGCCCTCCGATTGGTCAGGAGAGGTGCCATTCGGTGAGAGGCGTTTGTTGTGGAAGCTGATATTCCTTGTGCTCTTGCAAAGACTGGCCAGAGAATTTCTGATCTGGCATAATTACATAGTTTTTGTGATTAATTGCTATGCTTTAATTATGTTCAATTTGTAACAATGAAAATACATCCTGCATATTAGATATTTACATTATGATTCATAACAGTAGCAAAGTTACAGTTATGAAGTAGCAACGAAAATAATTTTATGGTTGGGGGTCACCACAACATGAGGAACTATATTAAGGGGTCGCGGCATCAGAAAGGTTGGGAACCACTGTCCTATAGGGTGATAATTCAACAGAAAAAGTACTACAGTATAATGTAATAGAATAGACTAGTACAGATGGTTATAGACTCTTAGTAAGACAGTGCACCACCAGAATCCTAATAATATAAATATAAATAAGTTATAAGAAGTAAAATACAAGTAAACTAATAATAAGTGAAAAAATAAATCATTCACATCACTATCAGTATTCCATTTTAATTATCTCCACACTCTTTTACAGACCTCGAATTCCCTGGGGATCTTTTGGTGAACTAGTCAAATTCAACTTCACTTTGCTGAAATCAGCCAAGGTAAATTAGGTACATCCTATTCTAATTCATCAGGCACTTCCATTCAGTGTGTCATTCAATTCAATCCCGTACAAAATCCAAATGATGCAATCTACTATTTTTCTTCTGGAATATGTCCATTTTACCATTCCAGTTAGGGCGAGTAGTTTTCTAAAGTAAACCTTCTGGAAGAGGAAGCAATCTGTCCAGTTTTGGAGTCAGCCTTTCATCTACTTTCAAATGAACTTATTCCAAAAAAGCGTTATTTCCATTCTGAGAATGAAAAGAATCATTTAACTTATTAAATGGTAATCCTCATTTAATGACTGCCTTGTACGCTGACTATTCAGAGTTTCCAGGAGCATGAAAACGTAATGTTATGACTAATCTCTCACAAATGAAGGTGAATACAGTGTATGTGTCCCAGGGGTGCGTTCTACTTACCCCCCACCGGTTCGCATTGCAACAGACGTGCATGTTTTGCGTGTGTGCGTCACTTCCTGGAAATGACCCTCTGCGCATGCACAGTACTTTAAAAAATGAGTACTTTAAAATCTTGTTTTAAAAAACAAGATGGTGCCGCCTATGGCGCCGCCGAGAGAACCGGCTCGGGGATGTGGCAGGCCTGGGTCACTGCTGGGTCCAGTGATCCAGGCCGCCACATTACTACTGGTTCTATAGAAGCGGTCCGAATTGGGAGGAAGGATAATGTCCCAGGATAATGTTGCAGGATCCAATCTAGGTCGGTCACTGGGACCAGAGGTTTTATCTTCTGCGCTTTTGGACTCATGCTGAAGCCCATCTTCAAGGAACTTCTCTCTACCGACCGAGATTGGATCCTGAACCGATCTTCTCATTTCCAACCTTTGCAGGTCTGTAAAGCGAAGGAAAGCCGAAGTAAGACCACATGCACAATCACGGCTTCACTTAGCAACTTCTTTGCTTAACAGATGAGTTGCTAATCCCAATCGTGGTTGCTAAAGGATATCTACCTATATTTTGTAAACATGTTTATTTAGAAAGGAGGTTTTTTTAAAAAAATATCATTACATGAGCCAGGGTGGAGCAGTGGTTAGAATGCAGTACTGCAGGCTACTTCTGCTGACTGCCGGCTGTCTACAATTTGGCAGTTCAAATCTCACCAGGCTCAAGGTTGACTCAGCCTTCCATCCTTCTGAAGTGAGTAAAATGAGGGCCCAAATTTTGGGGGGCAATATGCTGACTCTGTAAACTGCTTAGAGAGGGCTGTAAAGCACTGTAAAGTCTAAGTGCTACTGCTACTGCTATTAATTTTAATTTATTGTCCGCGCAATTGCAGTGGACTCTGGATGGCATACAAAATGGAATAAAACATAAAAAATAGCTACAAGCATTAAATCAACAAAGAGCCCAGACTAAAACAATCTCTCACATTTTCTTTCATTCAGTTGTGTTCAGTTCTCAGAGACTGCCTGTTTTCTTGGGGAAGTGATGGCGAACCTTTTTTCCCTCGGGTGCCGAAAGTACGTGTGCACGTGCTATCGCGCATGAGTGAGTGCCTACACCCATAATTCAATCCCTGGGGAGGGCGAAAATGGCCTCCCCCACCACCCTGGAGGCCCTCTGGAGGCCAGAAATGGCCCATTTCCCAACTTCTGGTGGGCCTAGTAGGCCCATTTTTCATCCTCCCCAGGCTCCAGAGGCTTCCCTGGAGCTTGGGGAGGGTGAAGATGCCCTCCCCCGCCCACCGGAGGCCCTCCAGAAGCTGAAAACACCCTCCCAGAGCCTCTGTGCAAGCCGAAAATCAGATGGCTGGAGTGCACATGCACGCTGGAGCTGAGCTAGGGCAACGGCTCGCGTGCCGGCAGATATGGCTCCGCGTGCCACCTCTGGCACGCGTGCCATAGGTTCGCCATCACTGTCTTGGGGCATTTTTTTCAGACAAGACAGAAAAGACCAGACAAGACAGGGCGATTTTGCTTACACTTATAATATGCCACAGAGCTTACTTTGAGAATAATAATAATAATAATAATAATAATAATAATAATAATAATAATAATAATAATAATAATAATAATAATAATAATAATAATAATAATAATAATAATAATAATAACAACAACAACAACAACAACAACAACAACAACAACAACAACAATAATAACAGAGTTGGAAGGGGCCTTGGAGGTCTTCTAGTCCAACCCCCTGCCTAGGCAGGAAACCCTACACTACTTCAGACAAATGGTTATCCAACATCTTCTTAAAAACTTCCAGTGTTGGAGCATTCACAACTTCTGGAGGCAAGCTGTTCCACTGATTAATTGTCCTAACTGTCAGGAAATTTCTCCTTAGTTCTAAGTTACTTCTCTCCTTCTTTAATTTCCACCCATTACTTCTTGTTCTACTTTCAGGTGCTTTGGAGAATAGTTTGACTCCCTCTTCTTTGTGGCAGCCCCTGAGATACATATGCAGGGGACAGCATCCCAAGTCATTACATATCCTAGAAACGGTACTTTCATTAATTGAAAATATACAGTATGTAATTAAGGGGTGAACTGCTGGGTTGTTGGAATTCTCTGAACTTGTTTGTTTTCCTGCAGACATTTCATTACCAGGCTAGGTAACATTATCAGTGTGTAAGCAAGTTCAGGTAATATCAAGATCCCCTAACTAACTTTACTTTTTCCTTGTGGAAAGGAAAAGGAAGGAGAAAAATTCATTTAAATCACAAGTACATTTCTCCCCCTTGGGTGTTAATCTAAATCTAAACTCTCAATTTTAAGTTTATTTCTAGAATTTTCATGATGGCTATAATAATTCTATTTAAGAAAATAAATAAATGAACCTCTTTGAGCTGAAGGTTTTCTGTTTTTAAGAGGAAAAGAACAGGATAGTAATTTTCTCCCATCATTCCACCATTTTAACTGTTAAACTTTAAAGTGAAGTGTTCCCATACCTGGTGGATTTGAAAAAAAAACATTGACTGACATGTATCTATTAAGAATTTGACCTCAAGGGCATTTTTAAAATACCTCCGGTTTAATAGTTCAACTGAACCACAATCATTCTCTTCCATTGCTTTGCTGTAGGGAAAAAGTCTGGCAAGGCAAGCTGAAATCTTTTGAGAAATAAAACGCCAAACAAAACAAAGCAAAATCAATCATAGTTTTTATGAAATGCTGCTCAGATATATTTTAGCTTTTTTGGAACTAGGCAACCCACAGCTAAACTGAAATGATGTCAAAATGACGCGCAATGTCAGGATGCAACAGTGGTGGGTTGCTACCGGTTCACCCCAGTTTGGGCGAACCGGTAGCGGCGGTGGCAGGAGGCTCCACCCACCTGCCCGGATGTCATCATAGACGATCTGCGCATGCGCAGAAGGTTCTGCATATGCACATAAGCGTCACGTGCGCGCGCTCACAGTTCCGAACCGGTAGCGAAGGTAAGAGAAACCCACTACTGGGATACAAACTCCAGCCATACATACATACATCCTAATTTGTGATGCAAGAGTGTATATTATATTTTTGTGACCTGACATCATAATACACATTTCCTCTTTTTCTCTCCTTACCGTACCAATTTCAAAACAGGCGTAATTTTAGTGGTGACGTGAAATACCTGATTCCGAGCAATGTTTGCAATGTTTCTCTGTTCTTCTCTGATCAAGAAAGCTCTCTACTACCGATATAAAATAATATCTATTCATCCTTTATCTGGCACACACATGCACACAGAAATACTGGCATGCTGTTTTCTTTACCCATTGCCAGTTCCTATTTTGCCTCTGTGGCATCTCTTCTGAGCCACTGCTGGATGGTGTTGCCCAGGGATGGGTTCCTCCCGGTTTGGACCGGATTGCCCGAACCGGTAGTGACCCACTGGTGACATCACTGTCAGTGCCATTCCGTGCGCGCCGCCATCTTTTTTTGGGGGGGTTGTGCAAATATTCCCCCTTCCGCGGCTTGAAAAAGAGCCCACCCGCCCGCCCGCCCGTGGGTGAATTCTGACCTTTATTTCTTCACCCAAAGCACAGCTCCTCATCTGTGTTTTGGGCTAATTCCTGCTTTTGAGCATGCGCGGAAGCCAAACCGCACAAGGGGAAACGTCGCGATGCGAACTGATGGCGAAGGTAAGTGGAAACCACTCATGGTATTACCTTGTTTTATGAGCTGGTTGCTTCTCTGCTGTTGATCATTGCTCTTTAGCACATCATCTACCACTAGATCAGTGGTTCCCAACCTTTCTAATGCCGCGACCCCTTAATATAGTTCCTCATGTTGTGGTGAACCCCAACCATAAAATTATTTTGGAGACCCAGCGAACAAAGAGGCAAATAGGGAGGGAGGGAAGAGAGAGACTGAGAGATATTAGCACAGGGCTAGCCTGATCATAGGGAGCAGGGCGGCGGCGATGGACCATGCTCCGGCACCACCTCCTTCTCCAGTTCCCTCCGGCTTAGCTCCTCCTGCCCCCGGCGGTGGCGCCCTCAGCACCAAGGCTGTATGATCAGGCTAGCCCTGCGCTAATATCTCTCAGTCTCTCTCTTCCCTCCCTCCCTGTTTGCCTCTTTGTTCGCTGGGTCTCCGCGCCAGCCAAGGGCGAGAGGGCAAACAGATGATTCCGACCCAGCTGTCCTCCTTCCCACTGTCATGTGCTGTGAAACTTAAGTGGTCATTGGCTGGCCGTTTCCTCCCGTGACTCCCTTTCCCTTCAACACCAGCGGGAAGAAGGAGACAGGGGCGGCCACAGATGTCTTAAGCACCATCTTGTACTCTCCAGTGTGCAATCTTGCGACGCCCCGCCCCTTAGCTGATACTGTTAAAGCTTGGCCGCCAGGTGTCACAAACGCCTCTCACCGAATGGCACCTCTCCCGACCAATCGGAGGGCTCAGGGGAGTTGAGCCGATATGGCCAGGCTTGTGGCAGTGGGGGGGGAGCTGAGGATGCCGGGGCGACCCCTGGGAAATGGTCATTCGACCCCCAAAGGGGTCCCGACCCCCAGGTTGGGAACCACTGCACTAGATAGATTGAATCTATTAATCAGAAAAGAGGTGGAACTGACTTCAAAACTTTGGAGTCTTTGATGCTGTCTGAATTTGGTTGTTTTCTTGCAGGTGTTTCCTTGCCCAACTAGGTAATATCATCAGTGTGTGATTTATCTAGCCTGATTGGTCTGCTTCCCCCATCCTTCATTTGGCCATCTCCCAAGTTTAAAACTTGTAAAAGGAAATCTCCTGTCCTCTGCTTAGTTCCTTATACGTTATCCAGTTTCCCACTTTTCAACAACTCTGAAACATAGTTCTGATCATACCTGAGTTAGTAGTGACAAAAATTATTTAAATGAATTGGAAGCAAAGCATAATTCTATATTTTGAGGCGGTCTTTGGATGGTATCTGCTAACAGGGAAAATGCTGCCTTTCTATGGGTAAATCTAATAATGATTAAGACTATTTCATTCTTTTGGTGAGAATAAGACTAAGATGGGAAATCAGGAAGATCCATGTATTACTGTGCGTGGTTCAGACCACAGACAAAAAGTGTAGGATTTTTAAATTTCATTTTTATTAATTTATTTGTATTATTCTGCCTTAGTTATCTTTACAAATAACTTAAGGCAATGAACATATCCAACAAATCTTCCATCTTCCATGTTCCTACTGTAATTCTGTCTTTACAGGAGGGTTTTCATTTGCCGTATGGCAACACCAATAACTAGACATCCTGAAGACTTTCATCCAGTGGTGAAATCCAATTTTTTTTACTACCGGCTTGGTAGTGTGGCTTGGTGGGCGTGGCTTGGTGCTTGTGGCAGGGGAAGGATATTGCAAAATCTCCATTCCCACCCCACTCGGGGGCCAGTCAGAGGTGGTATTTGCCAGTTCTCTGAACTACTCAAAATTTCTGCTACCAGTTCTCCAGAACCTGTCAGAAGCTGCTGGATTTCATCCCTGCTATCTACCCACATGGTGAACTCTTGTTAGTACTCTGAAAGAACTTCACTGCTTTCTCAGTAGCATGTTGAGTGCAACCCAGCCTGATAGGCCTATCATCTAGCACTATATCATCAATCATTTTGTATTTTCTATCTATGTGATTCTCTCTGTAAAATTACAGGAGTGGTTTCCTATTGCCTTCTCCAGCACAGTGTGAAATGATCTCTTTGCCATTGTCACTAAAGTGATCATCTGCCTCTAGCATCTTTCTATATTGCTTTCTATATTCCCCAGTATAGGTGCCTGCTGGCTTTACCTAGGCAGCTGAGATGCTGGGAATATAGATGTCTGGCATACATTGCTGAAATGTTTTGCTCATCTCTCTTAGCAACACCTCCCCATCAGAGGAGGCAGCACAGCAGGACTTGGGAGTGAGTGTGAGTGAGGAGGATGGGATTGCAAGTAAAAGAGAAGGAAGTGACAAAGTTGGTTTGGTGCAATATGCAGCACATTAATGCCTATGTAAAAAAAAACAAACCAGGAGTGTGGAATTGGATAGTAGTCATGCTAATTCCTCCAGAAATTCTGGCAACCAGCGGTCAGCTGCTAGCTGGAATGAATCTTTCCCCTCCCAGTCGGAGTGGGAAAGAGTGCCAGATGCTAAAGTCCATCCAGCAGTTCAGAATGGCATCTGTAATAATTGGCTACCTTTGTAAATTATTTCCACTTTAGGGTCACATTAACTTCAGTGAATAGATTTCTTAAAATAGTGGCCACTCCTTTTCAGGAATGGCCTGGAAAAGAATTGCTGTTCCCTGCTTCTTGCTCTTTTATTTAAATATCAGATCTTTTCCACATTTCGTTTTCAGTGCAATTTTACTCAGAAGAAAGCCCTGTGAAATTCATTGAGATTAATTCCCAAGTAAATAGGAGTCATTGTCATATGTCTGTAGAGCTGCTATAGCTAAATAAATAATTAATGTGAAGACAAAGAATATTTTTTTTCATAATTGAAACAAAACAGGATATCTATCATTTTATTCCTGAGTGATTCAATGTGTACCCTTTCGGCTTGCCTTTAATTTCACCACTGCTAGTCTTCAAAAAGACACAGCTGAGTCATGGTTACTGACTCAGACCATGGTATCTTAAAGAAAGGGAAAATATATCTGTGACAAGAACTCTAAAGAACATTATGCAACATTCAATAAAAAATAGATGACCTCCATGCATTATTATTATTATTATTTTCATCAGATGAGCTCTTGATACAGTGACTTTCCCTAACGCTCAACTATCCTGCAGGCCATCCATCTCTTCCTCCTTCTTCAACTTTCTTTTGCATGCGTCTTTCCTTTCCTTTTTTCTTTTTTGAAGTTTTCTTTGGAGAAGTCAAATGTAACTGTGAAGAACTTTCTTGACAGTTTTCCTTTCCCTTATAAAAATTTTAAAAACAATATGGTCCGTATTTCCAAGCATTTCCTTGTGTGTCCAATCATACAATCACACAATCACACAAATTCCTTGTGTGTCCAATCACACTTGGCCAATAAAGCTATTCTATTCTATTCTATTCTATTCTATTCTATTCTATTCTATTCTATTCTATTCTATTCTATTCTACACTCCAGTCTTGCTTTAATTCCTGAGCAACATTTAGAGTTAAATCATGTTATTTTTGTGCTTTGGTTGTTTCCATTATCTTTTTTAGGTAGCCCTTTGGGATATATAGAAATTATGCATCATTGTTGTGTGGCTAGACCATAATTGTAACCACAAATTCTGAAATAAATGTCATGTTTACAATTGATTTTGAAAAATAGAAGATTAACCCAGGGGTGAAATCTATTTACCTTCCCTATTGGTTCGGAAGTGCGTGTGCTGTGCACGCACCATCGTCACATACAATTTTTTACCCTCTGCGCATGCGCAGAAGGCTTTGCGCATGCGCAGAGGGTTAACCAGGAAGCAATGACGTCCAGGCGGGTGGGCGGAGCCTCGTGCTGCCAGCGCTACCAGTTTGCCGAACCATGCGTCGGCGCCGCTACTGGCAGGCGCGATCCGGACAGAACCGGCAGAATTTCACCACTAGATTAACCTATAAGATTAACCTTCTATTAAGACTCTAGAGAGGAGAAGGAGAAATGTCTTTAGGATTGCTCAAAAACCTTCAGTTATATTTCTTTCTTTCTTTCTTTCTTTCTTTCTTTCTTTCTTTCTTTCTTTCTTTCTTTCTTTCTTTCTTTCTTTCTTTCTTTCTTTATTTATTTATTTATTTATTTATTTATTTAAATAGATTTGTATGCCGCCCAACTCCCAGGGGACTCACTTAAAATAAGTGAGAGTAAGTGAATTTTGCTCCCAAGTACGTCACCTTAAAAGTACCCAATTGTTTCAAGATTATAGAAGTAGAAACCTCATAGTGTCCAATGGTCATTACAATTCCTTATTATCTAATTGTGAAATTCCATTTTTCATACTGATAAATAAAACAACAATGTGATATGTTGTGTAATTACAAAGCAACTAAACCTTGACTTTTGTTACTGTTGTTTTCCCCTAAGGCTGCCTCCAAAAAATACTTTGATATTTGAAACTGCGGAAAATACATACCGAAATTTAGCTCAGATACACAGCTATGTTTTTTTGCAAAAAATTAGTTGTAATGTTTTGTCTGTAAGAGGACCTTACAGAATCATGAAAAAATATCCATATTGCTTTTTACATCAGGCAACAAATAAACCTAGCATTAATTAACTGGAAAACTTAGGTGTGACAGAAAAGGTTTTCAAAAGTTTTTTATATTTTTTAAAAAATTTGCTTTTGACATCAAATTCCAATGTGAGACAATCCAACATAATGCTGAAATATCCTTGGATCTAGAAAGAAGAGGGTAATTAAATAACTTGAATGATTTGATTTTAGACTGTGTGATTTACCTTTGCTAGTCTGTAAATAAGATTGCAAATATGCAAAGCAACAACATAAAGTTGCCCTTCTTTAATTTGTTGTTGGCTTTTAATTTAATAAAGGGTAAATTGCAGAATGCTATTTTTCTTCCTAATTTGAAGAAAAAGAAGTGGGCAGAGGTAAAATTGTGCTGTGTATTTCGTGACAGGAAAAGCAATAATTATGTGCTTCGCTATCAGTTTCCCTTGGGTGCAGCCTGTGAGTCTGCTAACCAATGCTAAAGTCCTTATCCTCCCACATCCTTTACATTCTTTTCTCACTAAAATGATTAAACTGTAACTGATCAAAGCCGATACAAAAAACATTAGTTGTGTTCAGGAGGTATTGCTATAATTAGTACTTATTTAGAAGTTAAGGAATTAACTTGGCTGATTGCCAGGTATGGACTTCAGCCAATCTGTAAATGTCTGCTTTCTGCATAGGTTGTTGACAATCTGGAAAACCATATTCAATTTTAGCTCCCATCTAATGCCAGAGTGTGGAAAGTACTTATCAATTTCAAGTGTTCTCTGTTGTAAAAATTTCAGTGACTTTTGGGGTGTCCTGATATTGCCAGGATCTCTAAGACCAAGAAAGACACATTGTGATTCTTCCAAGTGGATTTTTTTTCACCCATAGATAGAATCTTGCAAAACTAAAGCAAACATAAAGCATATCCCCTGGGAACTATACGGAGGAGCTGTCTTCACCCTTTTTGTGTCAAATAATCTATCTGAACCAAGTTGTCTCTTGCTCCTCTAAAACAGGGGTCTCCAACCTTGGCAACTTTAAGACTTGTGGACTTCAACTCCCAGAATTCCTCGGCCAGCTGGGAGTTGAAGTCCACAAGTCTTAAAGTTGCCAAGGTTGGAGACCCCTGCTCTAAAATACACCTCCTCCCTTCTGGAAATCTGGACCATATTCCATCCAGATATTTACCATAGCAAAAATTAAATTATCTTCCCCTCATATATCATGATGTACAATATTAATATCAATTATTAGAGGGGAAAGTGATCAAATATATAAAACTTCAAAGGATGTAAAGTATCCATTTTTAAAATTCTATTTACAATTAGATAGCAAAATAGAGAATATATTGAATGGGGCAATAGAGGCCTTTCTAAATAATATAAACCTACCACATTTAGATTATACACAAAAACAATTTCTATGTGCCCCACTATCTAAGGTAGAGATTAAACAAAAATTTTGAAAATGGCAAGTGGTAAAACACCAGGATTGGATAGATTTTTTAAATAGAGTGATATAAAACATTTATAGATCTTTTGGTGCCAAAATTTTGTCAATTGTATAATGAGATAATTGGTAAATAAATATTATCAGAGGTATTTAAGGTTTTTACCAAAATCAGGTAAAGACCTGATATACTAATTATCATCCAATCTCATTGATTAATATTGATACAAAGATTGTAACAAGATAGATTACAGTAAGTGACATCATTTGTTATTAAAAGTGATGAGGCAGGGTTTATAAAAACTAGTCAAGCAGTAAACAACATTAAGTTAGTTGTTGTAGGAAAAGAGGACGCAGAACCAGGGGGCAGCATCAAGAAAGGACTCAGCCAAGAATCGTTACATGTTCACAAATAATCCAAGTCCAGCCTCTCCTTGAATTCTGTTGACTCTTATTTAGTGCCAATTTAGTGTTGACCTCTAGTTGACTAGATTCTTGTATTTAGGCTTGAGCAATAAATCTTATGTATAGTTCTGATTCTTTGACAGTTGTAGATGTAATAGACTTTAATAAAAATGAAGACTGATTTGTAGCTTTATCATTGTGTAAAACTCTAACAAAATATATTTACAGTACATGTTTGCTGTATGAAACAGGTTTGAATTTCCTTCCTTTGAAATTCATAAAGTGGGTCAAGATATTATATGAGTTGTCCACATCTAAAATAAAGTTTAATAGTATGCTTTCTCCTACTTTCCCATTACTAGACAAGTATACTGCTATTTTCACCCTTGCTTTTTTATATTTGTGTGAAACTCTTGGCTTGTGCAATTAGAGAATGAGAGAACATAGAGAAATTTATGGAGTAGTGCATACCTCAGTTGATCATAAACTGGTTTTATTTGCAGATAACATTCTTATGTTTATTTCAAAACCTCACTTGCTATTCCAGTGTTGATGCAAATAATAAATGCCTTTAGTAAAACAGCAGCTTGCAAACCAGAGTTGGTAACAGTTAGTAAAAATTTGGTTGACTAGCCATTTAAGAAATATCAATTCTGTGTACTGTATAATGTCTTTGTAATACAGTACTCACTTGAAGGGAATGCATTGTACTAAATCCACAAAGTAATATTTATGCCTTTCCTAAGTGGGTTACCATATTTGAACTTCCCCAAAAGAAGTAATTAGAGATGGATGACTTTATCTGCCAACTCAGGTTCATGATTTTCATGGTTCACCTACATATTAATACAGTGAAAGCCTATAAAGTAAATAACAGGGAATATATTGTGTGCTATGACCTGTCTGCATTGGGTATCCATCAATAAGAAGTCAAGAATAATAAGCAATGTTTCAAAATCACCTCTCTTCAAAATCATAAAATATCTGCCTTGGAGCAATGCACAGTATTTCAAAGATTCAAGAAATGAAAATGCAGCATATCTGGAAAAGAAAATCAGTGAATAATCACCCTAATTTTTGATTTTAACTGTAAGCAATTATCGCTTATCTTATGTATGCCTTTGCATTTCCACTTTGTATTAAAATAAAATAGGTACTTTGAGTTGTGTGTGGAATATTCATGCATGGATATTTATGTATACATATACATTTTCATTTACATAACATCCAAAAATAAACAACAAAGAACAAATTATTTCTGTGAACACCAAGCTGTTAAATAATATCTGAATCTTAATTAGTGCTGAAGAGGACACAAGAAACCACAGAATAACATACCAGTCCCCATTCTTGTCAAGAACAGCTTACATTGTCTTTTCTAAAACAAACACACACACACAAAAAAAACCCAACCCCAGGCTAAAGACCTTTATATAAGTTTGTAGCCCATACCAAGCAGACTAAAATATACAAAATGTTCACAAACAGAATTACATAAATGAATATTATCAAGCTTTGCTACATTCTGCAATATTAAATGATGCTTTTTATTGCTATTGTTTTATATTGTTTTATATTGTTGTATTGGTTGTAAGCTCTCCAGAATTGTTTGAGAAGGTTGTTACATAACTATTCTAAAGAAACAAATAAAAGAATGTATTTTCTAATACATTTTCTAAGACATTTCTAATTTTATTTTTGTTTTAATTAATATTTTGAAATGATGCTGCAAAGCAAAATGCTAGCCCTAAGTACCAGTATCTTCCTCCTCCTCCTCCTCCTCCTCCTCTTCTCCTCCTCCTCCTCCTCCTCCTCCTCCTCCTCCTCCTCCTCCTCCTCCTCCTCCTCCTCCTCCTCTGTCTGAGTTGGAATTCTGGGAGTTGAAGTCCAGACATCTTCAACTTGCCAAGGTTGGGAAACACTGCATTAGATCAAGAAGCAACAATACTCCAATCCAGGAACTGCCAACTCAGACAAACAAGCTAATAGTAACCAATAGCCTAATCAAGGAACCACCAAAGCCACTCTCAGCGACACTGGTAGGGCAAGCCAATAGCATATAAAATGAGAGCAAATATTCCTCGCTACTAGCACTGATGATGTTATCTAGTTTGGTAAAGAAATGCCTCTTTGCTATTGGAAGTGGTCTGGCCCAATAACGTCAGTCTGACATTTGATAAATGGCTATTTTGTAACTATTGGTCATTCTCCATAGTGGGTGGAGCCAACATCCAAGTATGGGGATGACACCGTCCAGCCAGCCAATGAGGACTGAGTCTGTTTTAATTTTTATCCCCTTCCTCGTCTCCAGGAACCCCTCTTCGACTCAGTCCTCAGTCAGGACAAGACATATGTGAATTTATTCTTGGACATTGACTCCTTTCTCCCAGTCGAAGTTTCTGAATTTCTCAGGTATCCACGTTCCCTTTTCGCTGCTATCTGACCCAGGGAGGGAAGATTCAAGGAGTTTTACCTTCCCAACCAGCTGGGGATAGCCTACTCCCCCACCCACCACCTACCCCCTTGTAACCTTCAGCCTCCCCCTGGGACTGGCTTCCCTGCCTGCCAGGCACAGCTTCCCAGTTTCTCTCCCTTACCTTGCAGCTCCGGTGGGTGTGACAGGATCCTTCTCCCTTCGCTGTCTGGAGGTTCTCCCACCACGCAGAGACTGCAGAGGCATTGGGACCCACAGGAGCTCGTACGCTCGAGTGGGCAGGGGCCACAGGACGTTCTGTCAGGGCCGGTAGGAGCCTTTGGTTACCAAAAGCCCATTCTCGCCGCCGGAGGCCGTCTGCGCACGCGCGAGGCCCGAAATCAAGTCGGAAGCCCCTAGCGATCGTTTGCGGCCCTAGAGGACGGAGCCAGGCTGCAGGACAGGCGTGGGGCCGGGATCAGGCCCAGGAGACCAGCGGAGCTTCCCTCGCTGCTGCAGGACGATCAGCTAGGCCCAGGCAGTCTAACGGCCATTTCTGAGCCTCCAAATCTGCCCAGCAACACCGGCGGCCATTTTGAGTGAGAGCACATCCAGGCCTGGAAAAAGCCTCACTAGATACAGTCCCGGCCGCCATTTTGGTTAAGGGCAATTTGCCCATTCTTGGCCTCCATTGCCTGACTTCACCTCGGAGGCCATTTTAAGTGCCCTTTCTCAGCATTACTCACTGACACACATTAATAAAGGCTTGCCCTGCTCCAAATCTTCCAAGCAATGGCAGACAAGGCTCAAGAGAAGCCATCCAAGGCCAAGGCCCCAAGGAAGCCTAGCAAGTCCAGGGACACACCCAGGCCCGAGGTCGAGTCTGAGGACGCCAGGCCATCCAGGGACAGGGACCACTCCAGGTCATCTGTTGACAGGCCTTCCTCTTCCAGGGGAAAATCACCTGAACGCGAAGTGGCTCGCAGGGATAAGAATGGTGACAGGGGGGCATCCAGGGCAACCAGCCAAAGATCTGCTTCTCCCCGTCAGCCCACTGCCAGTGTGGAGGCCTCAGAATCGAGGCATGCAAATGCAGGCCCTAGGGACCACTCACGATCCCTAGACAGCCCGGGTCTCCTGATCAGAGATGGGGATCCCTGGGGGCAGGGGGGGCAGGAACAACGTTCCAATTCAGCCAGACCATCTGGCAGACAGCCACCCACGGCCACGTTCACACCCACGGCCGCCGGCCTCAGGGACGTCCCTCAGGACCCCAATTTGCAGACCATAATAAGCCAAGCCATTCAGCAGGGGATCGAGGTGGGCATACGTCGCATGGGGCAGGTAACACCACAGCGCTCCACTCCCACGTCCGCCCAGGTCAATGATTACTCCTGGGCTCAGGAGATCCCTGCCGACTGGTCCAGGAGCCGTGATTCCCTGGACCAATCACTGGACGCCCAGTCTCAGGGGTCAAGGACAGAGGATCCAGGAGAACTTGATCTCTCCGATGATGAAGGGCTCGCCCCAGATCCCCCCAAGACTTCCCTCCTGTTTGATCCGGGCCTTTTCCGCTCTCTTTTGTTTAAGGCCCGGGCCACGGCTAAATTGGGTGCCCCAGCGGCCCCCACAACCACTGACACGGAGGCCATCGACCCCCTTTTTGAGAAGGCCGCGACACAGGTAGAACAGTTTCCAACTCCGCCCATGTTTGTGGAAGCGGTCACCAGACAATGGGCCGCTCCTGGAACGGGGCCAGCTCCATCGGCCTCCGATAAACGCTTTTTCAACATGGCCCAGGAGTTGGAGACCAACCTCCAGGTACCAGAGGTCGATGCCCCAGTGTCAGCCCTATATACCTCAGCAACCATGCCGGGGGACCCCGCTGAGCTGCTGAAACCAGAGGAGCGCCGCTCCGAGCAGGTGCTCAAGAAGGCACACCAGGCGGCTGCCTGGGCATCAGGTCGGCCACGGCAGTCTCCTTTGTGTCCAGGGCCTCCCTGAAGTGGCTCCGCCTTATCCAAGAGAGTCTGCCGCCCGCTGACCTGCGCGGCCACCAGGATCTCAACAAGCTGCTCGCCGCAGCGCAGTTTTCAGCGGATGCCACGCTGCAAACGGCGAGGTTTGCTTCCAGAGCATTGGGCTCTTCCCTGGTGGCACGCAGATTGCAGTGGTTACGCGGATGGCAAGCCGACGCGAGACATAAGTGGAAGCTTGCAACCTCCACCTACAAGGGGAAATTCCTGTTCGGGGCGGCCCTCGACCCCATACTTGTGGAGTCGCGGGACAAGCGTAAGATGTTACCCACCTTCTCCCGCAGGGGGTCCTACCGAGCACCCTCCTCCACCAGGCGCCCATTCCGGGGCCCCGACCCACCGCCGGCCTATCCCAGGCCTTCCACCAGCTATGGTGGTAGGTATCGCCCTCCCCAGGACAGACAGCCCAAAGGCCGCCCGTTTAAGCGGCCCTTTCGAGGGGGGGCGCCCCTACAGACGGAAGTGAGGACGCCCCTGACCCACCAATAGGAGGCAGGCTAGCACTGTTTGCTGCCACTTGGGAAACTACCTCCACGGATGCATGGGTCAGGGATACAATAAAGTTTGGGTTATTACTTGACTTCTTGTCTCGTCCGCCCACTTTTTTTGTCGCCTCCCATGTATCTGCCAACCCTGACAAACGGTCAATCATGAGGGCTGCCATCGCCCACTTACTAGACATACAGGCCATCCAACCGGTGCCCCCGGCCTTCCAGGGTCGTGGGTTTTATTCCATCTTATTTGTTGTGCCCAAACCCTCAGGGGGCTGGCGCGCAATCTTGGATCTCAAGCGCCTTAACCGCCATCTCGCCTACCGTAGGTTTAAGATGCACTCCCTGCAGTCCATCCTGGGGGGCATCAGAGAAGGGGACTTCCTCTCTTCCATCGATCTCACGGAGGCGTACCTCCATGTCCTGATCCGGCCGTCCCACTGCAAATTCTTGAGGTTTTGCTACGATGGTTCGCACTATGAGTACAGGGCCCTTCCCTTTGGTCTTTCATCGGCCCCTAGGGTTTTCACTAAGGTTCTGGCGGTGGTAGCAGCCCACCTCCGTACCGTCCCAATACGGCTCCAATGCTACCTGGACAACATCCTCGTCCAGTCTCGCTCACGGTCACAGGCCGAACGAGATGTCCAGCTGACGATAACCACGTTGCAGGACCACGGGTTTTCCGTTAACTTTGAAAAAAGTCATCTGGTCCCCACCACTTGCTTAACACACTTGGGGGCAATCATTGATTCCAGGGAATTAATGGTCTATCTATCCCAGGAGCTACGGTCGGACCTGGTACAATCTGTCCAACAGGTCCTACACCTTCGCAGCGTGCCCTTGATTCGCCTCTCTTCGCTCCTGGGCAAGATAATCTCGGCCATTCATATTACGCCGTGGGCCCACCTCCACTCTAGAGATCTACAGTGGTTCTTATTGCCGTTTCAGAGAGCCAGACAATGCCACATCGTCAACCAAGGTGCAACTCCCGGCGCAGGTTCGCAGATCCCTCCGGTGGTGGACGTCCGCGGCCATAGATCAGGCGGTTTTCTTCCACGAACCCGAAAGGATAGCTGTCACCACCGACGCCAGCCTGCACGGCTGGGGCGCGCATTGCCAGTCCGCAGTGGCCCAAGGCACGTGGACGGCAGAGGAATCAGACCTCCACATTAACGTGCTGGAACTCCGCACGGTGTTCCTAGCACTCCAACAGTTCGCGGGCCTTGTCAACGGGCGCCACGTGTTGGTCCTCACCGACAACGTGGCAACAAAGGCCCACATAAACCGGCAGGGAGGTACCCTGTCCAGACGTCTTATGGCAGAGGCCATGGCCCTCGGCCTCTGGGCAGAGGACAACCTGCTCTCACTCACGGCAGAACACATCGCCGGTCTGGACAATACCACGGCCGACTGGCTCAGTCGCGAGACAATGGACCAGTCCGAGTGGAGCCTACACCCGTCCGTCTTTCAGACTCTGACACACAGATACGGCACTCCAGTGGCAGACCTGTTCGCTTCGTCCCTCAACGCCCAGCTTCCCCGGTACTTTACCTGTTACAGATCTCACGGGGCGGAGGGCACGGACGCCCTCCGCTGCCCCTGGCCACCGGGCCTACTTTACGCATTTCCACCCGTATCCATACTGCCCAGGGTCGTGCAGAAGATTCTACAGGAACAGGCAGAGGTGCTGCTCCTGGCACTGCATTGGCCCAGGAGACCGTGGTTCGCGGACCTCCTGTCCCTCTCGATCCAACCGCCCTGGCGGATCCCGATGACCGCGTGTTCCTTGCGTCAGGGAGCAATGTTCCACCCCGACCCGGGATGGCTCCAACTGACCGCCTGGCGGTTGAGCGGGGCGCCCTAAGACGCCGAGCCATGTCAGAGGAGGTCATTACCACTCTCCTGGCCTCTAGACGCCCTTCCACCGTGCATATTTACGCCGCGACCTGGAAGACCTTCTGTGCCTGGTGTGCCCAGGGCGGCATCTCGCCCGTTGAGCTCACCATTCCCCAGGTCCTCGCATTCCTACAGGCGGGCCTTTCCAAACGGCTGTCTCCCAACACCCTACGGCGCCAAGTAGCAGCCCTATCATCTGTACTAACGGCTGGGTCCACGGGGCCGCTGTCGCACCACCCTACCGTACGTATGTTCCTCCGTGGGGCGTCCAACCTCTCACCGCCCGTCCTACATCGCTACCCCACCTGGGACCTGTCCCTGGTGCTGACTTCCCTCACGGGATCCCCGTACGAGCCATTGCAGGACGCGTCCCTGCGCCACCTCTCCTTGAAGGTAGCCTTCCTGGTGGCCATCACGTCTGCCAGAAGAATCTCTGAGCTTGCCGCCCTCTCCGTACGATCGGACCTATGCGTGTTCCATTCCGATCGCGTAGTCCTCAGACTGGACCCAACCTTTGTTCCTAAGGTTAACTCCGTATTTCATCGAGCACAGGAGTTGGTACTCCCCGCTTTCGTTCACAGATGCTCCTGTTCCTCGAACGGACACGGGCACGCGCTGGACGTACGTCGAGCCTTGCTGATTTACATCGAGCACACGGCGGGACTACGCCGGACAGAGGCTCTCTTTGTCTCCTTCCAACCCGCCACTTCCGGCAGTAAGGTGTCCTCGTCTACCATCGGAAGATGGTTGCAGAGTGTTATCACCCAGGCTTACGAATTGCAGGGTCGGCCCAGGCCTCTCCGGGTGACTGCTCACTCCACCAGGAGCGCAGCTACGTCGGCAGCATGGGCCACGCAGGCCTCCATTGACGAGGTTTGCAGAGCCGCTACTTGGTCATCGGCGACGCCATTTATTCGCCATTACCGCATTGACGAGTTCGCATCTCAGGATGCCGCGTTCGGGCGTAGGGTCCTTCAACGGACGGTTCAACCAGGGGCTCAGGGCAACCAGATTTGCCCTCCCCAGTTAACATAGCTTTGGTATGTCCCATACTTGGATGTTGGCTCCACCCACTATGGAGAATGGGCGTTGGTACTCACCTGATATGCCCTTTCTCGTAGGGTGGAGCCAACATCCAATCCCGCCCATGATCGTTCTGGTCGGCGGAGCCCTGGTAGGGACTCATGTTGGTTCATGGTACTGTTCTCTTATTAAACCCTGTTCTCCGATGTATAATTGTTGTTGTATTTCTTGGTTTCGACTGGAGTCAGTATCACATATGTCGGGTCTGTTCTCGTTCTTCGCCGAAGAGGGGTTCCTGGAGGCGAGGAAGGGGATAAAAATTAAAACAGACTCAGTCCTCATTGGCTGGCTGGACGGTGTCATCCCCATACTTGGATGTTGGCTCCACCCTACGAGAAAGGGCGTATCAGGTGAGTACCAATGCCCATTCTGTGAGAATGCTCATAACAGGTTCTCAAATTTCTAAAGACGTTCATAATTTCACAAGAACTACCATTTCCTCCCTTAGGCATTTTCCCTTCTTCCATTACTTATTTATTATTTTATTTATTTATTAGATATTTATCCCAACTTTATTATTTTATAAATAACTCAAGGCGGCACATATGTATAATACTCCTTTCTCCTCCTATTTTCCTAACAACAACAACAACAACAACAACAACAACAACAACAACAACAACAACAACAACAACAACACTGTGAAATGAGTTGGCTGAGAGAGAGTGACTGGACATCACATCACTTTCATGCCTTTGCCAGGACTAGAACTTATGGTCTCCTGGTTTCTAGGAGCCGAGGTGGCGCAGTGGTTAAAAGCAGCACTGCAATTTCAGCTGACTGCTAGTTCAGCAGTTCAGCTGTTCAAATCTCACCGGCTCAAGGATGACTCAGCCTTCCATCCTTCTGAGGTGGGTAAAATGAGGACCCAGATTGTTGGGGGCAATATGCTGAACTCTGTAAACAGTTTAGAGAGGGCTGTAAAGCACTATGAAGCGGTATATAAGTCTAAGTGCTATTGCTATTGCTATTCTAAGCCAGCACCTTAACCACTAATCCGATTAATCCAATGATGCAGTGGTGAAATCCATTTTTTTTACTACCGGTTCTGTACGCTTGGTGGGCGTGGTGTGGTGTGGCTTGGTGGGAGTGGCTTGGTGGGCATGGCAGGGGAAGGATACTGCAAAATCTCCATTCCCTCCCCACTCCTGGGGGAAGGATATTGCAAAAACTCCATTCCCACCCCACTCTGGGACCAGCCAGAGGTGGTATTTGCCGGTTCTCCGAACTACTCAAAATTTCCACTACTGGTTCTCCGAACTATTCATAATTTCCACTACCGGTTCTCCAGAACCTGCTGGATATCACCCCTGCAACAATGATATTTCACACAGGGCCACAAATTCAGGACTTGTCCCTCCCCTCCCCCTACAATGTGTGCAATTACTTGCAAAAAAAATCTTTTAAAATTCATAGAAAGAATACTATATTTGATAATATTTGAGTTTTAAAAGCTTATTCTTAGCAGAATACTTTAACAATTAGCTTTATGTTAGCAGTATTTTAAAAGAAGGCATTACAGAAGATAATAATTTTCCCTGTTTTGTCACTTGGGTTATTAATACCCCCCGCTCCCAAACTATAGCTTCTTTTAACACCAAGACTATTTCTGCTGCTGGCAACTTTAATAAAGTTAAAGTTAAATATGATATCCGTGTTAAAATAGAATATTTTTGGCTCTGTGTGACAGCCCAAGTAATAGCAAAAAAACCCGTTTTACATTTTCTCTGCTGTTTAGATGTAGTAAAAGATGTGCCTCGAGCAACATCTGCAGTTTTTTTTCAAATATATTGATCTTATTCTGAACTTGAAATTCATATAGAGCTACCCTGGTCACATACAATCAAAGACATGAAGAAGATATCTCAAACTTCAAAATTCTTCCATCGATAGTTCAGAAGAGAAAAAGTTAAGCAGATGGGCTTTTCTGTAGTTTAAGTTTCCAGCCCGCTAAGTATAATAGAAGAGAAGAAATATAGATGTTCTCACATTCATTGAATGTGCCACATAATTTAATTTAATTTAATTTAATTTAATTTAATTTAATTTAATTTAATTTAATTTAATTTAATTTAATTTAATTTAATTTAATTTAATTTAATTTAATTTAATTTAATTTAATTTATTCTTATAGGCCGCCCAATCCCGTAGGACTCAGGGCGGCGTACAGCATGAATAAGAACAGTACAGTATTTAAAAAAAAACAATTCACAGAACATAACATAATTTTTTTTAAAAAGCAACAGAAACCATTCATCCAGGGCGAATCCGATCTTCTTCACCCCACCTGCCATTTCTCTGTTGTTGTTGTTGTTGTTGTTGTTGTTGTTGTTGTTGTTGTTGTTGTTGTTGTTGTTGTTGTTATAGTATTGCAGGACTAACTCACTGCTCACTCCAGGTGCTCAATTCTGAGTGGCTCAAGGTTGACTCAGTTTTCCATCCTTCCTAGGTCAGTAAAATGAGGACCCCGATTGTTGGGGGCAATATGCTGACTCTGTAAACCACTTAGAGAGGGCTGGAACGCACTGTGAAGTAGTATATAAATCTAAGTGCTATTGCTAGTACCTCCTCCCATCCTCACTGCCAGCCTTCCTACTTTGCAGCAATTCCTCCTTATGTAATCATGCTAGATCCTAAAGATTGCTCTGTATACCACACACACCCATCACTTGATATTTGATATTTGGCATAATTATATTCTGAACAAACATATATAGGATTTGTAATTTGGATTCCCCCAAATCATAGCAGGCTGGCAGCACATGATAGAACCACCGTGTCAGTGAACGTCACCTCAGATACAGTGGCCATATTTACACAACGCAGTGTACCTAAAGAAATATACTAGATTATGCTTTAATTCCCAAAGCAACTAAACTGCATTATCCTTTAATGTGATAGTCTGATTCAGGCAGCATATAAAGATAATGATTGAGTTCTCATAATACAGCAAAATGCATTTTAACCTTCTATAATGTAGTGTGCAATCAATGCCAATAAATTAGATTTGACTGAAATGCAACAACAACAACAACAACAAAAAAGCTTCTGGAGACAACCGGAATCTGTCCCCAACTGATGATTGAATTGCCTAGCACCTGAACCAAGATTTTCTAGACAATCCCTTCACACCAAACTTTGGGTGTGGGCTACAAAGGGGAAGAAGAATAGGAATAGAAATAGGAAAGGAGAATAGAATCTTTGTCTCCCAAGTTTTTTATTCCAGCATCAGCACAAGATTGCCGAGTGCAACTCTGCATTCAAGTTAATATTTTTTGGACTTATCTTATTTGCATATTTAGTTAAGAGTCCCCTAGACTAGTCAAAAGATGATAAGTGGGTAACTGTAAGATGCCAATGATGTTTTCTACTTGTGAACTGGTCATCAACTCCCTTATATTCCTGTAATGGGTAAATGAAGAGTCGTCATGGTAGTTAGAATGCAGTCTTGCAGGCTAACTCTGCCCCCTGCTAGTAGTTCGATTCTGACTGGCTCAGCCTTCCATCCTTCCAAGGTTGATAAAATGAGAACCTAGATTGTTCGGGGCAATATGCTATCTCTGTAAACCACTTAGAGAGAGCTGCATAGCACCATGAAGCAGTATATAAGTCCAAGTGCTACTGCTGTTGCTATTGCTTGCATTCTGTGTTGTATTCTAGTTACAGAGAACTAGCATGATGTATAATGGAATCTGAGCTAGTATATTGATCCTACTCTAATTGAGATGTATATGAAAGTAACTATCTCAGTGTTTTTAATTCATGCAGTATTAATATTTATACATTTAAAATCTAAAATGTATTAATGCGTCTATATGAAATAGTTCATTTTTGAGAAATAGGACATATGTGCAGCTTGACTGCAGCAATTATAAGATAGAAACCACCTACTTTGTGCTAAAAATGAGTTACGTACACTCAACAGGAAAAGAAAGAAGCAAATCTATAAACATAAAATTCAATTTTTTTTCTTTTTTTTAAAGAGAAAATATTTTTTATTCCACATAAAAAAAGTCTTGTGTTGCATTATTATAGAAGAGGGCAGATGGATTAGTCAATAAACCATTTCATGAACTGACAATAAAGATTTCTACTCTGAAACCAATAAGTGGAACGGATGAATCCAATAGACTACCACTCCATTCCTGCATTTGGATATTCAGAACAGAGGAATTAAATGGGAAACACACATTTGGAAATTTGGGATCTGTCTCGATTGGATTTTTAGTATCAATCTCCATTTTGCAGAAAAATAAGGGATTTTTTCCCCTACCAAAAAAGGGGAAAAAGTGGTCTATTCTTGCCTGGTGTACACATCATTTGCAATATTTCCTTCCTTCCTTCCTTCCTTCCTTCCTTCCTTCCTTCCTTCCTTCCTTCCTTCCTTCCTTCCTTCCTTCCTTCCTTCCTTCCTCCCTCCCTCCCTCCCTCCCTCCCTCCCTCCCTCCTTCCTTCCTTCCTTCCTTCTTTTAATGTGAAATCAGTTTGACCATTGGTTTAGAATAGGGCTGATGTTTCTTGAACTTTGGAAATAAACATTTTTTATGTCCTCCAAAGAAACATCATCAGGCAAAAATAGGTTTTAATCTGATATTTAATTAGCTGCTACATGAATCTATTTTTTTAAATAGATGCTTCATGAATGAATTTCATTCTACAAGAGTACACTTTGTCCTTTCAGGCAGCCAAATATTGTTAGAAGCCTGGTAGCCTCTTTTCCAACTAATACATTTTAATAAAAGGCACAAGCTTTTGTGAGCCGCAGCTCACTGTCAGATATATAGCGTGGGTAAACAATGTAGGATTTAACCAGGGTTGAGAAAGAGAGAAAGGGAGGGGGAAATGGTTTGGATGTGCAGATGCAGCTTACATGGGAAATACAGTAGATTACAAATATCTCATCAATTAACAATTGCAATGTCTTAAAAACTTGATATATGAAACAAAATGAAACCGTTTGTAACCTGTATATCTGCTCAACCAACCTTCGCTCTCATTTCAACTTAAACAGGCTCATTATGATTTTAGGGTGCCATAGACCAGCATGCCCCGCCTCCTAAATGTCATTTTGATTCCACTTGGTTTTCCTTTGCAAAGTTTATCTGTGAGATGTTCAGTTTAGCTTGTGCTCAGTTCTATAAACTGAGAACTGGCAGTGTCTGCCCAGTTTGGGTTTACAGATTACAGATTAACAGAGTTGGAAGGGACCTTGTAGGTCATCTAGTCCAACCCCCCACCCAAGCAGGAGACCCTATATCAGTGATGGCGAACCTTTTTTGGTTCGCGTGCCAAAAGGGGGGGGAATGCGGGGGATCACGTGTGTGCGTGCCCACACTCATAATTCCATGCACCCCCGCACATGCATGCATGACCCCCCTGCTCCCAGCATGCAATGGCACGCTCATTTTTCGCTCTCCCCAGGCTCCAGAGCCTTTCTAGGAGCCTGGGGAGGGCGAAAACGGCCTTCCCCACCCCCTCTGGAGGCTGGAAACAGCCTGTTTCCCAACTCCCAGTGGGCCCAGAAGGCCCGAAAATCAGCCGGCTGGTGCACACATACACACCGGACCTGAGCTCGCGTGCCCACCGATATAGCTTCGCGTGCCACTTGTGGCACCCGTGCCATAGGTTCGCCATCACGGCCCTATATCATTTCTGACAAATGGCAGTCCAATCTCTTCTTGAAAGCCTCCAGTGATGAAGCTCCCACAACTTCCGAAGGCAAGCTGTTCCATTGGTTGATTGTTCTCACTGTCAGAAAATTTCTCCTTATTTCTAGGTTTAACAGATTAACAGAGTTGGAAGGGACCTTGCAGGTCATCTAGTCCAGGTTGAATCTCTCCTTGTTCAGTTTCCATCCATTATTCCTTGTCTGGCCCTCACGTGCTTTGGAGAATAGCTTGACCCCTTCCTCTCTGTGGCAGCTCCTCAAATATTGGAATACTGCTATCATGTCTCCCCAGTCTTCACTTGACTAGCCATGTCCAGTTCCTGTAACCGTTCTTTGTATGTTTTAGTCTCCAGTCCCCTAATCATCCTGGTTGCTCTTCTCTGTACTTTTTCTAGAGTCTCAACATCTTTTTTTATAGTGTGGTGACCAAAACTGGATGCAGTAGTCTAGGTGTGGTCTTACTAAGGCTTTATAGAGCGGTATTAGTACCTCACTTGATCTTGATTGTATCCCTCTGTTAATGCAGTTTAGGATTGCATTGGCTTTTTTGGCTGCTGTTGCACACTGCTGGCTCATATTTAACTGGTTGTCCACTAAGACTCTAAGATCCCTCTCACAGTTACTGCTATTAAGCCTGGTTTCACCCAATCTATATGTGTACTTTTGGTTTTTCTTGCCTAAGTGTAAGACTTTACTTTTTTCTACATTGAATTTCATTTTGTTAGATAGGATCCAGTGTTCAAGTCTGTGTAAAAGACTAAAATTAAGCAGCCAGTTCTGTTGCTTCTTGAGTCAAAATGGAAAATAAATTTCTCTCTTTGATACCTAATGCAAGAGGTTTTGCGTATGTTTTCATAGCATTTTTAAAATCAATATATCTGTAACTGTTTTATATAAAGTCAGGTCATTGATCTAACATTGTCCTTCTTAAACTGTCTTACAGCAGGTCGTGACACTACTTTATTACCCCAAACATCAGATGTTGTGAATTGAATTTGAGCTTTTCATATTGAAAGCGTATGTTCTGCTTTGTATCTTTACCACCATCTTGTTTCTTCCCTTCTTTGGTCGCCCTAGGACAGGGGTGTCAAACTCGATTTCATTGAGGGATGCATCTGGGTTGTGTTTGACCTCGGGGTGCCAGGGTGGTTGTGGCCAGGGTGGGTATGGCAAGCTCGACCACTCGTGTCACGTATGTCGGGAGAGCCTGTGATGGCCCGAGTGCTCTGACAGCGAAAATGGGCTCCCGAGGCACCACAGGCCGGTCCTTTGCTGTTTCCAGGGTGACCCCGTGGGTCAGATCTAAGCATCCTGCAGGCCGGATCTGGCCCCCGGGCCTTGAGTTTGACACCCCTGCCCTAGGAGGACCATGTCAATCCCCATCCGGCTAGCCCAGCTCTAGGAATTAAGAGATTACACAGGGTCGTAAAAAGAAAAAAATATGATTTCAAAAAAGACGGAAGAGAGATTGGGGTAATTAGATCTCTACCATTGGCAAAGCTTCTAAATAAATAGCCGAGTGCAATAAGTTCAGAATTTGGAAAAGGGTGCTGGGTTAAGAAGTAAAACAGGTTTAATATAACCATAGCAACCGAAACAGCTTTTAAGCAGAAGAGATCAGGATAGGTCAGAGAGTAATACCAATTAGAGTGCAGTGCTTTTAGATATGGTTCTTTGCAGCCGTGTCTTTCCTATTTTGCTGTTCTTAGCCTACTGTAACTTTGCAGAATATTGTGCTTATGGAGCCAGAAAGATGTTTCTGATATCAGAGTTGCTTTTTGAGTAAAATGGCTGGCATAGGAATTAAATAAATAAATACAGGTAGTCCTCAACTTACAACCGTTCATTTAGTGACTGTTCAAAGTTACAACGGCACTGAAAAAAGTGACCTACCACCATTTTTCACACTTATGACCAGAGGTAAGTTACTCCCAGTTCGGACCGGTTCGCCTGAACCGGTAGCAACCCGCTGGTGATGTCACGATGATGTCACGGAACCGGTTCTGTCGGTGCCGGTCTGAGGATGCCGCCATCTTTTTAAAAAATTTCTTTGGGATTTTTTTTTGGGGGGAATTTTTTTCCAGTTTTTTTCTTCTGCGCATGTGCAGAAGCCAAGTTTCCAGCACTGCGCATGCGTCACCATCTTGTTTTTGGCTTTTTTTTTAATTTTTTATTTTTTTCAGCACTGCTCATATGCCCACGAGGCACGGCCACGTGGCGTGGGAGGAAGCGAACTGGCAGCGAGGTAAGTTAGAACCCACCCCTGCTTATGACCATTGCAGCAATCCCATGGTCACATAATCAAAATTCAGATGTTTGGCAACTGACTCATATTTATGACGATTGCAGCGTCCCGGGGTCATGTGATCAGTTTTTGCGACCTTCTGACAAGCAAACTCAAAGGGGAATGCAGATTCACTTAACAACCATGTTACTAACTTAACAAAGGCAATGATTTGCTTAACAACTGCGACAAAAAAGTCGTAAAATGGAGCAAACTCACTTAACAAACGTTTCACTTAGCAACATAAATTTTGGGCTCAATTGTGGTCCTAAGCTGAGGACTACCTGTACATAAATGATCACATCCATTATTATACAGAACTTTGATGCAGTCGTTCCTTCCTTCCACATAGAGTCACTGTTCGGGGAATCGGATTCCATACTGTATCTATTTCCCAATCATCCTGAGTAAAAGAAGAAAGAAAAAAGAAACTTAATAACATTTTTTTAAAAATGGCGGTTTTATAATGACAAAAGCTGCTTTGGACTAGATTTATGGGTATTCTTCTAAATTGGCATGCATGTCCAGTATATGAGTGTAGATGGGTAAACCAATGCAAGCTTTAAAGTGGAACAAATAAAAGCCAACTAGGGCTCCAAAAATAATCGGGAAAATATACTTCAGAGCAGTAGTCTCCAACCTTTTTGGCTTTGCGGACCAGCGAGGTGAGGGGAAAGAGGGGATGGTTCCACATGAGCGGGAGACAAGTATATGTGCACACACAGCTCCATTTGCACAAGTGGCGGGCATCTGCGCATTGCACACTCGCTGCACTCGCAAGTGGAGATGCGCACACAAGCGCTCGCCCATCAGTTCCATGGCCTGGTTCTGAACGGCCGTGGCCTGGTAGTGGGATGTGGCCCAGAGGTTGAGCATACAGAGCTGTTAATGTAGCATCTGTCTGAAACCCTTGTAAAACACCACATTTCTTCCTGGAATCCTAGTGCTACCCTCTGGATCTGTCTCATACTTAACGATAAGTTTGGTCTAGAACAAGGGTGTCTAACTCGCGATGACATGTTGTGATCATGTGATGTATCACAACTTTTTCCCCTTCGCTAAATTGGTAATGGGCGTGGCCAGTGCGTGACGCATCCGGTCTTCGGGCCCCGAGTTTGACACCCATGGTCTAGAGGTTAAGGCACCAGGTTAGAAACTGGGAGTCCGTGAGTTCTAGTCCCACCTTAGCCATGATAAGCAGCTGGATGGGTCAATCACTCTCTCTCTCTTAGCCCAGTTCACCTCGTAGGATTGTTGTTGTGTGGGGAAAATAGGAGGAAGAAGATAAATTACCGTGTTTCCCCGAAAATAAGACCTTGTCTTATATTTTTTGAACCCTGAAATAAGTGCTTGGCCTTATTGCCATGCACTCAAAAGCTCATTTGGGCTTATTATAAGGGGGTGTCTTATTTTGGGGGAAACAGGGTAGATATGTTCACCACCTTGAGTTGTTCATAAAACAATAATAAAGGTAGGCCATATAAAAATAAAATAAAAATCCATCTGTTTTAAAGAACTGCAGGCCAACACTACGCTAAAGCACCTTTTGAAAATCAAATCCAAGGTGCTTCACATCTCTAACCATACCATTCAGGCTTAAAACCTTTTTAAAAAAATCACAATGACCAGTCACAAAGCATTATCGATTATAATACAAAAGCTTGGCATTTCTAATCTACTTAGCAAATGCCATGGAATAAAAACATGCCATTTGCTCTCAGTCCCAGGTGATCGAACTGAACTTCTTAACAGATTATCAATCAGCAGTTTTGTATGGGGATTCTCCTTTGCAGACTTTTGATTTAACCTCAGCCACTTTAAGAATACTTGGAGAAACGTGCTGTGCATAGGTTTTAATTCTCTACTTTTGGGCTGCCTCCTTTCACAAATAGGGTTGATTAGGAATGCGTGGAACAATTAAAAGAACATTTATTTTTTTCTGTCTGACAAGTTTTTTCTCTCTAAAACCTTTTAATACAAATCTTGAGGAAAAAAATCATTTATGGATAAGGGGATTTAGAACATAGCATTTATTATTTATTAGCTAAGCTAATAGCAATAACACTTAGACCAGTGGTTCCCAACCTGTGGTACGTGCACCACTAGTGGTACGCGAGGGCCTTCCAGGTGGTATGCGAACACTTTCGGGGTCATGAACGATTTTTAGTTAGTTATTTTTTACTTCACAAAAATGTTTACTGCCTAACACAAGATAATCTGGCAACGATTTGCAACTGTTGCCAAACGCCACCCACCTGGTCCCAGCGGCCCGAGAATCCAGTTGCTGGATGCGCGGGGCCAAAAAAGGAACGGTGACTGTTCTGAACTCTATGGAAATAAAGTGATATCTGATCGAATTTAGTTTCTCTGGAACCAGGTGGTACGCAGCGACTGTACGGGACCTCCAAGTGGTACTCGATCACAAAAAGGTTGGGAACCACTGACTTAGACTTATATACTGCTTTACAGTGCTTTACAGTCCTCTCTAGGCGGCTTACAGAGTCAGCATATTGCCCCCAACAATCTGGGTCCTCATTTTACCCACCTCGGAAGGATGGAAGGCTGACTCAACCTTGAGCCTGGTAAGATTTGAACTGCCAAATTGCAGGCAGCCAGCAGTCGGCAGTCAGCAGACGTAGCCTGCAGTACTGCACTCTTAACCACGGTGCCACCGCAGC
Organism: Diadophis punctatus similis; assembly: GCA_023053685.1. Classification (NCBI taxonomy): domain Eukaryota; kingdom Metazoa; phylum Chordata; class Lepidosauria; order Squamata; family Dipsadidae; genus Diadophis; species Diadophis punctatus. Next base: position 185,316,150 of record JALIGW010000003.1, read on the forward strand.
TCCTAACCGACGCTTCTCATTTTACTTTTTCTACTCAAGGTTTTAATTTTAGAGTCAATCTCTTTGCATCAAGCAGACTACTTAAATTTGATCCTTGTCCATTAGTTTGAGGTTTTGCATCCACAACACCATATTTTTACATCTTTTCTGATATTTCATTCCCTCCCCACCTCTTTGCAAGATTTAGTACTCACTCAGATCGCTTTGGAAGGTCCCTGGTTCTGTGTTCCCCTTTGTCTACTAAGAAGCGTCTCATCTCAGTCTATGATCTAATCACATTATTTCACTCCTGCTTTCACATTTGAAGCATCTTTCCTACATCCTGCTCATGACTAACTCTGGGTACACAGCTCCCTTGCATCCCATTTCTCAACTACTCATGGCAAATCCCAGGGAGTGGATGTTAAAAGAGAACCAAAATGGTGCCTAGACAATCAAAGCTGCCATCTTTACAGGTAGTCCTCGATTATCAACCATTCATTTAGTGTTCGTTTGAAGTTAAAATGACATTCAGGAATTCTGGGAGTTGAAGTCCACAAGTCATAAAAGGGCCCATTGTTCCCCACACCTGCTCTACCTGCATTATTATTTTCTCCCGACTCTGCTCGGCAGTTGCTCAGTGCTGAAAACCACTTTATCCTCACCTGTCAGCCTCCTTCTACTGGCTCTCCTGCAAAAGTCCAATTGCTTCTGCCAAAACCTGTTTGATCGATTGATGCGTGTCACTTTGCCAGGAACTATGACACCTACCTGCAATGAAATTCTCTGAGAAAGTTCAGCTATTTTCATCTGGGACAGACAGTATTACCAACAAACCTCAGTCCTGGGAGTTTACAGTGCCATGAAATTTCCCAGTGGGTATCCTTCTGCATGAAGTCCCATGGTGGGACATAGTCTCTTCAAATTTAAAGAGCTTCAGAAAAGCATGTGATAAAAATGTCTACTATCCTGTATTGTTGTAGAAATGCACTTTCATGAGGGCCACACTGCAACTGATATACGGTATATGAGGGGGGGAAAACCCAACTTTGTGAATTCATTTTCCAATGGAATTCATAAAAACAGTAATTGAAAATTCAGGGTTTATTTACCACTTGGTTGATTTTATGTTTCTCAGGTCATAATAGCACTTTTAAAACAAATTTGTTAAGCAAGATTTTTTTTCCCCATACAAATCTCTGAGTTAGAAAATCTTAAGGAAAGTAGATCTCTAGCCAAATGTCTCCTTTTAGATGTTTATGTTCATATTTCCTATTAGTCTTTTTTCCTTTGAGGTTCCTTATACAAATTATGGGCTTCCATAATAGACCTCAAAAAGCTTTAGAAAAATAGAACTTTAATAGCATCATTCAGTGAGAAATATTATTGTAGCGCATAAACGCACCACTGTGCCTATCGTCCCTGTCCTACTGTCCTATTATCCTCTTTTATCGTTACTTTTTACTTATGTTTATACAAACTACTACTATCCTATACATGTTTGACAAATAAATAAATAAATAAATAAATAAATAAATAAATAAATAAATAAATAAATAAATAAATAAAAGGTTTCAGACAATATCAGAAGATCTCAACAAACACAATGGGTTTCCAACACACTAAAATTGTTAGTTGATAAGGTAGTTTGTGTCACATGTATTCTGCATTTGCAGAAACAATCCATCTACCTGTCCCTTTGCCCCAGTTTAGCAACATATTGTTGGTGCATGCTGATATAGTGACTGCTCTGATCTATGCAGGGTGGAGAAGCTGCAGTAATCTGTGGAACATATCTGAGAGTCTCCGACATGTTAACGATATATTCTTCTTTTTCAGCACACCATAATAGATTCAGCTTTCAACATCAATGGAATTAAGCCATGTCTTTACCCGTTCCAGTGACAGACAAATAGACCAACAGATTGACACACCGACAGACTGACTGATAGACAGAAGAGATAGATAGATGATAGATAGATAGATAGATAGATAGATAGATAGATAGATAGATAGACAGACAGACAGACAGACAGACAGACAGACAGACAGACAGACAGACAGACAGACAGACAGACAGCAGATTAATTCGCAATCTGAATCCAATGCTAGATTCAAATTGCGGGTTGGCTATTTCATTACACATGTGTAGTTTGATTGAATGTGATTATTTTCCTGAGGCAATTATGTATGTGTGTGCATCAATATTGTTAGCAACTCTGGTTCTTAAAATTACATTCTTACAGACTTAACTGATGATCTTTGCTATTTTAGAAAGTTAAAACCAGAATAAAGTACATTTTTGTAAAAACAAATTGTTTAAAAGACTGTTCTTTGAACAACATACTCCTGCTTTGTTAAGAAATCAATGCCACCTTGCCACTTATTATTTCCCAAATTGCTGCAATTGAGGCAAGAGACACAAAAGAACTGTTCTATACATCAAAAAGACAATTGAATTTCAAAAATGATTTTTATCTTTCGAATTCAATGCCCCACGAAGAGAGTACCACGCTATAATTTAATTGCAATATAATACATAAGGGTACAAAAATGGCTTTTCATACACATATATATGTATTAGATTCACAAACACACCCGCATATATTCAGAGATGCACTGATTTGGAAGTTAGCCTCATCCTTTTTCTCATATATGACAAAATGTGGAAATTCAGGGAAGGAAATCGAGCAGCGAAAGGGAGAAAAAGAGCTAGCATACAGATTCATATGGAATCAAACCTGACATGTGCGACTATTTGGATTTCCCCATCAGCACTTACTTCTCTAAGAACTAGCCTAGACTACTGGCTATCTCTGTGTAGCTTTACTGTTTTATTCTAAACAGTCTTTTTGAGTTCAAACTGGACTGGTTCTCTTTCCTTCCACACGGAGAATAATGCTGTGTACAAGGAGCACTGTTTGTGGCTGCTCTCATTAATAGGCAATTTTGTGATTTGACAGCTTTGCTGCTCGGAGAGGCTCCGTTTCGGGAGGGCTTGGAAGATGCTGATACCATGAAGCTTGAGCCCACTGTCACATAATTGATCTACTCCTGCCCATTTGCTGGGGGAAAGTATCACCCTCAGAAGGTTTTCTCTGTGGCTGCTCAAAGTTGAGACGGATCTGGTGCCCTCTATGCAGACAGAACATGCTCATTTCAAAGAACTCAAGGAAGCTGCAGGTAAGTTTTGCCTGGCATATTACATCCAAGTACAGGAGAGGGAAATGGAAGAGTTTTAATTTTTCTCCCCCTGCAGTATAGATTCCTATGTAGATTAATAAATGTGAGGTGTCTCTTAAGGGAATAATCTCCTCTGCCTATCAGCCAGAGCTGATCAACGCAACAACTAAGCTGGGATAATCAAGGCACGTAGCTCTAATTGTCTAATTGTAAATCTCCTTTTCATCAACTTGCTGGTTTCTCCCAAAACTACGCCAAAGGGTTCTTAAGCTGGGTTGCTCAATCCTTGTGTTCAGCCATAAACAAAGCTGGAAACGGCAAGGCGTGCATTTCTGCTTTCCCCGTTGAAGTGGGGAATTTCCCCAAACCCATTTTGAAATCTGTTCTCCTCCTTTCAAGACTGGCAGTGGGGCAGGAGAGTGGAAGACCTGCTTCCAGATCTTTTGTCATTCGTCTCTGTAGGGAATGCCTGTGAATGGAGAGAAGAACAAACTCTGATAAGCTTATCTTTCCTCTCTTTCACAACCTACTTGGTAGGGGAGGGGAAAAAATCACCATAGGAGTTGCGGTCCCGCATAATTGTTTACCAAAAAGAACCCCAAATCTAGCTGATTAAGGAGATGGAGAGAGTGACCTTCCTGTGGGGTGGTCAGATCCCGTGCATGCATTTTTGTAAACGGGTCAATGCACTGTTGGAAGCCAAGGGTTTAATAGATGTGGGATGTAAAGCCTACAGACAGGAATTTCTCCTTACATTAGATTCCCTGTGATTAATTTTATTCTCTAGGAAGGCAATGAGAAAATGTGTTGACCAGAACGGACAGAAGCAGCCAGACGACAATGGAGAACAACACAGGCAATGGACAGAATGAGACAGAACTTCTGCCACATCTGGAGGTGGTCACTACTGAATACCAAGTGGTCACTATCTTGTTGATTCTCCTTATTTGTGGGTTAGGCATTGTGGGCAACATCATGGTGGTATTGGTGGTACTTAGGACAAAGCACATGAGGACCCCTACTAATTGTTATCTGGTCAGCCTTGCAGTAGCTGATCTCATGGTCCTTGTGGCTGCTGGACTACCCAACATTACTGAAAGCATTTATGGTTTCTGGGTTTATGGCTACATTGGATGCCTCTGCATTACTTACCTCCAATATCTTGGTATCAATGCTTCTTCTTGCTCTATTACTGCCTTCACTATTGAGAGGTACATTGCCATTTGCCATCCCATCAAAGCTCAGTTTCTATGCACTTTCTCCAGAGCCAAAAAAATCATCATTTTTGTCTGGGTGTTCACCTCTATCTATTGCATGCTCTGGTTTTTCTTACTGGATCTTAACAGGGAAGTCTACAAAGAAGCCACGGTAGTGTCTTGTGGGTATAAAGTGTCTCGGAGTTACTACTCTCCAATCTATATGATGGACTTTGGGATATTCTACGTCATGCCAATGATCTTAGCAACTGTCCTCTATGGGTTGATTGCTAGGATTTTGTTTCTGAACCCCATTTCATCTGAGTCTAAAGAAAACTCAGCAACATGGAAGAATGATTTGGTTCTCTCAAGCAAAACCAAAGCAACCAATAGGAGCATCAACAGTGCTGTGGCTTCAAGAAGACAGGTAAGAAAACTACCCTCCAAAGCAGGGGTCTCCAACCTTGGCAACTTTAAGACTTGTGGACTTCAACTCCCAGAATTCCTCAGCCAGCGAAGCATGGTTGAGGAACTCTGGGAATTGAAGTCCACAAGTCTTAAAGTTGCCAAGGTTGGAAACCTCTGCTCCAAATGGTTTGGGAGGTTCCATCTGTAGCAAGAGTCTTCTGGATGGAAAGTCCAGACAAAATGAGGCTGCCATGTTCACAGATGCTACGTCTGCATTTGTACATCATACAAAACTTCCTTAATTTATTTGGTTATTTCTATTATAATAAATATGTCACTAACAATCAAATATTTGTGTTCTAAAAATGTAAAGCCAGAATTGATGTTAGGAAAAAAAATTAAACAATCAACACTTTAAGACTGCCCAAAGGGTGGTGACTAAAGGGTTTTTACAATACCAGTCAATATCTGCACCATAATTTCAACCACAATTTCAAACCAAATTCACCATAATTTCTGATTCTAGAGATCAGAAGCTGGTAACAATGGTGGATCCCAACTTAGAGCATGAAGAATTTTCAGTTGACTTTCGCTGAATGATCTCAGCTAAGAGGGAAGAATTTTTCTTCAGTGATCCACACCCAAGTTATTTAAGGCTTTAAGAATAATAAGTTTTGTATGTTGTCTGGAAACAAATGGACAGCCGACATAATGCCTTTTGCATAGATGTAATAGTTCCTTGGACTCTTTCCATAGATGAACCTGTCTGTTGAATTTTTGCAGGAAATATCTGGGCTAGATATCCTCTGCTTGCAATAAAATTCCTTATTCCAGCAGACTTGAAATTTTAGGCCTGGATAACCTTGAACTATGCTGTCTACGTTCTGACCTAAGCTTAGTACACAAGATCATCTACCTTAATGTCCTACCTGTTAACAACTACTTTAATTTCAACCTCAATAACACTAGGGCTATCAATAGATACAAACTAAATGTATTCCGCTCTAATCTTGATTGCAGAAAATACGACTTCTGCAATAGAGTAGTAAATGTCTGGAACACTTTACCTGATCCTGTTGTTAGTTTCTCTAACCCCATACCTTTTACCTTAAACTGTCTACCATGGACCTTACACGTTTCTTAAGAGGTCCCTAAGGGGGCGTGCATAAGCGCACCAGCGTGCCTACCGTCCCTGTCCTACTGTACCCATTTGTACGTACTCATTTTATGTGTTTATGGCTATGTTTTGCTTCTTTATATCCATTTATTTGTGCCATTTTTTCATGTGTCCTGTTTCCTTGCACTTGTTGACAAATAAAATAGATAGATAGATAGATAGATAGATAGATAGATAGATAGATAGATAGATAGATAGATAGATAGATAGATAGATAGATAGATAGATAGATAGATAGATAGATCCAAAGACAGTCCTATAAAGAGTCCACTGAAGTAATCTAGCTTGCAGGTTACCAATGTGTTTACCACTGTTTTGATGTGATTTATGGATTTTAGCTTAGCAGATTGTATGAAGTGTCATTTGTAAACTGTGTTTTATGGTTTAGCATGTTGTGTGAACCCAGACAATGGTTGTTTATTTTATAAACTACAGTTTTTTTTAAAATAAAGTGCTTTATACAATGTGTGAACCAGACCATTTTATCTGAACGACAGAAGCTGAGGATGAACAGTGAAATGAGGGGGAATTGCAGAATTTATGCCCTGTTTTTTTTTAAAAAAAGATTTCTGGAGTAATTTCAGCCCTGTTAGTTTGTTTGAAGAATGAGTTTCTAATGTAACATGCTAATGCTTTTCTAATGAGTTCCAAATGTAACATGCATTCTTTTTTAGTACTTTTGAGTATACAACTACAGTATACTCTGTAATAAGCATAGTGATATCTCAGCACGCAACATCTTTAAGTTATAACTGGTAGGAATATCATATCATAACTATTTAAACAGTAGGGAAATGCAAAATGATGAGTCTTGTGCTATAGGATTGAGGTATTACAATGCCTAGAGCTTTTTAGATTTCTGAGAAGGTGACACAATGTCAAATATCTCTATAGCAAGCAAAAATGCAGTAAACCTTCATGGGTGCAGTCTCAGGACTTGAGGCCAATTCAATACATATGGTAATCCTTTGGGTTCAAAGAAGACATGCTCTTGTGCAATTCATCTATGGACACAGAGGTGGCTTTGCAATCCCAAACTGGAAGTGCCAAGTCTAGCACAATGGGGGCACTGAACATCCACTGTTGTAGTAACTAAGTGTATTATTCTGTGGTTACATTGATGGTTATCTATCGTTTTTGGCAGTGCCTATCTTCAAAGTCAATGGAAGCTTCATAGCACAGGGCTTGCCAGTAGGTTTTGTCAGCAGTTGCAGCATCTAGTTCCCTTGGCTGAACGTCACAGTGGCATAGGTTTTTTTCACAGCATCTGTGTAGTTGTTGTGTGATTGATCTCAAGGTCTCTTCCTAGATCCCCATACACTATAGCGCAACTGGTGAGGCTTACAGTACTCATTCGTTCTGATCCAACCCATTTCATCCAGGCTCTTCATCTGGGATTCAATGCTGGTGGACTCTGTGATCCAAGACTTCTAGATTGGAGGTACAGTTTTGTCAACAAATGCCAAGGATGGAGCAGAGAGTGTACATGTGAAATTTCTCCAATTGTTGGATATCCCTTTGGTACAGAGTCCAGGACTTAAATCTATAGAGAAGATAAGGCTCTGTATATTTTGTGAAGGTGGAGGTTGATGGAGCACTCTAGTATGCAACTGCAGCAGTACCTGGCTAGCCTTGATGATGATTATTTTTTTGCCAAACTCTCATCTCTTGAGATGATGTTTCCCAAGTATTTGAAGCTATTTACATTTGTCAGTTGGGTGTCATCAGCAGTGGTGTTTGGTTCTGTGGGCTTGGTGTTTTGCATGGACTGGTAAAGCACTTCAGTCTTGTTCAGGCTGATAATCAGATGGAAGAGAAGCATATGGGAATTTTTTCAGCATCAACTATAGATCATTGTCCACTAGGAGACGTAGTCATCTTGAATGACTGTATGGAGACACTTCGTCTGTGCGTTCAAGTGGTAAAGGTAAAAAGAAAGCCTTGGTATTTGGTGTATACCCCTCCTTCAGACTCTGAACAGCATTTGGAAGTGAAGATAATAGGATATTATCAGACTCTTAACACCTCATCAAAAGTCGCCAACCTTTCACTCTGGCATCACAAATTTAATATCCACAATCAAGACTTAATATTGATGTCATTATAATTATTATTCTAATTTCTAACTTATCTATTTGACTTGCTTTTATTGTTTTAATTTAAGCCATACTTATTGTATGGCTTATAACCCACCAAAAGAACTCTGGACAGTGAGTAAACAATACACATTTTAAATAAATTTTTTAAAAATTAAAATATGGAAAATGCGATGTCTTTCTCCCTCTCTCACAATTTTAGAAAAGGTAAGGACCTCCACTGTCATTAAATTCATTGAGGCTCTAGGGATGATAAAGGGAACAACTTATTTTTGACACAATACAAAACTAAACTATGAATAAACTCTCAACAGCTATGATAATGATTATGATGTTGATCCCCAGTATAGAAAATTGGAAAGGGGGACTTGAAAAATTCATGGCAGACAAGGTAATCAATGTCTGTCAGAGTGGATGATGGAATTTAAGACAACAGGACTTCAAGAGCAGCTATGAGGGAATAACAGTGGAAATGACTAACCTATTATAGGTTCCATGGTTCTAAATGCAGCCCGATGGTCACTCTGTGAGAATGCTATGTGAAAGGATGCTTTTAGACTGATCCAGCAGAGCTGTCCTTAACTTCTTAGTACTGAAGTTTCTGGGTAGATAGAGAAAATAGTGCAGGTAGCCTAACATTTTTTTTCTCCATCAGAGCACCAAGGTAGATGTCCGCTTAATAGGCTTGGTTTGGTGAGAAGTTTGAGGATGCTATGGATGATATGCGGAGGTATTTGGTGGTCCTTGTTGGCTTGGTGGATGGCAAGTGGTATTGATGCCAGTTGCCTGAGATAGCAGGAGGAATGGTAGTGGTAGCAGCAACAGAGGTGAAGACAGCTGGCATGGTGACAGTGGATCAAAAAATGATGCTTTCAAGCGGACTGTAGTTTGAGGGTTCAGAAGCTGTGGTCTGTTGTCCTTGGTTCAGCTAACAAGTAATGTGGAATTCCTCCCCCCCCCCCAATTCTTGGGATTGCAACCATAGAGATTGTAAAGGCAGACTGGCTGATACAGGATGAGGAAGTGACAGTGGCTGTGGGATCCTGGTTGAGTGAGGTGTTTAAAAATATCTGTCTATAAAGTCTGGGAATTTTAGATGTTTCAGTCCCAATGGATCTATTATAACTTTAGACTGGACTTATCTAAGGATCAGAGTACCATGATGGTAATTTAAGGGTGGTATTGAATTATCCTGCACAAACCACAAATTCAACATATCCTTGTCAATACCATTACAGTTTTATATAATACTTAGGGAAAGGGGGAAAAATTGGAAGAGAAAAGAAATACCTCTGCCAAAATCTGTGTATTAACAAAAGTACATGGAGAAATACAGTATATGTTCTTTCTCAGCTAGACATAATGTGTAATAAAAACTCTTGTTTTACATTCAGTGTAGAATTAAACTGGACACAATGTACATATTTAAAATTTGGATTTCCCACACTTTGAAAGATAAAACCAAAGTAGATATTTTATATTTTATCTTGTCAGTCTTCTACATATGGTTTGAACGAGGCATCTGCCTGCGTGATGGATCATGTCTAGTTCCTATGATTTATTGATGTATCTTTGATTTGAGGACCATGGTTTCCAGGAATTCTTTAGCCCTTCTGCCCTTTCATGGTCAATTATTTTTGTGTTTGCCTAGCTGAATGTGTGGTTCATTTTGAGCATGTGGGTGCTGTTATTTCTGACCTTCTTTGGTGTATTTAGTATCTCATGTTTTGCCATGCTACATGAAATCTACAGAGTACACTTGGGAAAACATTAAGGTCTTTTGTCTTAGCCTGATATTAGATTAGTCCTTTTCAAATTCTGCCTTCCACATCTACATTGAGATAGACAAAAATCTGGTGGAACTGGGCTTCTGTCAAAGTATAGTTCCATTTCAAAATAGGGGGGTTTCATGGAATCACATTAGCAAATGAAATATGCCACTAAGTTTTTATTAAGGGAAACATGCATGTACAATGAACATCATTTTCCCAATACATCTTTGAAACCATTATCCCAATAAATCCTGGATAACACATACATCAAAGAAACCAAAATGACAAAACAAGGTATACGGTAGTCAATAATAGAACTTAATGTACTTATGCAAGCATGTTTTCCCTCTTTTTTGGAAAACAGATCTCAGATCAAACAAGATTCATTAGCTCCATATTTAGGTTACTCACAGTGCAAACAATCAGACATAAACATCCAGAGTTCAAGCTAACTACTTTATTATGTTCTGCCTATAATAAAGTCTGGCAGTCTATTCCTAACCCTTTTGTGGTTGTGTAGTGACTCTAGACTAGCTCTGCACTTGATCCTTCCTCCCTGCCAGGCTGGGTGCTTCTGAACAGCTACACAAGATATTTCTTAGGTAGATGCATGATTAATTTATGGACTTCACAAACTTAAGAATGGAAATACAGTTCTTTCAGAGATATATCTATATGGAGCCTCCATGCCTTGTGGCACTCTACAATTGATTGTTAACTGCTGAGGAGTGACACTCAAAGAGCCCAATATCGCTTCAAAACTCTACTAATGTGAGAGTTTGGGTCGTCTTTCTCATTCTCCTTCATATGGTCTAACAGGACTTGTTTGATGTTCTGAAGCATCAAAAAGAAGGTATGGAGCACACAGGGGTACAATTATAACAACTATCTGCAGCTCATTAAACCCAATGTGTCTTTTTTCAGGACTGCATGACAGCTGAGCTGAGAGAAGTCTTGGCAGCTTTAAAAAGCTCCATAAAAGTGCTCCAGGAACACCTCTGCATTCCACATAATATCTTTTTGCCCTTGAAGCTAAAGCAGGCACATTTCTGATGCTGATAGTCTTAGCAGACACTCAGAGCTATATGGCAAAGAAAGCAGAGCTGAGAACCTGCACAAAGTTTCCATATTTCTAAAGATTTTAAAGACAAAATAGCTGCCAGCACAGTGGTGGGTTATTGCCGGTTTGGACCGGTTCTCCCGAACTGGTGGTGGAAATTTGCCCCCAGTCGCCAAACCCGCAGCGATTGCTGGCTGGCCACGCCCCCAAACCAGTCCTCCTGTCACTGCTCCTTGAAAGCGGCTGTCAAAGAACCCTCTGAGCTTTTGCGCATGTGCAGAGGGTCATTTCCCCGACATGACGCACTTCCGACCCGATGCAAACTGGTAGGGAAGGTTAAGTGGAACCCATCACTGTCCCAGCAGCAATGCTGTGGAAGATTTCCTACATTAGAAGGGGCAGAACAAGATGGTTCTTTGAAGTATAGTTAGTTCTTGACTTACAAGAGTTTGTTTAATGTCTGTTCAAAGTTACAATGGCCCTGAAAAAAGTGACTTATGATCAGGGGTGACATTCAAATTTTCCCCCTACCGGTTCTGTGGACGTGGCTTGGGGGGCGTGGCTTGGGGGGTCATGTGACTGAGTGGGCATGGCCAACTTGACATCACTCCTGGCAAGGTGGGGCGGCACCACCCCACCAAGCCATGCCCACAGCACCGACAGAAACGTTCGGCCAAGCCTTCTAGCATTCAACCTGGCTGCTTCTTGTCTCCTTCTCATGTTTGCTCTGTGTGTATGAGCCTGAGACGGAGGAGAGAAGGAGTGAGTGGGAGGGGTGGGGCGGGGTGGGATGGGGCCAGTCAGTGGTGAGATTTACCGGTTCTCTGAACTGCGTATAATCGCCACCACCGGTTCAATGGAACCTGTCCGAACCTGCTGAATTTCACCCCTGCTTATGACCATTTTCCAGACTTATGACCATCACAGCATCCTCATGGTTATGTGATCAAAATTCAAATGCTTGTTAACTGACTCATATTTATGACAGTTTCAGTCTCCCAGGTCATGTGATCATCTTTTTGCAAACTTCTGACAAGCAAAGTCAATGGGGAAGCCAGATTCACTTAACAACTGTGTTACTAACTTAACAAGTGCAGTGATTCACCTAACAAATGTAGCAAGAAAGGTCATAAAATGGGGCAAAATTCACTTAGCAAATGATTCTTAGCAACAGAGAGATGCTCCGTTGTGGTCGTAAGCCAAGGACTACCTATACCTTCCAACATTATGATTTTAATATGATATATATATATATATATATATATATATATATATATATATATATATATATATATATATATATATATATATATATATATATATATATATATATATATATATATATATATATATATATATATATATATATATATATATATATACAGTTAGTAGATAATTTGCAATAGGCTGGAGACTGCAATTCTTTTTGTTTGGTGCTAAGGGTTGCAGTGAGTTAGATGAGGATGTGGCCATGGTTAGATATTGACAAGAAGATGGAGTTGCGTTATGGAAATTGATAAAGCTCAACTTTGGTAAGTAGGGATGTTCAACTTTATGAAACAATGCAATGACATTTTGTTCTTATTCCTCCCTAAACCTGATAGGAGGCCACCAAATGTTAACTGTAAAATAGAGGAGGACTCCAATGGTTCTAAAATAGAATATCTAAAATAGTGATGCAAGGATTACATCTAGTTTATAAGACATGAGCTACTCCTCCACCAATTTAGACAATATTTGATCTTATAGAGTTATTATTAGGATAACTGAAATAACCCCAGATATGTTTCTCAGATGAAAGACATGATAAGTTTGCTAGCTGGGAATTCCCAGAAGTTGTACTTCCCAATATTTGGAGGGCATTAGGTTAGGGATGTTTACTCTCAGTCCAAGCTGTGCTGCCTCGCTCCCTTCCCACCCTCCACAAACATATCAAAAGAGTTCTACAGGTGTTTATTCAACTACCCTAAACAGGTCCTCAGAAAGCACCCCCATTGCGCAGATCTGAATTCCGAGCTCAGTACAGCATGAGTCACTGGATAACCAAGTCCAATGGGCACCCGTGAAGTACAGGAAAGCATTCTGTGAGTCAAATGGATCAGGATACATGGCATGAGCACACAAGGCACAGAACTGGGCACATTGCTCCAGCAATGCTCAAGTCCTCAGGGTGGGATTAAATAGGCGACATCGGTGCAGTCCTTCATGAGAGGCAAGGTTGCTTCCTTGTGAGTATCTAGCTGACTGGCATTGTGCCTGTCTGCTCTATGCTCTATGCTTCATTGGATCAGAAGGAGGTGTGGACTCCACCTCTTCCTCATTGCTAATGAGTGGCAGCTTCCTGGCCAACATGCTGCAGCTATGGCTCTCCTTGCTCAGCCTGTCACTCATCCTATTTATTTATTTATTTATTTATTTATTTATTTATTTATTTATTTATTTATTTATTTATTTATTTATTAGTTGTTAAACATGTACAAGACAGCAGGTATGAATGTGAACATGGACATGAACGAAGGAAATGAATACAAATAAATGGGGATGGTAGGACAGGGACGGTAGGCACGCTTATGCATGTCCCCTTTATGGACCTCTTAGGAATGGGGTGAGGTCCACGGTAGACAGTTTCTGGCTGAAGCTGTGAAGGTTTGAGGATGTAACAACAGAGTCAGGTAGAGCATTCCAGGCATTGACCATTCTGTTGCTGAAGTCGTATTTTCTGCAATTGAGTTTGGAGCGGTTTACCTTGAGTTTGTATCGATTGCTTGCCTGTATAATAATATACGGGCAGACTGAAGAAGTCGTTGACATGGAAGATGTTGTAGCAGACAATTTTGTGTACTATGCTTAGATCAGACCGCAGGCATCGTAGTTCCAGATTGACTGAGCTGTGGCTGCTCTGTCAGGCTAGTACTCTCTGAGCCCCGATCCTGAACAACACTTGGCTCCGCGCTTTCCTCTGCCGACTGAAATTCACCCACCTCCTCTGAACTCACTTCTGGAGAGAGGTCCAGCGGTGGATCCATGACACAAGCTGTGTTTGCTGTTGTTTGGCGATCCATTACTTCATTCCTTTCACATAGAACTAAGAGCAATTTCTTTCAGGTGCCTCTCTTCATTACCCAACTTGAACCTAGATGAGTTCAAGCATATCTCCTGCCAGGAAAGAAAGCTCTTAACAGAGGACATAATTTCATTACAGCTTTTGAAACCAATGGTATCCTTTTCAAAATGTATAGTTTTGTGTTGCGAGAAAGGAGTCTTAATTCCTTTCATAATGGCATTCCGATGAAACTATTCCTTTTTACCTTTTCCTAAAGATGTATTGTCCTTTTTTTTTCTGGAAGTCTGTGCCAAATGCCTTGCATCATATAATTAAGATTACATTAGTCTGGAGTCCTTCAGCATACCTCCAGATACCCAAATGTGTCCAATCTGTTCCAATTGATATTGCCAGTAGGTTCCACTGCAAACATTAATAATGTTTATATATATTTCCCCAAAATTCTGCTCCAGGTTTTTAGCAAAACAAAACAACAAAAACAAAAACAACCTTATACTGCCTGCTATCTCACTACTACAGTAATACTTCTGGCTAGAACACACTATGGACCAGGGGTGAAATTCAGCAGGTTCTGACAGGTTCTGCAGAACCGGTAGCGGAAATTTTGAGTAGTTCGGAGAACTGGCAAATACCACCTCTGGCTGGCCCCAGAGTGGGGAGGGAATGAGGATTTTGCAGTATCCTTCCTCTGCCACGCCCACCAAGCCACACCCACAGAACCGGTAGGGAAAATTTTTGAATTTCACCCCTGCGTATGGACACGTAGTCAAACTTTCTTTCATTCTCTTCTTCTGAATTCATCCAAGAAACTACTGCAGCTCTGACTGGATGGTGGGGAATGGAAGGATTTGTGGTCCTTGCAGACAATTTTCATCATTGTAGGAGCCGAGGTGGCGCAGTGGTTAAAAGCAGCACTGCAACCTACTTCAGCTGGCTGCTAGTTCAGCAGGTCAGCAGTTCAAATCTCACCGGCTCAAGGTTGACTCAGCCTTCCATCCTTCCGAGGTCGGTAAAATGAGGACCCAGATTGTTGGGGGCAATATGCTGAACTCTGTAAACCACTTAGAGAGGGCTGTAAAGCACTACGAAGCAGTATATAAGTCTAAGTGCTAAAAGCACCTTTGGGACAACCATAACCTGGATGACTGAGAATCTCCATAGACACTCAAATTTGAAATGTAGACAAAGTGCATCCCCTTGACTTGGGTGTGACAACCAATTGGTTCAACACTGGAAAAGTGGTATTAAAACTAAAGGGCATTTAAGTCCCTCAGAAGCACCTGAAATGCCTGTTCCCCCCCCCCCCAGTAGCAGTATCCATATAATTGCATATCACATATCCTGGGTACGTGTGTTTTTCTGCATGTCAGCTGTAGAGAGAACACAGGAAGCCGTATGTTCACCTGAAGTGGCCGCAATCAATTTCCTCTAAAACCTTCAAGCCTTCTTTTCGGAAATAATAATTTTAAAAATGAGAGAACTCCTTTAGCACACTACAGGCCAAGAAAATATCATGCTTTATGTTGCTGTCTTGAAAAGTGATTATTAATAGGGTTAATTTGTTACGGCATGGAGTGATCCTGTTTAAATCTGCAGTAAGGCAGCCCTGTTTTATTTTATTTTTTTTTCCTTCCTGTGATTCCCTATTCCAGCCCTTTGGCTCAGTCTTTTCTTCTTCTATCCAACAGATTCTTTTCATTCCACGTCTAATCTGTGAGAAAAGAGTAGCTGCAGAATGCAAATGAAAAGGATAGTTTCTGGCATGGTTGCCCCCATTAAAAGATTGAAATGTGGTTTTTCTGTAAAAACATTTGGCCTTTCTGTTTTCGGATCTCTCCTGCTGCTGAGTCTGTTTTGTTCAACAGAGAAGCAGCGGAGTTTGTTATCAAAAAGATGCCTTAAGTCAGAATCCCTCAAGCAGGCTACCCTTCTGCTATATAGATTATGTGAAGTCCCTTTAAACTTCATTATAGCCCAAATGAGCCGCGGTGGCGCAGTGGTTAGAGTGCAGTACTGCAGACTACTTCTGCTAATCACCAGCTGCCAGCAGTTTGGCAGATCGAATCTCACCAGGCTCAAGGTTGACTCAGCCTTCCGGCCTTCCGAGGTGGATAAAATGAGGACCCAGATTGTTGGGGGCAATATGCTGACTCTGTAAACTGCTTAGAGAGGGCTGTAAAGCACTATAAAGCAGTATATAAGTCTAAGTGCTATTGCTATTAGCTTAGAAATGCACTTTGAGAAAATAAGTGCTAAGTCCCCTTATCCATAAATGATATTTTCCTCAAGATTTGTATTAAAAGGTTTTAGAGAGAAAAAACTTGTCAGACAGAAAAAAATAAATGTTCTTTTAATTGTTCCACGCATTCCTAATCAATCCTATTTGTGAAAGGAGGCAGCCCAAAAGTAGAGAATTAAAACCTATGCACAGCACGTTTCTCCAAGTATTCTTAAAGCGGCTGAGGTTAAATCAAAAGTCTGCAAAGGAGAATCCCGCATTGCTTTATCCTAGCAGGGTATGGGAACCATCAAACCAGAAGCTGCCAACCAGTAGCACCATTGGTCTAAACTCTTTCCACAATAGTTAAAAACAAAACACACATTGCAAAATTTCAAGTATCTTTCTGATAAATTGAGATACTTACCCAGAATTCTTTTAAATCCCAACTGTGCATAGTTTATAATGTAAAGCCCATAGAAATGGCCAATCCAAACAAGAATATTCTTCAATCAACAGAGTGTCAGGCATGGAAGCCATCTTTTCTATTGGGCCTTCAGGCCTGCCACAATTACTACTGTGGGAAACTGGGAGGGGGGGGAGAAGCATCTCCAGTTGGGATGGTGCATTGATTGGACCATGTGATGGACATGTGGGTGCGGGGCAGGGGAGGGTTCTGTTTACATTTGCTACCGGTGCGCATCGCGAGCATGCGCGGAAGCGAAATCACGTCCCAGCATGCAATTTCACTTCCGCGTATGCTCAGGACAACATTACAAGCAGAAACACAGCTGAGGAGCTTCTCAGCTGTGCTTCGGAGGAAGAATAAAGGCCAGTCTTCACACAAGGGTGGGTGGCAGGGCTTTTTCCCAACAGCTCAGGATGCGGAGAAGCACCAAAAAATGACATCATCACCGAGCTCCTACTGGAGCTGCACTCCGCACCGCACCAGTAGGAACCCACCACTGGTGCGGGGGAAGGGACTTGAACTTTCTTTTGGATGGGAAAAACCTGGAAGCTTTCAGATTTGGGTTTTCCCAGATGTGCCAATATGACATCTCTAATAAAATGGAACTTTGAGGAAACTCATGCCTCGGAGTCCTCTTGCGTTGGGGGTGTTGCTTGGAACCCTGACACATGTTGGATTGTTTCATTAGTAAAGAGGATTAAGCCTTTTTTTTCTTAGAAACCATAATCCAGAGTAACAATTATAGCACTTAGCTAATTAGTAATATTATGCTCATTGGAATATTTTGAAAGATTAAAAATGGTTGTAATATAAAGAAGGTCCCTTAAGAAGAATACAAAAAGATAATTATAAAAAGAGCCTTCTTTTTCAAGCATCAGCCCTAAATTAAACAATTAAGAGCTTTCTTAACAAGGACCCTAACAAAATGTTTTCTTGACAAAAAGCTCTTTTGATAATTGAATAACAGAGAGCTTGTAATGAAGCTGCAGACCTGCATAGATGGTATCATCGTTTAGAATGACGGTTAAAACAGATGAGTTCAAAACACTTCATTTTGTTTTCAATTTCCTTTATTAAGAGTAATTTATATTCTGCCATGAAAAGGGAGGGAAGGAAGAAATGAGGCATATTAAAATCAATGAGAATAATGGTTTAGGCATTTCCTAATAGAAAGTCCTAAAACAAAGAATATTAGTGAACGAAGGCAAATATATGTGTCCCAGGATAATGTTGCAAGATCCAATCTGAATCGGTCACCAGGACCAGAGGTTTATTCTTCTAAGCTTTCGGACTCATGCTGGTGCTCATCCTCAGGGAATTTTTTTCCCTTTCTCCTTTCCTTCTCTTTCTCTTCCTTACATGTTGCTCAGGCATATGTGAATATTAGAGAATGTTAGACTTTTTAAAAGAAACAAAAGACTGCTGTTTGAGTTCCTTGACAAGCATTCTCTCTGTGTGTCTCTGACCATAGTAGTCCCAATCCAGATAATATTGCTATGGGCTAGCAACTAAATGAATAAAATTAGAAGCAGAATGATGTATAATGTTGCCTTCTTGCCTTGGGCTCCAAGATTCTAAACCTAAATTATTTCCTTTCTAAGCCCTGTTGGTGCCTTGGCTTTCTCTTCATCAAGTCGGAGGTAGCCAACCTATGATGTTCTGCTGCTCTTTGGTCAGTAGTGGATTCACTTACCTTCACTACCAGTTCGGACATGGAGCACGCGGAATGCACAGAGCGTATGTGATGACATCCGGGCGGATGGACGAATGGGTGGAGCCTCCTGCAACTGCCACTGCTACCGGTTCGCCCGAACCGGTGCAAACCAGTAGAATACCACCACTGTCTTTGCATTCCCTTCCAAAAGTGATAACTAATTGTAATTTTGAACATAATTTTGATTTTGCCAGCTCCCCCAGAGAGCAGGGGAACTGTGAAGATGTTTTCATCTGGCCTAATTTATAAGGAGAACAACTAACTATTCAAAAAGCATATGTATAACAGATGTTGGTTCTGTTTTACAGGGAGGGTGTCCACATTTATTCATGGAATGTGACTTCTGGCTTTGCCTCTTTGAACAGCAATAGCACTTAGACTTATATGCCGCTTCATAGTGCTTTACAGCCCTCTCTAAGCGGTTTACAGAGTTCAGCATATTGCCCCCAACAATCTGGGTCCTCATTTTACCCACCTCGGAAGGATGGAAGGCTGAGTCAACCTTGAGCCTGGTGAGATTTGAACAGCTGAACTGCTGAACTAGCAATCAGCTGCAGGTTGCAGTGCTGCTTTTAACCACTGTGCCACCTCGGCTCCTATAGCTTTATAGGAAAGCACAGGATGTTCAGATAATAATCCAAACTGATTGGTGGGATTATAGTAATCTTTATCTCTCTGTCCCTCTCTAGCCCAACTCCTTTCTAATCTCCCTTCTATTTGAGCAAAGATAAAGATAAAAAGCCCTAGTAAGACCACACATGGAATACTGCAACCAATTTTGGTCACCATACTACAAAAAAGATGTTGAGACCTTGGAAAAAGTTCAGAGAAGAGCAACTAAGATGGTCAAAGGCCTAGAGACTAAAACATATGAAGAATGGCTGCAGGATTTGGGTTTGACTAGTCTAAAGAAAAGAAGAATTAGGGGCGACATGATAGCAGTATTCCAGCATTTGAGGGGCTGCCACAAAGAAGAGGGGGGGTCAAATTATTCTACAAAGCACCAGAGGGCAGGACAAGAAACAAGGTTAGGAAACTAACCAAAGAGAGAAGCAACCTGGAATTAAGGAGAAACTTCCTAACAGTGAGGACAATTACCCAGTGGAATAGCTTGCCTTCAGAAATCGTGGGTGCTCCATCACTGGAGGTTTTTAAGAAGAGACTAGACATCCACTTATCTGAAATAGTATAGGTTCTCCTGCTTGAGCAGGGAGCTGGACTAGAAGACCTCCAAGGTCCTATTCTATTCTATTCTATTCTATTCTATTCTATTCTATTCTATTCTATTCTATTCTATTCTATTCTATTCTATTCTATTCTATTCTATTCTTCTGTTCTATTCCCTGTCTATTTGTGTCCGACTCTAGGGGGCAGTGCTCATCACTGTTTCTTAGCTGAAGACATTTCTATGGTCCATGTAGCCAGTATGACTATATGCTAAGGCACATGGAACACTCTTACCTTTCCATTGAAGTGATGCTTATTTATCTAGTCACATTTGCAGGATTGAGGTTAGGAATGAAAGTTCACCCTGGGTCGCATAGCACTTGGGACTCAACCCGGGTTGGCAGCTCAGATACAAGCTCAATATCTTTAACCACTGAGCCATTGCCCCACCCTCCCACCATTTGACTTGCAAGGCTCTAACATGATGCTTCCACCATTCCAGTTTCTTCTTCATTGCATGCTGTTAACTTCTCAAACTGGAACAAAGAACAGATTCTTCCTGCCAGATGCACAGCAATCGCAATTTTTCCCTGTCATGTACTGAATATTGTCAGTTGTATGTCTATGCAGGGTGATGCACCCCTATCCTAATATTATGGTACATTCCAACACAAGCAGGACACGTGATGTGATCTTATGCGCATGTGTGCATTCCTGATTCTCCATTATTCTCTTGTGGTTTGGTTCTGACCGGGAGCGGTTGCATTTAATTAGCAAGAATGTAATTATTCAGAATTTATTGTTTTTGTACCGAAATAAATATTTTCTATTAGACTTTTAACTTCGGCTTTATTTCTAAATGTCTGGGTTCCGAGAGAAAGATCAACATCGCCTCTATGGAGATTTATTCTCCTTAACATTCCCCTAGTTCAGTTTTCTCACCAGCCTTTTACCCTGTTGTTTCATTTTAGCCATTGTCTATGCACTGCAGGATGAAGGCCTCTTCCACATGTTTTCAACCAATATGGTCCTGATCTCTTTTTTTGCCAATTGGGCCTGTAATACTTGCCTGAAGTCATCAATCCATCTTGTTTTAGGTCTCTTTCGTGAATGCTTTTTATCAAGTGGGATCCATTCTATGACTGCCTCTGTCCACCTGTCATCAGTTCTTCTTGCTATGTGACCAGCCCTTTTCCATTTCAATTCTTTTACTCTCTTGATGATATCGTACACTTTCGTTTGATCTCTAATCCATGTGCAGGTCTTACTATCTTGTCTTGTAATGCCGAGCATGTATCTTTAGTTATTTATTAAACTTATAGGCCAGAGGTCTTCAAACTTGGCAACTTTAAGACTTGTGGACTTCAACTCCCAGAATTCTCCAGCTAGCATAGCTGGCTGGAGAATTCTGGGAGTTGAAGTCCACAAGTCTTAAAGTTGCCAAGTTAGAGGACCCCTGTTATAGGCTGCCAATCTCACTATGGAAGAGACTCTTTTAGATCTCTCACTTCTGGAATTGGTCCAGCTTCATCTTCATCCAGCTGGTTTAGTAATTCATATCAAACAATGAAGGCAAGGGCATCTGGATTTAAACAGGTCCTCACATCCTCTGTACTAAAGCCAGCCTCATCAGCATTCATACCTACCCTACCATCTTCTTATAGCCACAGAAAGCGAAACTTACTCTATAAGTCATCATATTAATGATATTGCATTATTCGAACTGAAATTGGAGTTGTATAAATCAATTTTGTTTCTGTCTTCAATCTGCCTACATCTTGCGCTACCCCTCCCCCAAATTGTGCATCCTTGATTTATGGTAAGTACTTGGGGCATTTATTTCTATAGACTAGAGAGCAAGATAGATTCCCTCTTCATCCTCTCTGTCATTATTTCATAGTCATAGCACTAACAGAGCCTCACAATGCTCTTATATTAATGGTGAATCCTTATTTCCTAATGAAATTGACCGCTCTTAATTAAATGCAATCGAATCAAGGATCGCCGAGCTCTCCATCAGATTAAACGATTTTCACTTATTCTCTGACTCCTTCAGCAGAGGAGTCACTGTCAACACAAAGATGGATAAATTGCTTAAAATTGGTTGGTGCCACCTGACTGGTGAAACCTGAGTCTCAATTGTGCAAAAGTAGATTCCATACGCAATTATAGCTATTGGCTTTTTTTTTAAAATCTGAGTCACTGCAGATGACCCAGATTGGGTTCATAAAACACCCCTGTGAACCAAAAGCAGGAGGACTCTGTGCTTTTTGAAAAAAAAAGGTATTCATTACTTGTTCTAGAAAGGTAACGACAATGAAGGCAATACTATTATTATCCTGGTTAAATATTGATAGTCATTAAGATCATTAAAAATCCACATTTTAAAATTGGTTGGGGGACCATGTTCTTGAAAAGGGGAGAATTGTTTAACACTCATTTCAAGTTCCTTGACTTCACTGTGAAAAGATAAAAACTTAAAGAATCTCTCAAGTCCATCTCAACCATCACAGTTCCTGCTGATCCCTGAGATGTCACAGGGTTCTATCTTGTCCCCTATACTGTTAAACACCAATCAAAACACAATCCCACTGGTGGTATTCATTTATTACTTTGTAATGGGAAGACATTGATATGCTACCATCCAAAGAAGCACTCAGTAGTTCTGAAAATTATTCTCTGTTATAGATTGGATGAGGGACATTGAAATGAAATCCAGATATGAGTTGAGTTGTTGGTAAAGAGCAAGTCAACTCAAGGATTGAGGTGACATTTATGCTCTAGATCAGTAGTGGATTCTAAAACCCTTTGCTACCGGTGCACGGGTGCACTTGGCAGCGCACACGATGCTTCTGCGCATGCGCAGAAGCATCCCGGGCAGGCGGCAGAGCCTCCCACTGCTACCAGTTTGCAGAACCGGGCTGAACCGGGAGCAACCCACCGCTGCTCTAGATGGGGCTGCATTCCCCTCGAAGCCCCTGTATCACGGTTTATAATCCCTAGATGTCATTGGATTTGCTGATGGGAGCTGTGTTAAGGATCTCATTTGCACATCCATTAGTACTGCACCAACGTCTTCTTGAGCAGGTAATTATTTTGACATATTTTACATGACACGACACTTTCTTAAAAAGCATCCAGAAATTGCCCTTGAATAAAATATGCCATCATGGCTCTTAAGAACAGAGATCACCTGACACTTACACTGAAAGATCTGTATGGGTTCCCGAGTGTCCAAATAACATGATAGCAATGTTCCAATGTTTAAGGTGGCGCAGTAGTTAGAGTGCAGTACTGCAGGCTACTTCTGCTGACTGCCGGCTGCCTGCAATTTGACAGTTCGAATCTCACCAGGCTTAAGGTTGACTCAGCCTTCCATCCTTCCGAAGTGAGTAAAATGAGGATCCAGATTGTTGGGGGCAATGTGCTGACTCTGTAAACCGCTTAGAGAGGGCTGGAAAGCACTGTGAAGCAGCATATAAGTGCTATTGCTATTGCTAAGTACTGTCACAAAAAAGGGGATCAGTCTATTCTTCAAAGCACCTAAAGGCAGAAGATGAAGCAATGGATGGGAACTAATCCAATAGATTAGCAATGGATGGGAACTTTAATTAAATTAATCAAAGAGAGAACCAACTTAGAATTAAGGAGAAATTTCCTGACAGAACAATTAATCAGTGGAATGCCTTCCCTTCAGTAGTTGTGGGTGCTCCATCACTAGAGATATTTTAAAGAAGAGATTGGAAAACCATTTGTCTGAAATGGTATAGAGTCTCCTGCTTGAGCAGGGTGTTGGCCTAGATATCCCCAGGGTCCCTTCTAACTGTGTTTTTCTGTTATTTTATAGGACTTCACTCCCATCTGGGTAAGGATGGTCATATTGATGGGATTGTGTACAGTAAACTGCAGTAAAAGTTCTCTGTCTCTGCATTAAATCATTGAAAAGTTTTATGTCACTCTACTTTTGCTCATCAGATATGTCCATTCACTTCTCACAGGTTACAAAGATGCTGGCCGTGGTTGTAATCCTTTTTGCCTTCTTGTGGATGCCGTACAGGACCTTGGTGGTCATTAACTCCTTCCTGTCTCAACCTTTCCAAGAACATTGGTTCCTGCTGTTCTGTAGGATCTGCATTTACCTTAACAGTGCCATCAACCCTGTTATTTATAACCTCATGTCCCAAAAATTCCGAGCAGCCTTCAAAAAACTCTGTAAATGCCAAA
Source organism: Diadophis punctatus similis (assembly GCA_023053685.1). NCBI lineage: Eukaryota > Metazoa > Chordata > Lepidosauria > Squamata > Dipsadidae > Diadophis > Diadophis punctatus. Next base: position 185,339,877 of record JALIGW010000003.1, read on the forward strand.
AGAAACAGCTGGAGAAACCTACCAACTACAGTGTAGCCCTCAACTACAGCATCATTAAGGAAACTGAACATTTCAACACTGAATTAGAGGACATCACGGTTACAGAGGCTTACCTGTCATCCACAAAAGTATCCTTTGATGATAACTGTGTGACCTCCGAGGTAAAAACCAGAATAACAGCTTGAATTAGTGCCATTTCAATCAATAGCCATAAAAGAGATTATCGGCATGGTTGGACAACTTTGAACATAGAAGTCTTGTAAAGTGTGTGTCCTTTACTGTTTAGTACAGAGGTCTTCAAACTTGGCAACTTTAAGACTTGTGGACTTCAACTCCCAGAATTCTCCAGCCAGCTATGCTGGCTGGAGAATTCTGGGAGTTGAAGTCCACAAGTCTTAAAGTTGCCAAGTTTGGGGACCCCTGGTTTAGTATATCAAAGTGTGAAAAGACTCTACTTCTCCTATACAGTCAGTAGAGTCAGTCTCTACTACTCCTATACAAATCTATTCATTTACATTTCTGCTCCCAGTCCTAATTTAATAAAAGGGAAGATGTATTCGGGTGAAATTATCAAAAGTGAAATGCGTTGCACCAAAGGTGGCAAAGGGGTTGAGCTCTCAATGTAAAATCTTCTCTCCGAGGTTAAGGAGCCTCTCTGATTTCTCACAGTTCACTTTAAAACGTAAGGAAAAACATGACGAAGTATTATCCGCTCATTGGGCTTTCTCAGGTAGGAAAGTGTAGGCATCTAGAAATATGATTAAATATGAAACAAGAGGTGCAATTAAAAACAACATCAACATCACACGTTTCACCCAAGATACTTCAAAACAGCACCTGAGTTCCAAAGAAATTATCAAAATCACTGGGAATAAGGCAAACAAACAACATTTTTTGGAAGGAAAATCTGTCTGAGAATGTGAGATAGATCAGTCTTAATTCCTACAACTTTGGGGATTTTACCTATATTTGGATATATAGAAGTGATTTTTGCCATAATTTTCCTGAAAGGTTTAAAGAAAAAACCTTTCAGGAAAATTATGAAATACTATCATCTACTGCTGACAGTAGATGATAGTATTTCACAGCCACTTACAAGCAGGAGCATCAAATGAATAGTATGGTTTCAAGACTGTGAAAGCTAATATCAGAAGACGTCTTTGATCTGCCTCTGTATCAACTTAAATGCATTTTATTTATTTATTTATTTATTTATTTATTTATTTATTTATTTATTTATTTATTTATTTATTTATTTATTTATTTATTTGTCAAGCATATATAAGATTACAGAGAAAGTATAAACATGATTGTGAATACATGAATGTATAAATATGGTTATGAATACATGATATGGTTATGAATAAAAGGGAACATTAGGACAGGGACGGTAGGCATGATAGTGAGCTTATGCACGCCCCTTACAGACCTCTTAGGAATGGGGTGAGGTCAACAGTAGATAGTCTAAGGTTAAAGTTTTGGGGGTTAGGGGAAGAAACCACAGAGTCAGGAAGTGCATTCCAGGCATTGATCCCTCTGTTGCTGAAGCATGGTGATCCTCTAAAGCCGTGATGGCCAACCTCTGGCACATGTGCCACAGGTGGCATGCGGAGGCCTCTCTGCCGGCACGCCAGCCGTCGCCCAGCTGAGTTCCACCGTGCATGCCCGCGCGCACCTCCCACCAGCCAGCTGATTTTCGGGTCTCTGCAGCGCTGTTGTTTAATCAAAATGCAATTAAAACACTATACAAGCCATCGAGAATATAACTATATCTAACAGGAACAGGAAGTGCCTCACAGGAGCAGATAGAGGTAAATCCTAGAGAGGCAGGAAATGCATCACTGAACAATGGAGATGAATGCTAGAGAGGAATAAAGCTGCATACAAGGCCAACATAACACCTGTAACAGAGTAGGCATGCATGAGGGGGGAGCGCGGGAGGTGCGGTGCCCCCCTGCACCCCTTTTTTTGTCCCAGGAGGCTTCAGGGAGGCCTGCTAGGCCCAAAACGGGGCATTGGGTGGTCGCGTGCACATGCGCAGGTGTGCAGGGTGCACATTGTATTATGGGTGTGGGCACGCGCACATGCGCTGTCCTGCGCGCGGGCTTTTGAAACGCAAGGACAAAAAGGTTCTCCATCACTCCTCTAAAGTGACTCATCCTTCAATTTGTCATTTCAGGTGATGTGAAGTTGGAAGAAGCTGCATCTCTTACTCCATTTTGCTGTTGTGCTATTTGATCTCAGAACAACCTTCGCCAGCCTGATGTCCTCCGGATGTATTGAGAAATCAATTCCCAGAATTTTTAGCTGGGAGAGTGCTGGGTTTGACAAAGCTGTCATAGAGTGATCCACTTCTGAGTCATCCTGCCTATTAGTCTAAAAATATCCAAAGTGGTAAATGTCAATATGCTCATACTTATTGAAGCTACCGTACTGTATGTTATTAATGCTTGTTTTGTGGAAACTTAGAGGTAAACTGCAGATATGTATGCATGAATCCTTAATATTCATTTCCTATCTATATTTTCTAGAGTGAGCTGCCCAGTCCCTTTCATGAGAGAACTTTAGATGTGATATTTTTGACATTATTGCTCAGTCATTAAGAACACTGGTGCAATACTGCACTTTATGACAAGCAGGGTGTAAATATAGGAGTGGCTTACTTGAATGCCCTATTTTAGGTTCCCAAGCCACATCACTTTCTCACAGGTCCTATAGCAGTGATGGCGAACCTATGGCACGGGTGCCACAGGTGGCACATGGAGCCATATCTGCTGGCACGCGAGCCATTGCCCTAGCTCAGCTCCAGCACGCATGTGCGTGCCCGCCAGCTGATTTTTGGCTCGCACGGAGGCTCTGGGAGGGCGATTTTGGCCTCCAGAGGGCCTCCGGAGTTTTCGCCCTCCCCAAGCTCTGCGAAAATCTCTGGAGCCTAGGGAGGGCAAAAAACGGGCCTACTGGGCCCACTGGAAGTTGGGAAATGGGGGAGGGGGGGTCACGCATACATGAACAGGGGGTGGGGCACGTGGGGGGCTTTGAATTATGGGTTTGGGCACGCACGGGCGTGCGATAGCACGGGCGCGCACTATTTTGGCACCCGAGGAAAAAAAGGTTCGCCATCACTGTCCTATAGGTATATGTAATTATCTGCAGTTGAATGAAAACACCGGGCTATAGCTATTTGCCGCACAACTGCAATTGAGGCTGAAGGACCTGAATCACATTGGCAAAATTGGAACCATTCACTATGGAAGACAGCAATTCCAGGAAAGAGATTCCAATCCAGGCCAAATCCATAAGACCACCTTCCTTCAACATTAACCAATAGTAACATGTCACATCTACATCACAATAGTTGTGCAGTTCTCAATAGTTAACAATAAAATTTATAAATTATAAAAGATTATTTTATTATAATTTTTTTATAAATAATAAAAAATAAAAATAATAAAAAACCAAGAAAAGTTATAAATAGTTAACAATAGTTGTGCATGATTAGGGGACTGGAAGCTAAAACATATAAAAAAACGATTGCTGGAATTGGGTATGTGTAGTGTAATGAAAGGAAGGACTAGGGGTGACATGATAGCAGTGTTCCAATATCTCAGGGGTCACCACAAAGAAGAGGGAGTCAAGCAATTTTCCAAAGCACCTGAGTGCAAGACAAGAAGCAATGGATGGAAACTAATCAAGGAGAGAAGCAACCTAGAACTAAGGAGAAATTTCCTGACAGAACAATTAATCAGTGGAACGACTTTCCTCCAGAAGTTGTGAATGGTCCAACACTGGAAGTTTTTAAGAAGAGATAATAAGATAATAAGATTGGACAACCATTTGTCTCAAATAGTATAGGGTTTCCTGCCTGAGCAGGGGGCTGGACTAGAAGACCTCCAAGGTCCCTTCCAACTCCTATTCTATTCTGTTCTATTCTATTCTATTCTATTCTATTCTATTCTATTCTATTCTATTCCATTCCATTCCATTCCATATCTTATTGCAAGCTGCCTAAACTCTACTTCTCATTTTATTCCAATTTAGATAACTAAATTGAACCAGTGTGGAAAATATAGCTAGAGATAAAGGATGTTTTTCTCCTCTTTACAATGTTACAATTCTGGGTCAGTCAGTAAAATGTAATGCTTCTGTAACATTCTTTCCTCAACTTCTTGAATGGAGGTGTGCAGAATATGTCGACATCCATTGTTTCCTCCAGCCCAACTTCAGAATTCAACTCTAAAGTGTTCTTGCCCTGGTAGAACATAACGCAGACTTATTGTCAGAGCAGTTGTTAGTGAATTCTTTATCTTACTTTCTCCTCCTACTGAGCATCACCAACCGGCTGGAAAATTGACCACCAATTGTTCTTCTGAACATAGGTCAGGGCATCATGTCAACCTTCTCCCAAAAGAGCTGCAGAAGCTAGGTGTCCTTCACTCGTGTCACTAAAGGCAAAATGATCATGCAGGACTATGTCTCATGCCCAGGCATAGGGAGGGCTTTTTCGTAGTGAATTTACACATTGAGAAGAACATGGGAAGTCTTGACCATCCTGAAGTCATGCCCAAAGTGTCCTACAGTAGATTGTCTGAATGGCATGTTTTAGATCAAAAGAAGAAAGAAAACACTACTTCCACAGTCAATTAAAACTGAAGGCTTTCTAGGCAGCAAGTTAGACACAGGTAACATCAGGAAGACACATATCTCAAAATTTTGCTGTGGCAAGCAGGCATAAAGAAGCAAGCAGGATATGGAGACAGACACTGACTGGGTAATAATTCCCATTTAATTGAAATATCGTGTTTCCAACTTAATATGCATTTCCCTAGTTGTTTCCCTGTATGTTAAAATCAAAGCAATTTTAAGTTGTCAACAAATAGAAAAAATAACCCATCATGGATTACAGTTTGAGCTGAATTGGAATCCTTTTCATGATATTTTAAGGTTCTGTGCAGAAGATGATTTAAAACTGATATTTTTACACTTAAATTTACAGCTGACATTGCCACTTTGTATTTGATATCTAAAATACAGATGTTTTGTAATGCTTCAATATGTTAAGGGATCAGTTTCATGGATCAAATCCTAAAGTTGGAAGAGACCTTATTGGTTACCTGGTCCAACTTCCTATTTGAAATAGGAAATTCAAATTTTCATCAGCCCTAATTTGTGAATGGCTAATCTCTGCTGGAAAATCTCCAATTATCTGTAATTGATTCTATTCTTGAATCAACAAGAAATTTGTCTCAGTATATAAACAAAATATCTTGTAAATTAATAGTACAATAGTACAATAGATTTGGACTCATCACCTAGGGCCATGATGGCGAACCTATGGCACGTGTGCCACAGCTGACATGCAGAGCCCTCTCTGCGGGCACGTGAGCCGTCGCCCAGTTCAGCTCCACCATGCATGCACGTGTGCACCTCCCACTGGCCAGCTGATTTTTGGGATGTGTGGGGGGGTCACTTGCGCATGCACGAGAGCGGGGTCATTTGAGCTTGCATGGGGGCAGGGGGGCCACATACCCCACGGCCCGTTTTTGGTCCCAGGAGGCTGCAGGGAGGCCTGCTAGGCCCAAAATGGGGGGCGGGAGTCACACACGCATGCGTGGGGGTGGCAGAGTGTGTGTGCAGTCATGTGCGCATGCACAGGGGTGCATTGCATTATGGGTGCCAGTACATGCGCACACTTTTGCACACGCACCCTTGCACTTTCGGCACACAATGAAAAAAAGGTTAGCCATCACTGACCTAGGGTAAGGGAGCGTTACTTCTCATTATATGGTGAGACCTGAATCTAATTTCCTGCTTCTGAGACCTAAGGAGCCCATTGGCAGATAAAATTGTGTACAGCATTTACCAAATGAAGTGGGAGGAAGACTGGTTCCCAAATGCAGTGACCATGGTGGATTGCTATTCATCTTACCAATTTTGGAACATGTGTGCAAAAGTCAGGATATCAATAAAGGAAAATAATACCCTAAATTTTGAAAGTGGTAAATTTGCTGTGGGTATTCTATAACATGATTTTATTGTATCAGCTTGACTTGGTATTGTTTGAATGTGCTTTGCCAACAATTGGAAATGTGATTTATTATGTATGCACAACTATGCATACCTAATGTGAAAAATTGTAGTATTTTGGTATGAAAAAAATGGCTTCTTAGTTTTCTTCAAAGAGATGTTCTTATATCTGTTCCCAGTTTATTTTATTATCAGCAAGCATGTGATAGTATCTGGTAAACAAATTGTCCCTATTTGCTTTAAACATTCTTGTTCTTTTGAATGTTTGTGAAATTAATTTTTTTAAAGTGTACAGGTTTTTAATAAGGTTGGAATGAATTTATGTGTCTGCTTTTTGCTTGTATTTATACAATTATATATTGTAGTGTGAAAGAAAATGCTATCTCAAAATATTTGAATTGCTTGCTTGCTAATGTGGCAAGGAAAATATTGTGAAGTAGTGTCTAAAGAATTAATTGAATATATTATGCTCAGATGTATTGGATTTATCTCCCATATTCTGGTTAGGGATTATCAGAACTCTGGTTGAATGTACACCGGAATGTTACATGTCTGGAAAGGGCCTAAGTAGATAATATAAAAATAGTTCAAGACAAAACATTGTGGTGAAATTGTTTACCAGTATGCTCAGTAATAGGTTGCAGATGTGTAATGTGAATTAATTTTCTATGGCACTAAGAATATAGTAATTACAATAAAATAGACTTTCAATGTGAAAATCCTTGAAAGTTTAAATGATTTGTGTCAGAAAAAGGAAAATTTCTTAACCTCAAATTATTCTGCTGATAAATTACATTCTTTTTTACTTAGGTAGATGTTTACTTTTTCTTCACTCAGGAAGGTTGCATTCCCTGGTCCTGATTTTGCCAAACATCATCTCAAAGCTTAATCATGCTGTTTCCATGCTGAACTTCATGTAATACTGATAATCTACTTTTTTTAAGGGTCCTCTGAAGTTTGGGTGCTACCACTTCACTACCATATATTCCCCCAAAAGGGATGTCTAGAACAGGTCTAAAGTTGTCCAAAATACAGGTAATTCTCATTCAGTGATCATGGTACAAGCAACTCAGTTTTAAGTGAAGCAGTATTAAGTTAAAACATCATGATTTTACAATCTTCAGCTTTCCTTAGTTTTACAGACCTGCAAAGGTCATGAATGTAAGGACTGATTGTAAAGTTACTTTTTCATCACTATGATAACTGTGAAGAGTCACTAAATAAGGCAGTCCCTAAATGAAGACTGACTGTAGTTGGATCAAGGGAAGGCTTCTTAAGAGAGGTCCATACTCTCATGCAAACCGGTGTTGATAATTGCTCAGATTCAATTCCTCATCACCTCACAGAAACCTTAATCAGCCACGAGGGGTGGCGATTCAGCAAAGCTGACAATACAGAGAGCCTCATCTCTTATTTCTGGATTTCCCAAATAACTTCATGAGATGAAGCCCTATTCAACTCCATTGGCATTCACAACTGCATAGTGGCTTGGATCAGGTCATTTTATATGCTAAATGTTATGAGAATTCTTACAGTGGCCAATCAGGTTGTTCTTAGCAAATTTCCTTTTTTTCCGAGGAAGGAGCGGTGTTAAAATGGGCTGTTGGTTGGCACTCAATAAATATGACAAGTGACAAATAATCATTTTCACCTCCTGCATCACCACTGCATAGGCTCTAATATGAAGTCTTACCAGTGACCAGTTGGATTTGAAATGGGTCTTCCTCCACCTGCAACTTTAAGTGTTTCCTCTGTCTCACAGAATCATCTTTCTAAGTCCCTCAGAGAATCAAGGAGTTGCATTAAATTGTGAGAAGGCAGAGTCCATTTTGGTGCAATTCACATTTCTACTGCAATAGGCAACCACCATATTCTTAGGAAACTTCCTAAACCTCTTCTGGAAACCCTCAACATTTGTTTGTTTGTTTGTTTGTTTGTTTGTTTGTTTGTTTGTGTTTATTTATTTATTTATTTATTTATTTATTTATTTATTTATTTATTTATTTATTTATTTATTTATTTATTTATTTATTTATTTATTTGGGAGTTCTTCTATGCCGCCCTACTCCCTAAGGACTCAGGGCGGCGTACAGCATTTTAAAGAACACCAAACAGTAAAATCATTAAAAACAATTTTTAAAAGTTAAAAGAAAAACATACAACACCATGCATACATGGGGGATACCTCAGATGTAAAGTTGTCTCAAAATCACCCCACTGTCTTAATGGCTTTTTGGAAGGCCAGCAAGGTGGGGATTATTTAGATCTCTGGGGAAGTTGGTTCCAGAGAACAGGGGCCCCTACAGAGAAGGCCTTCCCCCTAGGCCCCGCCAGCCTGCATTGTTTGGCTGACGGGACCCAGAGGAGACCCACTCTGTAGGACCTAACCGGTTGAAGGGAAGTATGAGGTAGGATGCGGTCCCAGAGGTAACCTGGACCTAAGCCATGTAGGGCTTTAAAGATGATGATCAACACCTTGAATTGCACCTGGAGACCAATGGGCAACCAATGCAGCTGGTGGAGTATGGGTGTTACGTGGGTGTATCTTGAGACACTCACCACAGCACGCGCAGCCCCATTTTGCACCAACTGAAGTCTCCGGATACTCTTCAAGGGTAGCCCCATGTAGAGCACATTACAGTAGTCCAATCTAGAGGTGACAAGGGCATGAGTGACGGGGAGTAGAGCCTCCTTCTCCAAGTATGGTCATAATCGGTGCACCAGGTGAACCTGTGCAAAGGCTCCCCTAGCCACAGCTGTGTGATGTTGATCTAATTTTAGCTGTGGATCTAGGAGAACTCCCAAATTGCGGACCCGTTCTGAGGGAGTTAATTTTTCTCCCCTAAGAACCAAGGAGGGATAGTCGGAATAGTCCTTAGGAGGCAATATCCAGAGCCACTCAGTCTTGTCGGGGTTAAGCTTGAGCCTGTTCCTCCCCATCCAGATCCTGACATCGTCCAGGCATTGGCACATTACGTCCACTGCCTCCTTGAATTGAGACGGGGTGGAAATGTACAGCTGGGTGTCATCAGCATACTGTTGAAAACTCACCCTGTGTCGACGGATTATCTCCCTCAGCGGTTTCATGTAAATGTTGAACAGGATGGGCAAGAGGACCGAACCCTGCGGCACCCCGCAAGTCAGGGGCCTAGGAGACGACCTCTGTCCTCCTGTTAACACCGACTGCATCCTATCGGGGAGGTAAGAGGAGAACCACCGTAAAACAGTGCCTCCCACTCCCACCTCGCCGAGATGATGCAGCAGGATACCATGGTCGATGGTATCGAAAGCCGCTGAGAGGTCAAGTAGCACCAGGATGGAGGAATACCCCCCATCCTGGGCTCGCCAGAGATCATCCATCAGGGTGACCAAGGCAGTTTCTGTATTGTAGCCGCGCCTGAAACCCAATTGAAAGGAATCTAGATAATTGGTTTCCTCCAATAACCGAAGAAGCTGAAAAGCTACCACCTTCTCAACAACTTTCTCTATGAAAGGTAAGTTGGAGACCAGATGAAAGTTCTTCAAATCCGCCGGATCCAGGGAAGGCTTCTTAAGGAGGGGTCTCACCACCGCAACCTTTAAAGACTGTGGTACAGATCCCTCCCTAAAAGAAGCGTTGATCCCCACCTGAATCCAGCCGCGTGCCACCTCCCTGCTGGCTGAAACCAGCCAGGAGGGGCACAGGTCCAATGAACAGGTGGAAGAGCTCATCGCACCCATGGCCTTGTCCACGTCATCAGGAGTGGCTGGCTCAAACTCTTCCCACAATGCTGGACTAAGACTTGCCCCTGTCAACTCACTGGGCTCTGTCCAGCCGGAGTCCAGGTTTGACCGAATCTGAGCGACTTTATCCATCATAAACTGCGCGAATTCCTCAGCTCTACCTTTAGCAAGGAGGGAGCGAGTCACCCTAAACAAGGCGGCTGGGCAAGAATCTGCGGATGCAATAAGAGCGGAAAAATGAGATTGTTTTGCCGCCCTTATCGCCACTAGATAAGACTTAATAAAAGTTCTTAGAAGTGTTCGGTCGGATTCAGTTTTACTGGCTCTCCAGCATCGTTCTAGACGTCTCTTGTGGCGCTTCATCTCCCGGAGCTCCTAAGTAAACCAGGGAGCTTTCTGGGATCCACTGCCATGGAGAGGTCGCAAAGGCACAATCCAATCTAATGCCCCTGATGCTGCGGTGTTCCAGGCAGCCATCAGGGACTCAGACAAATTGTGTACCAGGGTTTCAGGTATTTCCCCAAGTTCCCTCTGGAATCCTTCTGGCTCTATTAGGCGTCTGGGGTGGAACCACCTAGTCGGTCCCGCCTCCCTGCGGAGGAGGAGTGGGGCTGTGAAATCCAACCTCAATAGGAAATGATCTGACCATGACAACGGATTGATGACTATATCCCCTGACTTCAGATCATCTCTCCACTGCCCCGAGAGAAACATTTGGTCAAGCATGTGACCTCCCTCATGAGTCGGACTCTGGATTACTTGGGTCAGGTCCATGGCTGTCCTGGAATCCATGAACTCCTGAGCTGCACCAGAGGTTTCTCCCGCCGAAGGCAGGTTAAAATCCCCCAGCACCATAAGCCTGGTGAACTCCACCACCAGACTTGCTACCGCCTCAAGCAGCTCAGGCAGGGCCTTGGTAACGCAGCTGGGAGGCAGGTACACTAACAAAAGGCCCACCTGAACCCGTAAGTCCAACTTCAGAAGGAGCGTCTCACACCCGACAATCTCCGGGACAGGGCTCCTATGAGGATGCAGATTCTGGCGCATTATAATAGCCACTCCTCCCCCCCTTCCCTGGGGTCGTGGATATGCAACACTGAGAACCCATCTGGGCATATCTCAGAGAGGGCTACTCCCCCCTCCTGGCCCAGCCAGGTCTCAGTTATGCATGCCAGGTCCACCCCCTCGTCAGTGATTAAATCACGTAACAGAGGGGCTTTGTTTAAACATAAACATAAATTAAGCAAAGTTTAGTCCATTAGTTTCTTTATGGGTACCACTTTAGCAGTAATGGGTTTTACTTGCCTTTGCTACCGGTTAAGAGATGTGTGCAGGCGCAGATCATCCGTGATGACAGCTGGGTGGGTGGGCAGAGCAACCCACCACTGCACTTTAGAGACACAAGAAAATGAGAAGTTCATCTCAGCTCCATTTATTTCAGCATTGTCCACACTTACTAGCAACATCTTCCCTAAATTAGGGAAATGATTTTTCTTAACTCAAACCAGACTACTTGAGTATTTCCCAAAAACTCAGTTTGATTCAACGCATGAGATGTAAGTCTACTTATGTATTATGCTTATGCATAAGAGTTTCTGGGTGAATTTGGCATTATGCACAATGAAGGAATGGTTAGTGAAGATGATGGAACTTGCCGATATGACTTAATTGACTTATTTGATCAGAGAAAATGTCATATGTATGTTTATTGCTGACTAAAAATTCCTTATGGACTTTTCATGTGAAACATCAAAAAATGAACGGATGGTTTTGATAATTAGACAGACTAGATAATAGAAAGAAGAAAGAAGTAAAGAAGATAAGAAACTACTTCTTTATCTATTTTTTTCCTTTTAGTTCCTTCCCCCCCCCTTTCTTGCACTTCTCATATTAAATTGAGATATACAATTTGATCTCTAAACATACTGGGTGAGACAGGATAAAAATAAACTCTATTTTGTTTATATTAACATTTCATTATCATTAATATTAATATGATTACTTAATGTTATTAATATGATTGTATCTTTCTGACACATAGAATCTTAGCATTAGAAGGGCTACTTAGGCTATGAAATTCTGCTTCATGTATAGTCCAAATTAAAGTATTTCTGAGTTACTCAGCAAGGCAGAATTGCTACGTTTTTGAGTAATGATCCTACTTTCTCTCTCTCTCTCTCTCTCTCTCTCTCTCTCTCTCTCTCTCTCTCTCTCTCTCTCTCTCTCTCTCTCTCTCTCTCTCTCTCTCTCTCCCTCCCTCCCTCCCTCCCTCCCTCCCTCCCTCTCTCTCTCTCTCTCTCTCTCTCTCTCTCTCTCTCTCTCAGTCTCCCTCTCTCTCTCTCTCTCTCTCTCTCTCTCCCAACAATAAAGCACAGACCTCAAGTATGATGTCTTTTCAGGATTTTAAGGAGGGATATTATATTCTTAGTTTACATTCCACGTTTCTTTCATCTCTCCTTTTAAGATTTTCTAGTCTCCTGCTCATCCTGTTTGCTCTTCTAGGAACGTTCCAGATTATCTAAATCCTTTTAAAAATGTGATACTTACATTCAGTACTTCCAACAGAGCGACTGCCTTACATTCTTGAAGTTTCCCTTCTCCAGTGTTTAAATAGTACATGAATAAAGACGTTATGGTAAAAATCGTCTTTTTTTTTACCATTAAATCTCTCTTCCTGGTTTTCTACCCTTTGTAGTTTAGATCAAGATACTGAAGTAGTGGCCCTGACACCATTTTTCTTCTATTTTCTGCCCTGTTTCTCAAAGAGCCATCAGCTGTTAATAATTCAACTGCTACTTGTTCTGTTCTCTCATTAAATCCATTTTTGGATTTTTGATCTTATCTCCATGACTTTTCATTTGCATAGTTTATCTGGCTATGGAAAATTACTTAGGCTAAGTGATTGAAATATTATCCATGATTAACTCCTTTCGATGTATTGGTTCCCATAAAACATGCCAGCAGCTCCCAAAAAACTTTTTTTTCAGTACTTATATCCCTCTAATTAAAGATCAAAAATATAGTTTCCTGTCCTGTTTGAAAACAGAACTAATAAAAAAAATTGTAATGGAAGCCTGAAAAAGAGTTAACAGAATAACAGAGTTGGAAGGGACTGTTGTAAGGAATATCCTTCTGGGTTCAGTTCCAAGTGGGGAAAAAGACACTGGATTCATGAAAGTTGCTTGGAAAGAAGGTTTTAATGGTGGACAGGAGCACATGGCAGGAGCCCCTGTACAGAAAAGGTAGATTACATGCTTCCAGGTGTGGGTGAAGAGGAAAAAGGGAAGGGAGATGCTGAGTCCCTTGGTTTTATAATCTCTGTTGGGCTCCACCTCTTAGTTTCCTGTTCCTGTGTATATAATGCACTGATTGGTGGTCAGGCTCCCAGGAGGCCATGCAGTGGCAACTCTATAGGCTTTTATCTGTCCCAGGCTTGGCTGAATGAAAGGGCCTTGGGCAAATCATATTATGGTTATGACCTTTGTTATGTAGAAGACTGCTTCAGGCTAGGTGGGAGGAATGTGGCAAGCGTGGGGGCAGGGAGCTGCAGGAAGCTGCTTTGTATTTAAAACATGTTTCTCCTTTCCTCGTTCAGGGAAACATATTCTTTCCTTTTTTCAATATTTCCTAGGATATTTCATTTTTTCTAGGAGGGGGTGGGTACTAACTTCCTACAGGACCTTGGAGGCCATCTAGTCCACCCCCTGCTCAAGCAGGAAACCGTTTCAGACAAATGGTTGTCCAATCTCTTCTTAAAGTCTCCAGTGCTGGTGCGTCCACAATTTCTGGAGGTAAGTCGTTCTACTGATTAATTGTTGTAACTGTCATAAAATTTCTCTTTAGTTCTAGGTTGGTTCTCTCCTTGATTAGTTTCCATCCGTTGTTTCTTGCCCTGCCTTCAGGTGCTTTGGAGAATAGGTTGACCCCCTTTTCTTTGTGGCAGCCCCTTAGATGTTATCATATCATCCTTGGTCCTCCTTTTCATTAAAATAGACAGACCCAATTCCTGCAACCTTCTTCATATGTTTTAGCCTCCAACCATTATCTTTGTTGCTCCTTCTTAACATCAAAACCCAGGAAAAAGCCTATGGTCCTTACACCCTCCAGACAAATAATGTAGTATGACCCACTTGGCATTATCTTCTTGTCTCCTGTTCTTTTTAGCCTTTTCCCGTGTTTTTACATCAAAAGATCACCTGCTCCTGTAGACTGTTTTAGTACAGGGCTGTCAAACTCGCGGCATCATGGTGGCATCACATGATATATCAGGACTCCCCCCTTTTCCTATACCGGGCGTGGGCGTGTGATGCATCTGGCCCATTGGCCGCAAGTTTGACAGCCCTGTTTTACCGGTAGTAGAAACAATGAGGCTGGCAGCTATTCCAAATAGTAAGATAGGACTATTTCCTATCCTAGGAGATAGGTAGAAACTCAGATTTGACCTAACATCCTTTCTATTCTAAAAAGAAGAGATTTAAACAGCTCAACAAACCCTCCTAAATCAATCCATTGATGAATGGATGCTAGAATATGGATTTATTCCAATTCCAAGATTTTGTATGTTAACCCCTTAATTTCTTGACAAGAAACCCTACTAATGGTGCTTATTATGAATCTTTCTTGCAGGATTCAATTCTGCAATTATGGGCTTAATACATATTATTATTCTAAATCTAGCAATTCTTTTATCAAATGGACAGACACTTATAACCATTTGACTGCCCAGAAGTCTTTATAGTCAAATAATTGCTCTTTTCCAGAGAAAATAAAATCAACCTGTAAATAATTAACCTAGTAGTATAAATATGATGATTTTTATCTATGTTAAAAAGGTATAATTATATCAATAAACAATAATTAAATATGTTAATGAAAAAGACTATATAACTATGTTAAAGAATAAGATTATATAAGCATGAATTTACTGTCGATACAAACTGCTGTATTATAACCCTAGAGGTTATGTAGTGTAGCTGTATGTTATTGCACTGTACTGTTTTCATTTTGTCTCTCTCTCTCTCTATATATATATATATTGTCTATGTGTTTTCTTTGTGTTGTTTTTAAATGTAAATAACTTAATAAAAATTATTTTAAAAAATAATTGCTCTTTTTCTATGATAAACATAAACTACCGTGTATGCAAATATGTAAAAGAATGTAAGCTTCATTGAATTCATTCACTCACCCTTTAATTGAAACTCTGCATATATACATATTCCTCTTGCCTCAAACCTATTCTCTTTTTCAAACACATGCTTAGGTATTGTCTTTAAATATAGTGAAAATAACATTTGAAAATATACACAATGAAATATTTAAAACAACAAATAACTTTGTCTAATAGAGGTTTGTGAATTCAGTTTGGAAATTCGATTTAAAGGTGACCCATGCAACTTTCCACACTGATTGGAAAGAGCAAAATAAATTATATACCTCTAATTTGGAACTTGCTGAACTGATTCAGTGATTTATACATGTTCAATTCTATCTGAAAATCTGAAACAACCGACAGCCTAAGAGCTACATAATTTATTTCATTAACAGAAATGTGCCAGAGGCTCATTTCAGGAAATCAGGTATCCTAGATTTCATGAATGATAAAAAAAGTCCAATGTTCTATTTCAAAATAATAGAATCATTTTGAAGCCTGGATAATTTTTAACATATACAGGTAGTCGTCGACTTACAAAAGTTACAGTGGCAGTGGCACTGAAAAAAATAAAGTTATGATCGTTTTTCACACTTATGACTATTACAGCATCCCGGTGGTCATGTGTTCAAAATTTGGATGCTTGACAACTGTCTCATATTTACAACGGTTGCAGTGTCCCAGGGTTATGTGATCACTTTTGCAACCTTCAGACAAGCA
The DNA here is from genome assembly GCA_023053685.1 of Diadophis punctatus similis. Classification (NCBI taxonomy): domain Eukaryota; kingdom Metazoa; phylum Chordata; class Lepidosauria; order Squamata; family Dipsadidae; genus Diadophis; species Diadophis punctatus. The sequence goes on from JALIGW010000003.1 coordinate 185,355,496, forward strand.
AACTGCTGCTCATATAGGATATAGGCCAGTGTTTCCCAATCTTGGCAACTTGAAGATGTCTGGACTTCAACTCCCAGAATTCCCCAGCCAGCGAATGCTGGCTGGGGAATTCTGGGAGTTGAAGTCCAGACATCTTCAAGTTGCCAAGGTTGGGAAACACTGATATAGGCAGTGGTGGGTTCCTACTGGTGCGGTCCACTCTATAGCACTGGTAGCGGCCCGCTGGTGATGTCACAGTACCGGTGCGGTCTGTTGCCGGTGCCTCGGTGCCGCCATTTTAAAAAAAACTTTTTAATGTTTTTTAAAAAATTTCTTCTGCGCATGCCCAGAAGCCGAGCTTCCGGCACTGCGCATGCGCTGCCTTCCTACCCCACAGTGAGTCCAAGCAGGGGAGGATGGCTGAGGGAGCGCGTGAGACGCTGAAAGAACGGGTGGCAGGAGCTATCGCCATTCCCCTCCCTTCAGCAGTCCGAGAAGCCACGAACGTGCGGTGATGATCCTAGGCATTTTCGCACGTTCGAGGCTTCTCGAGCTGCTGAGGGGAGGGGGAACGGGCGGCAGGAGCCTAGGATCATTGAATGGGGAGAAGCATTCAGGCCGGACGGAACCTCCTAGAAGAACCGCTGCCGCGGTCTTGCTGCTCCCACTGCGGGGGGCTGCGTTGCAGGTGGGAAATTCCCCCCCCTCTTCTCTGGCCGCTGCCAAGCTCCCAAGGCCCACGCCCACCCGGTCACATGACTGGCAAGCCACACCCACAAAATAAGCCACGGCCACAGAGTGGTAGTAAAAAAATTAGGAACCCGCCCCTGGATATAGGCAATAATTGCACCCCACTGTTCCAATGAAGCTTTTTCATGTGGTCGATGTCAAGATATAAACAATATTCTTTCACTCTACTTCTTATTTATAAAGAGCAAAACTCAATTGTCATCCAAACTTTGCCCAAAGGGTTTCGAAATGACACATGAGAAGTTGTCAAGCTAGCGATGGAGAAATATTCTGTAAGGAGTTATTCCCTGCCTCCATCTTGTTCCAAAACTAATAACACGCTGTCCTTTCTGTGAACTGCTTTTCGTTGATTATTTCATGCTGGGTTTTCAGAAAAGAAAAAAGAAATGAGGAAAGTGCAGATTTGATGTTCTTTGCAACATATGAAAAATAAGGAAGAGGAGCTCAACCTATTTTGCAAAGCAATTGAAGGCAGAACAAGAAGCAACGGATGGAAACTAATCAAGGAGAGAACCAACCTAGAATTAAGGAGAAATTTCCTGACAGAACAATTAATCAGTGGAACGACTTGCCTCCAGAAGTTGTAGGTACTCCAAAACTGGAGGTTTTTTTAGAAGAACTTGGACAGCCATTTGTCTGAAATGGTATAGGGTCTCTAGCTTGAGCAAGGAGTTGGACTAGAAGACTTCCACTGTCTCTTCCAACTCTGTTATTCTGTTATTTTGTCTCCAGACTGAGCTGACTGGACTGAGTTCAGATAATCTATTTCCTCGAGGATTTTCAGGAACTATTGTTTGGTCACATTGTCAAAAACCTTTCCCCAAAAAGAAAGTTGAAAATGGGACATAAATTGTGCAGAATCTGTGGATCAAGTAATGGTTTCTTGAGCAGGGGTTGCATCACTGCCATTTTCAAGGCTGAAAGGACCTCTGTCAAAGAACCTCAGGTATCCAAGTTCCCAAGGTAACCTCCCAAGTAACCCTAATAATTTGTCGGGCAAGGGAAGAACATGAATCTAATGAACAAGCGGCTGAGCTCACAGCCCAAAGGACTGTATCCACCTCATCTGATGTCACAGACTCAAACTCATTCCAGATCAGCAAAGCTGGCTGAGGAATTCTGGGAGTTGAAGTCCACAAATCTTAAAGTGGCCAAGGTTGGAGACCCCTGTGAATCCATATAACCCCACAAGGTCATGTATAAATTCCATCTGACGTCTCCCCCATGTATGTATGATGTGTATGTTTTTAAAATGGTTTAAAATTGTTTTTAACAATTTATCTGATGTTCCCTAAAAATGTTGTACGCCGGCCTGAGTCCTGAGGGAGTAGGGTGGCATAGAAGAACTTCAAATAAACAAAAAAATAAATAAACTGGACTTAATTATATTCACGTGGGGAGAGAGAGAGAAAAGAGAGAAAATAAGTCATAGCAAAGAAAGCCAGTCACTACATAATACTGCTTTATCTTCTCATTAAGTCTACGGAACTTCAGAAGAGGAAAACGGCATGAAATATGAGGACATGCCTTATATTAAATTTTTGAGATATTACAAAGGTCAGTGAAGTGCACTGAAGCACTATCTTTTTGACTAAATGGATTCAAAACCGAATTTCTCTAACAAGGAGTGTAATAAGACAAAATGTCACATGAATCATTCACTGTGTCATTGTTTGGGAATTAGACTAACCTAATCTATTACACTGCAGTTCTCAGTCATGAACTTCCCTTTTAAATATTGCCTTTCAGAACCAGCCTACATTTCTGCCTAGGAGAGTGCTTTTACAGTGGAAGCAAATATACTTGTATGGATCCATAAGGGAATGCTTGGAAAACTCTTACTAAGCACACATTTACTATGGATGTATATAAGAAAGACTATACAGTATATGTTTGGTCATCCAAATATTTTGGGTTATAGCATCCAGATGCCATATCCAGCATCACAATGACTGGCTGTAGTTCAACAACATCTGGAAATCCATAGTTCCTCTTCTTCTGCTACAAAATATAGTTTAATCAGAGGTGTACATGAAATGTTACAGTTAAACTACAGTTATATTGTTTGGATATTCTATTCCGTTGCTTTAGCAATTCTTGGAAATGTATTCGGGGATTCTTTCTCTACAGAAACTTTGATAGAAGCTTGACTATAAGCTGGTTGCATGACAATGATAATGACATGAGAAGTAATTGGAACTAGAAGGCCACAATTTAATGAAATTATTGGTAGAATACCTAGCATAATTTGATACAGAGGCAGGTTTTAATATGCAGCTACCGAGTCATTTTTTGTTGTTGTCCTTTTGTTGTTGTCCTTTTACAACTAAACAAAACATTACAATATCAAAATCTTTCTTCCCATTCTCTGAAGGTTTTCCTTCTTTATAATTTTTTCTACCATTCTAATGTGTTTTAGGATTTATTTAAATGGTGGTGTGAGATGGTAGAAGGTTAACAGAGTAGTATTCGGGGAAAACAGACTCCCAGGAAATCTTAGGGGCTGGTAATCCTCTAGAAGACCGCAGAGGTGGGATTCAGCAGGTCTGACCAGTTCTGGAGAACCGGTAGCGGAAATTTTGAGTAGTTCGGAGAACCGGTAAATACCACCTCTGACTGGCTCCGCCCCCATCTATTCTCTGCCTCCCGAGTCCCAGCTGATCGGGAGGAAATGGGGATTTTGCAGTAACCTTCCCCTGGAGTGGGGTGGGAATGGAGATTTTACAGTATCCTTCCCCGCCAGACCCACCAAGCCACGCCCACCAAGCCAAGCCACACCACGCCCACCAAGGCACGCCCACAGAACTGGTAGTAAAAAAAATTGAATCCTACCACTGTGAAGAGGTAGGGCTTTTTATATTGACCTCTGAATCCCTTCTGTTATTCTGTAATCTGCTAATCAGCATTTATGATTAGATTTCTTGAACTCGCACATACTTTTGTGTCCAGTTCAAGAATTAGAATTCTTGAAGGATCCAATTTGGAATGGCCACTGGGACCAGAGATTTAGTCTTCTGAATTTTCAGACTTGTGCTGAAGCCAGAGAGAAAGAAGTTTCCTGAGGATGGGCTCTAGCACAAGCTCAAAAGCAGGGCTCCCCAAACTTGGCAACTTTAAGACTTTTGGACTTCAACTCCCAGAATTCTCCAGCCAGATATGCTGGCTGGAGAATTCTGGGAGTTGAAGTCCACAAGTCTTAAAGTTGCCAAGTTTGAAGACCTCTGCTCAAAAAACTAAACCTCTGGTCCTGGTGACCGACCTAGATTGGGTCTTTCAGCATTGATCTGGGACACATATATTTGGCTTCATTCATGATTAGAATTCCTTTTTCTCCCTTCTTTTTGTGAATCATAAGCCATCAGGATCTCATTGGGAAAACAATTAAGATCATTAGAATCCCTGTCAAGGCAAGCAAGGAAGGCATATTGTTAGAACCCTGTTCAAATGATTGGGTGTGTTAATATATGATTAAGCCACAAATCAATGTTATGTGTATATTGCTTTAAATGCATTGTGGATTATTACTATATAAGTAAGCAAGAGAGCATGCTCAGTGTGGTTTGGTGTGGTGAGTGGTGTTTGATGGTGTGTTCCGGATTGAAGACTCTCTGCTGCTTTACTGTGAGTAGATTACTTTATGACTGTATGGAATTGCTGTGAAGTGAAGAGTAACTATCTGTGATAGTATAGAATTGAGTGATAGCTGTAATCTTTCTTTGTGAGTTAAAACAAAGATAGGCAAGAAGAAGAAACTTCGCATTGACTGAATAACTGTGTATGACTTGGACTTCCTATTTAACTTTGCTACTATTCAAGTAAAACTATTTTGTACATTCTAAAGATATTCTGTTTATTGACTGAATAGCATTCATATCAAACTGCAACACCATTACTACGACACATTTCGCTGTGTATGTGCTTAACAGCACAATAACACCTTAACACATATGAAAATGCCTCCTTAGAACTGTTGAAGTTCCAGAGTAAATTATAAGTAGGATCTTCATTTTATAAAAGGCCTCTGAGCAAAATAGGTTTAATCTTTAAATGTAAGCAAAGCTGAGGGAAGTGGCAGACATCTCTTAAACATTTTCTAGGCTCCACAAAACGCCCATCTGTTTGATCCAGGCATGATTAAAAACAAAGCCAGGAGCTCAGCTGCACCTGCTCGTATTGTAATAGACGGCAGAAACACAGCAACAGTTGAGGGTTTGAAAAATCTAGTTTAATCACCAATGTACGTGCAGGCCTTTTTTCTTTTCTTTTTATCCTATAGTAAACTTACCCAGCATCAACTACCTGGTCTCTGTCCACTCAAGGAGGGAAAGTCCTATCGTAAAGCATCAATCACAATTTTAACATGATTTTCAGTCTAGGTTATACCTGTTGAATTCTCTCTTTTTCTTTTTTGCATTCTTCTTCCATTCATAATGGAATATGGGAACTTGACTATCACATCAGCCTGATAAGTGGGAGAAACAAACAATTGTATGTCTTGAGTGCCTGGTTTTATGGCGTTAGTTTCACTGATGTATTGATCATCTTTGACTTTGAGAGTTGATGCTATGTTGATTTTTGGCCGGTAGTTCCCATGTCAGTAGCTCATGGATTTCTAGGAAATTGTCTGTCTGTCTGTCTGTCTGTCTGTCTGTCTGTCTGTCTGTCTGTCTGTCTGTCTGTCTATCTGTCTATCTATCTATCTATCTATCTATCTATCTATCTATCTATCTATCTATCTATCATCTATCATCTATCTATCTATCTATCTATCTATCTATCTATCTATCTATCTATCTATCTATCTATCTATCTATCTATCTATCTATCATCTACCTACCTACCTACCTACCTACCTACCTACCTACCTACCTACCTACCTTTCTATCTATCTATCTATCTATCTATCTATCTATCTATCTATCTGTCTGTCTGTCTGTCTGTCTGTCTGTCTGTCTGTCTGTCTGCCTGCCTGCCTGCCTGCCTGCCTGCCTGCCTACCTACCTACCTACCTACCTACTTACATACCTACCTACCTTTCTATCTATCTATCTATCTATCTATCTATCTATCTATCTATCTATCTATCTATCTATCTATCTATCTATCTATCTATCATCTACCTACCTACCTACCTACCTACCTACCTACCTACCTACCTACCTACCTACCTACCTACCTATCTATCTACCTACCTACCTACCTACATACATACATACCTACATACCTACATACCTACATACCTACATACCTACCTTTCTATCTATCTATCTATCTATCTATCTATCTATCTATCTATCTATCTATCTATCTATCTATCTATCTATCTATCTATCTATCTATCTATCTATCTATCTATCTATCTATCTACCTACCTACCTACCTACTACCTACCTACCTACCTACCGGTATCTGTTAAGTCTGGTGCATTTATGTTCACAATTTTACATGTGCTCACTTAGAATTCTGCTCACAATGAAAATGTAGATTCAGTTTAAAGCTTATTTAGGCCAAGATCTGACTTTATATACATTTTATGTGCACTGCAGCCAGCTTCCATTCCTCTTTTTCTTGTTAAAGTAACACTGAGATCTGGACTATTTATTCAAATCCCTGTTTATCCTGCATTTCATTAAGTAATCTTAAACAAACCATTTGCAGCTTCATTTGTCCAACAAATGGAGTGTCTTTGAGTAACCTTGGGCTTGTAATAAACCTCCCAAGTTAAAAGCTGTCTCCACAAGACTTTTACTGGCTTTATTCCTTTATGAGTCAATAGAAAATGCATTTCTTTATTTAAACTGCTGCTCTGCCGTGCAAAGATATGTGCCTGAAAATGAGCAGACAGAGAAATAAAAGAAACGTCTTCTTTATCTGTGGAGAAGCAGCTTCTTGGAGCTGATGATCAACCAAAAGCTGAATCTATCTGTTACCCACAAAAGAAAGTAGCAGAGGAAGTAAAACAGAAAGGAAATTATGTGGGCTGGATTATGTCTTTAATAGCTCATTCTATACTTTACAGCAGGGACTTACACAAGGGAATAGATGCTGCTTTCACACTGCTTGGCACCATCAAGCAATCAAAGCTCTGCTGATTTTTAACATATGCTACACACACCCATTAGATGTGTGTACAAAGGACTCAGAGTTTCATTCATGAACTTAATGACCCTTTCTGAAGATGCCTCTGATTTACAGTCAGAAAAATTGAACTAACGTGTGAAATTCACGTGGTGCTCTCGGCGCTCTCTATGCTTGGTTGTTTGCTTGCAGACATTCCATTGTCCAACTAAGCAATACCATCGGTGTGTGAGTGTGAGGTTTGATGACTCTTTATATGTGAGAGCTTGCCCTGACAATTATGGCAGGGATATAGTTTCCTCCTTGGTGGATCCTTGATAAGAGTGCCTAATTTTTTGTTTGCTTATCTGAATATTGGCTGCTTTTTATCCTTTTATTTAAGGGATGTTTTTATTTCCTTCCTTTGTTGTCTCCTTTGAATGGTGTGTAAATGTGATTTATCTCTATGTGTCAACTGATGACTGATTTCTCTAAATGCCAGGCTTCCAGGAATGCTCTAACATTCTTGGATTTGGCTTGGTCTAAGATGCCAATAATTTCCCAATTGAAACTGCGGTTGAGTCTGTTTGTGTGTTGTGAGATTACCAATTTTTCATTGTGTTTTCTGACAGGTAAGTTATTTATGGATGTGCTCTCTTGGTCTTCTGCCTGTCTGCGCAGCATACTGGTTATTACAGCCTTCACATTGAACTTAGGCACATAAAAATAGGAGTGGAAGGGAGGAAACATTTTGGAGATGAAATAAAGTCGGATTTCTTTAACTTAGAAAAGAGTGGGCATTAAAACTTTAATCAATGCTCACATAAAAGAAAACCACCTAGCTTGAAAATTCTGATATACTAGGTGCTGCAGGTGGTGAAATGGTGCTGAAAATAAATAAATACTTCAAGATGAAGTGGCTCGTTTGCAGAATTTATTTCACAAAATTAATTTACAGTTTCTAAACAACATTTACAATGCCGAGTAGGATCAGTTTATAGTAGTCTTTATGAAGAAATGTATATATGAGTTATGGTGTTATTTTTACTGCAGCTGCAATACAAGCTGGACATTGAAATTGCTTTTCATGTGGTTTTCTATTTATACCTAGTGTAAAAACCCGGTTCTATGATGGTTTGATATTTAAGTTCTTACAGCAGCGGTCCCCAACCTTCATGGCTTGGTGGCCTGGTGGAGGGAGAGGAGAGGGGATTCGGGTTGTGTGAGCGGCGGGCTGGCACACCAGCTCAATTTCTGTGAACAGCAGGCCGGTGCACACGCAGCTTAACTTGCACAAGTCGAGCTTGCACGTGTGTGTGCACATGAGCAGGCCCACTGCTCGCGCAAGGTTGCAAATAGGCCACGTCCTAATAGTGGCCTGTGGACCACTGGTGGTCTGTGAGAAAATTTTGGTGGTCCGCAGAAAAATTATTTGCATTTTTTATATTGCACTAAATACTATTTATCTTTTAAAAAAATTCTTATTAGTGGTCTGCGGGATTTAAAATTATGAATTTAGTGGTCCCTGAGGTCCGAAAGATTGGCAACCCCTGTTCTACACTATAGGTCAGTGATGGCGAACCTATGGCACGGGTGCCAGAGGTGGCATGCGGAGCCATATCTGCCGGCACGCGAGCCGTTGCCCTAGCTTAGCTCCAGCGCGCATGTGCATGCCGACCAGCTGATTTTCAGCTCACACGGAGGCTCTGGGAGGGTGTTTTCGGCTTCCAGAGGGCCTCCCTGGGGGCGGGAGAGGGCATTTTCTCCCTCCCTAGGCTCCAGGGAAGCCTACTGGGCCCACCGGAAGTCAGGAAATGGGCCATTTCCAGCCTCCAGAGGGCCTCTGGGGGGGGCAGGGGAGGCTGTTTTCATCCTCCCCAGGCATTGAATTATGGGTGTGGGCACTCGCACGTGTGCGACAGCGCACGAGCACGCGTTTTCGGCACCCAAGGAAAAAAAGGTTCGCCATCACTGCTATAGGTTAATAGCCTGCATTTTTCTCAGGAAGTGACATCTTTGGAATGAAGTGCAAAGTGGGTAAAGATTTTTCCAGATTTCAAGCTCATTTGGCAGCAAAATAAAAGGGGGTTAAAAATATTGTGACGGGGTCATTTTTCAGGGAGGGTTGTTATTTTTCCCTGGATGTTGGTAAAATTTTGACATGGGTCTTGTATTGTTTTCTCCTTCCTTTTGTTCATACTTTTATGTTGCTTCTTTAAAAATTGCTTCCGCTAAATGATTTTTTATTTTGCAGAATGATTCTGCAGAGTCTCTGAGCTTGATTGTTTACTTGCAGACATCTCATTGCCCAACTAGGTAACATCATCAGTAATAAGGAGTTTAGAGTTTGTTCCCTGTTTATATTCAGAAGCTTGTCCTGCCAGGTGTTGGTGGAGATATGGCATGATTTTTTAGACAGCCATATGTTTTCCTTGCCCTTCCTCGATCATAACAAAACCAAAAGAATATAATGCAATCTGTTTCCCAATCCTGATTAAGCAATAATAACAGCCCTTAGCAGGTGTGACCTCACGTGTTAAATTGGCTTAAATCATAGCATGACTGTAGGCTATGCTGATGGTAAATGTACTTAGGAAAAGGTACTTTGCTCTTATAGAAAAAAGTAGGGTTGTTTAATAAAAAAATACCGTATTTTTCGGAGTATAAGACGCACCAAAGTATAAGACGCACCTTAGTTTTGGGGGAGGGAAACAAGGAAAAAAGGCCTCTGCCTCCCAGCAATTTGCCAAACAGCAAACAGCAAACAGTACAGATGATATACACTGTTTGCTGTGTATTTCTGTGCATGTGTGCTTGACCCATAGAAATAGCAAAGAATTGGAGAAATGTACATTATGGCAGTATATTAATCCCAGAAAGTTTTCTTAAATGTAATCACACTAACTCCTCTCAATTATTTAAATAGATCTACTCCAAACATGACTAAGTCAGGGTTTAATTCAGCTGCCTTATTTTAATACTAATACTTAATACTAAAACAGTACATTTCAGATTATACTTTTACAGATCTTTAAAATTGATGTGGCTTTCTGGAAGTATTCTCTGCTATTTAAAAGAAGATACAATAGCACTGGGCCTCTTCAGAGCAAGAATTTATTTTTAAAAGCTTCTTCATTTTGTTAAGTTGTCTAGAACAATAATAAAGCAGTCTTTAAAAAATAAGTCTTATAATTTGAACACTCTACAAACATTTAACAAAACAACTTATTAACAGAATCTGCCTCTACCTAGGATAGAACTCACAACCTCCTGACTGTGAGGCAAGAGCTCTACCTCTAGGCTATAGCAGCTGTAGCTTACCTCCTTGCAATTTCAGCAATGTAATATTGCCACCAGTTTATCTCCCAGCATTTTGTCTCATTACAGCCACCGTAGTTAGTTGCATTTTATCAGGTGGCTTGCAAGCCTGTCAGCTGTAGGTCGGGAGGCAAGTAATCTCTTAGTGTGCTAATAAGGCTTTGCCCTGTTTGCTGCAAAGAGGTAAATTGCTGGCAGGCAGAGGCCAAAGGGTGGGGGTGGCTGGGTGGGGCTACATTCGGTGTATAAGATGCACCCAAATTTTCACCCTCTTTTTGAGGGTAAAAAGGTGCGTCTTATAGTCCGAAAAATATGGTAATAAGAAGCTTGCATTTGACACTTTTCCTTCACTTTTGCCTAAAGCTTCCCAAAGTGGGCGTTTTCCGAAAGCTTAATCTTTTATACTGTTAATTTTATACAGTTTTATACTGTTATTCTTTAGACGAAAACATTGAGGACTGTTAAAAGATACTGTTCTTTTAACAGTCCTCAATATTTTCGTCTAAGGAATCCATGACTGAAACCAAAAATACTGTATGAGACTTGCTTGTCTTTTAACTATAGCATTTTCTGCATATAAAGGTTTCTGTGTTGCCATGGTGTAACACGCACTTTGTATGCAAAGCTTTTCATGTAACGTATAAAATAGCAAAAATAGTAGTAACATCTCTCTGAAATAACTAATATATGACCGGCAAGCCACGCCCACCCGGTCACATGGCTGGCAAGCCACCCCCACAAAGTAAGCCACGCCCACAGAGTGGTAGTAAAAAAATTAGGAACCTGCCCGTGGTTGACACCCTTGATATATTTATCCCTGATGCATCTGTAAAGACATAGCCTGTTACTTCTCCCAAAATTAATCTCTTATAGTAGTTCCAGCCATCCAAAACCAAAGTAACATTTCCAGCTTCTACCAAAGAGTTGTCAAGTTATGATGCATATCTCAAGATGTGGACCATTAATTGTGGCTATCAACTGAGGGCCATTATCTTTGGAACTGGGCAGAATATTTTAATAGTTTATCATCAATACCAATTTTCAGAAATACTGTATAGCAGTGTTAAAAATCATCCAAAGGTGGTGGTGTTTGCACAGAAAGGATGTGGAGAATGAGCATTTCCACAAATAAACATCCATACCAGAGCTAGACAATTGAAACCATTAGGGGAAAAATTGCACCCAGATATTATTAAAATCAGTGTTTATGGTATGAGCATTGATGTAACAAATTATCTTGGAAGATAGACAACTTTCCTTGTTGGAGATTTTAATGCTTAGCCAGTATAACCTTTAGTGAAGCATTTTCTAGATATCACGTATTTTCTAAGATCTTTGATTGACTAAATAACCTTCAAGGTTTGTTAAAGCTTTATAAATCTGTTTAAATCTGTCTCCTATCCCCTTCTTCTCTTGGATATTCTCATTGTCGCAGAGCAAATGAAATAGTTGTCCCCCCCCCTACTATTCAAATTGTAGAGTTCTTGGTGCTCCCTGAGTTTGGTTGTTTGTTTGCAAATGTTTCATTAGGGTAATGAAACATTTGCAAGCAACCACAGTTCAACACTGAGCTACAAATATTCTCTTCTACTGAGATTATTGAAATCATAAAAACACACTTCGCTGCTTCCTGAATTGATAACCGAATCATAAACTGGAAATTAAGGTGGTGCTCCTAAGCATGCTTGCTTGAAATTTAAGCCCATTAGAATCCTAAATCTTGCTTAAGAAACAATATGCTTGAGGTGGCAGCAAAGATATAACATCTGCAGTTATTTCTTACTTAAATTTAGAAATTGAGACATGAGAGGGAAGGAAGAGTACACGCATTCAAGAAAGGAAAGTAGACTTTCCCACCTTTTACTTTGGTATCAGTCACATATGAAAAAGAAGAAAAGACAAAATGAGACACCCCCCCCAAACATTAGTGGGATATAAGAGTACAATAGAGTTATCCAAAAATCTTGCATGAATCCATTAGAAACCTCCAAAATTTGCCTTCAAATAGAAAGTTTGAATGTGTCAAAAGGAGAGAATTATTAAATGGATGATGCAGAAATCAAAAATCAATTAATTGTGTTCTGTTATAAATTTAATTTTAAAATGAAATGTACATTCCTTTTTAATTGGTTTGACTCTGCCTACATTTTGGAATATGGACTGCAATTCAAGATCCTACAGGAGACTTTAGCCTGGAAGTTGTACATGCCTAAATTATAATACATGTCAAGTTCAGATTCTTCGTGTTGACCAAGTTCTAAATGAGCTTCAGAAATTTTATACACTTGCGAAGAATAAAATCTGATGCTCGGCCACATGTCTATCTAAACAAAATTGTATGTGATGATCAGGGGTGGGTTCTAACTTACCTCACTGCCGGTTTGCTTCCTCCTTTGTCGCTTGGCTGTGCTGCATGGATGCGTGCGCGCTTTGCACACATGCACATGCACAGTGTCAAAAATCCCCCCCAAATCCCCCACAAAAGCCAAAAACAAGTTGGCAGTGCATGCACAGTGCCGGAAACTCAGCTTCTGCGCATGCGCAGAAGAAAAAAAATCAGAAAAAAATACCCTCCCCCAAAAAAATTCCCCCCAAAAAAGATGGCGGAGTCCACGGACCGGCACCAACTGAACCAGCTCTGTGACGTCACCAGTGGTTTGCTACCAGTTTGGGCGAACCAGTCTGAACCGGGAGGAACCCACCTCTGGTGATGATGCAAGTTGGTAAATACTATTTATCAGCCTATTGTCCATTTGAAACTCTGGCAATACATTCTCCTTTACTGGAGGCTTTCACATGGCTGTCTGTTGGGAACAGGTAAGCACTGAGCAAGCAGCTGGGTTAGATCATTGTTTCTCAACCTCAGCAACTTTAAGATGTGTGGACTCCCAACTCCCTGAATTTCCCAGCCAGCATGGGAGTCCATACATCTAAAGTTGCTGAAGTTGAGGAACCCTGGAGTAGACGACCTATGTAGTCCTTTCCAATACATCAGTTCTCCGATTCTCCGATTCTAACAGATCTTTTCTGGTAATAGAAACCAGTGGTTCTTCTCAGAACTTGCACCAAACTTAGTTACGTTTTGGGGACAAGTGAAAAAGTGGGCACCTGAGTTTTGAAGTCTTAATTTATGTCATTTAAAAGTCATCTTGTTAATTTATTTACTTAATATAAGGAACAAGAATATAAAAACCAGAGTCAAAAGATAAAATCAGAAATTTATAGCTGTTGGATGCTCACAACTCCACTTCCAATCAAACAAAACACTACCTTCTCGTCCTTTTTTTCTTCTTTTTGATTGTTTTTTCCCCTCCTTTGGTTGTATCCTAACTTGATGTCTATTGATATTCACTTCTTTAAAAACATAGAACTAGGATACATTTATGCCTATTAGGGCACAGATTGGTACTGAAACAAATATAATTTCTATCATTCGAACTTATCACTGTCTACCTATTATGTACAACTGATGGTGTACCCTAAAGAGATTCAAGCTTGACTTCTATTTTATTTGTCCTGATTATAGCTGATTTTTCAGAAAATGCTAATAATAACGCTGAAAGTGATATGATAATTTCAGCTATGGTATGTGCACATACCATGCACATTTTATGTGGAGCAGAGTGCGTAGATAATTATTTTCATCCAACTTTTTCCCTGGCATTTCCCTGCTGTATATAATAGCTTTTTGTAACTCAGTGCTACTGTATTTAACAATGAGAAGTGCATACTTTAGGCCAACTTTAATGAGCCAGCTTGGGATATTAAAAATAAGAGTATCAAGGCCAAATAATTGAACAAATATGGCAAACTATGGCTTTCAAGTACAAGAAATACACAAGCTGAACATCTGTACTAAAGTCTATAGTAAGTAAGTTCAAATCATTAGCAACAATCTCCATCATTTATTTGCAGAATCTTTTTTCCTATAACTCTGTAATGGTCATGTCTAACTTTGCTCATCTGGCAGCTAAACAAAAAGGAATCAAATTTCTCCAGAAAGCGCTAGTTTATCCTGTGACATTAGCATGGAGAGGTTTTGTGACTTAGGTGCTGCTAACACATTTTTGTCATAGGATTATCTCAATTAGAAAAAGAGCAGTCTTTTTAGTTTTTTCACTTTTAAAGACTATTGTAGCTGGTGGTGGGTGGTGGAAATGGGATGGTCCTAGTTTCTATTCTTTCATTTGTTCTTGGAATGCCTTTAAAGCACATGTACATGGTCACTTTACACATTTACCACCTGGGAAAAGAACAGTTTGGGCATCAGTGGCGGGTTGCCGTCTTACCGGTGCCAGTGCGCTGCGTGTGCATCTCCAAGTTTTTTGGGGGCACACTATGCGTGCACGCCCCCTCACACGCTTTTGCTTCTGCGCATGCGCAGAATCAAAATTGCGCCAAAATCTCACGAGGGGATGTGCACGCGAGATTTCGGTGTGATTTTGCTTCCGCGCATGCGCAGAACAAAATCGAACCAAAATCACCGAAAAAAAATGGCAATGCGCGCGATGGACTGGCAGAGAGGGCTCCGGAGCGGTTGCGCAATCCGCCGCTCCCTACTGGAGCTGCGCACCGAGCAGCTCCAGCAGAAACTCACCTCTGTTGGGCATAATGTGAGACTCCAATATATTAGAATTATATGCAGCTTTTACGAGTGTTAAAAAGGAACTTAATTCCCCTTATACTCTTGCAACAGAATATACACTCAATCACATAAAGCAACGGTACTGGGAGTGAGCGAAAAACCTGATAAATTACTTGCTGTAGTTTAAAACATTTACAACAATATCTGGACCATTCAAAAAAAACCTCCTAATGATTCTGGTTCAATGATTCACATATATGTATTTCATTATATAATACTGAGTCAAATGTAATTGAGGGACTAATAAGTCACTTTTCATATAGAATGGCTCTTCCAAAGAACTGGTTTTGTCTAGTCTCATGGTTAAGGCACCAGACCAGAAAAGAGTCTCTGTGTAGTGGGCGGCATACAAATGCAACTAATAAATAAATAAATAAATAAAACCAGGAGACATTGAATTCTAGTCCCCTTATATGTAAAAGCCAGCTAGGTGAATTGGGCTAGTCTCCTCTCTCTCCCTCTCCCTCTCCCTCTCCCTCTCCCTCTCCCTCTCCCTCTCCCTCTCCCTCTCCCTCCCTCCCTCCCTCTCTCTCTTTCTCTCTCTCTCTCCCCCCCCTCTCTCTCTCCCACAACCTACCACACAGGTTTGTGGGAAAAATAGGAAGAGGAAGGAGTGTTAAATATGTTTGTGACCTGGTGTTATTTATAAAAGTATTAAAGGGAGATTTTTTAAAAATGTACAAAAAAATTAAAGCCAGATTCACTTAACAACTGTATGATTTGCTTAATGACTGTGCCAAGAAATGGTCATAAAATCAAGCACGGCCCCATGATGACTCACTTAATAACTGTATCTGCTAGTGACAGAAGTTCCAGTCCCAATTGTAGTTGTAAGTCAAGGACTACTTGTATTATTTTTGATTATTCATCCTGCACGATCTAATTTTATAAAGAGCTGCCAAATGTCTATATTATATTACTACTTAATATTGTGGGTGCATATTGAAAAAAATTAAAATCAATAATGGCCATCTTGTTGAACAAAGAAAAAAGCTTTTGATATGATGCAGTGGAGATTGTTGAAAGACGTTTTGTATAAATATGCACTCTTTTTAAATTACTTGAATCAATATTATGGTACTCCTTTTGCTAGAGGTAATTAAACATGGAATCATTTTATCAATGACTCATGAAAGTCATCTCTAATATTCTTTTTCTCTCCTTATTTTAATTTGATATCGGAACCATTGGTTTTCTTGATTAAACAAATAGAAAATATTTTGAATGGGCTTAAACAGAAACTGCTATAATATGCTGGTATATTTATCATACTTAACGTTGTTTCTTATGTATTTTTAATACCAAAATTTAATGATATAGTAAAAAAAGGTAATTTATCAGGCTATTAGTCTATTTGAATTGGTTTCTATGCTTCTTGTGGGTTGTAGTATTTCTATGGAAATTTATAAAATATAGTAATCGGCTTGTTGTTTGTATTCTTTTAAATATCTGGGAACAATTATTCTGAGAAAGCTATCTTCATTATGGATTGAAATATATCAGGGTTTTTTCTTTCATAAAAAATCAAATATTATAAACAGATATTAAAAACAGATATTAACATCACATATTAATATTTATTATTATTTATTACATTTATATCAGTAGTGGGTTCTAAAACCCTTTACTATCGGTTCGTGAACGCGCTCGCGCTTGCGCGAGATGCTTCTGCACATGCGCAGAAGTGTCCGGGGCAGGTGGGTGGAGCCAGAAGGCTCATTTGCTGAGATGGAACTATAATTATGACGCTTATTCCGATAATGAATTTACAGCAGATGACAATCCCTGTTTGAACATGGCAGGTAAACCTTTGCTTTGATAGTCATGGGCAAGTAGAAGTATTTATATTGTAGATCAGTTTAGTACTGCAAAAAAAACAAAAACAAAAAAAAACAAAAAAAAAAAACCCCAACAACACTGCATGGTTGAGAATAATATTTTATCTCATAATTACATTCTTGAATTGCTACTATTGCTTTGCATTTTGTATGTGAGCTTGCTCTTCATTAATGTCAATATTATGAATGGTCAGGTTTTATTGATGTATAAAATTGGGCTGGGGTATTTCCTATAAGTAATGTAACAAGTTTGCGTTGCTTTTTCCCCTTTTTGTCTTATGTTTAGTCCTTTTTAAAATATATGTACTTTTATTGCTTTTAGTCAGTCTCTCTCTTTTGGTCTCTCTTATATATTAAATAAAGCTCCCTTTTTATGACACTGTAATCCCTTAATTCAGGGTAGAGTTAGGGTGACTGGATGGAGCTGAGCGTTTACTGGCCTGATGCCCTTCCTAATGCCACATGGAGTTCACAGCAGATATTTTTTCTTTTGCACCCTAGAAAAGAAACATCTGCCTCTATCTAGGATTGAACTTTCAACCTTCACCAATAGGCCATCATCTCTCTCCCTCCCTTCCTCTCTCCCTCCCTTCCCCCTCTCCCCCCTCTCATATTAAATACTTAAATATAAAAGGAAGCCTCTAATTTTGATGGTTCTTGTTAGCCACTGGCTTGTCCTCTACTCATTTTGAGAAAAATATCCAAAGATTTCATTAATGCTTTCCTTCTGGGGGAAAAAAAAGAGAGCAAAAGTGACCATCCTGAATTAAAATGAAGCACAGCTTTGAGATTTCCACTTTCTAATCCATTTAGTTTGATTCAGTTTCAAATTCTGTCGCTACTAGTTCACTATTGGGAGCGCGCGCGCATGTGTGTGGGGCGCTTCTGCGCATGCACAAAGATGTCCGGGCTGGTGGGTGGAGCCTGCTGCCACCACTGCTGCTACCAGTTCGCCTGAGCCAGGGTGAACCGGTTGCAACCCACCAGGGGCGGATTCCTAATTTTTTTACTACCATTCTGTGGGCGTGGCTTATTTTGTGGGTGTGGCTTGCCAGCCATGTGACCGGGTGGGCGTGGCTTCTCGGACTGCTGAAGGGAGGGGAACTGAGATAGATCCTGCCACCCATTCCCCCTCCCCTCAACAGCTTGAGAAGCCTCAAACGTGCAAAAATGCCTGGGATCATCACCGTGCGTTCGTGGCTTCTCGGACTGCTGAAGGGAGGGGAATGGAGATAGCTCCTGCCGCCCGTTCTTTCAGCGTCTCATGTGCTCCCTCAGCCATCCTCCCCTGCTTGGACTCACTGTGGGGTAGGAAGGCAGCACATGAGCAGTGCCAGAAACTCGGCTTCTGGGCATGCGCAGAAGAAAATTTAAAAAAAATATTTTTAAAAAAATGGCGGCGCCCAGGCAACCGACCACACCGGTACTGTGATGTCACCAGCGGGCCGCTACCGGTGCTATAGAGTGGACCGCACTGGTAGGAACCCACCACTGCAACCCACCACTGATACAAAGCCTTGTATTTCTTCACCCAAAGCTCCCACCCCAGTTAGTGCATATAGATTTAAGTGCATGGATAGTAGGAAATGAGGTTGTTAAGGAGCGAGAAGTGACCAACAGACTAAAGTTATATGTTCCTGATGATTGCTTGATAACTGCCTCCCTCTTTCTCACACACATCCTTATGACATGACTTTCTTTTGAATTGATCTTGTGAATGAGTCTCACGGTTAAGAATAAAATCTTGTTTTTCCAGTTTCCATGCTGGACAGTTGTGGTAATTTTGTATTATGAGCCATGGTGGCACAGTGGTTAGAGTGCAATGTGGCAGTCACTTGTCATCATGGTGATTTGCTTTGCTTCTCTACTCGCCAGTAGGGAAGTCATGGTGTTCCTGCTTTCAAACTCATTATTTTTATTTATTGACTTCTTGTGTGCCTTTTCTTCTTAGTGTGGCTGATGCATTTTCATTAGACCCAGATAACCTGAACAACTACGGACAAGAAGTTTTATGCTTAGTTGTTTTTCATTTGATTTATGTGTTTTATTTATTGCATGCTGCCATTGCATTGACGTTTGTATTGTATTAGCTGCCCAAAGTCATTTAGATGGGATGGGTGGTCATATAAATCAAACCAATAAATAAATAAGTTAGTAGAGAGTAGTTCTAGTGATCTGCTGTACCATTTATTACACCACATTTTCAAGCACCGGTAAATCCTGGCTTAACTTTAAAAGCTTGTGAAAAATGGAAATTGTTTACTCTGTAGAGTGGGGAATCTGGTCCTCAAGATATGAATTATGACTTTTGACAGCCCCCCTTTTACTAATCAGTAATGAGGAATGATGGAATCTTAGCAACACCTAGGGCAGGGGTGTCAAACTCAAGGCTCGCGGGCCAGATCCAGCCCACGGGATGCTTAGATCTCGCCCTCATGGCAGCTCTGGAAACAGCGAAGGACCAGCCCACGGTGCTCGCAATAGAATACCTTATCCCACCAGACTTGAAATATTGGGATTAGACAATTTACAACTATGTCGCCTTCGATCTGATCTAAATGTAGTTCATAAAATCATATTCCAAAATGTCCTACCTGTCAATGAATACTTCAGCTTCAACCGCAACAATACACGAGCACGTAATAGATACAAACTTAATGTAAACCGTTCCAAACTCGACTGTAGAAAATACGACTTCAGCAACAGAGTGATCAATGCCTGGAATGCACCTTCCCCAAACCCCCAAAACTTTAACCTCAGACTGTCTACAGTCGACCCCACCCCATTCCTAAGAGGTCTGTAAGGGGCGTGCATAAGCGCACCACTGTGCCTACCGTCCCTGTCTTACTGTCCTATTGTCCTCATTTATCTGTACTTCTATGCTTATGTTATGTTCAAACAAACACCTACTATCTTGTACATGTTTGACAAACAAATTAAATAATAAATAAATAAATAAATAAATAAATAAATAAATAAATAAATAAATAAATAAATAAATAAAGATTACAAGGGCCGCGCGCAGCGCTCCCAAGCTCCGTTTTTGCTGGCAGAGGGTTGCAAGAGGCTGTCCCAGATGAAAACAGAGCTCGGGAGCCCATTTTCGCTGGCAGAGCTTTCGGGCCACCACAGGAGCCCCCGACAAGAGTGACGTCAAGCTAGCCACATCCACCCTGGCCATGCCCCCCGCCCCCCGAAGGCAAACACAACCCTGATGCGGCCCTCAGTGAAATCAAGTTTGACACCCCTGATCTAGGGAAATGCTTCTTCCTCATCCTGCTTTACTATTCCTGCCTTCCACGCAGTAAATTTTAGAATCTTCCCTATACAATAAGGATGTCTAAGATCTGGAAAGACTCTGCCCAAGATCAGTAATTGATTTCTCCTAAATAATAAATAATCTGTATTCTTAATTGTGGAATGATGAATTGGGATAACCTACCTAGGAAAATTAATGGGTTCAGGTCTTAAGATATATAGAATACACACCATTGTTTATTGTTATATATTTATTAGATTTTTATCCTACTTCTATTACTTTATAGCTTCACTTTACTTTATTGATTAGCCCTTGGCCATATCAAAGCTCAGATTTCCAGACTCCAATTATTACTAAAATCTGATTAAAAAGTACAATTTAAAATGAAATTGGAATAAAATACAATTTAAAATGAAATTGGAGTAAAATACAATAATTTAATATATAGATAAATAAAATATGATAAAATTATATTTCGGTATCACCCCCTACAATCTACCCCAATCAGTCCCACATATGCCGATCTGAACCAAACCATTTTGCTTAAATACTGTACTGCGTTAAATGTTATTTTCATATTCTGGCCGCACATAAGGTTAGTTGTGCATTCTTAACTGTGGGATGATGAATTGGGATAACCTACCTAGGAAAATTAATGGGTACAGGTCTTAAGAAATATAGAATACATATCTTTGTTTATTTTTATGTATTGATTAGATTTTATCCTACCTTTATTATTTTATAAGTTAGGGTTAGGGTTTGCTACCCTATCCAAGGTAGCAAACATACATATTACTCCTTCCTCCTATTTTCCCCCACAAGAACCACCTTGTGAGTGGGTTGGGCTGAGAGAGAATGACTAGCCCAGGGGTCAGCAACCTTAAACACTCAGAGAGCCATTTGGACCCATTTCCCACAGAAAAGAAAACATTGGGAGCCACAAAACTCTTCCTGTGCCTGACTATTTCCTGAGTGGCCACAAAGCTAGCATATATAGTTGAATTACAGATTCTGTTTCCTTTGAAACTTTTCTTTTCTTGGATTTATCCATGGTTGGCCTACTGGGGGTTGTGAAGCTTAATAAATTGCGCATCAGTGGGTGTCACACATTGGCAGTTGTGATGCATATTTTGAGTGACAGGGAGCTGCAGCAGAGGGATGAAAGAGCCACATGCGGCTCCAGAGCCGCAGGTTGCTGACCCCTGGAGTAGCCTAAAGTCATCCAGCTGGCTTTCATGCATAAGGAGGAACTAAAACTCATAACCTCCTGGTTTCTAGGCCAGTACCTTAACCACTAGACCAGGCTGGCTCTCCTAATTTAAGAATGAAATTAATTAATCAGTTTTGTGTCTATTGGACCCCTCATAGGATGTTTAAAAAGGGATATTCTATGGATCCTACCTATCTACTTTCTAATGTTTATTTTAATCATTACAATGTATGCAAATATATGCAAAACCACTACTATGGATTCAGCAGGGATGTTGGAGAAATCTGGACTAAAGTATCCCGTGGTGACCAATTACATTGTGAGACGACTTAACATTTGCATTATTACTACTACTATGATTATCCATTACAGAGGTGGGTTCCTGCCGGAGCTGCCCAGTGCGCAGCTCCAGTAGGGAGCGGCCGATTGTGCAATTTGCGCGCGACCACTCTGGAGCCCTCCCTACCGGTCCACCGCGCACAACGCCATTTTTTCCGTGAATTTTTGGCCAATTTTGCTTTTGCGCACAGAAGCAAAATTGCGCTGAAATCTTGCGAGGGGACATGCGCGTGTGTGAGATTTTGGCGAGATTGCATGCGTAGAAGCAAAATTGCGCGAGGGGGGCGCATATAGCGAGCGTGCGTGCGCCCAAAGTGTGGAGATGCGCGTGCAGCGCACCAGCACTGGTAAGAGAGCAACCCGCTGCTGATCCATTAGATATTATAATGGTGGCCAGGGTGTACAGTACTTGCTCTGAGAAATATATATACAGTATATATATCCAGAACTTGATGCACGATTTGGGTGGTAGAAAGAAAAACAAAAATCCACCAGAGTCAAATCCTACTGAACTGAAAAGAAGAAAAAGGGAAAAAAAAACCACCTTAGTGATGATGATACACAGAATGTGTTGTCATTTCATTCCAGTTGCTCATTTCCCTTCTAATAAAACTGAGTTTTCTACTAGATACAAAGAAGGGCAATATATTTCCTTGCCTTAAAAAAAAATTCACTTTCTCAATACACAGTAACATTTGTTAGTAGTTGAGGAATCGTATAGCATGATTGAAGCTTCAGTTAAAGTTGTTCTTCCATTGGCAGAGTTGTCAGGTTTTGCGCATTGTTTTTGTGTTTCTGTCTTCATGACTTTCGTCTTCATAGATCTCCTCAAAGCCCACTTCTAGAAATTTCTGTCTGCAATTTTTCAAAACGCTGAACTGCAAGTTTATATTATGACCACTATTTGAATTCAGAATAATGTTTGAAGGAAAAGCAATGCATAAAAAATATCAGAGGGAAAGCAAAAACCGAACATTGCATTTTATTCCAGCCTTCTTCAGCACTGTTTCATTTGATGAAGTTTATATTCTTGCTTATTTTGATGTGCTTTTGGTCTTAGCTTCTGTATCTGTGATTAAACTTTTAGCCACAGGATATGACTTTACTCAGTTGGGGGGGGGGCTTAACTGTACCCCTCCTTAAGTGCACACACCCAGGCTGTATGAAGTAGCGCTGAGGTTGAGTTTTTGCCTTGCCAAGAGCAGAATCAAACAAGCAGATTTTGTATAAATTGAGTGTGACACCTTTCATAATGAATCTAAAAGACAGCTGACTTCCGGATAAACTTTGTGCATTAAATGTGAGCTGCTAAGACGTCCTTATTCAAGACTGATACATATTTAAAGACTGATAAAAAGGTATAAGCAGAATGCATGTAAATTAGGGCCGTAATAGGACTCCGAAAATGTGCTGTGCTTGAAGGATGCTTCTAGCAGACACCGTCCTTTCAGAGGTGACTCATGAAACATTATCTCTCCATTTCTTGAAAGCAAAGCAAAAACATTGGGAGGCTTTGCATTGTCTCTGGGGCCTTCTCCGCCATATCCTGAAGCTAGACACGAAACAGAAAGAACATCTAGCAGCTACAAGACCGATGAAGCATCTTAATACATATACATATAAACTTGACATATGATGTGGCAGGAACAGCTAATGGTACTCAGTTTGAAAAGCACTGCTTCCTGCAAATGTTATAAAACTTAAGTCAAGAAACAAAACATAAAGACAGGTCCTTTATACTTGGTACTTGTTCTCTTTAAAAACACACACACACACACATTTGAATGGATATTGCCTTTTTTGTCACCCCAATTAAATTAAACAGAATTTAGGTGCATTAGGAAGTCAGATCGTTCTCATTGTTTGGCCATTTGGAGATTAGTTGTTTTCATTCGCTCACTTTGTGCGCCCATGGACAAAAAGCACTATGCTATTCTTTAGCTGCCAAAAAAACAGCTGACTTTTGGACATATCCAAAATTGTTCTTCCAAGTGATGAAACACGTTACCATCTGTTAATGATTTTATATAAATCATTATATATGATTTATATTCCCTTTCTATACTGCTTGGATTGGCAGAGATTATTCTTGGTCTCCTCCAGGCACTACCTCCGTAGAAATGTTTCGGAAAACCATCAAATAATTTCTTTGGTACTTTCGGAAATTTTCTTTGGCAAGAATATACCTCCGATTTGAACGGAATATTATTTGGATTGCAAGTAACAAAATTACACGAAGGGTGATAGATTGAATAAACATGAGCAGAAGGGGCAAAGATTCTGTTTAATTGCAGCCAAATGTGTTGTAAAATTTAGTTTTCTTTGCCTTCTGAGTTCCTGCTCTTCTCTAGAGGTTTTTTGATAATAGCAGCAAAGCATTAATAATTCACTGGATAGTTTTTAAAACACTGCTTTGTCTCAGCTCAGAGAGCAAGCAATAGCATCTGGCTAACTTTGGGCCCAGCTGCTAAACAATGTTGACCCTAGTTATTGCTTTAATAGAAGATCAGCAAAGAATCTCAGGGATTTGGGCTGGAAAAAAGTATTTTTTCAGTGAAATTAAATACAAACACATCCTGAAAAAAAAAAAAGACAAACCACTTCTGTGCTGTTGCCAAGAAACTACATGGAATTATCCAGGAAGTATTCAGGAGTCAAATTTGGCTTTGAAGGAGATTTTACACATCATAGAAAAGCATAATGCCGGTAGAGAAGGGAAGGTTTTGACAGAGGAGAGCTATTGAATGCTGGCTTAGCACATTAACTAGATCAAACAGTCCATTCCACGTTAGACAATCATAGAATAAAGAAAATGAATATTGTTCTGGACTTTGTTGCAACATTGCTGTTTTGTTTTTAGATGGCCTTATTTATTTATTTATTTATCCTTCTGACCCATTTGAAAGGGAAGAATACCGAAGAGGATTGACTGACTTTGGAAATGGTTTCTGGATAATGGAATGCTGGCATAAGATAAGTTCCATTTACTACCCTGTTTCCCCCAAAATAAGACATCCCCTGATAATAAGCCCAATCAGGCTTTTGAGTGCATGGCAATAAGGCCAAGCACTTATTTCAGGGTTCAAAAAAATATAAGACAAATATAAACACGTCAGGACTAGACAAAATGTGTTTGGCTGAAATATCCTGAGCTTAATCAGGAATACTTGAAATAGAATCGGGGTAGGTGAGTGGGACATCCATTCTTAAGAATTGGTGAAGGAAGTAGGCAGCTGTAGTAGTCTGTTGAATTGCTTAATAAAAAATAAAGAACACTGGGTCATAAATCTCTATGGAAATTCTCAGTCATCCAGATAATGGTTGTCCCAAAGGTGCTTCAAAGAAAAACAAAGTTCAGTTGTCTTTTGAAAAAGCACCTTTGGGACTGGATCATAAAATTCATAGTCTTTGTGGTCTCTGTAGTAATGACCAGAGCAGGGGCGTGTTGCTTACTTACCGGTGCCGGTGCGCTGCGCGCGAATCTCCATGTTTCGGGCGTGCGCCCCCTTGCTACAGGCGCATGCCCCCTCGATATGTGCGCGCGCCCCCTCACGTGATTTTGCTTCTGTGCATGGGCAGAAGCAAAATCGCGCCAAAATCTCACGAGGGGACACGAGCATGCACAAGATTCCAGCAAGATTTTGCTTCCGCGCATGCGCAGAAGCAAAATCGCCCAAAAATTCACCGAAAAAGATGGTGACGTGCGTGACGGACCGGTGGAGAGGGCTCCGGAGCGGTCACGTGGAAATTGCGCAATCGGCCATTCCCTACTGGACAGCTCCGGCAGGAACCCACCTCTGGACCAGAGTATGGACAATAAGCAAGAAAAGCTTAAATTCTTACACAAAGAAGTTAAGTATGACTTAATAGTAATAAACTGGGACCTAATGAGACGAATCTCATGATTGGAATATACCATTCAGAGGAAACAATTTGTTCAAAATGGAATGGAACAGAAATAATGGAAGTAACAGAAGAAGAGAAGCTGAACTGTACATTAAGAATATTCCCAGCTGATCAGAAATCTAAATGAATGAGCTTGGCAATGTTGTAGAGAACATGCAGTTAAAATAAATGGAGGAAAAATAAAAAACATACTGAAACTCAGGCAGCCAAAGCTCTCTGACAGCTCTCCCTAGTTTTGCTAGTGCTACATGTAGTTCAGTACATGATGTAAAATTAAACCACTGTAGATGTGGGCGTAACTAATTTCCTTCAGACATGCTGCCAAACTGAAAGCATCATTCCATTTTCAACATGGAAAGAAGTATTAGAAAAGAGCCCTTAATCTAGCCAGATGTGGTTTGTTGGTGTTGTAACTCCTTTTAAAGTTCAAGTATCTTAGCTGCTCTTTCCTCTTATTAGTGTGTAGTAAAAAGGCAACCTGGAAAAAGGAATAAACATTTTTGAAAATTATTGGCTTGAGTTGTGTTGTAGTAACTGGAAGTCTTGTACAAAATACGATTTGTTCTTTTATCCTGGACTGTTTATCCCATGGTAAAATCTACTTTCCCAGCCAGATTATCTTTAATGGGTCTTAGTAAGTTTGTTCCTCCTAGAAAAAAATTATATACAGCCATTTTAACTCACAATCTTTTTCAAATAGTACCAGCTCAGAGAAGACAATTTCTAACAAATCTTTAAATTTTCTCAAATCCATTTTTAATGTCAAGGTAAAGAACACTGAAACCTTTTCATTTTTTTTTTAAAAAACCTACTTTATTTCTCAAGTGGATGAGGATTTGCCTCCGGAAACCAGATACAATCCAACTGCAATTACCACATTTGCACACAATGAGAATTTCGAGCTTCAATTAAAAATATGCTTAAGAAAAATGGATGTACATATTCAGTCTGATTTGTTCAATGAGCCAATGCAAGCATTTAAAGAAAATGTTAAAAATTAAAACAAAACTAAAAATATATTTACTTAGCTGCAAATTACATTTTCAGAATGTCTTAATTGATTCAGGAGACCAAATAGAAAGAGTTACAATAAAAAGCTTTAAGGAAATTTGAAAATAATAATACATTTATTAAAAAATAAATCTCCAAACGCTTCTCTCCTAAATATACAACAAAACAATGTTGGTCATCCTTTAGGAGACAGTACACATTATATTGCACTACCTTTGCAATATAGTTGATACTGGTATTTTGTACTTTTGTGCTATGTTATGGAGTCATAACTGGAGGTTGTTATGAATGCAGAGAGGTCAATGATATATGTAGTCGTTATGAGACCATGATTAATTCTCATTGCTTATTTTTATTATAAATAGAGCTTTTGTTGTGAGAACATACAATCTCTCATTTGTGGCTTGAAAACCCAAAAAAGTATCATGTGTTTCCAGAGTTGCTACCAACTGCTTAGCAAGCTGATCAACTTGTCTGCCTTCCTTTCGGTTGTAGAGAACAGTGTTTAGAGGACTTGGCTGGCGATAGATGAACACTCTTCGCATGCACTCGCAAAGCGCAGAATATGAGTGGTCTGGTGCACAAGCCATGAATTTCTTGTCCTGCTTGGATGCCTGCACATAACCTAAAACACAAAGAGCCAGCAAAAGCAAATAATAATTATTTTTATCTCACAGACCAGTTGTCATTGTGTGAGCTTTTGCTCTCTTATTTTATGCAGTGTAAGATGTGTATGGGGCACATTTTCTTTGGGACTCAGCTGGATAAATACGCACAGCTTTGTATCCTCAGGACTAGATTACTCTAACACAGGAGTGTCAAACTCAAGGCCCAGAGAACAGATTTGGCCCGCGGGGTGCTTAGATCTGGCCCGCGGGACCACCCTGGAAACCACGAAGGACCGGCTCATGGTGCCTCTGTCAGCTAAAACGGAGCTCGGGAGGGCCATGGGCGGCCCTCCCGAGCTCTGTTTTCGCTGGCAGAGGGTTGCAGGAGGGCATTGCACTGATCACTCTTGGCCCCATGAATGATTTATTGTATGGGTTTTTAAATTGTGGTTTTTAATGTTTTTAAATGTTTTAATATCTATTGTTTTTAATGCTTTTTATATTTGTTGTTGTATGTGAATTTTTACTGTTGTGAGCCGCCCAGAGTCTCTGTGGAGTGGGCGGCATACAAATGCAACTAATAAATAAATAATAAATAAATTGCAGCTGAAAACGGAGCTCGGGAGCCCGTTTTCGCTGGCAGAGCGCTTGGGCCACCAGAGGCACCTCCGACACGAGTGACGTCGAGTTGGCCACACCCACTCTGGCGCCCCAAGGTCAAACACAACCCTGATGTGGCCCTCAATGAAATCCAGTTTGACACCCCTGCTCTAATAGAATAGATTTGGGGTGTTTTGGGAAACTACAAGGCCATACAGCTATGGCAAACATGCTGAGAGGACAGCACATGAAAAATACATGTCTAGACTGGCCCTCCAGACCTTTTCAATGCAGCATT
Organism: Diadophis punctatus similis; assembly: GCA_023053685.1. NCBI lineage: Eukaryota > Metazoa > Chordata > Lepidosauria > Squamata > Dipsadidae > Diadophis > Diadophis punctatus. The sequence continues at coordinate 185,383,314 of JALIGW010000003.1, forward strand.
TGAACTCTATGATATGTTGCTCTCATTCTAATTTCATAGTAAACATCAAATGAAAATGAGTTTCTAAAGCTTAAAGAATTACACTGATTATCTTTGACACATCTGTCTAAGCCCTTTAATTATGCAGCTGGCAAGATATTTCTAATCTTTCATTATACATGGGGAAAGTCAAGCCATATTTTCTTTGGAACCAATTACTGGAACAGATTATCACCAAAGTGTTATGTTGTATGCCATATTGCAACAGGGCAATAAACGAGAAGGAAAATGTTGCTAGTTTTTAATCAAACTCTTAAGATGAAGCCAAAACAAAAAGACCAGATTTCTTTTTAGCTATCTGCAACTTAACAAAAATCGTGGGCATTTTAGGTTCCCCCCTTCTCCCAAATAGCACTTTTAAACTTTGAAACTGTTCGCTGATATACTCCTATTTTCCAGGCAATATAAACATAAATTAAATTTCTTTTTTTACAGACCAGACTTGTTTACTGGTATAAATGCTTCCATTTCACTCTGCAATGCATACACATCATGCAAGGAATTTTATACTAAAAGCAAAGCACAATTTAAAATGACTGAAAGATATGGGCGTCCATGCAAATGTACACAGAGGCAATACTAAAAACATATTTTCACAAACAGCTAATGAAACTACATACCGGAGAGAGGGTGGAATTAACATCTAAAATTTAAGTTGTCTTTTAGAGGATGTCAGATTCTCTGGTATAAATGGGTGTTCCAACCTTAGATGGCCAGGATTCTATGACTATCATAAATAACTTTTGCTGATTAGAATCTGTTCAAGTTAACTCAGCGTAAAGATGTTGGAAATACTAGCTAAGTTTCTTCAGGAAGATTTCATTTAGTTTAGGCTTTTATCCTCAACTGGAAATAGTCCACACTTGTAACAATGAACAAATTTATTCTTTTCATATTCTCACTAATATTTCAGCTGCTTTCTTCTACAAAGCTAGCTTCTAATTCTGAAAACACTTCCATTACTCTACTGATCTCTTTTATCACAAGATTGCTATTTCCTGAGATAACCATTTCCAAAACCCAGCCCAAACAAATTTTAATTGGAAACTTTCTCTATATCAGCGGTTCTCAACCAGGGGGTCGAACGACCCTTTCACAGGAGTCGGGAGACTTCGCCTGGATGCCGCCATTTGGTTTCTTTTACCCTCTGCGCATGCACAGAACACTTTGCGCATGCGCAGAGGGTAAAATAACCCAAATGGTGGCGGCGGGGCGTGGGTTGCGGTGGTGGGCGCGTGGCAGGTCGCAGTGGGGTCGCGTCATGGGTCACGGCATTAGGAAGGTTGAGAACCACTGCTCTATATGAACACCGATGACTGAACTGAGTGGAAAAGCGCTTCAATTGTTCAATCAGAGAGCAATACTGTGTAGTCCTTTTCTCTTACCTAAGGCATTGAAAGTAGAAATATGCTCCCATTTGTCTTGCTGATCTGGGCGAGGCTGCCAGAGAAGAGCATCAACATCATGGCGTAAGCAGAAGCATGGCATTTCCTTAGGATCTACTACTGCTGAGAAAAGATACTGATTGCTTCCAAGGTTTACCTGCAGGATTAAGAAAAGCAATCTTCTTTATTACCAATACAGAAATTACTAACTGGCTACACAGAACACAGTGATATCAGTAAAAAAAATTAAAATTGACCAGTCCAAACCTCCATTTTTCAGTCCAGTTCTGATCTGCTCTAAAGGATTAGGATTTAGGGATTGGAGGATTAGCACACACTATATAAAACTGATTATATTCAGTTGTGCTCCCTGATTCAGTATTGTAGAGTGTTTTTAATGCTGGATCAACAGGTTCAGATCTTCATTTAGTGATGAATCTTATTGTATAAATGCAGATTCTTAATTTCTTCATTTTATAACCTTTTCCAATATAAGTAATATTCAGGATAATTAACAGGTTTAAAAAAAACAGTACAAGTGAAACAAAATTATTTCACTATACTTGATGTGCAGTATTATAAATCAAAAGACTTATGCCAGGATAAACGTAATAAACTTTTTGGAGGCATTTTATGGGAATTTTATGTAGGATGTCCATATAGATTGTAGAATTCTGTGGGTTGCACTTAAACTGGAATATAGATTGCTATTTAAAGTCTATGAACTTGGGAATGTTCCTTTAGAAAGGCAGTTTTTATCTGTCTTCCCCAGACCTATAAATAGCATTAGCACATTGTAAAATAAGGTCTGCTGCATACGTTTAAACATTAATCATAATTAGGATGGGTTGATACGCCAAACCATTAAAGCTGCTGTTTCCAACAGAAGCAAAAAATTATCTTTATGCCAATTTAAACACATACCTATTTTTTTCCAGACTTTGACTGGAATCCAAATAAATAAATCACTCTATTTTGAAATTGGAAAAGGGTATAAGGATCCAGAGGCTACATGTTCAATACCATTCATTGTATTTTGTAAGAAACACAGTGGCTTCATTGCTGAAAACCAAGGTTCAGAATTTGTAATCAAGAACAGTTAACTTCTTAATCCAGTATCTTCTTTCCTGAAATGTATTTAATTTTATATCGATTTTTGTGCATTACTACAGTTGCCTAGGCGTAAGTATGCTCTGAGTAGCAAGATGACAATTACAAACACTTTGTGGCATTTTTGTCCTTGCAGCTGAAGCTCTAGCTCTACATGAACCCAAGGAAAGTTTTTCATACCATAGAGCAGAGGTGGCCAAACCGTGGCGCATGCGCCAAACGTGGCGCATTGGATGCTTGCGAGTGGCGCATTGCATCCTTGTGCCTACTTAGCTCGGCTCCTCTGGGCTCTGCCTACGGCAATTTAAAAAGCGCTTCTGCCCGTGAGGAAGAGGGGGCGAGCATCGATCTCTGCCTCCGCGCAGGCAGGAGCGCGTTTCAAAATGCTGCCGGAGGCAGACCAGAGCAGACAAGCCAGTCCAGCAAGTGAGGGAGGCGTCGGCAAGAGTTCTAACGTTTCTAACTTCCTCTTAGCCGTCCCTTTTGGCTCCGCCTCTTGCCGCCACCTCCCTCACCTGCCGGGACCTCCCTCGTCGTTCTCTTCCCTCCGACACGGGCGTGCATGCCGGGGGCTGGAGTAGGCGGCATTGGAAAGAAAGAAAGAAAGAAAGAAAGAAAGAAAGAAAGAAAGAAAGAAAGAAAGAAAGAAAGAAAGAAAGAAAGAAAGAAAGAAAGAAAAGACAGACAGAAAGAAAAGACAGACAGAAAGAAAAGACAGACAGAAAGAAAGTTGTATGGCCGCCCTGAGTTCTACGGGAGTGGGGCGGCATACAAAAACGACCAAATAAATAAATAAATAATAAATGGCGGATCGGAACTCGTCTGCGAAAATAATTGGTGGATGGTATGCTTAAGGTTGGCCACCACTGCCATAGAGAGATGTAACTTTGGCTTTAAAACTCTTAAGGGATTGAAAATGGGATCTTTTTCATGGTTTCTCTATGGCTATTTCACACAAGTTGGAGTTTTGACGCATGGGTTGTACATCATAAAGGCAGCATATTATTACCCACTAGGTACTTACTTAGCTTTGCTGAGTTCAATAGTTTCATACCAATGTTTTAAATAAATCAAAATCAAAAGATGCACAGATTAGCAGAGGAGAAACCATGTTCCAGTTTTTTAAAAAAATATAGACTTTAATGAGAATTTGTTAATTTCTAGTTTTTAGCACCTACAAAATAAACAACAGATGCTGGCAGATAATATTCTACATCTTCTGAACTGCTAAATTATTTATAGGCAATCAGAAACTGGCAATATTTATAATTACATAAGACTGTAAGAAAGTCTTACTGGATTAGATCAAAACCAGTATTTCTCCAACATTTTGATTCTCACAGGGGCCAAATGTTTATGGGTTCTGACAAGCAGGCAGCGCAGACATCTCTCTCCCCAACTGCTCATTCATCCTAAATTCAGATCATCTATGAACAAGTTCAAAAGCAATGGACCCAACACAGATCTGTTTTTCATCCTGCCTTCATTACTTTATCAGTAACTCAAGGCAGCGGACATACTTAACACTCCTTCCTCCTCCTATTTTCCCCCACTTGAACCCACCTCAAACTCAAACTCTCTTCCACTGAGAAAAAAAGCCCATTTATTCCTTGTTTTGTTGATCCACTTATCAATTCCCAAAAGGACAGATCCTCTTATCCCATGACCAGCAATTCGATTCACAAATTTTGATGAGAAACTTCTCAACACTCTCAAAGTACTCTAAAAGTTTGGTGTGGCAGAATTTACCTGAGTAGTACTCATGCTGCTTCCTTTTGAAAGGCTTGTTCCTTTCTACGCTTAATTTTTTTTTCTTGTTTCTCATTTCTATCAATTTGCCAGGAATATGTTAAGCTGATTGTTCTATAATTTCTCAGGCATCTCCTGTGTCCTTTTAAAAATACTGTATAGTTTGTAGTTATACTTTTCCGTCTGTAAAATTCTACTTTTTTTAACAGATAAGGGGTGCGTGTGTGTGTGTACACACACACATGCACAAACACACACACATTCACCAACCTGCCTTCCATTGAGGACCTGTATACTGCATGAGTCAAAAAGAAGGCTGTGAAAATGTCTACAGACTCCCTCACATCCTGGACACAAACTGTTTCAACTCCTACCCTCAAAACGATGCTATAAGGCACTGCACATCAGAACAACTAGACACAAGGACAGTTTTTTCCCTGAATGCATCACTCTGCTTAACAACTAATTCCCACAACACTGTCAAATAATTTACTAAGAATGTATTACTATTATTCTTCTCATCTTTCCTAATACCCATCTCTTCCCACTTATGGCTATAACCATGTTGCTTGTATCTTTACAATTTATATTGTTTTATTGATTCCTAGTATGATTTGATTGCTTATTAGTATCCTATGACTATCACTAAGTGTTGTATCTTACGATTCTTGATGAGTAATTTTTTTTATGTACACTGAGAGCATATGCACCAAAGACAAATTCCTTGTGTGTCCAATCACACTTGGCCAATAAATAATTCTCTCCTCCTCCCCTCCTCTCCCCTGTATGTATATGTATGTGTATATATATATACTAGCTGAATACCTGTGCTCCACTCCAAAACTATGTAATCGGGCTTGATAAATTGACACTTACAGCTTGAAAATTAATGAGTAGTTACCATCGGCCTCTCCTCTCCCCTTCTCTCCCTCAGGCTTGCCCCACAGAATCCTCCCCTATCCTACCCCCTTCTCTCCCTCAGGCTTGCCCCACATAAGCCTCCCCTATCCTACCTCCTTCTCTCCCTCAGGCTTGCCCCACAGAATCCTACCCTATCCTACCCCCTTCTCTCCCTCAGGCTTGCCCCACAGAATCCTCCCCTATCCTATCCCCTTCTCCCCCTCAGGCTTGCCCCACATAAGCCTCCCCTATCCTACCTCCTTCTCTCCCTCAGGCTTGCCCCACAGAATCCTACCCTATCCTATCCCCTTCTCCCCCTCAGGCTTGCCCCACATAAGCCTCCCCTATCCTACCTCCTTCTCTCCCTCAGGCTTGCCCCACAGAATCCTACCCTATCCTACCCCCTTCTCTCCCTCAGGCTTGCCCCACAGAAGCTATCCTATCCTATCCCCCTTCTCTCCCTCAGCCTTGCTACACAGAAGCCTCTCCTATCCTATCCCCTTCTCTCCCTCAGGCTTGCCCCACAGAATCCTCCCCTATCCTATCCCCTTCTGTCCCTCAGGCTTTCTAGCCCCTTCTCTCCCTTAGGCTTGCCCCACAGAATCCTCTCCTATGCTATCCCGTTCTGTCCAGAGTTATTTTCAGGTTGGGAGGGGGAGTAGAACGTCTAACTAATCATAGCATGTTAATAATATAAGAAATAGTAATGATCTGATGGTCGTTTCGAAAAATCCTTTCTTAACAAGTACCTAGAGGCTAAGAGGAACATACGTGCCAAATTTCAAGTTTGTAGGCTTTACAGTTCTGGAGATTTCGTGATTACGGCATGAGTGGTTTTCGCTTTTATATATATATATAGATGTGTGTGTGTGTGTGTGTGTGTTTGTGTGTGTGTGTGTGTGTGTGTGTATAAAAATCCCATTTTGTACTGAGAAATAAAATTCACATGGCAATATTGCTGAACAATTAGGTGATAAACAAAAAAAATCACTGCAATTTCATATAGTTCATTACACCAAGATATAATTTTAGATATTAGACTTTTTTTCTACCCTAGTAACAAAAGCAATTGAACAAAAGTTGCATTAAAGGTAAAAAAGAAAGGTCACATAGGCAATCACGTGATGACACTCCTAACAGCTGTGTAAGATTTGCCTAACTACTGCAACCGGACCTGTATGAAGGCAGACTGGCTTGAGAGCCAATTTAGTATACTGGTTAAAGCACCAGGCTACATAGAAACTTGGAGATGTTCTTCTCCCGCCTAAGGCACAAAGCCATCTGGATGATCTTGGGCTAGTCACTTTCTCAGCTATAAGAAATCTCTGACATCAGACACAGAATAACAGAGTTGGAAGGGACCTTGGAGGTCTTTTGGTCTAACCCCCTGCTCAAGCAGGAAACCCTATACCAGTGATAGCAAACCTTTTTGATATCGAGTGCCCAAACTGCGTGCGCATGCCCAAACTGAAAGGTGCACGCGCATGCGCAGACATGCATGCATGCACAGCAGAGACCCAAAGACCAGTGGCTGGCGGGAGGCGGGGCATCCCAACACCAGCAGCGTGGCAAGATCTTTTTCTTTCATGAGCTTCTGTTTCGTTTGCAGGGAAACAGAAGCTCACAAAAGAAACGCAATGGAGATCTGACCTGGGGCGACGGTGCGCATGCCAGCAGAGAGGGCTCTCCGTGCCACTTCTGTCATGCGTGCCATAGGTTCGTCATCACGGCCCTATACCTTTTCAGGCAAATAATTGTCAATCTCTTCTTAAAAACTTCCAGTGATGGAGCACCCACAACATCTGGAGCAAGTAATTAATTGGTCAAACTATCAGGAAATTTCTTCTTAGTTCTAGACCAGTTCTCTCTTTAATTAGTTTCCACCCATTTCTTCCTGTCCTGCCTTCAGGGGCTTTGGAGAATAGCTTGACCCCCTGTTTTTTGAGGCAGCCCCTTAGATATTGGAACACTGCTATTATGTCACCCCTAGTCCACACAACTGAACAGAAGAAGAAAAAAAGACAATATGAAACCTGATTCTATGTTAGGCTTGCAGTATATACACAGTATTCTTGTCACCAAGTCTCTTGCACAAAACTTTTCTCTCCCTAATAAAATTATAGCCGGTGGCTTACAAATTCATTCCTTTGGGATATTAAAGAACAAAAGCCAACAATGTAGTATCAATTTTATCATAAATACACAATTGTCCTGTTTTTGTTCCAACAGACTAATATTCACAGCAGCTTAAATGTCACATAATGAAGTGCTTCTAATCTACTCACTGCCAAAAAAAGAACTCAATTCAACTTCAGGATTCAGAAAAAACAAACAAACAAGATTGTATTATTTTAACTGCTGATGTGTAAATGAGATTCTCAGTATGGCTTCTCTGTAATCACATACTTTTAACAGAAATATTTTCACAAATCATTTGAGGATGCAATATAAGTGAACATGCGTATTCTTTATGAGAAGCAAGATACTAGAAGCTGTTACGTTGTGCTGAACACAAAATGGGGCTGTTTGGAATGGTTCCGACAATTTATAATCTTGCTTACTAGTTTATAAATTTCATTTGCCTTGATTTTTTACTGAAGTGCTGCTAAGGTCTTAAGTGCGAAAACTGCTCATAGCTCACCTTTTTCAGTACCGCTGTAAATTCAAAGAGTCGCTAAAACAATGGTCATTAAGTGAGGATTCCCTGAAAATGTAAGTAGCATTCTTCCAATACAAGCTGGAATGGGAAGCTTTTACTAATTTTCTGAAGCTTTTTGATGGAGTAAGTTTCATCCTACTAGTTTCCTATGCTGGAAGACAACACTTGCACACCTACCTAAATTTATATATTTAAAAAGACCAGAAGCAGTAGAGAATTATCTTTTGAGGCTCATTTTGATCAAATTGGAATAAAAATAATGTGATTTCTGGATCTGAGACCATTGTAGTAGGTCTTTCCTCTACAGCTGTAAAAGCCCAGAGATTTTAAACAAAACAAAACAAAACAAACTATTTGTTTTCATTATTTTCTGGGCAATTTATGGCTTTGAAAATTTAGAAACTTAGAAAAATGGTTTTCATATGAATCCATAACATTTTATTTTTAATGATATTTAATGGGTAAATGATATTTAATGATATTTAAGGAAATGAAATATATACACAGAACTATTTTTAAAATTTTACATATAATCCTATTTTACATACAATTATTTTATTAAATATTAATACATTATTAATAAATTTATTTGGTTAATAAAAATAAAATGATTTCATAGCTGTAAAAAAGCACTGAAAATAAAATATGGCTAAATTACTTTTTTAAAAAAAGTTCTGTATTCTTTTTCTCCTCAGGCAAAAAACAGAAATAAAAATCTCTAGGACATTTTTCTTTTGCTTCAATGCTTCTGGACTTATTATATCTCTGTTCTTCAGTGCTCAATATGCTGTTGCCCTAATCCTGCATATTTGTGCAAACTCAATAGCAATAGCACTTAGACTTATATACTGCTCTATAATGCTGTACAGCATTCTCTAAACATTTTAGTGTCAGCATGTTTCTCCCAACAATCTGTGTCCTCATTTTACTGACCCAGAAGGATGAAAGGCTGAGTCAACCTCAGTGTCGAACTCCAGGCTATGGGCAGAGATTAGCCGGCAATACTGCATTTTAATCACTGTGCCACCAGTGGAATTAGAATGGAGTATTGAGTTAGAAACTCAATAAAGAAAACAACGTATTAAATTAACCTTTAATTTAATGTTTATAGTAAGACTCATCGACACATACTGTACAGTACTTAAAATTAACCACAGCATCAATTTGAATTATAATGAATTAAAAATCTACTAGTATCGTCACAGTGATGGTCAAGTTGCTTTGGTTAGGAACTCCAAGTTCTACCACCATTCCATGCAGTTTTGCATTCAAAGAGAAATAACAATATGGATAAACCTTCTCTACCTGATTCCCTATGATTCCATTATATCTTTTTCTTCTGGGAATTTCCTGCTCTTGCCTTGCTTGGTGGATAGAGAGAATGATTTCTGCTATCAATGGAGTGGATAAAGTTTTCAAACTCAATTTCTTTGGCATAGGAATTTGCAGGGAAAATAAGTGCCTTAAATCTTCCCCCATGCCCCAAAATAGCACCCGACATCTGAAGAAATTTTAATACTTTTTTCTCCTCAGAATAGCACAACCTGCCCTAAAAAAAAAAAAACGGGGGGAGCTGAAAATTGTGCCTGCTTACTCTAGGTGGATTGACCAACTGTGTTATGTAACTCTCAAGGTTGGGAATCCTGGGAGCTATAGTCTAATGTAATTGGAAAGCACTAGGTTGAAAAGGCTAATATAGACTGAAGATCTAAGCTTCAATAAGCCTATGGATAGGTTCATCTTGACTGCACCCAGCTGGAAGTTAATACTCGTTCTGCTGCTCCCTTGTAAATGTCAAGTTGTGTAAGTATTAGGAATCTGAAAAGGTGAAGTTTATGTTTAATGATAGTAAGAGTAGATTGCTGCACAGCAGATTTTAAGTTAGGTCGACATGACCCATTACAATGAGCTATATTAAGCACTGGGTGGTTCATGGCTAATGAAATGTTATGGCATGACCGTCCTTCTAGCTTTAAGGGTCCAAGCTGACACTAGTGATAAGGTGTTTAACTGATCAATTCTTGATGGCCACATAAGATACCGTATGATGGTGCAGATAAAGCTACTTGAGGAAATTCAACTATTGATTGTTGCAAAAAAAATAAAAGAAACCGAAAGCTATGATGAGGAAAGCAAGTGGTAGTACAAATTTATGGAGATTACTGTTCTATGTGATTTGAGGGATAGCACCTCAAATTGGAAGCTATGTTTTTATACAGAATTCTTTTAATACATGATTAGTGGGATAAACAGGTTTGTCCAATCGATGTGTATAACTTGGCAGCTAAAATAGAGCTCAGGCTTTTTTCTTGACCAATTATGTCCCATCAAGTCAGTGTTGTCTCTTGGCAACCCCACAGACAGATTTTCTCCAGGATGATCAGTCTACAACCTGGCCCTTCATGGCATCCAAGAGTGCACCCATCACCACCATAATTGAGTCCAGCAATTTACTGCTAATCACTGTCTTCTTTTACTTTCTACCTTTTCCAGTATTAAAGACTTCTAAACAGACACGGGTCTTCACATTTGTCCAAAATATAGTCATTTCAACCTGGTCATTTGTGCCTCAAGTGATAACTCTGGATCAATTCGTTCAATGATCAATTTGTTGATTTTCTTTTTGCTGCCCATGATGTTCTCAGGAACCTTTTCCACCATCAGAGTTCAGATATGTGTCAATACTCTTTCTATCCTAATTCTTTAAAATCCGTCACTTCCACAGAATCTCACGGAAAAGCCATTGCCTGCATAATGTTGATCTTTGTAAATAAAAGCATGTTAACTGATTATCTTTTTGATTGTCCTAGGTATAACTTGTTTTTGGGAAGAGGGGGCAGGGAAGAGAGCAGGAAAATTCTAAGAGTGAATGGCTTCCTTGGTTTGTAGTTGATAGTGGTTACTAAGGAGGAGTAGCAAAAGTAAGATTCTGGGAAGACCAGGGAACCAGGTGGGCTGAGGGGACAGCTCTACTAGATCAGGCATGTTGGCAATGGTTGAGGGAAGTAACTCGGGAAGAGAACACCTGCCATATTGTTTTAGAAAAGACTAAAGTCACAAAAACATGACTCTATCCATTTCTGTCTGAAAGGACATCATTATGGATGAAAACAATTAGAACAGGGGTGTCAAACTGGCAGCCCGTGGGTCAGATGCATCACATGCAGGGCATACCCACAAAGGCTCCTCAAATGCAAAAAGGTCACAATACGTCACGTGACACGATCGAGTTTGACACCCATGAATTAGAAGGTCCAGAAAAACCATCAGAAAAAAGAAATGAACTCTGCAAATTGTCAACCATTATGGGATTTAAGAATATGATCTAATGCTTACCACATGAGTGATCTTCATAGTATGACCATCAAATCTACATAAACTTGTACTGTCTTCAAGGAAAATGTCGCATTCTTCTAGCTCTTGAGCATTGCATGGAGGATTTTCTTTGTTAGGATCTGGATTCTGAAATCAGGAATTCAATTTAGTTTTCTATGCATTCTGTGAGCCAGATTAATAAAATAATAAAAAGAAGCATGTGATATAATATTAAATCTATAATACATGTATTGCATCCAGTATTTCACTAATACCTTAAAAAGGGTTTAACTCCAGAGTATAGTCAATTCATAGGAGCATGAGATAATTGCACCATAAACTGAAACATTTCAGACTGCAGGTTGGGAAACAATGATTGTTTCTCATAAGAAAAACCTGGAAACTCAGAATTTTGGGAGGACTATTGTGCTGGATTTTTGTCCCCTTCTTTTTATGTTTATGCATATTGAGCTTTTCTTCACGGTGTAATGATTTAATTTCATATCTATAGTCTGAAATATGTCCATCACTTTTAGCCTACATAAAGATAATTAAACACAATATATAAAGCCAATCACTGTAGGATATTCAATAAAGTATGATTTAAAAATCATGCAACATGCAATTTAATCACTAGATTACAATACAGTTTGGTATTATATATTAAAACCACAAATTTTATCGTGTTTACCATTTCATCAGAGGTAAGATACATCAGCTGCTCAGCTATTGTGGCCCTTTGAGCTGGGTCCACAATAAATTCCCCCCGAGAGTTACCAATTATCAGTTCTGGCCATAAACGTTTCTCTTCTTCCTTCTTAATTAAAATTATCTCTAATCTGGGAAAATAGATAAACATTGATAAGACATAACCAAAGGTAGAATGCAAGACTTAATATTAAATAAATTAGATTAATCTATTCACAATGCTTTGATAGTAGTAACTGAGGATTCTTCAAGGAAACCCAACTATGAATTCACACCTATACTGTAAATCAGAGGTCTTCAAACTTGGCAACTTTAAGAATTGTGGATTTCAACTCTCAGAATTCTCCAGCCAGCAAGAGCTGAAGTCCACAAGTCTTAAAGTTGCCAAGTTTTGGGAGCCCTGCTGTAAATGGTACACTTTCATTGAAACAGTTTAGAATTAAATCATTCCTTAAGAAACTCTGCCCCCAGGCCTTCTATACCATGTGTTTGTCTCAATTTTGATGACTGACAGCAATTCCAAAACTATAAAGAAAAACAAACCATCTGCAATAGGAAAGCGAGTGGATCATGTGGATTTATAGATGACCACATGAAAAACTTCAATTATAGATAAGCAATCGATTCAACATTATTTTATGAATCACACATGGGTGACAATCTATTTACAAACTCAGATGTTAAACGATATATAGGGACTGCTTTGTTGAATGCTATGTACTACTGATATTCATTTCATTGTGGCAATCTACACTAAAGATATTTTAGTAATAGTAATATTTTAGAAAGGTTACCCCTTTCCCCCTTTAAATAAAAGGTGGGTGAAAAATGGCAATAGGTTACAGATTGACATATGTAACAAATTCAACAGATCAAGTACACAACACTAAAATAAATACCTATTTTCTTTAATTATCCATGTGGAGCTTTCATGGTCAATCAATGAAAAAAGGTCACCTTTCAGTATAGGAAACTGTGGATCTTTCAATGCTACACTGAGATGATTTGGAGAAAAGCTGACATGTATGTCTTCTTTGGTAAAGTTTTCGTGGAGTCGGAAAGTGATTGTCAAATCATCTTCAGTCTGTTGCCAGTAATATAGAGGTTCTATAAACAGAAGTACATAAGGGGTGTACATAATTAGCTAAAGGCTAAAACATTAAAGATTTGTGGAATCTAGCTGTCAAAAACCCAGTTATTTGCACAATAAAATGTTGCATTGCCTAGCTACCTGAAACTAGGAAAAGAAAAATAACAGCAGCTCCAAAGTACATCATCTGTCATTATTTAAAATCTACTAGGAAGGTACAAATAATCATTAAATATAAAGAGAATTTAAAAATACAATGCATAGATAAATAGAATTAAAGGGGCCATTTAGGCTATTTGTTCAATCTACTGCTCAGTGAAGAAATGCAAATTAAAGCAGCTGAGAAAAATGATCTGCTAATTACTAGTAAAAGACATCCATGGTCAAATTGCTGTTAATGTTAGGAAGTCTTTTCTAACACTGAAAAGTGTAATCATATCCCTTATTAGTCATTTATCAGGGTTAAACAGGTTAGTTTTTTCCCCCATTTTTCTTCATTTAGATTTATAGTCCCTGATCATCTTCATTGCCCTACTTTGAAATTATTCCAATTTTTCAGGATCCATAAATCATGGAGCCCAGAACTAGAGGCAAGAGTCTAAAGAATGACCAAAAAAAGAAAAGAGCAGAACAGTTACTGCCACTGATTTTGAAATTGTATTTATGATGATACAGCCCAATGCAGGTTGAATTGTATGCAATTATCTTCCAATGAATTAAATGACAGGCCTGTTAGTCATAGAGTTGTCATTTTTCCTTGACTGTTCCCATTTATAAAATCACATCAACAATTATATCTTATGAATCATTGGAAAACATTATTACTGTCATTCTTAGACACTAACTAAATAGTATAAGAAGATAATCCTACCACAAATATACTGTAATTTACTAAGTAATTAATATAATATACAACATACCAACTTTTTAAAAATAAAAGTATCACTTTCCCTTATTTGGCTATACAGGATAGATGAAACTATTAACATGGATTCTTTCTAGCAACTTTGCTAGCTAAAAAGGCAGAAGCTTTTGAACGAACACCACTACCCATCATTTATTATGTCTGACTAGGCAATAATAATGTCTTCTGAGAAGTCTACTTATCTTATTCACATAAATGGACATAAATAGGAATATGTCATATTTTTGCATCACCATACCAGGGCTGGTATTATAGTACTTAGACTTATATACTGCTTCATAGTGCTTTACAGCCCTCTCTAAGCGGTTTACAGAGTTCAGCATATTGCCCCCAACAATCTGGGTCCTCCTTTTACCGACCTCAGAAGGATGGAAGGCTGATTCAATCTTGAGCCGGTGAGATTTGAACAGCTGAACTAGCAGCCTGCAGTGCTGCATTTAACTACTGCGCCACCTCGGCTCACTTACCTTCCCTACCAGTTCGCAAATGTGAATGCACGTGCATGCGCACAGCCTCAAAAACGTGGATAAATGGGATGTCATTATGTCTGGGCGGTGGACGGGCCTACCCGCAGTCAGCGCTACCGGTTCGTCCAAACCGGATAGAACCGGCTGAATACCACCTCTGATACCTTCTTATAATTTTACAATCATAAGTATTAAAGGCTTTGGCAAGATAAATATTTAAACAGATGCCCACTGTATACAGGTAAATATATTGTATACAGGTAAATATATTGTAACTCTAACTTCTACATTTACTTCTTTTAACTATAAAAACTGTGTGACAAGCTAACATATCAAGGTTGCTTTTGATGTGCTGGGATTAGATCGCAGCATGGCTACGCTGAAGAATTTTCAAGCTGCATGATTTTCATTATGTTTTCCACTATAAAGCTTCAGGATAGCCTGAGTTGTAGGGACATTACCTTTCCTGTTGGCTTCTGTTTTCTCCTTTTCATTTTCATCTTGCTTGGTCTCACCATTCTGCAAAAGAGTATAGGGCTTGTAGGAGATAACCATCAAGCCACTTCCATCTGGTTCTAGAGCCGCATAATGAGGAACAGATTTTCCTTGAAGAACTCGGCGTTTGGAGACTTCATACACTTCTTCACCTGATTTTTAAAAAAGCAACTTTGAATTTCTTAATTCCTCCCATTTTTAAAGGATAAGCATTCAACAATACTTTGATCTACCAATATTGGGGCATCATCTGACAATGTCTTTAGAAGGCATACAGCCTTCATGAAA
Organism: Diadophis punctatus similis; assembly: GCA_023053685.1. NCBI lineage: Eukaryota > Metazoa > Chordata > Lepidosauria > Squamata > Dipsadidae > Diadophis > Diadophis punctatus. Next base: position 185,398,444 of record JALIGW010000003.1, read on the forward strand.
GGAACCAACACAAAGTCCTTGGGAAAATGTTATGTAGATACAGGAGCAGAGAGCACATATACTCTCCTTACAGCTCCAAGGTTAATTACGCTACTATCAATTCTTCTGGAATATCTCAAAATCCTCATTTACAAGATGGTGTGTTAAATATATTCCTGGCCTTGAATTATTTGTAAAAATTGTAAAGGTGGGATAGAAATTTTTTTTTTAAAAAAAAATTGTAAACGGTCTTGTGAAGCTTCATGGATTCAGAGAGAGTGATCAGCCCAAAGTCACCCGGCTGGCTTTCCATTTTCTACCCTGCCTTATGTCCAGAGCTCAAGGCAGGGAACAAGGGCATACTCTTCTCATTTTTCCGTGTAATATGAAGTAGGCTGGGCTGAGAGAAAGTGACTAGCTCAAATTCACCCAGCACATTTTCATGACTGATTTCTATTGCCAGGCTTTGCCTTAGGGAAAAGCTATTCGAAAAGATGACGGCTTGTAACATGGAGTCTGTTTCAGCCATCTGAAATTGTTTCTATACATTTTTGGGAAACAGGAAGGATAACAAAATATTTATTGAAAAATAACTTCTTTAATTTCAATGTGATTTACTACTATTTTTAATGCCATCTCACCTTACCATATTTTTTTTAAAGAAATATTTTCTAACAGTTCTTCCAGACATTTGGACTATTAGGTATTTGCAAATTTGTATTCATATCCTTTCTCCATTTCCCTAGTTAAGAGTTTCCAGAATTCCTACAGTAAGAATGTAATAAATATGTATAGATACACAGTGAACTTTCTTTCATATACCAACAAAATAAAACCAAGTGAAACACTCACCCTCCTTAGAAGTATTCACAATTGTAACCCACTCCAATGAAACATGAAAGCCGCTGCCTTGTGCATCCAATTCATCCTTTTCTATTCGTAAGAGCAACACACCAACTGAATGTGCGCCTGACTGCACGAACGATAGGCTGTGGACTACAATAAAGGGAGTCTCAAACTCTTCACTGAATAGTATCTGGAGAAAGAAGGAATTTTAGTAAGCGACTGAGTAATATTTTCTGATGCACAATCCATTCTTCAGATCTAATAGAACTATCAGGCTGTGCTTTTGTGATGGTAACTCAGCATCTACTATTTCCAATCCACACAGTTCATCTAACAGGAAAAGAAAATATTTATTTGAAGTGCTTTAGATGTTGCTGATGGTATATGGCCATTTGCTCCCAATTTTAAGATTCTCTCCCCACACCCTACAAATAAACAAACTATGTTATTGGTCCCAGGCGAGCAACCTACACATAAATCTGGAGTCTAGACAATAAAACTTATTCTGTCTCTCCATCTTTCAACACTCTTTTTGCAAAGGGGAAAAATATCACCTCAAGGCCAAATACAGTGATCATGCAAGCCTTTTTCTCAGAGACTGGCTCATCATAATGGATGAATCCCCTTAATTGTAGCTTTATTCCACAAACCATGAACACTAATATGCCTTGCATACACTTCCTTAATCATCCAGGAAAATGACTAAGCCACACAGATATTGCACGATCTATAATAGAAAGCTCAATGGGCAAGTTGGAAATTTGTTTATCATAAACCAGTTGATATTTTATGAATCAAATTCCAAGACTGATTATGAACACATGAATGAGAAAAGATACCGTGTTTCCCTGAAAATAAGACCCTGTCTTATATTTTTTTGAACCTTGAAATAAGCGCTTGGCCTTATTGCCATGCACTCAAAAGCTCGATTGGGCTTATTATCAGGGGATGTCTTATTTTGGGGGAAACAGGGTACTAAAAACTCCATAAAGCTCTGGAAGCTTTACGGATGTTTATAAGGTATCAGTGCAGCTCTCGAGATAGAATGTATAATAAGATAGAATGGAGAGCCAATTTGGTCTATTATTTAAGGCACCAGGCTAGAAGGAAAGAGATCCTAAGTTCAAGTCCCACTTTGGCTGTGAAAGCCAGCTGGGTGACTTTGGGGCAGTGACTACCTCTCAACCCAACTCACCTCCCAGAGTTGCTGTGAGGAAAATAGGAGGAGGAAGGTATTGGTGGATATGTTTGCCAGTTTGTGTTATTTGTAAAAATAATAAAAGCAGGATATAAACAAACAAATAAATAACAGTAACTGGATATCCCAAATTCTGAATCGAGTTATTGTATTCAACTCTCAGCACAATTTCTAGGAAAAAGATAACAGTGATATTTATGGGAAAAGATAAGTGATATTATTTATTTTTATTCTGCAACGAACATACGTAATATTTTTTCCTCCTCCTATTTTCCCAAGAACATCCTTTGTGGTGAGTTGGGCTGAGACAGTCACTGGCCCAAAGTCAGCTTGCTCGCTTTAGTGCCTAAGCTTGGACTAGAACTCATAGTCTCTTGGTCTCTAGCCTGCTGCCTTAACTATTAGCTGATTTGAGGGGTAACAGAAGAACTAATGATATAGCCACCACCACCCCCTAAAAATTCTAAACTAGCAAAAAGCTAGATACTGTTCTGAAAACTAGTTCTTTTGCTATATAAAATACGGAGAAGAAATGGTTAATTTCTATGCTGTATCATTTTCTTTCAGGAATGGCTTAAGTGTAATTTAGGATTTCTTTACTCAGAGAATGTTAGGAAATAGGGCAATCTTCAATGCTTGATAATAGCACTTTTGATGCTAGCTCCAGCAAGATGCAATTAAGATCAACATGATGTTCAATTAATTAACTTTCTATATGAATTCATTTGCATATCTAGCATTTGGGACCAAAAAAATATCATTCCAGAAATCAACAGAACTATGCAGAAAGGCATATTTCATAGATACTTTGGAGAAAATGTATTTTTTCTTGGAACTATAAGCCTTTATAGCGGTTCTCTTTATTTTCATATTTTACATATTTCTGAACATTAATGGTTAGATCTTCTTATGACTAGCAGTAATCTTTTATAAACATTTTTCTATTTAATGGTATGATGCATTTAATATTTTGCAGGTAGTAGTCCTTGAAATTACAACAATAATTTCCATTATAAATCATAAGTCAAGGCACCCATGTGACCGGACCTGACTTTATGACTTTTTTTTGCAATAGTTGCTAAGCAAACATCATAGTTGTTAAGTGAACACCATGTTCATTAAGTGAATCAATGTATTTCTACTGCCATTTTTTGCTGGAAAGCGTAGTCACACGAGTGTGGAACAGCTGTAACAAGCTAGTTGTCAAGCATCTCAAATATGATCATGTGATTGCGAGGTGTGCAGCCGTCAGAACTCCAGTTTGTAAATAGCTTTTGGGGGTCTGTTGTAACTCCGAACAGTCAGTAAAGAGCTGGTCATTAAACAAGGACTACCTGTAATTTTAGTATAGTTCACCAAGTACAACTCTGCATATGAATCCCAGTTTCACCTGCCCCATTAATCTCTGTATTCTCAAAAGCAATTAAGACACTTCTTTTAAGCAGGCACCTCCACATGTTCCAGGGATGACTAAGCAGCCAATAGGCCTTTAATTTTGATACTATTTTGATATTTGAGTTGGATGGGTTGATCTTCAAACTTCAGGAGTGTTAATTTAGGGACTGTGTTTTATGTACATTGTCTAGAACTGTTTTGTGCATGCATCAGACATTTGTAAAATTATAATATATAAGTGACAATAATAATTAGGTTTCCTGAGGTTAGCAATCTTTAATGAAGAAACGAGGAAAACACTTATCTTACAATTCAAAACATATATGAAAGCCAGCATGAAGCAACTGAGCAGTAGAAAGAGGGTAATTTTAACCAAGCATTCTCAACCATTTGAGAAAGGAGACAACATTTAAAATATACTTAATGCTTCTCAGCAGAAGACAAATTCTCAGGACTTACTTCCCACTTTTCACAAGAACCATCATCCCGCTTGCCAGTTTGAATAAGATATAGTCTTCCTGTTCCATCTGAAAGGGTGACCCAGGTGGAAGATGTAAAATGTAGTGATGCACAGAGACGATTATCACAAGCTATTAAGTCTGCAGGAAGCCTGAATACTTCTCTTGGTTTTTTTAAGGCATGGTCCTGCAAAGCAAGAAAAAAAGAATAAGTATAAATTCAAAAAACAAAGAATAAACAATCGTAATAGTGTAGTTGAGGTTTTCATGAACTCTGGTGATGGTCTTTGGTCTATACATCCCCAAAATACCGTATTTTTCGGAGTATAAGACGCACCTTTTTCCTCCCTAAAAGTGGCTGAAAATTTGGGTGCATCTTATACTTTGAATGTAGCTTTTTTTCCAGCCCTAACTAGGTGCTAACAGATCTTCCCAGCTCTTACCTTGCAGGCTTTTTCATTGTTACGCTCTCCAAAGAATGTTTTTCCAGCCCTAAGTCTTTGCAGGTTTTTTTTTCATTGCTCTACTTGCTCCGAATAAGTTTTTTTCTAGCCCTAACCAGGTGCTAACTATCTTCCCAGCTCTTACTGGCTTGCAGGCTCTTTCATTGTTATTCTCTCAGAAGAAGGTTTTTTTAAGTCCTAACCAGGGGATAAAATAATGTGCTGAAGCTGCTCCGAATAAGTTTTTTTCTAGCCCTAACCAGGTGCTAACTATCTTCCCAGCTCTTACTGGCTTGCAGGCTCTTTCATTGTTACTCTCTCAGAAGAAGGTTTTTTTAAGTCCTAACCAGGGGATAAAATAATGTGCTGAAGCTGACCAGACTAAGGATGCTAGCCAGATGAATACCTGATAGGCAGATTGTTTTCCCCTATTTTCCTCCCCAAAAACTAAGGTGCGTCTTATACTCCGGTGCGTCTTATACTCCGAAAAATACGGTAAGCAGAAACAAAGTTAGAAATGATAAGGAGTCAGAAGAAAACATAATCTCCGTATTAGAAAAGCAATATATACTGAACAAGAATGTGTGGTGATTGATCCAAAAGTTATCAGATTAAGGATAATTCAACCTTTGCCTCTGACAGGGGTAGTATTCCCCTGAAATAATTGGCAAGTGGGATAAAAGTCAAAATCTGCGAGTATTTTTGGACTTAAGTTTCCTAGCATATTAATACATGACTACTATCTTGGTTAGTACCCCCCACTCCCTATTACATCAATTGGAACCACTTCTGGAATGAGATGTATGGAATACTGATACATATAATTCATAATGTTCACTTGCATGCTCTCTCATATCTTTTCATATTTAAATTAAAAACAGTGCGTAAATAGCTTTAACAGAAGAGACATTACACATTACAAACTACAGCCTTTTGAACAAATATCCAGATCATCCATAATTACTTATTAACAGAGAGAAGACTATCAATTTTGTATTTTGCTTTGAATACTTTATTTGGCCAGGTGTGATTAGACATACACATTGTCTCCGGAGCTCAGGGAAGGAAGTTTAAACTTCCCCCTCCCTGAATACTGAAATTGGGGAGGCAAGAATGTGAAAAACAATATTTTTGCTGAAAATTACACATGTAGTTCTTGGACACATACTTGGAAGAAAATTTACCCAGTTTGCTGCTACCGCCATGGACATCTAGCATATTTATTTTATAATGAACTTACCAAAGTAACACTTAAATTCATGACTCTTCCAAGCTGATCAACATAATAAACATTATCTTGGTACCAGGAATCAAGATGAAGGTAATTATACATCCCAAATGCACGCATGTGTTCCAAGGTGTACTGATCATCTCTCAGTTTGACTTCTGCTACCGCTGAAGGGGGAAACAAACAAGAAAATTATGATATTGCATAACCATAGGAAATGAACTTATAATATTGAACTCATGGGTCATGTTCAAAAAAGCACAACAAAGAATGTTCTTTCTGCGCCAACTCAGAAAGCTCAAACTGCCCAAGGAGCTGCTGATACAGTTCTACAAAGGAATTATTGAGTCTGTCATCTGCACCTCTATAACTGTCTGGTTTGGCTCTGCAACCCAACATGAGAGACACAGACTTCAGAGGATAATTAGAACTGCAGAAAAAACAATTGCTACCAACCTGCCTTCCACTGAGGACCTGTATACTGCACGAGTCAAAAAGAGGGCTGTGAAAATATTTACAGACCCTCACATCCTAGACACAAACTGTTTCAAGTCCTACCCTCAAAACGACGCTATAGAGCACTGCACATCAGAACAACTAGACACAAGAACAGGTTTTTCCCGAACGCCATCACTCTGCTAAACAAATAATTCCCTCAACAATGTAAAACTATTTACTAAGTCTGCACTACTATTAATCTTCTCATCGTTCCCATCACCCATCTCCTCCCACTAATGACTGTATGACTGTAACTTTGTTGCTTGTATCCTTACAATTTACATTGACTGGTTCCTAATATGATTTGATTGCTTATTTGTACCCACTATCATTAAGTGTTGTACCTTATGATTCTTGATGAATGTATCTTTTCTTTTATGTACACTGAGAGCATATGCACCAAGACAAATTCCTTGTGTGTCCAATCACACTTGGCCAATAAAAAATGCTATGCTATGCTATGCTATGCTATGCTATGCTATGCTATTCTATTCTATTCTATTCTATAAATATAATTTCCTCATTATATATTTAAAATAAGGATACTGTAGGTTTTGCCCAAGATACCTCAAAAGTAAATATACAAAAACCAAGCTGGTAAGTAAAGTTAGTATTAGAGTGCCATCTACTGTCTCTGACTTTTCTTTAAATACTTAGGCAAGTTTTAGAAGGCATTTTTTTCCTAATAGCTTTCATAGCTTCTATTTCCTTGGCATTCAAAAACACAAATAAAGAAAAATTAAGTTGTAACAGCAACTTTAATCTACAAATCTCCCACATCTATTTTCTTATACCAGGACCACAAATCTCTTCAGAAACAAAACAGAATAATATTATGCATAGATACAGCAAGCTAAATAATTAGAAATAACTCAATTTTCATTATGGAACTCTGAATCAAGTAACAGAATACTGAAAAGCTGTCTAGTCATCACATTTTTGTAACCTATTCATAGTTATATTAAAAGCATTTTTATTCTCCCATGTTCAACTAGTTTGCCATTACATCTTAGGGATCTCCCACAATATTTGTCCAGCTGATCCTATCTGGCAAGGTTGATAGGCTCCAGGATCTTCCAATTAAATAATATGTTTCTGGATATTTGCACGTTCTTTGTAGCAGTGCCTGCCCTCTGAAATGAGGTTTCCTCCAAGATTTGAACAGATGCCAAGGTAGAGCCCTGGTAGGTGTTACAGCAGTTACATAGTATACAAGCTTCTGTCTCACAATCATTCTTAATTCTACAGTGTTACTATACAGTAACATTATCTAAGATTAACCTTTGCTTAAATCACCACCTCAAATCATCACCATCAAATCTTAGTTTATAAATACAATTATAACAATAAAATATCAGAGAACAATCAAGTTCCTAATATAATTCAATTGACTTCTTAATGATTCCCTTTGACTTAAGATCTTTCTTTCAAGTAGAAAAAGAATGTACATTAAAATCTACCTTTAATGAATTAGCCCAGATTAAATTTATAGACATATTGAAAAAATATTTCTTTGAAACTATTCAGAAGAAATATACAACGAAACTATACATTTGAAACCAAAGAATCTGTATATGTATTGAACAATTAAGTACAGAAACTCATATATGTGTACACCTATGTGTGAAAAAAGTAAGGTTCTACATTTAGGCAAGAAAAAAAATGCACAGGTACAGTATATGTGGTACCTTGCTCAACAGTAGTAACTGTGAGAGGGACCTTGGAGTCCTAGTGGACAACCATTTAAATATGAGCCAGCAGTGAGCAGCAGCTGCCAAAAAAGCCAACACAGTTCTAGGCTGCATTAACAGAGGGATAGAATCAAGATCACGCAAAGTCTTAATACCACTTTATAATGCCTTGGTAAGGCCACACTTGGAATACTGCATTCAGTTTTGGTCGCCACAATGCAAAAAGGATGTTGAGACTCTAGAAAGAGTACAGAGAAGATCAACAAAGATGATTAGGGGACTGGAGGATAAAACATGAAGAACGGTTGCAGGAACTGGGTATGTCTAGTTTAATGAAAAGAAGGACTAGGCGAGAAATGATAGCAGTGTTCCAATATTTCAGGGGTTGCCACAAAGAAGAGGGAATCAAACTATTCTCCAAAGCACCTGAGGGCAGGACAAGAAGCAATGGGTGGAAACTAATCAAGGAGAGAAGCAACTTAGAACTAAGGAGAAATTTCCTGACAGTTAGAACAATTAATCAGTGGAACAGCTTGCCTCCAGAAGTTGTGAATGCTCCAACACTGCAAGTTTTTAAGAAGATGTTGGATAACCATTTGTCTGAAGGGTTTCCTGCCTAAGCAGGGGGTTGGACTAGAAGACCTCCAAGGTCCCTTCCAACTTTGTTATTCTATTCTATTCTATTCTATTTTTTCATGCTGTTTTATTATATAATGTATTTTAGATAGCTTTATTCTATATTGTATTTATATTGTGTTTTAACTGAATTTTAAATGTCTATACCTACTGCTGCTAAGTTAAAAATGAATATGCATTTTTATGTAAGGTATTGAAATGATCTTGCCTAATCTTGAAAAATCTAAGCTGGGGACCCCAAACATTTCAGCCCATCGATCCCCTCATGAATTTTCAGATTGTTCCCCCGAAACATTTATTATCTGAAATTAATTTAATACTTTATCCTTAATAGTATTACAAAGAACAATAGTCTCATGACTCTCATCGACTTTTGGGGTCCCTATTTATTTCTCTGGGGAACAAGCAGACTCCAAAGTGATGTTTTTAGAACTTGGATGGGAGACCAACAGGAAATCTGAGAACTGCAGGAGAGTTTGGGAAGTGAAAAAATATCCCAGCCATTTTTTTAAGGATGCCAAGAAAACTACAGAGCCCGTTTGGTTTTGTGGTTAAGGCTCCAGGCTAGAAACTAGGAGACCAGAAAGCCGACTGGGTGCTCTTGGACTGGTCATTTTCTCTCAGCCCAACTCCCCTTGTAGGGTTGTTGTGTGGAAATTAGGAGGAGGAAGGTGTGTTGGATATGTTCACGGCCTTGAATTATTTGTAAAAATAAATAACTAAACAAATAAATGGGAAATAAATAGATGCAACTCCATGAAGCCACCAGAAGTCAAATTTGACTCAAAGGAATATAATAGACGATGATTGCTTGACAGTTGTGAGATGGGAGGCATAATGAATGAATGAATGGATGGATGGATGGATGGATGGATGGATGAATGATGCATCTCCATGAAGCCACCAGAAATCAAATTTGGCTCAAAGGAATGGGAAACTAATAGCCAACAGTTGCTTGACAGCGAGATGGCAGTCAGATAAATTTAATCAATCAATAAATCACAAGAAAATAAAACAATCAACTAAACAAATAACATAAACAGAGCCGGTGTTGTAACAAAACGACGCCTAACAGTCATCCAATTTGCTTCGGGATGCGGCGGCTCCCACCGAGATGTTGTTCTTTCTTCCTCAGATGGTGAAAAAACCCCGGTATTTAAAAACTCAAGAGCAGAAGACAAAAAAATTATTTTCTTAAGCCTGGGCATATCCTCGGCTTTTCCTGCTCCGTTTTGCCTGCCTCCATCCTCCCGGCTGATCGCCTGGAAGCGCTGTCCCTGTCCAGCCAGCCTCCCAGGGGGCTGGACTAGAAGACCTTCAAGGTCCCTTCCACCAGCTCTATTCCATTCCCAGCAGGGCCGCAAATCCGGGAAGCGGAGCCAGAGGGTTCCCTCCTCCTCCACCCCAACGCAGCCTACTCTTCCCCATAACCCAAAACCGGGCGCCACGCCGACACTCACGCGAGTCCAGCCCCACTTGATAGCAGGCCAGCGGCTCCAACGAAAGCTTATAGCCCTCGAACCTGGGGTCGAGCAGCAGCCGCTTGACGCGCAACGAACAGTTGGCCGCCATGCCTCAGGCCTCAGGCCTCGGCCTCAACCGCCGCCGCTGAGGAGAACAGGCTTCCGGAGAGGCCCTCCAAGCCTTTTCTGTCGCCGCAGCGCTGAGGCCGTGGCAACAGAGCCGCCCCCCGCGAAGGATTTTGGGTAGTGCAGAGCTTGCTGGGAATCGTAGTTTTGGAGCGCCTGTCGCCGGAGATAGCCTTTCTAACGCTCCTGTGCGCTTCGTGCCGGGGCATTGCAGTTTGGCGCGTGGTCCTTGCAGGATGGGGGTCAGTGCTAAGGATTCCCATCCTCCTAATTCAGTACAAAGCAACGCTGTTGAGCTCATGAAGGTTGCTCCTTTTCTACATACGATTGGAAGTAGTGGACAGATTGAACTATAGGAATGTGCCTAAGATGGATATTTGGGTTACTCCTTGGTCTAAACCAGTGTTTCTCTACCTTGACCACTTTGAGAATTCTAAATTTCAAGTTTCAGAATTCCCCAGGCAGCCATGTTGACTAGGGAATTCTGGGAGTTGAAGTCCATACTTAACAGATTAACAGAGTTGGAAGGGACTTTGTAAATCATCTAGTCTCCTTGATCAGTTTCCACCCATTATTCCTTGTCTGGCATTCAGGTGCTTTGGAAAATAGGTTGACACCCTCCTCTCTGTGGCAGCATGTTCTAAGGCTCTAAGCCATTTAAAGTAATAAAGGCAGGATATAAATCAGACAGACAGACAGTTTATTGACTTTGGTTTAGCATATTAAGTGAGCTCAATCATTAGGGTTAATGAAATGTTGATGTCTTAGTTATGCTTAATGTGTTGTATGGATGAGGACACATAACATGCTATGCCCTAAAACTTGTTATGAACAAAATAATCTGCATCCAGATACTATGCTAAATCAAGATCAAGCAAACCACATTATGGTTTAGTGCAATGGGTCTAGCCTTCTCTGTCAACCTAACTTTTAGGATTTACAATTGGAATTTCCAGATATATGTTGTTTTCAATGCAGTGAATAGGGTAACCTTTTCCAGACCGAGTGCCCAAAGCAAAACCCCCAAAATGCAATGCACGTGTGGCCCCCGTGCATGCGGCCCCCGCCCCGTGCATGCGGCCCCCACCCCCTTGCATGCGGCCCTTGCATGCAGGCCACCCCCACACATGCACGTGCAGCCCCCAACATGCGGCCCACTCCATGCATGCATGCGCAGCCCCCCACACATGCCCTGCCCCAGTGCATGCATATGTGGCCCCCCGCACGCGCCCCACTCCCCGCGCATGCACGGCAGAGACCTGACAACCAGCTGATCAGCGGGAGGTGTACGCGCATGCGTGGTGGAGCTGAACTGGGGCGACGGCTTGCGTGCCCAGAGGGGGTGCTACGTGCCAACTGTGACACTCGTGCCATAGGTTCGCCATCACAGGTATAGGGTTTCCTGCCTGAGCAACTCTGTTATTCTGATATGTGTCTTGTCTTGAATCTGGTTACCCATATTATAAAATGATTTCTCTCCCCAATAAAATGTAAGTTGGATTGCAAATTTATTGGGAATAAAACTCATTGAACTGTAAGGGTCCTATTTCTGAACTTTATATATTAGGATCATTCTGAAGGTTTCTCTCACTCTCAAAGAGACACCTGTATTTTGAAGTGACTGTTTATTTCAGAGGTGGGTTTCAGCAGGTTCTGACCAGTTCTGAATAACTGTTAGTGGAAATTTGGAGTAGTTTGGAGAACCGGTAGCGGAAATGTTGAGTAGTTCGGAGAACAGGTAAATACCATCTCTGACTGGCCCTAACCCTAACCCGAGTCCCAACTGATCAGGAGGAAATGGGGATTTTGCAGTAACCTTCCCCTGGAGTGCGGTGGGAATGGAGATTTTACAGCAGTGGTTCTTAACCTGGGGTGCGTGCACCCCTGAGGGTGCGAGAGACCATTTCCAGGGGTGCGAGAGAAATTTCAAAAATTTTAAAAAAATATGAACGAGGCGACTGTGTTTTTGTTATATAGTAATATAATATACAAAATAATATAATACATATACATACACACACACATATATAATATAATATAATATAATATAATATAATATAATATAATATAATAATGTTATATAGTAATATATATTGTAAATAAACACGGCATTTGTTTATGCAATACATGTTTTTTCTTAAATAAAAAATATACACATTTTTAAGGGGTTGCAAGAGCTTATTTTCAGATTCAAGGGGATGCCGACCACTAAAAAGGTTAAGAACCGCTGTTTTTCAGTATCCTTCCCCCGTCACACCCACAAAGCCGGTAGTAAAAAAATTTGAATCCCACCACTGGTTTATTTCCGTGTACCATTTACTTTTATGCTTTCCAAGAAAACTACCTGGAAACATGAGTGACTGAACTTTACTTTCCAATCATTTTAAATAAAATAAAGGTCAATTCCTGATGGAACAATCATGTGTTTTCTTTTAAAATTGTAGAGAAATTGTTCATTATTTTTTCTCCGGGATGTTTTTCCCATGTTTATAATGTGGTCAATAGTCCCAGGATTTCCTAGTGTCTCCTACCCCAAAAGCTAACCCGAACCCGCCTTGAATTCTGTTTACTTTTCAATAGAACCAAACCAAGATTGTTTTTTTAAAAACTAAATCCCAAATAAAACAGGCAATGAGAATACACCTCCACCTCCATTTTGCTCAATAGCTAGTTCAGGGGTAGGCAAAGTTGGCTCTTCTATGACTCGTGGACTTCAACTCCCAGACTTTCTGAGCCATTCATGCTAGCTCAGGAATTCTGGGAGTTGAAGTCCATGAGTCATAGAAGAGCCAACTTTGCCTACCCCTGAGCTAGTTTAAAGTCGGAAGAAACGATTGCGGCATCAACATAAATCAACCTAGAGACCAAAAGGGGGGAAAAAAGTGCAGTACAGAAGAGCATTGTGGGAAAAGTAGTTTTTATGTTAAGGCGGCGTGAAGGCGTCATGGGAACGTCTAAGAGGCAACGTCCTTCTGGGAGTTGTAGTTTTCATTGGGCGTCGAGCCGTTAAAGCCATGCGGTTAAGAACTACGCTTCCCAAATCTTTCTGCGAGGATTGAGGGGAGGCTGTTGCAAGGCTTCTTTCTCTTTAGTTGGGTAAAGTCCTGGGCAACCCGGGGAGAGTTGGTCTTGTCGCGAGTTCGAGGCTCCGTTGAACCGGGTCTCCTCGGAGGCTGAGCTCGTGGAGGAAGCGAGTGGCTCGCCGGAGAGGTAACCCGTTTGTTTGGGGGGCGGGCAGTGCATCTAATGGAGGCTTTTGTGCTCGTGTGGATGTCGATTCCTCTTGGAATTCGCTTGATATTCCCGTCCCCTTTTCCCCATCCCTTCCAGTTTCCCTTCCTTAAAACAGAAACTGAGTCCAGATCTGACTTTTCAGTGATTGCGTGGCTTTTTTCAGTAGTATAGTTTGAGCATCATCGTCATCATCATATTATCATATGATGAAACTGATGGGCGTGCAACTCAAAGCATGGAGGACTCAAATGGGTGGTTTTCAGAGGAGGGGGTCCCAATGTTATTAAGTAATCTTAATTGTTTGGGTGCTTGATCCACCCAACCCTTGGAAAATGCAATTGTACCACAGGGTCACGTGAGTCGCTGAATTAAACCCCTCTTATATGGGGCTGGGTTTTTAGCCGAGTAGGTGCAAGGTGATGCATGTTGTGTGAATGCCGTCAAAATACATACCGTGCAGGTTTCTGGGAAGCCAGATCCAAATTGGCAACACAACAGGCTAACTTTATACCAAGTCACAATACTGATGTCCTTATTTCAGTTGTGGGTCTGCTGCAGGTTGAGGAGCTGTACCAAGAATTTATGGAAGCCAGGGATTATCCTTGAAATAGTTTCCGTCGTTGAAATCTCTGCTTTTCAGTAGATCTGGTCTACTTGCACGCAGGAGGGGAAAAATGAACAAAGATGCACAAATGAGAGCAACTATTAATCAAAAGTTAATTGAAACAGGAGAACGAGAACGGTATGTGGGTTTTATTTTCTACTCTGGTTGTAGAGCTGTGTTGCTCGCTGGTTGAGAACACTATTTAATGTTTTTTTAGTACCTGGTATGGATATACCGTATTTCTAACACTGTTGTTTTTACAGCCTTAAAGAATTACTGAGAGCCAAATTAATTGAATGTGGTTGGAAAGATCAGCTAAAGGCACACTGCAAAGGTAATTGTCACTTGGGAATAGAGTGTAACTCTCACTCCATTAATTGTTCATATGTTGGTATCATGGTCATGAATCTAATATTCATGTGATATGTATGTTCTCATGTTGCATTTTCAATCACAGATGTATGATATATAGACAATATTTTTTAAAAAGAAACAAATTGCAATGTTTCACTAATACATGATTCCTACGTCTGGCCTGCCTAAGTACCCCTCTCTCCTCTGTTTTGTCTTTTTTCAATATTTATTTATTTGTATCCCACCTTTATTATTTTTATGAATAACTCAAGGCAGTGAAGATATCCAGCATATCTTCCTCCTCCTATTTTCCCCACAACATTGTGAGGTGGGTTGAGTTGAGAGAGAGTGACTGGTCTAAGGTTACCGAGCTGGCTTTGAGGCAAAGGGTGGGACATGAACTCATAATCTCCTACTATCTAGCCTTGTGCCTTAACCATTAGACCAAACTGTCTCTCAATCATTGTATTTTTAACAGACATTCTGAGATTAATGAAAAAATATTAGGTATATTTGTAGAATATGCTAAGTTAACTATAAAGCTAGCATGGAATACGACTGGGTTGTTCTGAAAGTAAGTTCCTCTTCCTGTTAGCCTGCAAAATAGGCTGTTTTATCTACACTCTCTTCTTCCCTTCCTTCTAGCCTAATTCTATTTTCTTTCCTGGCAAAAGGTACACAAAAGGATAGATGGAAATTGCAATCAGAATGATTTCTATCCACAAAGATTATGGACCTCATCTGGGCCCTGTAAATTGTGTACCTGTGCATATATACATACCCTCACACCAACGGTGGTTTGCTCCCGGTTCGGACCGGTTCTTAGAACCGGTAGCAGCGGTGGCGGGAGGCTCCGCCCACCCACCTGGGACATTTCGCACGCGCAGAAGCATTGTGTGAGCGCACGAACCATGGCGATCTAATTTAGAACCCACCACTGCCATACATACATATTTATTCACACATACAGATATACACATTGCATGGACAAGTTTCTGCAGGCAAGATTTGCCATTACCTCCTTCCTAGAGCTGAGAGGGAGTGTCTGGCCCAAGGTCACCCAACTGGCTTTCTGCCTAAGGCAGAAATATTACTCATAGTCTTCAGGTCTGATGCTTAACCACTGCATCAAACTGGCTCTCTATATTTTAAATTGTTTTTCTTTATTCCAATTACTGTGAAAGGGAAAATTTAAATAAAATAGCAATGTCAGATAGGTCGCAGTGGTGTCTAGTTATGGACCAAGATAGATTCTTCCAAACAAGGACACAACTGGATGGTCTTAGGTATAGGTTGCTGCATTAGTTTTAAATAATGCAGCACTACTTTAATTGAGTTGTGCAATTCAACAATTAAGGAAATCAAACAGGAAAGCGCTCTAATCTGGATTTCAAGAGGTTTTTTTGTCACGTGTTGAATACATTGCTATTCAAAAATTACTCAAAATAAGTTGGGTTGCATGGGACTAAATGAGGGAGTGGAAGGGTGAGTAGATGTGGTTGGATTCTAGAATATGTAAGTGTGTGGTTCAGGCCACAATCCAAAGTATGCTTATGTATTTTTTAAAAAGCTCTATTTTAAAATAGAGCCAGTTTGGTCTAGTGCGGGGGTGGCCAAACTATGGTTCTTTGATGACCTGTGGACTTCAACTCCCAGAATTCCTGAGCCAGCCATGCATGCATGGCTAGCTCAGGAATTCTGGGAGTTGAAGTCCACAGGTCCTCAATGAACCATAGTTGGGCCACCCCTGGTCTAGTGGTTAAGGCACCAGGCTAGAAAGTAGGAGATCATGAGTTCACGTTCCACCATAGTCATGAAAGCCAGCTGGGTGACATTGGACAGGTCACTCTCTTAGCCCAAACCACCTCACAGGGTTGTTGTTATGGGGAAAATAGAATGGAAACGTGCTGGATATGTTCTCCGCTTTGGGTTGTTTATAAAAATAAAAAGGCAGGATACAAATAAATAGTGTTTAATGTATAAATAGGGTTTGTCTCTGCTGTTGAGTTTCATGTACAAAAAGTTACAGTTTCTGTAACTAAAACAAACCTCTCTGCTTTTATCTGACATTAACACCTATGTGCTTGTCTTTATCTTGCTTAGATGTCATCAAAGAGAAAGGGCTAGAACATGTTACTGTTGATGATTTGGTGGCTGAAATTACTCCAAAAGGCAGAGGTAATAATGCTCTATTGCTTTGGTACTTGAGCATAGTGTACACTGAGTTGTTGGAATAAATTCTTTCTAGGCGCTGAGCAGACTTCATTTGTATAGCTTTAAGAAGATGGCTGATTCATGTACCCTCCAACGATGCCCAGGAATTTACATTTGCATTTTATTCCAGTGTTTCTCAACCTCAGAAACTTTAATATGTGTGGACTTCAACTCCCAGAATTCTTCAACCACCATGCAACACATCAGAGGTGGGATCCTACCTCTGATTGCCGGTGCGGTTAATCGCTGAGTGCGCCGCAGAGCCGAAGACGCTGCTCGAGCCTGCTCCTGTTCGCGGAGCGGGAGCTTTCCCCGGGCGCTTTTCCCGCCCGCATGGATGCCGCCAATTGCGTTCTTTTGCCCTCTGCGCATGGGGGCATGCGCAGAGGGCAAAAGAACGCAATTGGCGGCATCCATGCGGGCGGGAAAAGCGCCCGGGGAAAGCTCCCGCTCCGCGAACGGGAGCAGGCTCGAGCAGCGTCTTCGGCTCTGTGGCGCACTCAGCGATTAACCGCACCGGCAATCAGAGGTAGGATCCCACCTCTGCGACACATCCTAGGAATTGAAGTCTACACACCTTTTAAGATGTTGAGGTTGAGAAATACTGGTTTATCCGGTCAAAACGGCTAACCTTTGTTTCCTTGATCTCTGCATTAAAATATTCTCACATATTGATTTGCTATGAAAATGCCTTAGTCTTTCAGATGTGATTAGCCACTGAGGGTAACAACAAAAACTAAGAATAAAACGTACAATAATTTCAAGGGCGCCTGTGCAATCCTACTTGCAGGGACATTAATATTAATTGAAAGAGCTGAAGTTGCTGAGCTCTTCAGTGTGTTTTAATAATGAGTATTCTAAGTGGCTTAGCAATGCTCATCTGCTCTGCTTTTTCATATTCCAAGATTCTGTTTACTATGTCAGAGAAACATTTGTGCAGGCCCTGAGATATTGCTATAAATAATCATCACAAAATTATAGAATTGACAAGTGTTACATAGGGATAACAACAACAACAACAACAACAACAGAGTTGGAAGGGATCTTGGAGGTCTTCTAGTCCAACCCCCTGGTTAGGCAGGAAACCCTACACCACTTCAGACAAATGGTTATCCAATATCTTCTTAAAAACTTCCAGTGTTGGAGCATTCACAACTTCTGGAGGCAAGTTGTTCCAGTGGTTAATTGTTCTGTCAGGAAATTTCTCCTTAGTTCTAAGTTACTTCTCTCCTTGTTTAGTTTCCACCCATTACTGCTTGTTCTACCCTCAGTTGCTTTGGAGAATAGTTTGACTCCCTCTTCTTTGTGGCAACCCCTGAGATATTGGAACACTGCTATCATGTCTCCCCTAGTCTTCTTTTCATTAAACTAGACATACCCAGTTCCTGCAACCCTTCTTCATATGTTTTAGCCTCCAGTCCCCTAATCATCTTTGCTGGTCTTCTCTGCACTCTTTCTAGAGTCTCAACATCCTTTTTACATCATGGCGACCAAAACTGAATGCAGTATTCCAAGTGTGGCCTTACCAAGGCATTATAAAGTGGTATTAATACTTCACGTGATCTTGATTCTATCCCTCTGTTAATGCAGCCTAGAACTGTGTTGGCTTTTTTGGCAGCTGCTGCACAATGATCAATGCAGGATTCCAAATGAAAGCATCCATGACAAATGCCAGCCTCTGTAGGAATATATCCAACAAGGACAAGCCCATCATCTGCCTCAGGGGTCCCCAACCTCCGGTCTTGGACTGGTACCAGTCCGTGGCATGCCAGCAACCGGTCCACACAAAAAAGTGAAGCCACATCTGTGGGATGTAGGCAGCATGCGAAATCACGCTCCCTCCGGCCCATGGAAAAACCTCTCTCCACGGAATTGGTCCCTATCTTATTCTTAGGAAGTTTTTACTATCAGCCAGAATGTGCCTTCCAATAATGTAAGACGATTGCAGGTGGTCCTTGACTTTCAACCATAATTGGGGTCAGAATTTCTGCTGCTAAGTGAGGTGGTTGTTAACTGAATTATGCCCAGTTTTACGACCTTCCTAACGACACTAGGATATGTAGCAAGACTAAAAATGACAGAGTGAATCAAAGAAGTTGGGAGCATTCTTTGATGCCTTCTTAAATCACTTTGGGACCATGTGCAAATCTATTTATTTATTTATTTATTTATTTAAATGGATTTATATGCCGCCCAACTCCCAGGGGACTCTGGGCGGCTCACAACATGGCAATCCATTTTCCAATATAAAAAGACATAATAATTTAAAAACTATAAAAATTAAAAAGAACATCTAACATTCATAACCAAAGGGGGGAGACCCATATCTAGTCTGGTTGGTCTCACTTTCACCCCGCCTGCCGGAAGAGCCAAGTTTTTATTGCTCTACGTCCCATAGATGTCATGCATCTATGGGACATGCATGCCCAATTGCTTTGATTGATTTTTACCTTTCATTTCTGGATTGCAACACAGTGCAGAATAGAGTTCAGCAGTTCATTTCCATGATCTACAAACTGGCCTTCTTTTCAGGTGCACTGGATTTGCTTTTTGAGCAGTCGTAGCATACTCCTGATGCACCTTTTGATCGATTTCAATTCCTAGGCACTGCCCCAAAGGTGCTTTTCCAGGTGGCAACTGGACTTTCTTGTTTTTCCTTTTGAAGACGTTTCGCTTCTCATCCAAGAAGCTTCTTCAGCTCTGATGGGATAGTTGGGAATGGAAGGGAATGGAATGGAATGACTATCCTGTCAGAGCTAAAGAAGCTTTTTGGGTGAGAAGCGAAACATCTTCAAAAGAAAAAACAAAGTCCAGTTGCCTCCTGAAAAAGCACCTTTGGGACAACCATGACCTGGATGACTGAGAATCTCTACAGACAATCCCTAGGCACTATTCCCAAGCAAGGCATCCCATATCCTATACTTGTGCCTTTTGATTTATTTTTTGATTTATGAGCTGAGGTGGCGCAGCGGTTAGAGGCAGTACTGCAAGCCACTTTAGCTGACTGATCTGCAGATCAGCGGTTCAAATCTCACCGGCTCACGGTTGACTCAGCCTTCCATCCTTCCGAGGTAGGTAAAATGAGGACCCAGATTGTTGGGGGCAATATAAATATACATTGCTTAATGGTGTAAACCGCTTAGAGAGTGCTTGCACTGTGAGGCGGTATAAAAATCTCACAAATAAATAAATAAATAAATAAATTTTTCCAAATGCATTTTTCATCTGTCTATACTACACATAATTTGTTTATTTTCAGTCCACCGCTCTATCAAGAGTGTTCCAAAGTTTGTTTCAAGCAACTAATACTATTTTTGGGTTGACCTTGATTTGGTGGCTCACACGGACACATTCATGATGTTATATGGGTCTGATTCAAATGTTGCCATTCCATGCTTTTTGTAAGAGTTTTGGATTTCCCATTCAAGTCCTACCCATGGTCAATCATACTTAGCTTTCTAGCTTGCCAATATTGGTCAAGTGGTGCCACATGGCAAACATACCTGCATCGACGCTCATACATATAGAAATGCACAAAGGATAGTATAGTATAATAGTATAGTACCATGATTGCTCTTTTCTTTTTCTTTTCTTTTTCAGCTTTGGTACCTGATAGTGTAAAGAAAGAACTTCTACAGAGAATAAGAACATTTCTGGCTCAACATGCCAGTCTTTGAGCCGTCCGTTTGAATCTTCCCGTGCTTTAACACACTGTGTTCAGTGAATCACATGAAAAACTGGACAAACATTTTTCATACTTCAGGTTTCAAGTTCACTATTTTTTTTTTTAATATTTCGTTTACTTACTCCCAAGTCTGCTTCGATATCCTAACTTCTTAATGTTTTAATAAAAAGAACAATGCCAACAACCTGCGCTTACATGTTGAAATCAAAGGTGTTTTGCAATCTTTGGGTCTGACCTGTGTCCATATACTTTAATATTACCTAAATGGCTTCTCTGCCATCCCACTAGATCAGTGTTTCCCAACCTTGGCAACTTGAAGATGTCTGGACTTCAACTCCCGGAATTCCCCAGCCAGCAAAGCTGGCTGGGGAATTCTGGGAGTTGAAGTCCAGACATCTTCAAGTTGCTAAGGTTGGGAAACACTGCACTAGATGAATCCAGCAGAAAGGATAAGAAAGAATAAATTCTAAATATTTGATGTCAATTGCAAAACAGCACAGCAGCAGAGAGAAAGCAAAGAGTAAAATAAATTACCATACCATACCATACAAATACATACATACCATACAAATACATACATATACAAATAATGGCGCATGACTAGTGTCATGCAAATCCAGCCATTGCATGCTTGCCATGCTGACCTCGGATGAAAAGGCCAGCATTTGTGTAACAACTTACACGTTTTGTCATCTGCTTTTCCCTCCACCCCTTGGATGTCCAGGAGAAGAATTATTCCTTTGAAATAATGGAAGGTAGAGAATAGTAAACTTCAGATTCTGCCACCTTTTAGCCTGTCACAGTCCATGAGTAAGTAATGAGCTGAGTTCAGTCGTCTTTTTTTTTAAAGTAATAAGTAATGTGTTTCATGACCAAAGGAGCCCTATTCCATAATCTGCAACGCAATTTGAGTCACATATACTAATACTCCGGTTGCTATAAGACTGCCAGGATGTCAAAAATTCAAGGGTCTCAGAAATCAAAACGTATTTCTTATTAGTATAATGTATGGGTTTGGTTGTAAAAATGTAATGGCATCATTTTGAAAGTTTTAAACTTGGAACGGCTCAAATAGATCTGAGCCTATATTGAACCTATTTCTAGTAAGATTGCATTTCATGTCTAGTACAGTTAGTCCTCGACCTACAATAATTCGCTTAGTGACCAACCATTCGAAGTTAACAATGGCACTGGAAAAAGCGACATGACTGTTGCAGCATCCCTACGGGCACGTGATCAAAATTAGGAGGCTTGACAATTGGCATGTATTTATGACGGTTGCAATGCAATGTTCTAGGGCAGAGGTCGGCAACCTTAAACACTTTAATATGTGGACTTTAATATGTGGGAGCCCCAAAGTCCTAACTGGAAGCCCCCCCATTCAATTCTGGAGCCGACCGGAAGTCCAGTTCCCCCACCATAGTATCTCCTAGTGTGGCATCCTTTTTCCTCTACCTCTCCTAACCGAAAGCCCTATCAATTGTGGAGCCAACCAGCGACAGGGAGCCACAGCAGAGGGATGAAAGAGCCACATGCGGCTCCAGAGCCGCGGGTTGCTGACCCCTGTTCTAGGGTGATGTGATCCCCTTTTGTGACCTGACAAAGTCAAGGGGGATTTACTTAATTAACCATTTTACTACCTTAATCGTGGCAAGAAAGGTCACAAAATGGAGCAAAACTCGCTTAACAACTCTTATTAGCAACAGAAAGTTTGGGCTCAGTTGTGGTAGTAAGTTGAGGACTGCCCATTTGACTATTGTAAGCCAGAACCAGGCTGTGGTATCATAATGTGTAGTGGGCATATTTGTTACAACTAATAGTATCTTGAAAATAGGTTCTTGAAATGGGTGTGTGCATGCCCCTTACAAAGCTAGCATTATTTACGTTGCAAATATCCAGAGAGGTGATAGCAGATTGCCTCTCTCTGCTGCCATCTAGTGATCGCCCAGATGTTTGCAGCCTAATTATGGTAGATTTAGTATCTCATACAGATCAAATGGAGGTAACCATTTCTGAATGAGAGTTCAGTTCTTTGAATATTATTAAGGAAATATATGGATGTTAGGTCTCAATTCTGTAAAAAAATGAAATGCTTCATAAAAATTCTATTAATTAAAATGTATTCCTCAATACTTTTAATTTGTATTTTTTAAAGATTAAACCAGCAGGGTAAAAAATAATTTTTTTGGAACAGAAAGATGGGCCCCAATTAAAAGTAACATGAATACTCTGAAGTTAATGTTTTGCTAACTTTATAGTCTTACCGTAATTTTTAATTTTAGAAGCATTGCATTGTTTTAAAGGTTTATTTGGAGAAGTTCCCTTGCTTTTCATTTGGGTACAATCACTTGCCAGCGAAAGGGATTCACTTTCCAGATTCCTATTTATGCCATAAGAATATATGATTTGATTAATGACACATTTTGTTTGCTAGAAATTTAACCTCATGGATGTAGCACCCTTTTGAAAATCCAAATGCTTTGCCAACTACCTTCTCTTTTAAAAATGCTTTTAGAATTCTTTATTGGCCAAGTGTGATTGGACACACAAGGAATTTGTCTTTGGTGTATATGCTCTCAGTGAACATAAGGAGAATAACATGCATTCATCAAGAATAAAAAGATACAACACTTAGTGATAGTCAAGGTTACTATTAAGCTATCAAATCGTACTAGGAAACTAAGAACAATATAAATTGAAAGATACAAACAACACGGTTATAGTAATAAATGGGAAAAGATAGATACTAGTAAGGAAAAGAATAATAATAGTAATACAGCCTTAGTAAATTATTTGACATTGTGGGAATTAGTTAAGCAGAGTGATGGCATTCAGGGAAAAAACTGTCCTTGTGTCTAGTTGTTCTGGTGTGCAGTGCCCTATAGCGTCGTTTTGATGAGTTGAAACAATTTGTGTCCAGGATGTGAGGGGTCTGTAGATATTTTCACAGCCCTCTTTTTGACTCATGCAGTATACAGGTCCTCAGTGGAAGGCAGGTTGGTAGCAATTGCTTTTTCTGCAGTTCTAATTATCCTCTGAAGTCTGTGTCTTGTTTGGTTGCAGAGCCAAACCAGACAGTTACGGAGGTGGAGGTGACAGATTCAATAATTCTTCTGTAGAACTGAATCAGCAGCTCTTTCAGCAGTTTGAGCTTTCTGAGTTTTGAACATACTGTTTTTAAAAAATGCCAATTCCAAGCCCACTATTCCAAGCCCACTAGAGCCGAGGTGGCGCAGTGGTTAAAAGCAGCACTGCAACCTACTTCAGTGACTGCTAGTTCAGCTGTTCAAATCTCACCAGGCTCAAGGTTGACTCAGCCTTCCATCCTTCTGAGGTCGGTAAAATGAGGACCCAGATTGTTGGGGGCAATATGCTGAACTCTGTAAACCGCTTAGAGAGGGCTGTAAAGCAATATGAAGCGGTATATAAGTCTAAGTGCTATTGCTATTGCTACTATATCTTAAGACATGTCTTTTTCGGACACTATATGCCTGTATTATATATTTGATGGTAAATAAGTTGGCAGTTTTATTTTGGAAGGCTCAAGTGTAGACCAGGATGGATAATATGCTGGATATTAATATTAGGGAGGAAGGCAACAGGTAAGCTTAAAAGAGCCAATCACAAAGATAAGGACATTTCAGTGGAACAAAAATCAGCTAGTGATCTGTAGATATGAAAGCAGGGCATTGCAAAGCAAAAAATAATAATAGATGTCTTGAAGATTTGGAGATGGTTACAGTTAGTCCTTGTTTAATGACTGCCTCGTTTATCAACTGTTTGCAATTAGAAGGCATCTGACAGTGAAAAAGTAACTTTCCCAAACCTCGCAGGCAGGTCTGCAAAGCACTGCAAAAGCAACTCCAGTTTAAACCAGTCCGCCTCTCTCTACCGTTTTCCTCCTCTCCTAAATAAAAACATTATGCATATATTCCGATCAGCCAATGCACAGACTAGCCCGCACGGAAAAGGACTTTCAGCGCGAGCTGCTCGGCTATGCGTTTTTCTACTGAGCCGCCAGTCAAAGGCGAACCGGGGGTCACGTGGCCAAGCGGGTCCTGTGCCTCGTAAGCTCCACCCCCACCCCTCTCCTTTCATCTTTACCCTCCCGTCGGCCCAGCGAGCTTCAGCTTTGTGCGCTTGCGCAGGGAACGTCCATCTTTCCGGTTTTGTCCCCACCCCTTCTCTTGAGGCCGAAGCCCTGGTTGGCTTAAAAAGTGTTGGGGCGGGACCGGAAGAGGCGGTTGCAGGCGCGGGTGGTGGTGGTGGGGGCGGTGTCTCTCGGGTGACAGGGAGGTGGAGCCGGTAGTGGCCGGTGAGGGAAGCTATGGAGGAGCCAAGAGCCGCGGCTGGGACGGAGGGGCCCCCCATCCTCTTTTGAATGAAGGGAAGTCGCGGTCGCCGAGGGAAGCGGCTGTCCCTCGGCTTGAGCCGCGTCGCTTCCACGTCCGCTCGCCTTCGCGCTGGACAAGGTGAGTGAGAGAGGGGAGCGCGCCTGCCCCGGAGTCGCCTTCCTTTGAGCCGCTTTCTCTCCCGGGGAAGAAGAAAGCGCGCGGGCGGGTCTTGCTTACCCCGCTCCTCCCTCAGGCCGGAGTCCTGATGAGGCGGACGCTGGTTGGTTATCCAAGCGTATCCCGGACGTGGGCGGCCTTGCCCTCCAAGGAAGCCTCCGGGAGGGTCCAACGTGGCTTTTCTGTCCCCGGACCCTTGCGGTGGTGGGGAGCCGTTATACTCCAGTACAAAACCTCTACCGTTGCAAAATTTAAAATCAAATGAATGCAATCGACCCAGCTGCTGTGGCCTAGAAGTGGAGCTCTTGCCTCACAATCAGGAGGTTGTGAGTTCGATCCTAGGTAGAGGCAGATGTAGGGTCTCCTGCTTGGGCAGGAGGTTGGACTAGATGACCTGCAAGGTCCCTTCCAACTCTGTTAATCTGTTAAATGTCGGACATGGATCTTCCAAACGAATTTAGGGAAGATTTAGAAAAAAAATCATGGTTCACCTGTAAATTTACCTGGTAAGGCTTCCTGTGGTTGTCCCAAAGGTGTTTTTTTTTTCAAGAGGCAACTTGAGTTTCACTTCTCATCCAAGAAGATTCTTCAGCTCTGACAGGATAGTGGGGAATGGAAGGATTTATATCCCCCCCCCCAAAAAAAGGATGCAAATTACCAGCAAGGAATATAAATCCTTCCATTCCCCACTATCCTGTCAGAGCTGAAGAAGCTTCTTGGATGAGAAGCAAAACATCTTCAAAGAAAAAACAATAAGTCCAGTTGCCTCTTGAAAAAAGAAGCACCTTTGGGACAACCATGACTGAGAATCTCCATAGATTTTCAGTCATGTGGTTGGTTTGGTTGTTTTCCTGGGAAAGAGAAGGGTAAATATTAGAACAAAAAGTTTCTCCGTTTCTTTCTCTCATGCAAGCTGATTTTAGCATGGCAACGCTTGTGGCCATGCTGGGTTTTTTTCATTTCACCAAGCACTTTTTGCCCCAAGGAGCAAAACTTTTATTTTTTGTGATAGTCACAGTGGCCTTTGAAGTTGACATTGAGTAGTAGCTCCTCTGATGAGTTCAGCTTTTAATTCCTCTGGTGTCCAAATTATTTATCCAATTTATGAAGGGGAAGCCTTTGTTCAGCAAGCTTCATTTAATTCTCGCAAATCCTGAGACACATATTTGGAATTGCGGTATCCTGAGAATAAGGCTTTAGAAGGCGGTTTTAAAAGTCTCTTGGTTATATTTCCCACTATATTGCATTTACCAGCTACTTGATGGGATGTGAGCAACATATATTAACTTGCTATCCGTAGGTAGTCTCTAGATCAATGACCCTTGTTTGAATATAGAAATGTGAGTATACTTGAGATGAAACTTGGTTGCTCATGTGAAAGAAAGCTACAAAGAATGTACTGTAGTTAAAAGTAAAATACATTTCAGAGATTTTGATCAAACTTGAAAAAATATTTTGGAAGTGAGTGAACAGAAGGAACTTCTCTCCCATAAATGCTATAGTTATAGGATGTCTTGCAAGCAGGAATCTAGATGGGATTTTATAGTTTAGTAATATACTGTATTCTGTCTAGCACTTGCCCATCTATGCATGTAAGACATTGAAAAATAAGGTATAATGCATACAATGCATGCATTATTTTTATAAAAAGATACAAAGATTTAGTATTAGTATCATTTAGTATTACCATTTACTCAAAATTTTTAAGATTTGCTGCTCTTATAGCATTCGGAAAAAGAGCGAGTTTGATGTAATGGCTAAAGCACCAAGCTAAAAACCCAGAGACTTGTAATTTCTGCTGCCTTAGGCACAAAGAAAATTTCTTGGCTAGTCATTTGTTCTCAGCCCTACAATGACAAACTACTTCAAACAATGCAGGGATTTCTCCCAGTAGTTGACTCTTAAGGAAACAAACATCCGGCAACAACATCTTTTCTGTGTCATCTAACTTGTTTGATGGTCTGGAGCATATTTTTAAAATATGCTTCCATAAAAGTAGCTTTTTATTGGTAGTTGTTTTCTTGACTAATAGTGTTATACAGGTACATATGAGGCCAAGGAATCTAATAATTTTTTAAGACTTTGCCAAGGTGTTTAAGAAATAGCATGATTTTTGACACACTGTTGCTGAACTGCTTCAAAGCAACCTTTTCAATCAACATTGAAAGAAGCCTAAGTGGACCCGCCATAGCACGGGAATTATGCTAGGAAGAAGATTGAAAGAAGCCTAACATTTGAATTCAGTCTTCATTATATTGGACCAGTTCAGATATTGTAACCAAAACTACTACTACTACTACTACTACTACTACTACTACTACTACTACTACTACTACTACTACTACTACTTCTTCTTCTTCTTCTTCTTCTTCTTCTTCTTCTTCTTCTTCTTCTTCTTCTTCTTCTTCTTCTTCTTCTTCTTCTTCTTCTTCTTCTTCTTCTTCTTCTTCTTCTTCTTCTTCTTCTTCCTCCTCCTCCTCCTCCTCCTCCTCCTCCTCCTCCTCCTTCTTCTTTTTCTTCCTCCTGTTCCTCCTGTTCCTCTTCCTCTCCTCCTCCTCCTCCTCCTCCTCCTTCTCCTCCTCCTCCTCCTCCTCCTCCTCCTCCCCCCCCCCTGGAGTCGGCCTTCTCTCATCTTCTCTATAATTGGTGCCACACCAAAATGTTGTCGAATGGTGCCATTTGTGATGTGATGTCAAGAAGGGAGATGCCCGATATCCAATAGAGCATTCGCATTTCCATGGCATGGAAATAGCTTTCGGTCCCTGTTGTTGCTGCCATTCAGTATGGCGACATTCAGTGCCATACAGTGCAACAGGGCAAGTTCAGATATTGTAGCCAAAATATAATTTAGCTTTGAAAATTTGCTATTTGAATAGGGTCAAATTATTTGATGAATAGTTTGATCCTATTCATCCATCTTCTACTTTTTCTTTCCTCTGGGATATACTACTCAGACCGACAAAACAGTTTTCATCCAAATTATGGTTTTTTTTAAATGTTGTTTTTTCCCTGTTAATTCAGAGACACATTCTCATTAGTATTAACTATAATGCACCTAGTTGGGATATCAAAGAAAGCTAACGGGAATACGGAAACGGAATAGATCACAATATGGTTTGGAAAAGAAGCACAAAGAGTGCAGTATAATGGCTTGAGCATCATGCCCAAACCATCCACAATTAGATTATTGATCTAGTTAATCAACTAACTTGCTGGCCCACCTTGTCAGGAGAAAAAACATTTTCCATTTCTTGAAGTGCTCTGGATGTCTATAGATGCTGACAGTTTTGTTGAGGTCTAGCACAGTATGAATACATATTCCATTAGTATTCTTGATTTCTTAAAAATCAGTGGCATATTTGGATAGAGCAGTCCTGCTTGCAGACTAGCACTGTGAACTGCATTAGATGTTCTTCAATACCATTCTTTCCATTTGATTTATGTGCATTTGAAGTCATACTTTTGGGTTGTAGCTACATTGAAGAGTATGCACAGACTTCTCTTAGAAGTCTGCCAAAGCAACCACCATTGCAAAGTAGTATTACGCTTATCAGTACATTTCCCCCTCTTTTTCAGGTGAAGTCTTTCATCATGGCAATTACACAGTTCCGTCTATTTAAAATTTGTACATGCTTGGCAGCGGTACTATCTTTTTTTAAAAGATTGATTTGCAGGTAAATATCAAATGTTGCATGTGAGTTTGCTCTGATTTTTCCTCTAAGATTTCTACTTCATTCCTCTTGAGAGCTTTCTTTCTTTGTGTGTGTTTCAAATTGGGGAAGGGGGCATGTAGTATTCCTTAATACTTTTTTTTTTGACAGTTTAAAACGGTTTCAAATATAAAGTTAAATTTCTTCCTTAATTGAATAATAAATAGTGACATAATTTGATGTTGCATTGAATTTTTTTAAAAAAATCATTAATCATAATCATTCTATTATCTTTGTATACTAAAGAAACTGATATTATAATAATGCTTAGAAAAACAGAAAACTACGATGTCGTGTGATTAGTTTTAGCACTTAAGAATAAATATGTCTGATACAAATTTTTATTTATACAAGAACCTGTTTTGTAGGTGTGTGCTTCTTTCTTTGCATACATACAGCGAGTAATTGATTGAATTAATATATATCTCAAGTATTAAGAGAAAGGGAAAATGATATATTCACTCAGGAAAAAGCCACAAAGTCAAATAACATAAAGGACAGTTGGTAATATAATACTAGTATTTGGCTAAGATTGAGTTTTGTACTGTTTTGAGAACTGCTGTGAATTGTTACTTGAATTATAGATACTACCTCTGATTAAACAGGTATAGGAATAAGTATATATTCAGAAAATGTTTGTAAAAATATTTTCTAAGGGACTAAGGAACCACACATTCATTTTTGTTTTAAGTTTTTACCACAACAGAAAAAAAATGCAGAGGCATGCAATAATCTTTACCTTTTTTTTGGTAAGCATTTTTGCTGCATCAGTAGTGGCTATAATCTTTGGGACAAAAAATCTAACATTTGATTTGGTTTATAAAGGAAAAAGACTGGTAATTTCTCTTTAAAATTCTGATGACCGGAACAGGAATATCTTTCCTTACTGTAGTTCTCTTTTCTGACAGACCCATTTTTTTGTTAAATATTTCCTCTGGTTTTATAAAGTTACTTTGCTCTTAAGTTTTTGATTTTATAAACATATGCTATACTTTTCTACTCCAATTTTTTTAATAATGTATGTTTTACCCTTTCAAATATGCATGTCCAGCATGCATACTATTTTTTTCATCTGTCTGCAGGATTTGTAATTTTAATGCTGCACACTTTTTTTATGTCTTGATAGAAATAAAATGTAGAGCATGCTTTTAGTAATGAAAAGCACTCAACCATGTAAATCTCTTCAATTGGGAAATATCAAGAGTTTCTTTATATATTATAGGAGAATTCATCTAACTGTGCATGAATGTGGCAGTTGACATTCCACAATGTAATCTGTACTGTTGTGTTATAGAAATACTAAATTGTTTTCTTAAAGTTAAGCTTTGTTAAATGTTGATTCTACTGTACTTTTCCTTATTGCACATTTTATAAAGGAAGCGCATTATATATTAGTGAAAAATTCCTTGAGTAATATGAATAGTACCAGTAGAAGATGTGCCTTGGGTTTTAAATTGGTAGAAAAAGATCTGGAAATTAGAACTGTTGGTTTTTATTCTTAAATTAACATTTTAATCAGAACGGGGAGCCCTCAACTTACAATAGTTCATTTAGTGACCATTCGAAATTACAGCGGCAATGACCATTTTTTGCACAATCATTGTATCATCCCCATAGTCATGTGATCAAAATTCAGATTGACAACTGACTCATATTTATGACAGTTGCAATTTCCCAGAGTCATGTGATCACATTTTGTGACCACCTGATGAGCAGAGTCAGTGGGGAAGCCTGATTTACTTAACCGTGTTAACAACTGCAATGGTTCACTTAATAACTGTGACAAGAAACGTTGTAAAATGAGACAAAATTCACTTGACAACTGTCTTGCTTAGCAACAGAAATTTTGGGCTTGATTGTGGTCATAAGTTGAGGACTCCCTGTACTTAAACTTAAATGAAAAGTGCTAAGCTTTTTAAATATCTTTTGATTTAGCTTTTAAATTATTTGTTATTTACAACTTCAGTTTTATCAAACGTGTCAGAGTTAAGAAGAAACTTTTGTTTTTCAGGACCGGAAGAGGACGAAAGCTTAGTGGAGACCAAATAACTTTGCCAACTACTGTGGATTTTTCGTCTGTTCCTAAACAAGTAATATATTGAATGGTCTGGATATCAATTTTTAAACCCAGTTCTTCTACCAAATGACCCAATAAAAATAGGTTATAAATTATGAACATTGGATGGCCAATAAAGAACGGAACTCTTTCCCTTTTCTTTTTAGCCAGAAGTAGAAGATTGGTCTTCATGGGATGAAGATGCCCCTACAAGTGTGAAAATTGAAGGTGGTAATGGCAGTGTGGCCAATCAACAAAATGGATTGGAAGAAATGGAGCCTGATTACTTTAAGGACATGACACCAACAATAAGGAAAACACAGAAAGTATGTTTTCAGCACTCTCACAACAGTCTAAAATCTTCCATACTTCCTTCTAATGTGGTGGTTATTTAGCAGTGAAAATTGATTTCTATCTGTGGCTCAGTTAGATAGCTTATGCAGTTAACTACTACACTTAAAAAATGACCATATTCAGTAGCGGTACAGCATTTTGAGCAATTTAAATTCATCATCATAGACTTGAATATGATTGAAACTGCCAAAGCAGGCAATAATTTTCTCTCTTCAGTTTTACATCATAAAAAAACTTCATTTCTACCCAAAGTTTACTGACTTTTGTGTTTGTATCTTTTGAGAGTACAGCAGGATATATATGTAGCAAAGAAGTAATTTACGTTATTTCCTCCTTTCTGTTTTGCATTTGAAACGTAATCATATTGAATGACCTGTATTATGTTAACATAATACAGGTTAACATAATACAGGTCGGTCATTTTAATGAGTTTATATATTGTTATAGTTTTAATCAAGGGTGAGGTTAAAGAAGGAAGTTTGAAAACAAAAATAGTTACTGCATAAGAATTAAGTTATGTGGATTGAGCGAGGTTATACATTTTTGTTTGAGGGTTTTGCAGGATTGCAGGCCAACTTCCTTCTGACTGATGCTGTGGTAAAGCCCCACCTCATTCCACCAAGCAGCTGGAAAAGCCTATATGTGCAGAGTCAAAGTGCTTTGCTTCAGTTTGCTTCAGTCCTATCCCTTACCTTTAGTAGGCAGTAGGGTTATTGCATGTAATTAGCGTGTGTGCAGAGATAATACATTTCAGGTTATAGAATTCTGAACGGTCTGGAGTGTGTATTATACCAAGAGGGATAATCAGCTAAGCTTTTGAAACCAACATTGGACCATTTGAAAAATGAATAAGCCAGCAAAAAAAGAGTTCTTTTCTTGCCTGTAGATGTTAACAGAACAGAAGTAGTTGCTCCTACTTTTAAACAAACTACTTTTTCCCTTTTCATCCATACCTAAGAGTTGAGGAAAAATGTAAGAAAAGCAGTGCTTTCCATATTCACTTACCAGCGGGAGTTAAACTTAGTTTAGGAATGATGGCTGACACCTTGTGGCCAAAAAAGAAAAGAGCAGAGAGCAGTGGTTTAATGGTAGTGAAGGCAAGGAAGGAAGCAGCCTTGGGCACAGAAGATCCCTCATCTTGTGTTCTCCTCATCCTCATTTTTTGCCTCATGCTTTTAACAATCCTGATTGGACGACTGTATTCGGCCTCCAAAATCCTGGTGTCCAAAGGCAACAGTGAAAAGAGTTTTCTGTATTTCTGCTACAATGTCTGGTTTTATAGTCTAAATCTGTTAGTCCAAGTATAGGGCTCTAAGAGGAGCTATATCAGAAGGGTAGCATGGAAAGAGAGAGGAGATGTTCTTACAGCTAATTCCACTTCCAAGTCACTAACCAGAAATCAAATGATTGAGCTCACAGAACTAAGGATGCTTTGGTTGATTGAAAAAGTGATGGAAAACTTGCAGGGTTCAGGCCCACGGCTCCTCTTGGCACTGGCCAGAAATGTAAGTTGACATCTGTGAAACAGCGAACATAGCATCGTTGTGTGACATCAATTTTTATAGTTGGGTTAATACGTTTCCAGTTTTATTTGTTAATAATAGTAACATTGCAAATTACTATTTTCAATTCATATTTTTCAGATCATTGTTAAAAAACGTGAACCTTTAAATTTTGGCAACCAGGATGGTAGTGCCGGATTTTCAAGTAGATTAGCAGCTACACCAGATGTTCCTTTTATTCACCAATCTGTAAGTAACTTCTTTATCACAAATATTTTTGTTTGTGTAATTTCCAGAATGTCTTAAAGAAGGAATGCTAGCTGTTGGGTTTTGTTTTGGGGTTTTTTGGCCATAGGCAAGACAGATTGATAACTATAATCTAATAAAGCCTTACGTTGTGTGAAAATTTAGAAGCATTTTATGGTATTGAATAATACATATACTACACACACACACACACACACACACACACACACACACACACACTAGGTTTTTTCTGTATTACAGTGAATTCATTCAAAGAAAATTGCTGTCTATAAGTCTCCCTTCAGTGTTTTCCAGGAATAGGTAGTTACGTTTTCCAGAATTTGAATTGCAGTACTTTATTAGAATAATTACTCGGTAGCATGGAACAGTATTTTGAAGATATTAATTAATTTTCATTTGCAGCCAGAACTAGGAGACTTGGAGACATGGCAGGAAAACAGAAATGCTTGGGAAGAAGAAGAAGATGCTTCCTGGCAAGCAGAAGAAGTTCTGAGGTAACTTTACCAAATCCTGTAATTATTATAATTTTTCCATCCACTATGATTCAGATAGGGTTCACTGTGACTGTATCTGGATATAATGACAAACCATAGTTTATCATATGATCAATGAAGTCATCATGTGAATTTTGTTCCTTCTCTCCTGGCATGGAGGTAAGAGGACATTAGGATCTTTAGCTTTCCTTTTTATTTAACAGCCTTAATTTAAGATTTGAACTTAATTTATTCTATCAATAAATCATTCTTTTTGACCTGAAGATACAATTGGAAGTAGTGAGTAAAGGAAGCATAAAATTATTAGCATGATTTATCACCAAGCACCCATTTACAAGAAGGCAAATCAGTTCCTCAGGGTATTTTGTTCCATCTCAATTAGATCTTCTGGAGTTCATTGTCATTCCTGCAAATAAATAGGGTGCCAGGATGTGCTGCTTTACTTTGTAGGAAGTCACTTATTTATGTTTTATAGAAAGGTCTTTAGATGTCATAGGTAAACTGATGGGCACTTACTTAAGGAGACATTGATGCTTGTAGACACAAAATCTGGATTAGATTTTTATTCTGAAAAATATGAAGAAGTTTACCGTGCAAACCTGCTCTAAAACTCCTCATTTCCTTTGAAGAAACTGCAGTTAATCACTTCATCTGGATCTGAAAATTATTGGCGAGGATTTCTGCCAGCCTTGACATAGATGTGCCATGGCTTTTGCTGCCAAATCATGTCAGCTGTTGGTGCTGCTAATTCACACCTTCTCTGTTTACCAGCCCTTCTCTCTCAAAGAGTGCTGTTGTTGCTAGGGTAATAATTTAACATTTTTCAAATATTAGGTAGCCTTCTAATTATTGTCCCAATTCTGTTTCCAAGAGCTTAAGATGGTAAAACAGAGAGATTTATATGAAGCCTAGCAAGTAGGTAAGGCACTAGTGGGGAATATCTTGCTTATATTGAGAATTGAATTTAGTTTTCCATGTCTTTATCTTTTTATTGTATTGTTTTTAACTCAATTTATGGAGGTTGGGATGTATCCCAGTCAGAGTTGTTTATAATTGGAGCAGCCTTTAAGCTTAGTAAAATAAATAAGGAGATTACATGTAGAGTACTCAAGTCAATGGGAAATCCTTGATCAGTTATTATTTAACATTTAGCCACAGTATAAAGTTACATATTACTTGCTAAGGCTGCATTCCCATGCATCAAGGATGCAAAATTTTGACTGCTACCGGTACTATTTCCTCATGAGACTGTTGCATGGCAAAAGTGAGAGATGGGACACAGAAAAAAAATTTGTTCTATATTTTTTCACATTTTTTTATTTTGAAGACTCCTTTTTTTGCCCCAGTAAAAGCTATTCAGAAGTGAAAGTGTTGGGTTCCGCTTTCTTGAAATGCTTAAATGATGTTTTTATGTCGATGCTATGGAGATACCTCTCCTAGCTGACAGTAGCAAATTTAACAATTTACAAAATCTGTATGACCATTTGATAAGATACTTATGTGGCACACTCTGGCACCCCGTTCTCTCCTTTTTCCTGTGTGTCAAACAGAAAGAGAGTAGGTATATGTATTTCAAGGAATGTATATTCATTGAAAGAAGCATAGAAGCTTGCTTCTGCCCAGTTCATTATAGGAAAGTGAAACTTGGCTATGACAGGAGATATATAATTGAATAGAATAAGAGTGGGGTGATTAAGAAATCTATGTGGTACAACAAAAAAAGACAGTCAAGAATAAATAGACTCAAATGTGGATTGAGGTGCTTTGGTCATTTAAGGAGAATAAATGAGGATCAAATTGTAAAAGAAATATATCAAGGAATAATAAATACTGTATTTTTCGGAGTATAAGACACACCTTTTTCCCCTCCAAAAGAGGGTGGAAATGTTGGTGCGTTTTATACACCAAATACAGCCATTTTTGGCCTCCTGAAGCCTCACCCACACGTCCCATTTTTGTGAAAAATGGGCCCGTTTTTTGCAAAAATGGGGCACGCAGAGGGTTTGGGAGGCCTGCAGAGTGCTCCTGGGGGCTGGGGGAAGGCAAAAATTCCCCCATTTTTGTGAAAAACGGCCTGTTTTTTGTCCGTTTTTCACAAAAACAGATGTTTTTTCTTTCCCCCAGCCCCCAGGAGCACTCTGCAGACCTTCCAAACCCTCTGCGCGCCCCGTTTTTCACGAAAATGGGTGAAACTGGGCCCGTTTTTGTGAAAAACTGAGTGCGCAGAGGGTTTGGGAGGCCTGCAAAGTGCTCCTGGGGGCCGGTAGGTTGAAAGGAAGAGGAAGACCAAGAAGATCAAGAAGAAGTGGTTAGAGATAGTTTATGAGATCTGGAAAAAAAGAGAGTAGTGTGAAGAACAAAAGGCAGAGTATGAAATATGCCATGGTGTTAGAAGGTGGATAGTTTGATAGTTTACAAAAATGCAGAGATATATTGTGAATGGGATTGGTTTAAACTAGTTTTAATTATACTTCCTTTCCTTTTCTCATGCATTTAATTTCTTTGGTTTATTTATCTTCTGCACTCTGATAATGTTGGTCACCTTAAGAGAAAATAGCCTGATGGGAGTGTAATTATGTATTCCTGAACTATTGTTCCGCATTAAAAACAACCCACAAAATGTTTTAGCAAGCCAGCAGAGGGCTCAGCGCACAGCTAACATTGCCTTTTAGAGTCCTGGATAGAAGGCATTGCTTGGAGATTGCTGTCTTTCTTCTAATGCTAGATATTGTGTGAGATCTTTGCCATGGTAGAATCAAGCTAAAAAGCTGAAATTTATTGTTTCCTCAAAGACAGTATGCTTTGAATACAAATCTAAAAAAAAACACAAAAAAACCACAAATCCCAAAAGGAGGTTATTTTTATTTTAATGAGCATTTAAGAACATGGTAGAAAAGATACGGAACAAGCAAGTCAAAACAAACATTAATACAAACACAGTATTTTTTAAAAAAGTAACATGGCATTATATGGATTTCAAATTAAATTGAATTCTATAACCGACTTGTGTTTCAAGTATCAGGTTACTGTTAACAAATTGATGCAGATTTCCACTGCTTAATTTGTTATTCTTCTATAGAAGGAATTAAATTTTCAGTAAAGTGTTGCGGCAGTTATATAACAAAGCCAATGTGCATATTGTTGTGGTTTATGAAATGGCTTTTATATTACTTTTGTTTGATTTTAATTGCTTTTTATTGTAACTGATGTATTCTGCTCACAATCATAAATGAGTTATGAGTTGAGCGGCCTTATAAATTTTGTAAATGAACAAATGGCCATTTTTATTCTCATCCATTGTATTTTCCCCTTGCATCTCTGCAGGCTCTTGAAGGTGTTTTATTAACATACACATTGAGCCTACCTCTTATTAACAAAGTTAATAATACCCTTGGCTTTGGAGAGCATTTGTTCCTAATTTCAGAGAAAACATAAGACCAGCCCTGCTATATTACTCATATGTCTGTTTAGCCCACCCAACTGTTGCAGTTACCAACTGATTGCATTTGGGAAGTTCAAAACCGTTGGCATGCTGCCTGTCATTCAGAAAGGGGTAAACAGCCATGGCAATTATTGTCCTTAAATAGCATCTTCCTGTATGAATTTATCATGCTTCCTCTTTAAGGCCATGAAAACTGCCATTATCACTATATTCTGGTTGTGAGTTCTAATGTATGCAGTGTGCAAAAAAAATATATTTTCTTGGTTCTACAATTGTGGAGTTACAACTCTGATCCTACCTGATAATTGGCCATGTGGAGTGGAGATAATAGGAATTATAGTCCAACAACAACAGGTGTTTGGAAAGACTGACATAAGAATTTGGGCCATAATAGTGAGTGGCCCTCTGTACAGGTAGTCTTGACTTACGAACACAATTGGAATGGGGACGTCTGTTGCTAAGCAATGTGATTGTTAAGTTAGTTCCACCTGATTTTAAGACCTTTTGCCATGGTTGTTAAGCTAATCACATGGTCTTTAAATGAATCTGAATTCCTCCATTGACTTTGCTTGTCAGACGTCCACTGGGAAGATTGTAAATGGCGCTCACTTGACCCCAGGACACTGCAATTGTTGTAAACACATGCCAGTTGTCAAGAACTTGAAATTTTGATCATGAGACTGATGGTCATAAATGCAAACACTGGTTGTAAATCACTTTTTTCAGCCCTACTGTTACTTTAAATAGTTGTTGAGTGAATGATTGTAAGTTGAAGACTACCTGTATCTTCTAGTGCTGCCTAAATATTTCTTGGAACAATATACAACTCCACTCCCATAGAGTTAGTGATGAGAAGGATCACCGGTGGAAGTGAGTAACAAAAAGTGTATTTTTCTAATTTGGTGACTTTAAACCAGTCACTCTGTCTCAGCCCAACCCACCTCACAGTGGGGAAAACAGGAGGAGGAAGGTGTGGTGAATATGTTCTCTGCCTTGAATTATTTGTAAAACAATAAAAGATGGTATATAACTAAATAAATATATCATCAAAACTGAGTCCAAAATATAGAACACATCATATTTCAAATTAACAGTGATTCATTAAAAATGCAATTATCAAAAGAATTTTGAAAGTGTATTTTGTAAAGGTAAGTTGCAGGTGAAAAAGTAACAAACATGGCATACATGATGGCAGAAAGGGTCAGATTCCCCAAATAATGGCTTTTACAGCAACCCCCTAAATGTTGGATAGAATATAAGTTTATTAAGAACATCTGTAGAAAACTGGGCATACTGTGATCCACTCGATTGCCGGAAGGAGGAGTTCCATCTAATCCTGCAGGATGCTGATCACTGATGAACCCAGGAAGTTATGTCAATAGAGCTCAATTTACAATTTCTTAGCTTGGTAGCTTAATAAGCAATAATGATTCTACTTCTAAAATTAAATGGTGCTTCGCTTAATCTACCTTCTGATGGATTATTTGGATCATTTGTACAGTTCAGGTATTTGGCAATCCATTCCCCTGCTGAATATAAGCAAAAAAAATCAGTACCGGTGAGGCTCAGGAAGTGCCTGCAATACTCTATGATCTTGAGTTACTCGAGGAGCATTTAATTCTGTATTTTCTGTGAAATTTCAGGCAGCAGAAAATGGCAGAAAGAGAAAAACGGGCAGCTGAGCAACAAAGGAAGAAAATGGAGAAAGAAGTACAGCGGTTGATGAAGAAAGAGCAGAATAAAATCGGTGTGAAGTTGTCTTAATGCCGCTTGTTATGCCAGCAAAGGAAGAGAGTTTGGTTTCCACAGAATTGCATCCTTTTCTAATGATCTCAGTATTGAATAGAACTAAAGTTTGCCATTTCATTTTTGAAGTCATCCAGGAAAAACAGTTCACAATTCCTTAGTGTATCTTCAGCTGGACAGTTGAAATGACAGAAGCCTGATGGCACACAGTTCCTCTAGGACAGGAAGCCGGATCCCATTGCATTCCTTGCAAAGAGATACTTCTAAGTAACCTCTTCAGCTGCCTGTTTTTGAAGCTAAAGTAAAACAAAAAGGTGTAAATAGTTGAATGATGGTAATCTATTCTATTGTCTATTACGCTTATTACTGAAAAGACTAATTAAATGATTTTAAACAAAGTCTTGCTTTCATTTGGCTTGTTCCCACAATTCTTGTCTTTGCTACAATACCAAGTGCCTTGTTGCATATTGTGAAGAAGCTGACTGAACTGACAACATTTATTTATTTATTTATTTATTTATTTATTTATTTATTTATTTATTTATTTATTTATTTATTTATTTATTTATTTATTTATTTAGCAATTCTTATATGCCGCCCTACTCCCAGAACATTATGCATAGAAGAGGAAAGTAAATTCTTAACGCCAGCTGTGGTGATGTTGACTTTTTTTGCTTTGTGTCTCTGGCATATCTGTTTCAGAATTAGATGCTTGTTTTCAAGTAGGGGAAAAATTAAGGGAAGATTTTGTGTGATATGGTTCCCAGCATTTTTATTTGAGGGGAGTGCAAAACCCTCCTTTTTCTGGTTCCAGTAGGTAAACAAGAAGAGGTCATGCCCTCTAGACCCCTGCATGTGGGGAGCCTCGGGG
This sequence comes from Diadophis punctatus similis, assembly GCA_023053685.1. Taxonomy (NCBI): domain Eukaryota; kingdom Metazoa; phylum Chordata; class Lepidosauria; order Squamata; family Dipsadidae; genus Diadophis; species Diadophis punctatus. The sequence goes on from JALIGW010000003.1 coordinate 185,437,449, forward strand.
CTTGGGTATTTTCTCTCTCTCCACTTTAACATCTAAATGAAACTGCTGCATGAGGTCATCTGACAGCATGGGGTGTGGTGTCATCAGTATGCTGAGGATACCCAGTTACACATTTCTTCCCTGGGCCAGGCAAGTAATACTGTTATGGTCCTGTCCAAGTCCCTGGAGGCTGTAACAGTCTGCATGGGCTCAACTTTTGCAAGATGGAGTGGCTCTAGGTTTTTGGCCCCTCAAACGATTTCAGATAGGTGGCTGTCCATTCTTTTATTTAAAACTTCCAGTGATGAAGCCCCTACAACTTCTGAAGGCAAGCTGTTCTGCTGGTTAATTGTCCTCATTGTTAGGAAGTTTCTCCTTAATTCCAGATTGCTTTTCTCCTTGATTAATTTCCATCCATTGTTTCTTTTCTTGCCTTCTGATGCTTTGGAAAATATGTGGACCCCCTCTTTTTTGTGGCAGCCCCTCAAATACTGGAATACTGCTATCATGTCACCCCTAGTCCTTCTCTAGACTGGCCAAACCCAATTCCTGCAACCGTTCTTCATATGTTTTTGTCTCCAGGCCTTTAATCATCTTAGTTGCTCTTCTTCGCACTTTTTCCAAAGTTTCAACATCTTTTTTGCAATGTGTCCAAAATTGGATGCAGTATTCCAGGTGTGGCCTTACTGAGACTCTATAATGCGGTACTAATACTTCACTTGAACTGGGTTGCACTCCCCTGGACCAAGCTGGTGCACAGTTTGCATGTCCTCTTGGACTCGTAACTTCTGGTTGACCAGCAAGTGGCAGCTGTGACCGGGGGGCGGGGGGGCGGGGAGGCTTTGCACTGATCCATCTTGTGCGCCAATTGCATCATTTCCTGGACTGAGAGGCCTTGCTCATGATCACTCTTGCCTTAGTCACTTCCCATTTGGATTAGTGGAATGCACTTTACATAGGGCTGCCCTTGAAGGCCACTTGAAAGTTGCACCTGGTCCAGAATTCAGTGATGTGCACAGTATTAGGTGTTAATAGGTTTGCCTATACCTCTGTGACCTGCACTTGCTCCCAGTTTCTCTCTGGGTCCAATTTAACCTGCTGGTTATCTTAAAAGCCCTACATGTCAGGAGACCTGGTTATTTGCAGAACCACCTCTATCTAAGAATATCTGCCTCTCCACTAGATAAGATACAGTAGGCACACTCTAGATCAGGGGTGTCAAACTTGCAGCCTGCGGAGCAGATGTGTCACACGCTGGCCACGCCCACCCCATTTAGCAAAGGGGGGGGAAACGGTGCAATACGTCACGTGAGTGACGTGACAACACGAGTTTGACACCCTTACTCTAGATCAGTGATGGCGAACCTTTTTTTCCTCGGGTGCCGAAAGCGTGTGTGCGTGCGCTATCGCACACGCGCGAGTGCCCACACCCATAATTTAATGCCTCTGGAGGCCGGAAATGGCCCATTTTCCGACTTCCGGTGGGCCCAGTAGGCTTCCCTGGAACCTGGGGAGGGCGAAAATGCCTCCAGAGGCCCTCCAGAAGCCAAAAACACCCTCCCAGAGCCTCAGTGTGAGCCGTAAATCAGCTGGCCAGCGTGCGCATGTGCGTTGGAGCTAAGCTAGGGCAACGGCTTGCGTGCCGGCAGATATGGCTCTGCGTGCCATCTATGGCACGCGTGCCATAGGTTCGCCATCACTGCTCTAGATCCTTTCCCTGAAATCCTTCCACTTAATAGGGCCTCAGAAGAATGCCTTTACCATGGCTATCCCTAACCTAGGAAATGCCCTCTGCCCAACAATTCAACAACCCCCCCTCCCCATTTTAGCTTTGGGAAGGCCATCAAGACCTGGCTTTTTACTCAGGATAGGACAGAAAGGAATGAATCAAGGGTCATTGTAGCTTTGGAAGAGCTGAGGAGCATCTTAAGGAGATAATTAAAGCTTTTATTTTTGTCTGATCTATTTTACTGTTGTTTTTTTTAATGGTTATGTTGAGAGCTGCCCAGAGTTGTTGAAGATAGATGACCATTATTATTTAAATAAATAAATAATATTGGGAGGCAAATAGGAGGTAGCACAAGGTATACAAAAACGTTTATTTCTTGGTAACTTAAGGGTTATTGCTTCAAGGCCAAGCATCCTTCATTCTGAAAATAAAGATAAGTTGCCATCAATCAATATGAGGTAAGGTTCTCTGAGGAGAAAAAAATGAGCATTTGTTTATTCTAGCCTGGAATGAATTATTCCAGTATCTTAATATAGCAAGCTGACCCAGTTCTTAGGTACTTGTCAAAATAAAAGCTTGAAAGTTTTGTATGAATCCTGTGTTTTTATAGCTTGTTCGGGAATCTTCTTGTCCTCCTTTCTCATCCACTAGTCATAAAAGCAAAAATAAGGGTTCTCTAAAGCTCTCATAGGGACGCGGTGGCTCAGTGACTAAGACGCTGAGCTTGTCGATCAGAAGGTCGGCAGTTCAGCGGTTCGAATCCCTAGTGCCGCATAATGGAGTGAGCTCCCATTACTTGTCGCAACTTCTGCCAACCTAGCAGTTCAAAAACACGTAAAAAATGCAAGTAGAAAAATAGGGACCACTTTGGTGGGAAGGTAACAGCGCTCTGTGTGCTTTTGGTGTTTAGTCATGCCGGCCACATGACCACGGAGATGTCTTCGGACAGCGCTAGCTCTTCGGCTTAGAAACGGAGATGAGCACCGCCACTAGAGCCAGATACGACTAGCGTGCATGGGCGGGGGAACCTTTACCTTTAAAGCTCTCATAGTGGAAGTAAGTTTTCTGTATTAAAAAGTTTTCCAGTTGATGTTTTTGCAATGCCAAAGGATTAGTAGTACCAGTTTTTATGTGATTATTTTTTTACTCTTAGTGTGGACTTCTCACTTACTATGTACTTATCTTTTGTAGTAGATGTTACATGAGGGATTAGGCACATTGATCTGAATCTTTAATAGACTCTAAAGAGGGGGAATCTAAATAATAAAATGTAAGATTATGTTAGTTAATTGCTGCAGTTATTTGAATAAAGCTCAAAAAATGAATATCCTGTCATAGAATAAACCTAGATATCACTGAATTTCATTGAAGGTAATGGGATTTAAGTTTCTTTTTCTTAGTTTCAATGGGATCCAATAAAAAACAATTTCCAAGGGGAAAATTGTTAATACTGTCAGAGTAAGAACACAGAATATTGGCAACATAATAGATTCAGACTACTACTTGAAAAGCAGATTTGAAGAACTTATATCAAGAAAGAGACCTGCTGATTATCCAAATTGTAATGAAGATTATGTACAGAGGAGAGTAAAATATATATTCCAATGGCTTGTAATAATATCACTCATTAGCAACTGCTAGTGCCATTAATCAACTTTCCAGCAATGTTGTTCTAGCCACCTGCTCCTTCTGGAGGAAGAAGAGTTAAAAAAAAAAGATTACTGCTTGGGAGAGAGAGGGAAGAGAACAAAATAGAAAAGATGTTTTGAACTTGAAACAAACCGTTTCATTCTGGAACTTCTATCAAACTCTGAAAGAAAACCACAGAATGAAATTGGGTTGATTTTATGGGGCAACTGAGGTTAGTTTGGCATCTGTCACCCCTTTTCTCCGTCTTCTGCCCAGTCTGAATGCCTGCCTGCTTGCCCTTGAGCTCCCTGGCACCTTCCTTTCCTCTATCCTCACCCTGTTCTCAGCCACCATGGCCACTGCCAAGGTCGACAAATCTGTCCTAGACAAAATGACTTTGTTTTGCCTGTTCCCCACCATAGCTCCTACTGTCCAGAACACCCAAGTTTGAGTCTAGATCTCTCTCTCTCTCTCTCTCTCTCACACACACACACACACACACACACACACACACACACACACACACTCACAGAGAGAGAGAGAGAAGAGAGGAGAGAGGAGAGAGAGAGAGAAAGAGAGAGAGGAGAGAGAGAGAGAAGAGAGGAGAGAGGAGAGAGAGAGAGAGGAGAGAGAGAGAGAGAGAGAAAGAAGAGAAGAGAGGAGAGAGAGAAAGAGAGGAGAGAGAGAGAGAGATTGGAGAGAGAGAGACAGAAGAGAGGAGAGAAAGAGAGAGAGAGAGATAAAGAGAGAAGAGAGGAGAGAGAGAGAGAGGAGAGAGAGAGAAGAGAGGAGAGAGAGAAAGAGAGAGAGAAGAGAAGAGAGAGGAGAGAGAGAAGAGAGAGGAGAGAGAGAAAGAGAGAGAGAAAGAGAGAGAGGAGAGAGAGAAGAGAGAGAAAGAGAGAGAGAGACCATGTGAAATTGAGGATTAGCCACTACTTCAGATACCAGAGGAAACCTCTAAAGCTTGATTGTGGGTAACAGCATAAAATCACTTGTATTATGCCCTAGGTAGCTACCACAAACACACCACTTCAGTTTCAGCATGCTTTATTTACAACAGGTGATTCAAAGGGTTTTTGCTTTCTTGAAGAGATTATTAAACAAAAAAAAAATAAGTTAATACATCACACATTTAAAATATTCCTTCATAGATTAACATCACACTTCCAGTAAGACTTCATTTAAGACTTCAGACAAATCTCAGTAAAATATATTCACAGTCATATTTATAAACAAAGTAACACAATTCAAGATTCCCACCCATCTACATGAATACACTGGGTTGTGGGGCAGGGGGCAGATTTGGTTATGATCCCTGGGTACACAAGATGAATGGAATGCGAGCGTGACTGCATCACAATTGTGCCATTAAGAAGCGTAGACAACACATGCTGGGACTATATATGCTGCCTTTGAAAGAATGAACCTGACCCTCACATCAGAAAACATTTGGTATTACAATCCATACATCCGACCACAGGATGGAAAGTGCTGACCATGCGCTATAAATGCACTTGTGTATACACTTAATGGAAACATGTCTCCATGCCATCAATAGTTTGCCTTCAATTTCAAACAACGAACATGTTCTCAATTAAATATAGTGCAAATCAAACATTTAGGAGCAAAACAGGCAGATTCACCATGATGCACACCACTTTTTTTAAAAAATGGCCTCACTATATATCCACCAGAATACAATCTCTTGGCACACCATTCAAGACAGTGATATCTAATGTTTAAGAATAACCGGTTCTTGACGAAGAGAATTCAAGGCCAGCAGACAGCAGCCACGAAACAATGCTCCAAAAGTGAAGATTGGAATTGTTCCTCCCCTCCTAGTACTAAACATCCACATGATTGTTGGCACAATGGGGGCACCAATGGCCAACAGATCTATGAGGAAGTTGCTGCTCCAATACCTTTTGACAATGTTCCCCTCAGACAACTTTGTCACATTCCCAAGGGTTGTGGTGTGATAGTCTATGAAATCCAGTTCCTTCATGACTCGGTTTTTGTAATATCGAGAATCCATGGCCCTGGGCATGGGTTCCAATGGAGATAAGAGGATAGCAGAATTTGGATCTGTTGGTGTCAAATCCACAAGCAAGTCTGAGATATTTTCAGGACGAGATACACTGGCTTCCACCAAAACAGGAGATGGGTTGATTGGACAAACATCTTGCGCCTTGAATATGTTCTCAATCAGCTGCTCCATGCCTGACCTGTATAGCAACACATCAGCCTGAACAGCTTGTTCCATGGCTTCACTATGATTGTCATCTTCTACTTGGGAGCTGCCTAGGCTTTCCACCAGATCCAGATGGTTGAAAGTAGAAGATGTAAAAAGAGCCGGGTGACCAAATTCAGGAGTGGTAGCAAACATGGTTTCTTCAAAAATATCATTCCCATTCGCAACATCATCACTGAGCAGTACACCGCTATCTGCTTCCACCGAATGGTTCTCTGTGAACATGCTGTCTTCCGTCTTGGAATAAGTTGTACTCATGCTGAAAGACTTGTCAGGCGACAAGTCACATTCATAGTCTAAGCTCTGGTCCTCACGAGAAGAGCCGTTCTGGGCCAATTCCATGCTCTGAAGCAAAGTTTCTAATTTCTTGTTCTGGATGTTGATGTCCACAAAATACTTCTGAATCCCTTTGTCTTTCTCGGCCAAGCTATTTTTCATCGTTTCAATGACCTGCTTGAGTTGCTTAATCTCCTTCCGTGCTTCTTTCAAGGCAAGCTGGGCCTCCACGCGATGACATTCTTCTTCAATCCAGTCATCCCGCATGCGTGCCAGTTGAGATTTAAGTTCCTTGATTTCGCTTTCTCTAAGGAGGGGAAAAAACAAGTTATGCTCTTTTGAGATTCCAACTCTGAGGATTAAAAACATGGCGATTAATGAGGAAGCTCTAGGACAGTGGAGGTATTTCTTTTGATTTCTTTTGTTTGATCACATGGCAAGTGTTTTTAACAGTCAACAGGAACTTTTTCCCAAGTTGCTGCTTGCCCCAGCTGTAAAGCAGGCAATCATATTAAAATATTTTTCTTTCCAATGTTTTCTTGGAACCCCCTTAACTGTGGGTACATTTCACTTGACAAAACTACCTATTTCACTGCAGTTGTGTGTTATGCTGCAGTTTTGATAATCCCATTATTCTGCAAAGTAGAATTAGAAAGGGTGATTGTATTGGGAAACAGTAATTGGAGGTGATACAATGCATACAAGTTTCGAATCTGTAAGTCTATTTCAAATATAAGTCCGTCTAAATCTGTGAACAGGTGAATAGGCAACCTGATGTCCTTCAGATATCCTAGACAACAATTCCCACAATATTTTATTTTAGAAATTTAAAGTAAGAGGATACAAGATTGCTTACTCCTGGTTTACAACAGTAGATCAACCAAAGGTCTTTAGTCTTTCCCAACATTTATCTAGAGGTACTACAAATTCAAAATCTTTTGAGTAAAATACATGTATCTATTTATCTATCCCATGTTGATTTTCCCTTCCAAAATTGTCTGTCTCTCAATCTAGTTACTTAACATTGTTTAGAAAATCTGTAATTTAGGTTTATAATTGACATCTGTCTAGATAATGGAAAATACCATAATCACAAACCTCCAAACAAGCGTTACCTTCTAGCATTTGTTTCTAGCCAGAACATATACCTTTCTTGAAGTCTGCTCTCTGATTCCTTCAGTTTTGTTTTCAGGTGCCTCACTGTAACTTCCTTTTGTTGGAGAGGGGTCAGGTACTGTTCTGGACTGGGTGGCTTAATCCCATGGTTCTCACCGCAAGAATTGTATCGCGCTGGCCGCCTGCAGTAGGAAAAAGTTTGTTATGCTTGCAGAATTGTGTTGTATTCTGCGTAGGTGACTTTAATTGCATTCCTATATGCTGGTGTTTCTCAATTTTAGCAATTTTAAGATGTGTGGACTTCAGTTCCCAGAATTCTACAGCCAGGAATTCTGGAAGTTAAAGTCCACAAATCATAAAATATGCTTTTATCTCAAAATAAACATCACTGAACTGGCTGCTTTTTTTTATGAAGACCTCTCTCTCCTTCTCTCTCACACACACAAGAAAGAGGGAGGGGGGAGAGAAAGGAAGGCAGGAAGGAAGGAAGGGTGAGAAAGAAAGGAAGGAAGGAAGGAAGGAAGAAAAAGAAGAAAGAAAGAAAAAGAAAGAAAGAAAGAAAGAAAGAAAGAAAGAAAGAAAAAAGGAAGGAAAGAAGGAAGGAAGGCAGGAAAGAAAGAAAGAAAGAAAGAGAGAAAGAAAGAAAGAAAGAAAGAAAAAGAAAGAAAGAAAGAAAGAAAGAAAAATAGTGATTTAATGCCAGATTGGATTGAAACAATTCTTGAAATCTGGATATCTGGATTAATTTTTGGGAGATAGCAGGTCAATTGTAAACACTTTCCAATGTGGAATTGGCTTCAACAGAAAAGGTAAGTTTTCTCTTGCTTTTTTTAAAAACCACAATAAAGTCTTGCCTTAAGTACACCAAAATTACATTATTGAAATCCTAAATGTCCAATAGCTCAACAAGCCAAAAACCAAAACCCCCAAAACAAAAACAAAAAACCCCAACCCCCCCAAACTTTAACCTTAGACTGTCTACAGTCGACCTCTCCCCGTTTCTAAGAGGTCTGTAAGGGCCGTGCATAAGCGCACCACTGTGCCTACCGTCCCTGTCCTACTGTCCTATTGTCCTCTTTTATCAGTACTTTTTTTTACTTATGTTATGTTTATACAAACTACTACTATCCTATACATGTTTGACAAAATAAATAAATAAATAAAATAAATAATCCACTGTATGTTAATCATAGTAGCTACAACCCACTTACTCTATTTCTTGTAATTGTTTAAGAGTCCAAGGACTAATCACACTGAAGGCAGAAGCTACACATTTGCTCCTGGTAAAAACGTCAGAACAAGCAACCAAAGGAACAGGTCAAGTAGGGGCAGAGATAATAGAACTTAAGAGTGGCTCCACACAATGGAATTTTTTTCCTGAAGCAGATGCAGGCCAAGGAATGGAAAATGGTGTTAGATTACATCCCATCACATGGGAGATGGGTTCAAAAGGAAAGAAAAATAGTTAACACAGACATTAAGTTAGGAATGTGACCTTTTGAAAGATTCCTTCCTCCCAAAGGAGGTGAAAAAAAATAGAAGAGCTTGTTCAAATGCTCAAAACAAAGCAACTCAAAGATCAAGAGATTTCATGAGCTTGAAATAATTGTGCCCTGGAGAAACTCCAGTGGCAGCTAGAGATGAAAGAGTTTAAAGATTTGGGAAGTGGTAGGATAGCAAATATTATGGAGAAGTTCACTTGCCTAAAAGTTGGACTGTTATCATTTCCCTTGTATGAACCGGAATTGCTGCTGCTGGCTGAAGAGGCACCATAATTCTGATGGGGACTGACAGGACTCAATTGATTTTTGCACAGCATTGACAAGAAGTCCTTCTCACGGGCTGTGATTGGAGGGCTGGACCCAGACTTATAAGGCAAGGAACCATGATTGCGTCCATGAGGCCCCCGGCTAAAAGAGACAACAATGTCAACAATGGGTTACAATCAGGGGCGGGTTGCTCACTTACCTTGCTACCGGTGCACTGCGTGCGCATCTACACATTTCGTGCATGCAGGCTCGCTAGGCACGTGCGCCTCCTCGTGCGATTTTGCTTCCGCGCATGTGCAGAAGCAAAATTGTGCCAAAATCTTGCGAGAGGACGTACATGCGAGAGAGATTTTGGCGATTTTTTGCTTCTGCGCATGCGCAGAAGCGAAATTTCACTGAAATCTCTCTCTTGCGTGTGCACCTCACAAGATTTCAGCGCAATTTTGTTTCTGCGCATGCGCACAAGCAAAAAATCGCTGAAAAATTCATGAAAAAAGATGGCGGCTCCTAGGCACCGGCAACCGACTGCACTGCGTTGGCAGCCTCTTGATGACGTCACCAGCTCGCCACTACCGGTGCGATAGAGTGGACCGCACCAGTAGGAACCCACCACTGGTTACAATATGTCATATTAAAAAAAAAAGACATGAAGCTATGACAGGTTTTACTGATTACCTTTGACATTAATTACCAAGATCTCTTTAGGTCACTTTTATCATGGACCAACCAGGTAGCATATATATTTAAAATGCTTATTTTGAATCAATGTAGTTAGCAGAGACATTTACTGTATTCTTTCTCACTTAAGGAAGAATTTCTCTTTTAAGATGTCACTTGCAAGTCTTCTAAATGTATCAGTTTCTTCTGAGTTATTGTTTTATTCATGCACAAATGTATGCCAATTAACCATCCATAGATTAAGTGGTTTATTGAACCAGTCCATGAGACTTTTACAATGAATCAACTTTTCCTTTTTAAAAATTTGTAAATGTAGGTTCACAGAGCTCCTACCTGATGGTTGCAAGTACAGAAATTATTAACTGATAGAGAGTTAATATGCTATAACAGAAAGACTTCTAGACTGGGAACAAAGTCATCAGAGTTTAAGAATCTGATTGGTGGCAGATGACATTTGGACAATTTACAGGCTCTGATCTATATGTCACAAACTAAGAATTCATAAAGTATATTTTGGAAAACAGATCACCATCTGAAATGTAGAAATCTTTATCATGTGTGAAGGGAGTATATGATGAGAGTTGCCGTCATGCCTTGTGAAACTGTCCACCCTGTTGAATTAAAAATGTAGTAAGGAATAGCTAACTGTCTGGAGATTCTCAGGCATCCAGGTCATGGTGGTTCCAAAAGTGCTTTTTCAAGAGGCAACTGGACTTTCCAGTTTTTCTTTGAAGATGCTTTGCTTCTCATCCAAGAAGCTTCTTGGATGAGAAGCGAAACGTCTTCAAAAGAAAAACCAGAAAGCCTTGAAAGGCTCTTGAAAAAGCACCTTTGGGTGGTAAGGAATAGTTTACCTGTGTAGACTCCCCAAGGATTTTAAAATGGCAATCAGGGTGAAACCCAGTGGTGGGTTCCTACCGGTGCGGTCCACTCTATAGCACCGTTAGCGGCCCGCTGGTGATGTCACAGTACCGGTGCGGTTGGTTGCCGGTGCCTGGGTGCCGCCATTTTTTTTAAAAAAATTCAAATTTTGTTTAAAAAAATTTCTGCGCATGCCCAGAAGCCGAGCTTCCGGCACTGCGTATGCGCTGCCTTCCTACCCTACAGTGAGTCCAAGCAAGGGAGGATGGCTGAGGGAGCGCATGAGACGCTGAAAGAATAGGCGGCAGGAGCTATCTCCATTTCCCTCCCTTCAGCAGTCCGAGAAGCCACGAACGCGCGGTGATGATCCTAGACATTTTCGCACGTTTGAGGCTTCTCGAGCTGCTGAGGGGAGGGGAAATGGGCGGCAGGACCTATCTCAGTTCCCCTTCCTTCAGCAGTCCGAGAAGCCACGCCCACCCAGTCACATGGCTGGCAAGCCACGCCCACCCAGTCACATGGCTGGCAAGCCACACCCACAAAATAAGCCATGCCCACAGAGTGGTAATAAAAAAATTAGGAACCCGCCCCTGGTGAAACCAGTACAATTCCAGAGTCTACTGACTGGGACTTTCCAAATTGTGTGAGCATCAATGCAGGACGGTCAACATTTTATGCAGAAATTTCACATAACCCTGCTGACATCTTGTGAAATGTTAACAAGTTTTTTTGGATGCTTTGAAGTGGCTTAGTGGATCACCGACACACAAAAATAGATTTATTTATGGGGTCCCTAGTACTCTCTGAACTTGGTCATTTTCTTACTATGTTTCATTACCAAACTAAGTAGCACCATCACTTATCTACTGGCATGGATGATGTTGCCTAGTTTGGTAGTGAAACATCTGCAAGAAAACCACCAAGCTCAGAGAGCACCAAGGATCCCACAGTTCAACTTTGAGCTACATATACTCTCTTCTGTTGGTAGATATAAGGTATTTATGTATTTAATCATTTAATTTATATTTCACCTTCCGGTTTGTGTGAATTGGTAAAGACTGATTAAAAATAACAAAATATAAAGCATAACAGGAAACTCAATGCAACTAACATCAAAATTAAACATTAAAATCAGGTTCATTCTAATAATCAAAGACTTGATAAAAAGAAGTACATTTTGCCATTTTTCAAAGTTTTTTTTGAAAAAAGTAGGTTTGCTAGTTGGGAAATTCTGAAAGTTGATGTCGAAGGTCTTAACATTGCTGAGATTGAGAAACATTGATTTAGAGTTGCTTGCCTGTTTTTATTTAATAATTGCTCTAACATGACAGTGTGCAGAGGTCACAAGAGACAAAGCCACAATTGTAAATATCCATGGTCTATTCAGGCACCATGCCAGACTGGTAACCATACTTTCACTGGTTTTTTTCTTCTTCTATTGACTGCAAATCTAATTTTGAAAGCATGAAACCTTGATTTCTTAAAAGTACAATTCAAAAAAAATGTTTGATTTCTAAGCATATTTCATAACAACAGCATGGCATTGGCATAGTAATCAACCATGCTAACTTTGCTTTGATGACTAGTTGGAGAATCTATTCACTGGAAAATTATAGATCAAATAAATATTTATAATACTGTATTATAATAGGTGTTTAATGTGAACACTGAACAAATTACATATGCCTGTTAAAGCTCTCTCTCTCTTTCTCTCACTGTGTGTGTGTGTGTGTGCGCGCGCACGCGTGTGCATCTAATAATTAAAACAGTATCCTCTGAAGTACAAAAATAAGCTGACAAATAATAGGCAGAACGCCTGGATAAGAAGTCAGCAGCCAAGAAGCAGAAAATCTTAATTAAGGATCTCTTTGAATTGGTTTCCTCCACCCATTGCAAGGAACACTTTATATCATCCAGATGGTGGCATGGGTGTTTAGCACAGACACATCTCAAGACAGAGGTTAGTGGCTTCGATCCCATTTGTTTCAAGAAAAGGAGAAGGGAAGAAGAAGATGACAACATAGCATTACCACTGCACTGAATGAATCTCTGGCCCTCATGCGGGAAAAGAAAAGCCACAATTTTAAACTAGGAAGAAAATAGTGCCTCTGTTCCACACATATGGCATGGCCAAGCTATTTTTGGCAGGCAGAGTTTAGCTCATTGATTCAAAGGCTCCATTAGAAAGGACACAATCTAGGACTTTGCTGGAAAAGTAAAAGCCTAACCTCTGTTTTTCTTGCTTTGCTTCCTTGGTACTAATAAAAGAGAATATTTGTAGCTCAGGGTTGACATGAGGGGTCCTTGGTGCTCTCTGAGCTTCCTTGTTTTCTTGTAGATCAGTGTTTCCCAACCCTGGCAACTTGAAGATGTCTGGACTTCAACTCCCAGAATTCCCAGAATTCTGGGAGTTGAAGTTCAGACATCTTCAAGTTGTCAAGGTTGGGAAACACTGTTGTAGATGTTTCATTACCCAAACTTAAGGTGACCAGATTTTAAAATTGCTAAAGAGGGACACCATTGACCGGGGGGGGGGGGGGTGTCGGTCAGGTGGGTTCCTGAGGGGTGGGTTCCTGAGGGGTGGGTTCCTGAGGGGGGGTCTTCTCCTCCTACTTTCTAACTCCTTCCCTCCTCCTCAACCCTCTCTACACCTTCTCTTCCTCCCCTTCTACTTCCTCTTTCATTTTCTTTGCCTTTCCTGGCGTGCTTTTATACTAAACTCATTTTATATTTGGCAGACTGATGCTAATCCCAATTTTAAACTAATCATATCTCTTTTTTTAAAAAAAACCATCATTATAGTTATATTATTATTTTTTTATGTTATACTCTCTTCTAGGTACATGCTGCTATTTCCATCTTACCTCCCCAAAAAAAGAAAAAAGAAAAAAAGAAAAAAAATCTAATTTCTAGTTTTGTCATCTGGGATATGCACCAGTTAATTCCAAATTTTCATCCAAATAGATCGCTATTCGCTTAACTTTCCAAGATAGTTACTGTCTCCTGTTTTTTAATTTTAAGCCAAATTGCTTCCTTTAATTCTTTAATCTCTCTATTCATCGCTTCTGTTTTTTATCCTTTGTTCTATCAAAAAACTAAATGCCCAATTATTCTTTTAATTTCTCATATTAATCATCAAAATTCTGTCTAATTTTATCCACTCTATAAATATTCAACAAGTAGTAAAGAAAAAATAAAATATAAAAAGGAAAGGAAAAAATCCAAATCAATTAACTTATCAACTCTCAGTTTAATAAATTTTAAAGTAATTAACATTCATATTTCCTGTTCATTATTTAATATTTAAGTAATTTCCCTTAAATTCTAGTGATCATATTTATTCCATATTTCTCTTATTGTCATTGTTTTATCCACATTATTCCAAAAGATTAAACATTATTAATCTTTATAAAAAGAACGAAAGAGAAGAAAAAAAATCTTTGAATTTCTAACGTTATATTAATTATACACAATCATAATATATCGTTTCATTTACTAATCATCAAAATTCTTTCTAAATTTATTCAATTACATATTCAACTCTTAAAATAATACATTTTTCCCCTTTAAGATTTTTTCATTTGAACAAATTTCATATGTGAAAAAATAAATTGAAATAAATGAAAAAAAATACACAATCATAATACATCTTTTGAGCTCTAATACTTATATTTATCATTCATACTTCTCATCTTAATTAACTTTGTTATATCTAAAATATCAAATCTTTTAATTTGTTAAACAATATTAATCTGTATATAAAAAAACAGAAATTTTTTTCTCTTAATAAGATAATTTTAAATTAAAAAAACATTTCTATAATATTCCAATATCATCATCCATTCCCTTTTAGTTTCTCAACTACTTTGTTTATATATATATATATTTCCTCCACCCCATCTGCTTAATTTTTTTTCATCTTTCTTTTAATTTTGTACCAATAAGTTCTCTTTCCCCACGCTCTTTTCCTCTCTCTTAATTTTACTTTCTCTATATATTTAATTTTCTTCATTCCTTTTTCCATTTTATATATCTCAAAATCCTTATCATCAATCTGAACATAATTATTCTTGATATCTTTATCTCTGTTATCATTATAACTGTTATCTTTATCTCTATTTTCACTGTTCAGTCCAGTAGAGTCATTGTCATTAATCATTAATCAGCATTACATTTCTTTCTTTCTTTCTGTCTTCCTTCCTTCCTTCCTAACTTTTCTTTCTTTCTTCTTCCTTCCTTCCTTCCTTCATCTTTCTTCTTTCCTAACATTTTTCTTTCTTTCTGTCTTCCTGCCTTCCTAACCTCTCTCTCTCTCTCTCTCTCTCTCTCTCTCTCTCCTTCTTCTTCTTCTTCCTTCCTTCCTTCCTTCCTTCCTTCCTTCCTTCCTTCCTTCCTTCCTTCCTTCCTTCCTTCCTTCCTTCCTTCCTTCCTTCCTTCCTTCCTTCCTTCCTTCCTTCCTTCCTGGCTGTGGAGAGGAGCTGGCTGAAGAAGATCCAGCAGCAACCAACCTACCGAGGCTCCTGGAAGACGGGAAGCCGTCAGCCCAGCCAGGGGGGAGGAGGAGGAGAAAGGCGGTGATTTAGCCCATCAAGCGCACTCCACTTGGCGGCTCTCGGATGGAACGGCAGCGCGCGCGGAAGGAATGCCAGAGGACGGCGTCGAGCACACGAGGCTCTCACGGGCAGCCGCGCTGACCCTGCCTCCGCCGAGGAGGAGGGGGAAAGGGAAGGAAAGCGCTCCCGCAGAGCATCCCAACTGCAAGTTATCGTTGCCCGTCCTGCCCAAGCGGCCGCGCGACGCGACCCCGGAGCCGGATGGGCACAAGGGCAGGAAGAGAGAGAAAAAGAAAAGGTGACGCTGTTTTAGCGAACGGAAGTGATTTCGACCGCGGCGCAGAGGCGCCCAGCGAGCGGGGCATCACCTTTTCTTTCTTTTTCTCTTCCTGCCCTTGCGCCCATCCGGCTTCGGGGTCACGTCGCGTGGCCGCTTGGGCAGAACGGGCGACGATAACTTGCAGTTGGGATGCTCTGCGGGAGCGCTTTCCTTTCCCCCTTCTCCTCGGCGGAGGCAGGGTCAGCGCAGCTGCCCGTGAGATGACTCGGCCGGCGCCCGCTGTCACCTGCCGCTGCCTGGAGAGCCTCAGCACCGTCCTCCGGCTTTCCTTGTGCGTGCGCTGCCGTCCCACTCGCCGGGCAGAAAAGCTTCTGTCCTTTGGATGATTGCAATGCGCCACTTGCAATCATCCAATGCGCCACGTTTGGCGCCACGGTTTGGCCACCCCTGATTTCTCCCTGACCCAGGTAGGGGCTTCCTGGTGTTGAAAATGCGCTGTGATGCGCAAGGGGGCTCATCTCGGGGGAAGCAGAAGGCGGCAGCAAGGTTTCCTCCCCCCCTGTAGCTTGCCCTCGTTTCTTCCCTCGTTCGCCTTCCTCATCTCTTTTCCCCCACCTAATTCGGCTTGTAGTCGGAGAGCCGAGCGAGCCGCCCTCTTTGACGGTGCCGTGTGGACGCGCCTCTGCCCCCCCTTTCAGGCCCGTCCTCCCCGGCTGCTTGAAGTGAAGCCGACCTTCCAGAAAGCGCTTCATGCCGCCTCAAAACCTCGGCTACTGCTACTAGCATGACTAGGAAGACCCTTGGCCTTGCACCCCCTTGGCAAGTCCCCCTGCCTTAAACAATTAAAAAAAAAATCCTACCGTATGGCAGCTCAGCAACGGCGGCCAGGAGCAGGCTTCAGGCGGCAGGGGGTTCGGCCAGCAGCGGGCAGGAACGGTCAAAGAGGGCGGCTCGCTCAGCTCTCCGACTACAAGCCGACTACAACAAGGTGGCAGCGTGCAGCGAAATGGCGGCGGCGGTGGCGGGAGCACTTTTAACGCTCCCCGCCTGATGTGAAGCCGCCGCTGATTGGTCAGAACAGTAGAGTAGACTCTCTGCTCTGACCAATCAGCGCCGGCTTCAAGGTGACCAGACGTCCCGCTGTTTATTTTAAAAAATTTTTTGTTGTCGGGCAAACTTTGAAAAAATCGGGACTTTTTAAGAGGGCGGGCGGGACGCGGGACAAATGATTAAAAAGCGGGTCTGTCCTGCCAATATAGGGACGTCTGGTCACCTTACCCAAACTAGGTAACATCATCCGTGCTGTTTGCTGTCAGTTGATATTCTGGTGACATCTGTGTGGGTGAGAGTGGTCTTAGAGATTCATTGGTTGGGCCGTTTGTTGTTGGCTTCTTTGCCAGGTTTTTGTTTTGGGGTATTGTTTACTTGATTGTGGGTGTGGTATTAACCTTGGAGTTAATCCATGCTGATCTGGGTGCTGATTGCTGATGGAGAGGTGCTTGAGGTCTTTTTGGGCTGGTTGATTGTCTCTTTTGCATAGCCTATAGATGTTGTTAATGTCTATGTGTCTGTTGATGGCTGATTTCTAAGAGTGCCAGGCTTCTAGAAATTCCCTGACATTTTTGGATTTGGCTTGGTCTAGGATGCTCACATTTTCCCGATTAAAACTATGGTTAAATCTGTCTAGATGTTGTAAAATTAGAAGAGTTTTCATCATGTCTTCTGACTGCTAGTTGGTGTTCGTGGATGTGTTCGGCCACTGATAGGCAAGCCACTAGAATAGGGGTGTCAAACTGGCGGCCTGTGGGCCAGATGCATCATGCGCAGGCCACGCCCACCCCAGCTCCGCAAAGGGAAAAAATGTCGCAATATATCAAGTGACAGCAACATGATGCGGCGAGTTTGACACCCTACTTTGATACCTACTTTGGGCAATGAAACATCTGCAAGAAAACACGCAAGCTCAGAAAGCACCAAGCACCTTTTGCTTCCTTGGCTCAACCAATTTGTTGGGATTTGTCATCATGATAAACAGCTCCAGCTCAAACAATCCAGAATTCTTTCTGAGACAAAGAAGGATTGGAATGGAAGCTGCCACATTTTTCATGTAATTCAAACCAATTCTCACTGTAAAAGAGTTTTTGTTAGAAAGAGGGGAAATCACCACCACAATTTGTACTTGGCCAGAACATAGTGAAAATGGTATGAATGGATGAACATGTGTGTTTAAATGAAAAACAGATCAGCAGCAGCTGAAAAAAGTAACTCTTGGGTATAAAACTGAAAAATCCAACAAACGAATGCAATATTAGCGGCTTGAAAAGTGAAACTTCCCTTGAACTGAGCTTGGAAAGATTCATAAAGTCTTCTTGACAACAACATGGACATTGCTTTCCGCTGATTTCCTTCAGGATGTTTTCAACTTCTTGTTTAGCCCTTGGATGGGACACTACCAGGATATTCAAAGGGTGCAAGCTACACTGGGAAGTTGAAAAACATTCTAAAAGAAAGCAAAGCAAAATATTTTCCATATAGTTATTAAAAAAACTCCTGTCAAGCACCAGGGAAATCAGGAGATCAAGATTTATTGCAAGCTTAAGCTCTCTACAAGAATCTGAACTACTAACAGCCAAAGCAATTTGGCGATGGATAAGGAATTCACGGTGGATTGTACATAGATCTCTTGTGGGCTCATAGGGACTCATAACTGATGACGCATTTGATTCCTTCCTTGGGCTCAACTCAGTCATCTCCTACAACTCCATTGAACGCTACTTCCAGGTTCAACCTGCTTGATTTTTTGAGGCCAGATACGACCAGCTAGATGATTCAACTTTACTGGATGAACACTCTATAGCAGGGGTGTCAAACTCGCGATGACACATCATCACGTGATGTATTGCAACGTTCCCCCTTCACTAAACTGGGGGTGGGCGTGGCCAGCACATAATGCATCCGGCCCACGGGCCAGGAGTTTGACACCCCTGTTCAATGGTGGGCTTCAAATAATTTAACAACCGGTTCTCTGCCCTAATGACCAGCTGGGTAGGTGTGGTTGCGTGGTCATGTGACTGAGTGGATGTGGCCAACTTGATGTCACTCACGGCGATGGGCTCTTAGCCTCACCTGACCTCTCGTGACCATGGGGATGCTTCAACGGTCGTAAGTGTGAAAAACAGTCATAAGTCACTTTTTTCAGTGCCATTGTAACTTTGAATGGTCACTAAATGAACTGTTGTAAGTCAAGGATTACCTGTACAAAAATACAAAAAGCTTCTTTGCTTGCCAAAAGCTGCCCTAAATACCAATCATTAGATTAGAAATGGGGGAATACACACTGAAGTTCAATGAGTCACAGCTATCATGGAAAGCTAAACCATTCTGTCTGAATACCTTCCTTTTCCTCAGCAATACCTGCAACCCAAAGTTACAAATCAGGCAGGGTGCCAGAGCATATTGAGGAATTAAAATAGTTAAAATACAGCCAACACTTGCTCATAAAGTGAAACCCTTTAGCAGAGAGGTCATTTAAGCTCTCCAGAAAGTGGGTGGGCATATTTGGGCTACAAAATGCCAAGCTAAAGAGACAAATTAACATCTTGAATGAGGGCTAATCCCATTCTGTCTTTGTTCAGACCTTGCTGCAGGGAATTTTTGCCTATGAGTATAGCTATCTATCACTTTATCTCTTAAGTCAGTGGTTCTCAACCTTCCTAATGCCGCGACCCTTTAATGCAGTTCCTCATGTTGTGGTGACCCCCAACCATAAAATAATACAATTATTAGAAAACTCAGGGGTGGGTTCTAACTTACCTCGCTGCCGGTTCGCTTCCTCCTGTGCTGCATGGGCGTGCCTCGTGGGTGCACGTGCTCTTTGTGCACGCGCAGTATCAACCGAATTCTTTTGAAAAATTTTTTTTAAAAAAAAGCCGAAAACAAGATGGCGACGCATGCGCATTGCCGGAAATTCAGCTTCTGTGCATGCTCAGAAGTTCCCATGGTACAGATTTTTTTTTTTGCAGTAGTCTATTTGCATGTGGGTGGACCCGCCTGGAGACGGATAGAGGAGCGGTGTCTCGGTTCCTAAGACCATCGGAAATGGCAGTTTCTGAAAATACTTAAAGCAGTAGGGGCGGCAATTAAAATAAGGGTTAGGCTAGAAATACAGGCAAACTAGAATTTTTCCTTCCTGTGTTCCTTGCAGGATTAGCCCTGTAAAGTGGGAAAAGATTTCTTCCAACAACTGGTTCTCCGAACTGCTCAGAAAATTAACATACGGTTTGGCAGAACTGGCAGGAGCCAACCACTGCCCCTGCTCTATAGGCCTGCATCTCCCAAACACTGCTTTGGAATACAAAGTAAGAATTATTTCATTTCTTATTCACATTTTCTTGGACTATAGTCCTTTTCATAACACTTTGCTGATGACATGGACCATTTAGCCATGAAAGCATTTGCCGTAATGTATTTGTCACCCATTAAGTTAAAAGATCCCAGCAAGTGGGAAATGAGCCTGACAGCCAATCAAAATAGGCTCTTGCTAGAATTTGGATGGGGACTATCTAGAGTTCCAGGATTGTTGTTAAACTTCTGAGGACTTCCAGAAATTTTGGACTTGCATTTCCCAACCTTGCGGTGAGATTTTTTCACAAATTTAATAAATAAAAAGAATAAATAAGCCTGATACTTTCTGTAACAATGCTCGGTGGCCCCACAGGAGCCAGAACTTTGCACAACTTTTCAGCATGCAACAAGACATCCACTCAAACTGACAAAACCAGATGGGATGAAAGTTGTGCTGGCAGAGGGTTAATAGCGTTAAGAGAGTACAGTGAAGAGAACAAGGCTAACTGTTTCCTTGTTTATTTATTTCTTCACCCGAAGCACAGCTGATGAGCTCCTCAGCTGTGTTTCGGGTTCATTCCTGCTTCTGAGCATGCGCGGAAGCCAAATCGCACGAGGGGACGCGAGCCGAGCAAGCTCACGCACGCGAAATGTCACGATGTGAACCGGTGGCGAAGGTAAGTGGAACCCACCCCTGCTTCTAATGTCCACACTTCACTATAAATAACCCAGATGAAACAGGGTAAAATGTTGTGACATACTTGCGGGAAAATGATGATCTTTTGTTTCCGGAACCAGCAGACATATGAACTTCAGGAGCTGAAATGCTTCCTGTACTACTTGATGAACTAAAATCAGCTTCGCTTCCTGAAAAAGGAAAAGGGAGGAATAAATTTGATGGAAATTCTAACTCAAAAGATTATCGTAGGACATGTAAGCCTCACTATGAATCACCACCATCATCCTGCCTGGCTTGAAACTTTCCCATCCTGCAATTTGCAAAACTGGAAGGGCAGATCCCATTTTCAGATATTTTAACATTTCCCCAGGAATAAAGAACCAGGGTAAAAATAGCTCTTCTACAAATTAAATGATTAAGCAAACAAATAAAATAAGTGGTTTCTTTTTCATTGCTATGAGCCACCTTGAGAATATTTTTGTTTGAAGAGAAGTTTATTGTAATTAAAAAAAAACATTTTAATTCATTTCTTGAACTTGAAAGCTATTTGTTTGCTTGGGTTCCTTTTGTTTAGTAGGAATAATGGAATCAATTGACATGCTAATGCACCTGGTGCTTTATAATAGCTGTTCCCAAAGAGACAGTCCCTTAAAAAAACCCAAAGTATTCCTAACCTGAAAAAGGACTTCTTTTTAGATATTGAAGAGTTTCCAGCTGGGAGAAAAATCATGCTTGGCAATAGGTTTTTGATGATTCTTTCTTTCCTGTATGGCCCCCAACTCTATTGGCTATCATTTCTGGAACATTTTCCCAAGGAACTCTGGATCTAAGCCCAAAGCTGCAATGAAACTGACATTTATATTGTGTTTTCTGCTATGGTTGATTAAGTTTTTCTTTGCCCAGTGTCTTGTATTGTTTTTTTCTATTGCTTTTATATATTCCAGGTTTTACGGACTTTAGCTGCCCATTCAATCTGATTAAGATGGGTTGGAGCCATATCAATTCCCATAATAAATAATTAAATATCTACTTGATTCAGAAAGGCCCAAATCCCCCAAATTCAGAAGTAAAACATTAACTTTAAAGTGGTACCATTTTTTTTAGATTTTTTAAAAATATGCACCAAGACAAATTTCTTGTGTGTCCAATCACACTTGGCCAATAAAAAATTCTATTCTATTCTATTCTATTCTATTCTATTCTATTCTATTCTATTCTATTCTATTCTATTCTATTCTATTCTATTCAAAAAGGAAGGTTAGCATAGGCACATCAAATCTCCACTGTGTTTGCCGATAACGTTTTTAAAAAACCCAAACAAGTGACAAAGGCACATGCTCTTCCTCTATTGATGTCACCGCATCACTGGTCCTTTTTTCAGGTGAACCTATATCACATAACCCTGACTTCATAGTATAGTCTTAAAAGTGTTCCTTTGGAAGACTGCTCTTCTATATGAAATTAAATGGAATGGAGCAGGGATGTCAAATTCAAGACCCACAGGCTGGATCCGTCCCGTGGGGTGCTTAGATCTGCCCCATGGGGCAGCCCTGGAAACAGCAAAGGATTGGCCTGCATGGCATCTGCCAGCAAAAATGGAGCTTGGGCGGGTCACGTGCGGCCCTCCCGGACTCGTTTTCACTGGCAAATGTTTGCAGGAGGCCATTGCAGCCTGAAACGGAGCTCATGAGGGCCGCATGCAATCCCCCCGGGGCTCTGTTTTTGCTAGCAGAGGGTTGCAGGAGGCTGTCACAGCCAGAAACAGAGCTCAGGAGCCCGTTTTCACTGGCAGAGCACTCGGGCCACCATAGGCACCCCCAACATGAGTGACGTTGAGCTAGCCACACCTACCCTGGCCCCCCTAGGTCAAACACAACCCTGATGTGGCCCTCAATGAAATCGAGTTTGACACCCCTGGAATGGAGCCAGTGGCATGTTATTCCGGCTGCAGCTAATATCTCAATCTCTTCAGTGGACTACCATAAATAAGAAGATTCCCTCTAATGAGCTTCCTGTAGAGTGTAGACAAAGGATCAGGGAGAATTGACTCATAGACCATAGAATAATAGGGTTAGAAGGGAGCTTGGAGGTCTTCTATTCCAACCCCCTGCCCATGGCAGGAGATCCTATACCTAATGGCTCTTCAATCTCTTTTTAAAAACCTCCAGTGATAGGGCATCCACAACTTCTGGAGGCAAACCATTCCACTTATTAATTGTTCGAACTGTCAGAAAATTTCTCTTTAGTTCTAGGTTGGATTTCTGCTTGATAATTTTCCATCCATTACTTCTTGTTCTAACTCTGGTGCTTTGAATAATAACTTGGTTCCCTCTTCTCTATACAGCGTCTCAAGTACTGAAAGACTGCTATTATGTCACTCCTACTCCTTCTCTTTGTTAGACTAGACCAGGAATGTCAAACACGATTTCATTGACAGCCGCATCAGGGTTGTGTTTGACCTTGGGGGGCCAGGGTGGGCGTGGCCAGGGTAGGCGTGGTCGGTTCGACATCACTCATGTTGGGGGCACGTGTGGTGCCCCGAGTGCTCTGCCAGCGAAAACGGGCTCCTAAGCTCTGTTTTCGGCTGCGACGGCCTCCTGCAACCTCTGCCAGTGAAAACGGAGCTCGTGAGGGCCACCCACGGCCCTTCTGAACTCTTTTTTCGCTGGCAGAGGCAACGTGGGCTGGTCCTTTGCTGTTTCCAGGGAGGGTGGCCCCGCAGGCCAGATCTAAGCACCCCGCGGGCTGGATCCAGCCCCCGGGCCTTGAGTTTGACACCACTGGACTAGACATACCGTATTTTTCAGAGTATAAGACACACCCTTTTCCCCCCTAAAAGAGGCTGAAAATTTGGGTGCGTCTTATACTCCGAATGTAGCTTTTTCAAAGCTTTTTTCCCCAGCCCTAACGAGGTGCTAACGATCTTCCCGGCTTGCAGAATTTTTTCATTGCTACTTCCTCCGAAGAAGTTTTTTTCCCTAGCCCTAAGTCTTTGCAGGCTTGTTTTCATTGCTACTCCCTCCGAAGAAGATTTTTTTCAGCCCTAACCAGAGGATAAAATAATGTGCTGAAGCTGACCCGACTAAGGATGCTAGCCAGATGAATACCTGGTAGGTAGATTTCCCCCCCTATTTTCCTCCCCCAAAACTAAAGTGCGTCTTATACTCCGGTGCGTCTTATATTCCAAAAAATACAGTACCTAGTTTCTTCTAACATAATATTATTCAACCTAACCATAATATTATCCATTGCTCTTTGGAATGAAGAAACCTATCTCCAGTGAGGATGCAATGTGATAAAATATTAATTTTGATTTACTGAATTAACTAGCTGGTAGGGGTTAACTACTGAGCCAGAAAAGAATAAACGGGAGTTAAAATATCCCAGCAAAGAGTACAAATACAGAGAGACTTCTATGTGTACAGGATTTATACTGTAATGACTTGGAAAAATATTATAGTGTGATCACATGGGAAAAATGTTCAGTAATGCAGAAGAAGAACAAGAAAAGTAAACAAACAGTCTTGAAGTTATGCTCTGGGTCAACCTTTTGGATATTTTAGAATAAACAACAGATTATTTAAAGTGTTTATAGGTCCAGTTTCATATTTATGTTGGCTCAAAGTCTTCCTAGATTGTTAAAGAGGAAAAGACGTGCTAAAATACTATGTTTTTCCCCATGAATCACAATGCTTTCAATTTGAACTAGAAAAAAAATGTAACAGAATATCTTTTGGGCAGAATATCAGTTGGGCAGAATATCTTTTTTCTTAATAATAAATACAGGTAGTCCTCAACTTATGATTACAATTGAGCCCAAAATTTCTGCTGCTAAGTGAAACATTGGTTAAGTGAGTCTTGCTCCATTTTACGACTTTTCTTGCCACAGTTGTTAAGTGAAACTAGTTTCCCCATTGACTTTGCTTGTCAGAAGATCACAAAAGGTGATCACATGACCCCGTCATAAGTATGAGTCAGTGGCTAAGCATCTGAATTTTGATCATGTGACTATGGGGATGCTGAATTGGACATACATGTGAAAAAGGTCATAAGTCACTTTTTTTAGTGATGTAACTTTAAACGGTCACTAAATGAACTGTTGTAAGTCGAGGACTACCTGTAAAGCATAGCAAGCAGCTCTGTGGCAGCTTTATCTATCTCACCTTTTCCTGTTGTCTTGAGGTTTCAAAAACACTCTTATATCAATTGATTTTCTACGTGCATAGCTGCACCCTTTCCTCCGCATGCCCTCTTCTCAGTTTTAACACCCCTCTTACTTTAATTTCCTAGTAGTTTTATGATGCCACCAGAACAGAACATGGGAATTGATTTTTGTCTTTGTAACAGTCAAGTCCGTCTGGTGCAGCAATTATGACCCTACTTGGATCGAGAGGCTCTCCTCACAGTCAATCATGCCCTTGTGACCTCACGATTAGAT
This sequence comes from Diadophis punctatus similis, assembly GCA_023053685.1. Taxonomy (NCBI): domain Eukaryota; kingdom Metazoa; phylum Chordata; class Lepidosauria; order Squamata; family Dipsadidae; genus Diadophis; species Diadophis punctatus. The sequence goes on from JALIGW010000003.1 coordinate 185,462,031, forward strand.
TATTGCAACGCGCTCTACATGGGGCTACCCTGAAGACTGTTCGGAGACTACAGTTGGTCCAGAATGCAGCCGTGCAAGCACCCACACTACACCAATCCTCCGCGAGCTGCACTGGCTCCCTATTGGTCTCCGGACACAATTCAAGGTGTTGGTTATCACCTTTAAAGCCCTACATGGCTTAGGACCAGGATATCTTCGAGGCCGCTTTCTGCCATATAGCTCCCAGCGACCAGTGAGATCCCACAGAATTTGTCTCCTCCAGGTTCCGTCAGCTAAACAATGCTGGCTGGCGGGCCCACAGGGGAGGGCCTTCTCTGTGGCTGCCCCGGCTCTCTGGAACCAGCTACCTCCGGAGATCTGGATTGCCCCCACCCTATTGGCCTTCCAAAAAGCTGTTAAGATTTGGCTCTTCTGGCAGGCCTGAGTCCGTTGATCTCGCAACTATAATCGGCGAGATCTGGCCATGAAAGTATATGTATGAGTTTTTAAATTGTTCCACTTGTTTTAATGTTTTTATATTTTATATTTGCAAATGTTGTTAAGTCGCCCAGAGTCCTTTGGGAGTTGGGCGGCATACAAATGCAATTAAATAAATAAATAAATAAATAAAATCACACAGAGACCAAAAAGACCAGGAGACTTTCACCATCAAAATCTCTCATCATTTCTGAGCGATTTCCAGAGGTAGCTTCTTCCAAGCTACAAAGACGAGACCTTACACAGAAGATAATTCAAACAACGTTGGCCTCTTTTGCTTACATTTGGGATTGTGTATTTACTCAAGGTTTCCAGAATGGGGAGTGGGGGGGGGGAGGAAACTCTTCACAAAAAGAAAAGCCTGTAAGATTCTCTTGTAAAGGGATGTGTAATTTATGTATTCCATGGAGCATAGTTTTATCCTGGTGTCTCCATGGAGACAGATCGCTTAGTAACTCCTCACATCAGAGTAACTGGTAAGCAAACCTAGCCAGCCCCATAGCAACCAACTCTACTAAAAAGTAGCCTATCAGCAATTGAGTATTCTCATGAGTAGCAGTGCACCCCATTATTATGCTCTGCAGGCTAGCTTCATCAAAAGGCCCACAGTCCCTTTGACGAAGGTGCTAGAGAAAACAAGGGATAGAGCAAGTCAAAAGAACCAGACCAATAGGAAAAGGCTGCCTGTTAGGAGCAAATTAATCTATTTTATTTGTTCTCTGTGCAACTGGTGATTAGTGGCTGCAACAATGTGCTGGAAGAAACACAAGTAAAATAAGGGTTTAAAAAACCATCTATAATGCATATATCAAGCCATGATGTCTGGCCCTCTGAAGTTCTTGAGTTCTCTAGATTTAAGGGCATATCTACTGAAAGGGTAAAGAATCCTTGTAATTCCAATATAGAGTCTGTTATCAATTCTGTCCTCCCTCTGCTTGTCAATCACCTATTTAGGAAAGAAGACAATCTAGTGAGAAGCACAAAAAAAAAATCCCAATATCACAAGCCTAAAGACAAATATTTTAGAGCTGAATGTCCAACTGTTTTGGCTTAAAAGCTGCATTTGGCCTTTAAATGCAACCCACAAAAAGGAAAAAAAGAAGAAAGGAAGAAGAAAGAACATTAATTTAATGAGGTATCATAAACAAATACAGGTGCTCCTTGTTTAAGGACTACTTGTTCAGTGAGTATTCAAACCTGCAACTACACTGAAAGAGTTACAACCAGCCATCAAAGTTCCAGTCATCTCACCAACCCATGATCACATGATCAAAATTTGAGACTTTCCCTGCCGGCTTCCCACAAGCAAAGTCACTGGGGAAGCTGGCAGGAAACCAGAAGTAGTGAACATGTGAGAAAAATCTCAAAAGAAGCAATGGCCAACCCTTCCTTTTTTGGCTCAGGGCTTGTAGTACAGTATTTTTCAACCTTGACAACTTTAAGATATGTGGACGTCAATCCTCAAAATTCCCCAGCCAGCCATGCTGTATTCTGGGGGTTGAAGTCCACATGTGGGGAATTCTGGGGGTTGAAGTCCACATATCTTAAAGTTGCTAAAGTTGAGAAACACTGCTATAGTATGCCAGCTCCACTCCCTGCCTGGGCTAGAAAGTCTCCAGGGAGGGGAGAAGAATTGGCTTGCTGTGCAGTCTGTGCCAGACAAAGAAAGTGGCTTATGACCCTCTCTGCAAGCTTCTCTGTTGATATTCTGAGGAAAGATTGCAAATGACGGTCACATGATTTTAGAGGGATTGGCAACTCATTGTAAGTACAAGAGGGTTTCCAAAAGCCCAGATTCCAATCACATGCCTGTGTAAGCACTATGATACCTTTAATTTTGAGCATTGGTTGTAAATCCTTTCATTCAGCAGCATCCTAATTTCTAAGGGTTGCTGAATGAATGGTCATAAGTTGAGGACTATCTGAAAAAGAAATAGTGGCAAGAGCCTCTCTAACCTTCACTGAACATACAGTGGACAGCGAAAGAGAGCTGACCACCTCTCTGTATAATGTATAATGGTCAAATTCTTTTTACTGTCACAAAGTTTTTTTTTAATGTTTCATGAAAATTTGCCTCCCTGTATCTCCAACACATTACCGCTAGTCTTCGCTTAGTGATGGCTTGTTTAGAAACCATTTGCAGCAGTAGTGGGTTCTAAAACCCGTCGCTACCGATTCGTGCGCGCGCTGCTTCTGTGCTGCCGCCGCTACCGGTTCACCAAACTGGGCCGAACCAGGAGCCACCCACTGCTGATTTGCAGTTATGAATAGTGATGAAAAAATAACTTTGCAATCAGTCCTAGCCTTTATGACCTTTGTTGAAGTAAGATCATAAATATAGCAATAGCACTTAGACTTATATACTATAAGTCTTTGCAGTATAGTGCTTTACAGCCCTCTCTGAATAGTTTACAGAGTCAGCATATTGCCCCCAACAATCTGGGTCCTCATTTTACCGACCCTGGAAGGATGGAAGGCTGAGTCAATCTTGAGCCAGTCAGGATCGAACTCTTGGATGTGAGCAGAGTTAGCCTGCAATTCTGCATTCTACCCATTGAGCCACCACCGCGCTTATATATTCACAGTTTTACTTAAGGATTGCTTTGCTTAATGACCAAGTAGCTGGTCTCAATTGTGGTCACTAAATGAGAACCACCTGTATTTGAAACCTAGTGAATTGAATGAAATTTAGCTGCTTTATTTATATACTTCCGTGGAACTAACTTTAACATCAATAACTTGAGCAGTGCCTTAAACATTGCCTTCTGTTTCCTTCCTGACAAACACCCAAAGCATGGGCTTATACACTCCACAAAGCTGGAATCAGTGATAGAAACATATGGATAAGAGATGTCTGATCACACATCTGGATTTTATTCTGCATGTGATTATCCAAAACAGTTAACCGAAAAATAAGTAGAAATGAAAATGGGCGAACATTTCTCGGTAAACCCTTAACCATGAAATGAAAGCTATCTTTGAAATCTTCAATTAAGAATGAACAATGCAGGATTTTTGTAGGTGTGCTGCAAAGCTATTATCCCCAAACAGTCAATTATCCCCATGACAAGGCCTCTATTCAACTGAGCACATTCTGTATTTAAGCAACAAACATTATTTGCACCAGATTGCTGATCTCTGCAGCTGAGAACAAAAAGCAGCAATTCAAGCACAATTTTTAAAATGTCAATTTCTGCAATTTTTTTGCAGAATATTTTCCCAAAGATAGAATGGGATGCTCTTGAATCAGTATCAAGTCTACCATAGCATCATATACAGCATCATATACAGCGGAGGGTTCCGATTATTTTCGCTACCGGTGCGCATCGCGAACATGCGCAGAAGTGAACTCGCGTTCCATCTGGCAATTTCACTTCTGCGCATGCTTAGGACGACATTACAAGTCAAAACACAGCTGAGGAGCTTCTCAGCTGTGCTTCGGAGGAAGAATAAAGGTCGGTATTGAAACAAGGGCGGGTGGGAGGGCTTTTTTCCGACAGCTCAGGACGCGGAGAAGCCGGAAAAAAGCGCCTAAAAATGATGTCATCGCCGGGCTCCTACCAGTGTGGCGTCCCACACATCACTGGTAGGAACCCACCACTGATCATATAAACAAGATGTCTTCAAACTTGGCAACTTTAAGACTTGTGGACTTCAATTCCCAGAATTCTCCAGCCAGCTATGCTGGGTGACCCCTGCTATAAACTGTAAACTGTAAATTCCCCAGCCAGCTATGCTACGGGGACCCCGGCTATAAACTGTAAACTTTTTCTGCAAATAAATGATCACAATTCTAACTTTAAAAGGTGCCATGATTGTTTAATTGGTCTAAAAGTGATTAATAGTCTTTCATATTCAGAAGCACATTTGTTTTCAATTCATTTGAAACTTCTAGTCTGCAGCTGTATTTGCTAGTATCTTAACAAAACATTTTGTATTGCTTGGATTCGTCTTATTTAGAATAAAACCCCACATCTCATTAATTTCAACAGATATACCCCAAGAATGACTAAATATGGCTTTAATCAGGTCAAAACAAAAGACTGCGATGTTATGAAATTAAACTCACTGGGAATTACTTTTTGAAAAGATATACACAGAATTGTGCTGCAAATGATAGAGTGGTAGGCTAATTACTTAATATATGTTGCATTGCACAGTATTTTATTTTCCCCACTAGTTTTGTCATCAGAGATCTTCTGATGTTAATTTATAGTGAAGACCTGTCTGACATTTCATAGGGCTCACCTCATCAGAAACTATCCATATTAATCAGTTGAGTTCAGACACTCACCCAATGAGACAAAAAAAATGTGTTTACAGCTTTGCGAAAAAGCAACAAGAGTGCTACATGTATCGCAGGTGGGAGGATATCTCATAGAACAGTCAGATACTTCATCCATGTCCCATGTCCTTTTTTGAGGAATACAGGATATGGACCGTCTGTAGGATCTCTCAAGATATTTGGACTGGATAGCCAGAATTAGCCTCGGTAAGGCAGTGCCTGATGTAACCTGGTGGCATTCCATTATGGATCTTAATGATCAGCATTCAAAATTTCACCCAGAAGCTTGTGAATAACCTCAAAGTTGGTTTTATCCGATATTGGTTGCATTTCATCAGTTTATCTGGCCACTGTATTCTGGACCATTTATAGTTACCAAAGGTTATTTACATGAGTCTAAATACCTGGAGACTGAGATATGAATTACAGATACCAAGGCTGTAATCCGGGTTCAGGTAGGGTGGCCTAGCAGCTAAAATTGAGCAAAGATCCCTTCCTTTTGTTTGTGGTGATACTAAGAGGTATTATATATCACCACCCCCATAAATGCCATAAAAAGCCTGAACTGGTGTACAAAAGTTGTTAGAATCTAGATGAGATGAAACAAGCTCAAACTAAATCCTACCAAGGCCAGGTTGGCTTTTATCAATGAACAATCAATGATCAGTAATCAAAATCTCTTGGCATCACAACAGCATTTAAACCTTACCTCGTATTAAGAATAGATTTCAAGCATTGTCTTTTTGCTACCCAGTTTCTACTTTAAAAAAACGCCACCATTCATAATACAACATGCATGCTTCATTCTATATGTCATTTCCAAGTAGATATTTGTTTAAAGAATACTTTAAACAAAGTAAGGAGAACACTATTAAAGCCAAAGGCTCTTTCTAAATTATAAAGATCCAGAAGATTACAAATACTTATACATGCAGACTCTATTTGATTTGCTGTGAATGAATTTTATGGATATAGTTCAATAAAGTTTACCTTGCAAGGAGAAAAAAAACATGTTTTTTAAAATACAAAAAATTAAGTAGTTCTTACCTGGTTTTATGAGGTTTGTCTTTGCTTCCTTTTTATATCGAGCCGGCTGATGAGTTCCATCTGCCACTGTTCCTGAATTAAATTTCTTTCTGGCATAGTCTCCCCCATCACTGCCTGTACAGAAAGCGATTGGACTGTTTCCCGTATCTGGTGGAGTCTTAACTGGAGATACTGATTGGCTACTGGGGCAACCTGTGTCATCTGAAAACAAGAGAGGGGCAAAAGTTACTTGCTGGGTATCTCTCCCTTCCTTCTCCTCCTCTCTCCCAGCTTCACTCTGTAAAGGCATTCTGTAAAGCAATGAAGCATGCAGTCCTGGCTGGAGTTGAATGCCCTTTTCTTTTCAGTGGAACATTGCTGTGTCACCATCTGATAAGCATCTTTTTAATCCCCCACAGCAGTAGCTTCTAGTTCACCCATGTTTGAACCATGCTCTCCAACACAGAGGGACAAAAATGAAGTTCCCGTCAGCACTGAATGTCAGGCAAGGGAGTTCATTTCCCACCTCACTCACTCAAAACAGGGTATTATGGTATGGAGCAGGGGAGGGTTCCGGTTATGTTCGCTACCGGTGCGCATCGCGAGCATGCGCGGAAGTGAAATCGCATCCCACCGTGCGATTTCTCTTCCGCATATGCTCAGGACGACATTACAAGCCGAAACACAGCTGAGAAGCTTCTCAGCTGTGCTTCGGAGGAAGAATAAAGGTCAGTATTCACAAAAGGGCGGGTGGGAGGGCTTTTTCCTGACAGCTCAGCACGCGGAGAAGGGCCCCAAAATGACATCATCGCTGGGCTCCTACCAGAGCTGTGCTCCGCACCGCACCGGTAGGAACCCACCACTGGTATGGAGAATGGGAAAGGGAAATATGTGGCTAGGTTCATGCCATCCAAGGACTTCTCAAAGAACCAGTTCCTGGCTTCATGCATTGTGTACAATCAATGGTGTGGGACAGTGTTTCCCAACCTTGGCAACTTGAAGATATCTGGACTTCAACTCCCAGAATTCCCCAGCCAGCGAATGCTGGCTGGGGAATTCTGGGAGTTGAAGTCCAGATATCTTCAAGTTGCCAAGGTTGGGAAACACTGGTGTGGTAAAACACACTGGGGATGCCACAAAGACAAGCTGAAAGTTCAAAAAGCCTTGCAACATCCAATGACCACTGACAGCGTTGCTGACAGTATGGCCAAAGTGAGTAATGAAATAGAATTCTTTATTGGCCAAGTGTGATTGGATACACAAGGAATTTGTCTCCAGTGCATAAGCTCTCAGTATACATACAAGCAATAAGTGTTACATCGTGATCATGGTCATCGTAATGGAGCAGGTGTTACAAGTACTACAGATAGTCCTCAACTTACAACCATTTATTTAGTGACCGCTCAAAGTTACAACAGCACTAAAAAAAGTTATTTGTAACCGTTTTTTAACACTTGCAAACGTTGCAGCATCCCCATGGTCACATGATCAAAATTCAACTGACTTGGCAACTTGCATGTATTTATGACGGTTGCAGTGTCCAAGGTGATCACGTGACTGCAACTTTCTGACTAGCATCTGAATTTTGATGCTTATCAATGGGGAAACCAGACTCCCTTGACAACTGTCTTCCTAACTTAACAACTGCAGTGACTCGCTTAACAACTGTGGCAAGGAAGGTCAGAAATTGGGGCAAAAGTCCACTTAACCCTGTCTTGCTTAGCAACAGAAATTTTGACCTCAACTGTGGTCTCATAAGTCGAGGACTCCCTGTACATTAGCAAAGGAAGATGATCTGAAGCCTACAAGCATATTTTCCATGTTTCTCTTTCAGAGAAGGAAAGTCTCCCTTTATCCCACGAGGGGAGAGAAGATGGTTTCCAAAAGTTCTAAAGCAACTAAGACGGAAGCTACTTGTTGATTGCATAGACAAACTTGCCTGGCAAACTTCTAGTCAAAGTAAACAGAGAAGGGATTGGGTGTAACATCAATTTTAAAACAACAACAAATGATCCGAACCCAAAGAAACAGGACAGGTAAATTGAGCAAATATGAATGTCTTCTATTAATGCTAAGCATGTACAGCTTGTTTCTCATGTACAAGAGTGGCTAACCTTGGCCTCTTAGAAATTGCCCATCACATCGTCATGACATTCCACACATGCGATCCCAGGTAGTCTATGCCAACGGCCCCCAACCTTTTGGGCACCAAGGACTGGTTCTGTGGAGAGGTTTTTCCACAGACTGGAGGGAGCACGGTTTCACATGCTGCCTGCATCCCACAGATGGGGCTTCACTTGTTTGTGTGGCCTGGTTGCTGGCCAGTCCACGGACCAGGGATTAGGGATCCTGGTCTATGCTGAAAGGAAAGGAGAATGCACGAAGCATCCTTTTTGCCTCCAAGTCGGGTTTATCAACTTTGGCAGCTTTAGGCTCCATGAACTTCAACTTTAAGTATTCCCTAGCCAGCATACACTAATCAGGGAATTCTGGGAGTTCAAGTCCATGCACTTTAAAGTTGCCAAGGTTGAGAAACATTGCAACTCCATATCTTTGCATTTTGAAGCTGGTGGCTAGCAACAAATCTCCATGCTTTTCTTTAAAGAAAAATAGTTAAACCCTCATAGATTCACCTTCTCACTCTGAAACACTGCTTACAAGAGTCATTCTATTACTTACCGCTTTGCTGATTTTCCTCAATTCTTAAAGATTTAGTTATCTTTATGGCTATCATTGCCAGAGTCACTAATCTTCCACATCCTTATCATTGCCTTAATTCTTTAAAATATTTGTGGAACCCAGTAGATGCATTGAGATGAATATGAGAAAACATTTCCACACGATTAGGGACTGTGCTTTATTAGGTAAGTTGCAATATCAAGAAGTCAGATTGAAAAGGAAAAAAAAAACCACAAGGATAAAGTTCCTTATACAAGGAATGTAAAGCCTCTTTCACTTTTCCAATTTGGAGTCCTATTAATTCAGAAAGAAACATCTTAAAATGGTTATAGGCAGGACTCTTTGAATTACACAGCAGATTATATTCTCCACAGTTTCAATCAGGGCTCTCCAAACTTGGCAACTTTAAAACTTGCGGACTTCAACTCCCAGAATTCTGAATTTTCCACAAGTCTTAAAAGTTGCCTAGTTTGAAAATCCTGGTTTTATTTGTTGAATGTATACTGGAATTCAATTTACAAGGAGTGAAATGCTTAGACGCTTTTAAAAAGTTATCCCGTCTGGGCTAAGTGGTTAGAATTTTGGGATACATTTCCAGTTGGCTTTTCCCAGATGAATACTTGAAACATGAAGGATGGTAGGCGTAAGGATCACACTCCTGATAAGACAGCTCTTATTATGAATTCTAAAAGCCTGAAAATTGCTAGAATGGGAGAAAATCAACAATATGACTCCATAAATATGTAGCAGATCCTATTTATCCTTTCACTGCTTTCTCAGCTCAGTTATAACAAACTGAGAGCTGCTCATTTTGCAGCAGAAGGAATGGACAGACCTATGCATTGTTATCTTAATGGGTCAGTTTGCTCTCAGGCCCTTTGCTTTCATCCTTGTCAAGTCTATCTCTAACACCTCCATACTCCATGAGGACCCAGATTGTTGGGGGCAATATGCTGACTGTGTAAACCACTTAGAGAGGGCTGTAAAGCACTATGAAGCGGTATATAAGTCTAAGTGCTATTGCTATTGCTATAAGCCCAAACCCGGCCCTTCCTTCCTTCCTTCCTTCCTTCCTTCCTTCCTTCCTTCCTTCCTTCCTTCCTTCCTTCCTTCCTTCCTGCCTTCCTGCCTGCCTGCCTGCCTTCCTTCCTTCTTCCCATTTTAATAGCTCACATCTAGGCCATTGTGGAAAACGTAAATAATGGTGACAAGGAGACCTGACAGTAACAATATAGGAAAGGTTTCATCCGAATGAAAGGGGGTTCCAAGCAACTTTTAATAGGTCTTCTTAATCCTGGATCCAGCCCTGATTTCTATTATAACTAAAACTGCTTCACTTCTGCAGCTTTCATGGACATCAAGCTGCTTATCATAGGAACAAAGCGATCTTGGCACAGAAAATCATTCTTCACTTGGCTCATGTTATTAGTGACCTTTATGCAAACCAATAACTCAGCAGGCTTTTGAATTCAAGCTACGGACAATCCAAGGATCTGTTGCATACAATCCCTCTTTACCAATCACCGTATTGTTATTTTTATCAAACTATATAATGAATACCAGGCTGGCGTATAACACTCTTTCTCTCTCTCCCCTCCAAATATTCACAGAGAAAATATACATCAATATAGTCATGTTCCCTCTTCCATTCTGCCAGTGGACATTTTTTTCCCTCCTGCTACATTAGTATCAGATGAGCATTTGATCACTATGTCTCCTGCAGGATCAAAATTTTCACCATTACCAAAACAGCAGCTGCACAACTCCCAGCACTGTCGATCACTCAGGTCAAAGTCATTCTGTGACTTAGACAGAGGTTACACTGCTGTACATAAAAATGCCAATTGGAGACTTCCGGTTCCGGATCGCTGCATCGCGGACGCTCCTCGTTGAGCGCCTTTCCTTTTCCCCGTTAAAGCCGCCAGAACAGCTGTCTGGCGGCTTGAAAGTCTCTGCCCCGGGCAAAGGGGAGAGATGAGAGCCGGACAGGTGGGGTAGAGCCCCCCCTAGTGCCCCAAGTGTCAGCTAGGGGCGCGAAAGGTGAGGGCTCCCCAGCCAGCCTGTCTCTTGCTCCGGGGACTTGGAAACCTCCGCTTTTGCGGAGCAAGATGCTGTGACCACCCGCTGCTTCGTGAATGGGATTACAACTACTTAATTGTTTAAACAAGCAGACAGAGAGAGACAGGATTTTAAAGGGCAAGTACAGATTTTTTTTTTCTTTCAACTCCACTGCTGATTTTCACTTCGGAAGAAACTAAGTAACAGTTATTAGGCTACAACATGGCGATCGGAGAAAGTGGGAGGAGAAGTGAAAGTAACTTTCGTTTCCCTAGCAGCTTTTTTTCTTATGGAAATTTTTGATTTTGAAAGTTGGCTTTACTCTCTCTGTCTCCCGATTCTGGATTAAATAATAACTGACAATTTTTTAAAAATAAAATTCTATCTGGCTTTGGAATTTGAAAGAATTTTAAAAGAAATTTAAAAGAACTTTAACTAGAGGCTTGGCTTTTTCTTTGTTCACCACTGGAAATACTAAAATGGCTTCAAAATCTGGAAAGATTGTTTTGAATAAAAGAATGGATTATTCATCTGGTTATATTTCTAAAATGCAACTTACCACTGAGTTAACACCCCCAAAGTCTTTAACACCTGAAAATTTAATAAGTACCTTAAAGATTATGAAAGATGAACTTATTGTTGAATTTAACCAAAAAATTAGTGAAATAGATAATAAAATGCAGGCTGCTTTAAAGAATATTGACCAACAAATTAGAAATGATGTGTTGGAGGTATGTAAAGGTCTAGCAACAAATATTGAAGTTTTGGCAAACCGCATTGAAGAAAACAAACAAGTTTTGACAACTTCAGTAGAATATATAGATAAAATACAAAATGACATTGCAAATTTTGAAACAGAGGTGTTAATGACGCAATTCAGATCCATGGAATTTGCCATAAGAGTCAGGGGGTTGAAAGAAGGATTATATGAAGATTTGAAAGGAAGGATGGTGGAAGCTTTGGAGCAGGTGTCTGGACTGTCTAAAGAAGAACTAGCCAGGCAAATTGATAAAATATATAGAATCAACTCCTGGTATGCAAAACAAAAACACCTACCAAGGGATATTGTAATATACTTTACTACAAGAGCCTTACGGAATAGGATTATACAGGCGACGTTTAAAAATAACCTGCAGGTGAATGGCCAGGAACTGATGATATGGAAAGAAATTCCCTCTAAAATGCTCAAAGCCAGAAAAGATTATACCTTTCTGATTGATGAATTTAAAAGGTTAAATTTACATTACAAATGGGAAGCACCAACAGGAGTTGCAGTGAAATTTCTGGGAAAAAGATATCGGCTTAATACAACAAAGAAAGCTACTGAATTTTATGTCAACGTCTTAAAGGCTGATATATCCAAGATTCCAGAGGAAAGATGTATGAAAACAAAAGAGGAGGAGGAGGGAAAGCCATTCCTTCCTCTTCAAATCGAAACAGATTTACAAAATTTAAATGATTGGCAGAGCCAGACAGATGTCTACAGTCTGGAAAAGGAGATGGAAGATCGGGGTCAGATGGGAGGCGAGCTGACAACTACAAAATTATCAAGTTACAAAAAGATGCAACCATCATCAAGATACAACAAGATGCAGTGTTGAAGTTTATTGGACAGATGGTTGCCATTATGACTGTACTTTTCTTTTTCCCTTCTTTCCTTAATTTTTTTTTCTTTTCTTTACTTCTTGCATTCTTTTTTTTTCTTTTGTTTTTTTTGGGGGGCTTATTCAAAGTATTATTAATTCTTTTTAAAGATTTAGAACTTTTTTGAACCTAATAATTTAATACATAGTAACATTTTGTTACTAATAGAGTGGTAGAATTTATGATGAAGTTTAAGGTTTTTGTATTATTATTTAGTTATTTTTTGTGTAATATCAATTTAAGTTTTATTGAATTGTGAGAAAGATTTGGAATTGTTATCTATCCAGTTATAAAATATTACAATTAGATTTAACATTTTTTTTTTTGGGAGGAAGGTTATTTAAAGTTTGGAATTAGTGCTTATAATCTGATATATAGTAATAGTAAGTTATTTATATACTGATTGATTTTATGATGAAGTTTAAGGTTTTTGTATTTAATACTTAGTCATCATTTATGTAATAATCATTTAATTCTTAGTTAACAGTGAAGAAATGTTCTGAAGGGTAGATGATTGAAAGGAGGAGGAAGGAATTTTTATTAGTGTACAATTTGGAGTTGAAGTTTTAAAAAAATAAGGTGGAAGTCAAAATTTTTTAATTTAATTTAAATTTATTTTATTGATATTATGCCCTGTACTCTCTCTGGGAAGTCCGGGGGGGAGGGGGGGAGGGAAAGGGGTGGGTTAGGGGGGAGAAAAATTAAAAAAAATGTTTGTACTTTCTATTTAATGTTTAGCTATTATCTATGTAATTTTGTACTAATAAAACTTTTTGGAAAAAAAAAAATGCCAATTGCAGGAAAGGGTAGGTAGGTCATCTTTGGGTATAAGAGGATTGATTTATCTTTCTGGACAGAAAGTAAGTCTGAATTTCCCTGTGAATCTCTGGATGGTTTCAAAAGATTGAAATAGTATCAACAGATTACCACTTTATATTATATTGCTGAAGTGAAAGAAAACTGGATATCATCAAAAACAATTCTGAAATTCCATCAGTTCCAGTTAATCATCCTCCAGATTCTAGGAGAAAAATAAAAGTTCCAACAAATCCATCATAGTTTATCTAACTGAACAACTATCAGAATATGATGATTGGAGATACCTTCTGCGTGAAGGACTGTCAGCTTCAGAACCATTTTAAAATAGATACACCTTAGCAATAGCAATAACACTTAAGACTTATATACCACTTCACAGTGCTTTGTAGCTCTCTCTAAGCGGTTTACAGAGTCAGCATATTGCCCCCAACAATCTGGGTCCTCATTTTACCCACCTCGGAAGGATGGAAGGCTGAGTCAACCTTGAGCCTGGTGGGATTTGAACTGCCCAATTGCAGGCAGCTGGCAGTCAGCAGAAATAGCCTGCAGTACTGCACTCTAACCACTGCGCCATTGTGGCTGAGAGAGAACAGCAGCTTTTAACATGTACAGAGATATTGCCTACATAGTTCGCTTTCTCTGAAATTTGATACATCTGGAGTCACATCTTTTAATACTTAGGAAGACCCTTAATTCAATTCTTTTCTCTTTATAAAACCGGAAGAACCTTCGCCTTATTTTCTATACTCTTAAATTATGCTTGTGCTAATATTAAGAAATGTTTTATATTATTACACTGTATTAGGAAATACTGATTATTCTGTTGTTTTGTTGCCAATATTGGTGATATTGTAGATTATTTTTAATCACTGGCACTGCTACTACTAAGCAGACAGAGGTGATACATGGGTCTCCTTACTTAGCCTTTCTCTTAAAACTATGACCTTCTGCATTTCAATAATTATTATTTCCAATTCTACATCCATACACAGAAATTAACACATGCTTATTTTACGTAAACCTTCTTATTCCTCTACCTTCCAAATATATTTTTGATCCATGATTTTCCTTCTTTTCCTTTAACTTCCAGCAAGTTTCTCAAGGAAGTTAGCCCGAATAATATTAACTGGATTAAAATTATTAAATGAACTTGATAGCTGAGTAGAGTTTTGAACTCAGTTTACATATTACTGATTTGACATTTCTATTTATGGCACCACATTGATTGTCAAGTGTACAGGATATCTGTATTTTTATTATTTTTTCAAATTTTAAGTGCACAAATTAATTAGTATCTTAAAATACATGTGCATATAGATGGAACCCCTGCTCCTAAACACAGTGACATTAAGTTTGCTGAAAGCTAGACTTTGTTCTTATTTTGCATAATCAAATTTTATGATGCAAAATTGTGATAAGCTATTGTTGGAAGAAATATCCAGTTCCAAACTGGGCACTGAAGACAAAATGGAGGTTGGAGGCTGATTGGAAATAGGGTCCATTTATTGATGATGCAGAACCACATGGGTGGTTCTGGACAGCTGACCACATGGAGTTGAGAGTAGGGGGTATTTATACCTTCTCTTGGGCTTTGCACTTGAACTTCCTGTTTCTGTGCAAGAACATGTATTCTATTGGGTGCTGTAGGGGTTATGTAGGGGTCATAGCTGGCTTTGTAGGTTGTCTGAGCTAAGTTTGGTTGAAGTTTGGACTGCTGATGCAATGAAGGGGCGTTGGGCAATTCCTATTGTGGCTGAGGGCTAATCCTACTTTTGCTGGATCTTGGGTGAGGTTATTTGCTTATGAATAGAACTATCTATCTCTTTCTATCTTAAGTGCTGACATCTGCTGTGGGCTATTAAGGAAGGTGGGGACTGCTTTCCAAGAGCATGTTTCTCCCTTTAGGGAAATATAATATTCTGCCTTTTTAATATTTCCTAAAAATATTTCATTCTTCTAGGAGAGGGGTGGGTGCAGGTGCTAACTTTCTACACTATTTAAGAATTTAAAATACTACCAGCCTCTATAAAAACACTTCAGCAGAAATGTGAATCCTGATCAAAAATTTTTAATAGCATTGGATTCAGGCCTATATAGGTAGTCCTTAACTTACTATTTGTTTAGCAATCATTCAAAGTTACGACGGCAATGAAAAAAGTGACTTACAGCTGGTCCTTACATTTACAATCATCACAGGATTTCCTGTGGTCACATGATCAAAATTGGGGTGCTTGGCAACCGGCATCTATTCATGATGGTTGCAGTGTCCCATGTGATCACCGTTTGCAATCTTCCCGACAAACCAAGTCAATAGGACAAGCTGGATTCACTTAACAACCATGTGATTCACTTAACAACTGCCGTGATTTGCTTAACAACCATGGCAAAATGAGCTGAAAACTTGGATGCAGCTCACTTAACATCTGCCTTGCTTGGCAATGAAAATTCTGGTCCCAGAATTTCCCTGTGGTTGTAATTTGAGGACTATCTTTAATTATCCATAAAAATATTTTTTTGGTGGGCTGGGGTCGGAGATGAGAATGAAGTCAGCCAATCCATAACACAAAAAATTCCTGTGTAAAAAGTCTGTTGAATTGTAAGGGCAAACTTGTTTATGCTCCAAGAAGTAGAAGACCATCTTTGTTCCACAACTGTTTAGAAGCTAAATCAATATAATGTGGTTTCGATCAACCACAGGCTGCTCAAACAGCAGACTCTTCAAAAGTTGTGGTTTTTTTAAGTGCAGGGTAAATGAACACCGGGCAGAACGAGGGAGTAGCAGATTTCTTGTATTGGTAAAAGACTGGACATTTGAAGTCCAAGTTCTGAAATAAATGTGGCTTCAGCTTCAGTTCAATCAGTGATGGGTTCCTACCGGTGATGGGTTCCTATAGCACCGGTAGCGGCCCGCTGGTGACGTCACAGTACCGGTGCGGTCGGTTGCCGGTGCCTGGGCGCCGCCATTTAAAAAAAAAAATTTAAAAAATTTTCTTCTGCGCATGCCCAGAAGCCAAGCTTCTGGCACTGCGCATGCGCTGCCTTCCTACCCCACAGTGAGTCCAAGCAGGGGAGGATGGCTGAGGGAGCGCGTGAGATGCTGAAAGAACGGGCGGCAGGAGCTATCTCCATTCCCCTCCCTTCAGCAGTCCGAGAAGCCACGAACGCGCGGTGATGATCCTAGGCATTTTTGCACGTTTGAGGCTTCTCGAGCTGCTGAGGGGAAGCTCGAGAAGGGCGGCAGGACCTATCTCAGTTGGGCGGCAGGACCTATCTCAGTTCCCCTCCCTTCAGCAGTCCGAGAAGCCATGCCCACCCGGTCACATGGCCGGCAAGCCACGCCCACCCAGTCACATGGCTGGCAAGCCACACTCACAAAATAAGCCACGCCCACAGAGTGGTAGTAAAAAAATTAGGAACCCGCCCCTGAGTTCAATCCTTTGTCAAATGAAGACTACATTTATGCTGACCATTAAACCAAAAAGAAAGAAAATTGACTGGACTGAAATTCATTCATATGTAGATGGATGGACAGGACAGGTAGATAGGTAGAGACTGCTAGGCATTCAAACAAAGTTTGCTAAAAGACATGCAGTAAAACGCAATAACAACAGATTAACAATTATACATGATTTTACTTAGCAATTAGGCAACCCCTTTTGAATACTGATGCAGTTGGAAATATAATTTTCAGTGTGCCTTCCAACAGCTCCGTAATAAAGACAATCATTAATGAAAACTGCAGATCACACACACACACACAAAAAGGGGGAATAACAACTTCAGCAAAAATGTGCTTTCCTTAAAGCTACTGAGTTTATGATCAAGATAAAATCTACAATCAGCCATCACAACTTACAGCTCACTGAGCAGCATCTCTTAGCTTCACGAAGAGGTTCGGCACCAACAAATATGTTCTTTACCCCAATGCAAAGCTTACCATTATTTGCCAAGATCTCCATTCAAAAGCTCCTGTGACCAGCTTACATCCCTCTTGCCACACCGCCTTCACACTTACACCTTCCTAAGTGACTGCCCAATAAATCATGATGAGCAGTTGGCTGCCCCCCACGGGTTGACTCTTTGAGTGATTCTTGAAAACTTTCTCTCCCACACCTCTAAGTTAGCGGCCACATCTTACCACTTGTCCCCAACTTGGCTAACATGCACTATCTCAAAATAGAGAATGACTTATCTCTAGAAGCTTCGAAATGACAATGATGAAATTGTGAAGTCAGAGCCTCGGTCACAAGTGGGAACGAAAGGAGATGTAACCAGAGATAACTTTGTCCTTCAGAGTAACGCCGGCTAAACGTACCACCATAGTTTTGCAGAAAATCAGACGGGAAAGGGAAGCAGAAGACTGGGGGATGACAGCATGCCATGAACTTAACAGGATCACTTCCCACTTCCCCGTTTTATTTGCTTGATCATAGCATACTTTTCTTTTTTTACAAGAAAGGAAGAAAGAAATCTGGCAGCTCGCAGCTCGTGCAACTTGGCAGCACATAATTCTGGACAGCACAGAATGTTTTCCCTCCTCCTTTTTTTTTTGTTTCCACCAGGCTGTCAGTTACAAACAGTTCCTAACTAGTATCTGCTCTAACATGATTGGTGGCTGTGGCAGAAAGCATTTAAATTAACCTCTTAGAAGAACAAGCCCTTCCACATCCTCAATTCTCACGGAATTAAAGACATTAAAGACATTCTCCACTCCCATTCCTCTGATGTCAAGATTTCAAGACAATAACAGAGGCAATCCAGGTCTTGTCTACTGATGGGTTTACAGAAAATCAGTTCCTACATCCTTACTCCTCAAACTAAGTTGTGGTAAAATGCATACAGGTATTTCTTGACTTACAATCATATTTAACAACCATTCGAAGTTACAACAGCACTGAAAAAAGTGACTTATGACAGGTCCTCACACTTACAACGCTTTCACCGGCATCCACATGGTCACAGAATCAAAATTTGGGCACTTGGCAACCAGCATGTATTTTACACAGCTGCAGCATCCGAGGATCATGTGATCGTCATCTGCAATCTCCCCAGCCAACTTCTGACAAACAAAGTCAATGGGGCAAACTGGATTCACTTAACAACTGTGCCATTTCATATTACAAACTTGTTACAAGTTTTAACATATTATTTATCCCATTTGGTGTTTTTTTTTAATCCTGCTGTTTGATAAACTCTATTATTTATTTATTTATTTATTTATTTATTTATTTATTTATTTATTTATTTATTTATTTATTTATTTATTTATTTATTTATTTATTTATTTATTTATTTATTTATTTATGGTTTCTTATATGCCGCCCCACTCCCGAGGGACTTAGGGCGGCTTACAACACATTATGGCAGGTCGGCTGTACCTATTTTAAATAAAGATCAGGGTTTGCCAAGAAGAAAAGAAACTCATAGGAACGGGGTTTTTAGATTTTAGATTACAATTTTTAAAACCCATCTTTATTATTTTTATAAGTAACTCAAATCAGTCAATTTTCCTCCTATTTTCCCCACAACAATGAGCCGAGGTGGCGCAGTGGTTAGAGGCAGTACTGCAGGCCACTTTAGCTGACTGTGATCCGCAGGTCAGCGGTTCAAATCTCACCGGCTCAAGGTTGACTCAGCCTTCCATCCTTCCGAGGTAGGTAAAATGAGGAGCCAGATTGTTGGGGGCAATATAAATATACATTGCTTAGTGGTGTAAACCGCTTAGAGAGTGCTTGCACTGTGAGGCGGTATATAAATCTCACAAATAAATAAAGTAAAAATAAATAAAACAACCCTTTGAGGTGGGTTGAGCTGCAAGAGATTGCTTTTTGATAGACAGTGGTCTAAGTTTTTTATGGATCAATAAATATTTTCCAGAGGTTTTCACTGTGCTTGATAAAAATATTAGCAGGGATAGTTAGTCTCCCTTCCTTAGCTTTGTTTTATGTTCGGGTGACCAGCAGCTACATCTACTGAAGTGCTCTCCACCATTCAATTGTAAATATAAATTATTATTGCTTTTTCCTATTTCTTGGTGACAAGATAAAACAATTCCCTTAAAGAAGTTTTTAAGAATGGAATGAAATAAGCCAACCAGTCCCTTAGGTTTGTTCCTAAGTAAACTGAAAGTGTGCCTTAATAAAAAAAATTCTCATTACACAACAGTGATTCGGCTTAAAGGAATTGGCTTCACGTTGCTTTGGCATTTGGGCTGGATCCTGTTTTCCAAGCTCTGCCTTGATTCCTATGTGTAGAAAAGAAAACAGGTGATGGGGGCAGGAAGGATACATAAATGATAGGATGATTGATGAGCGAAACAGATGAAGACAGAAGTCAAGGTCACTGACTTGGCTTCCCAAGCAGGCACACACAGCACCGTCATGGGGGATAATCACTTATCAGAAGAGCTCATGCTACCAAAAAAAAATCAGTCATGCAGGTGACAGGCAGAGGCTTAAAGGCTGAATTTATGTGCAGTCTACCTCTAGAATATTCACTGGGAAACCTGCTAAATTAACAAGGCTTAGCCTCTAGCATTCACAAAATCCTAGCCCAGTGGCACAGTCTTATCAATGGATTTTTTTTACTAGAAACATACGTTTGTGCTGCAGGTTTAAAACAGTGAGATATACAGGAAATAAATTCACCCCTCAAAAACCTTGCTTTTTAAAAAGTCAACATTTAGACGACACGAGACATGAGAAGAATTCCTGAAATGGCTTTCTTCCGAATAGCAGCTTCACAAGTTATTACTTGACTGATTTGATTTGCAGTGCCCAGAGTTCTTCCGTGGTGGTATAAACATGACCAATATCAATTAAAGTGATATACAATATAAAAAAAGACATACCGTATTTTTTGGAGTATAAGATGCACCTTAGTTTTTGGGGAGGAAAATAGGGGAAAACAATCTGCCTACCAGGTATTCATCTGGCTAGCATCCTTAGTCTGGTCAGCTTCAGCACATTATTTTATCCCCTGGTTAGGACTTAAAAAAACCTTCTTCGGAGAGAATAACAATGAAAGAACCTGCAAGCCAGTAAGAGCTGGGAAGATCGTTAGCACCTGGTTAGGGCTAGAAAAAAACTTATTCGGAGCAGCTTCAGCACATTATTTTATCCCCTGGTTAGGACTTAAAAAAACCTTCTTCTGAGAGAGTAACAATGAAAGAGCCTGCAAGCCGGTAAGAACTGGGAAGATAGTTAGCACCTGGTTAGGGCTAGAAAAAAACTTATTCGGAGCAAGTAGAGCAATGAAAAAAAATTCTGCAAAGACTTAGGGCTGGAAAAACATTCTTTGGAGAGAGTAACAATGAAAAAGCCTGCAAGGTAAGAGCTGGGAAGATCTGTTAGCACCTAGTTAGGGCTGAAAAAATAAAGCTACATTCGAAGTATAAGACGCACCCAAATTTTCAGCCACTTTTAGGGAGGAAAAGGGTGCGTCTTATACTCCGAAAAATACAGTATACATGTGAGCGTGTAGTGGGCTACATTTCCCATAATCCACTGCCAACATAGCTCTATTATAAAAGATGCCATCTTTTAATGGACCAATGACACATCTCCGCGACACAAATGAATTTGAAAGGATACGGGGGAAAACAGTTGTCCAGGATGACAGATCCAACAGCAGCCATCAGCTCTGACAGCTAAATTAAAGCTTGGCATCCAGTACAGCTTGTCAGGCTTCTTTGTATATTATCCCAGAGGCATCTATCTGGCCACTGTGGGAAACAGGGCAGCAGGCTGCTGCTTTGATTCCATGAATCCTTGAGAAAATTTCTTGTAGGGCAATCCTGTTCCTCATTTCTTCTTCGAAATAAGCCCTATTGAGATGGTAATGATATTGCTATTTATTTGTATGCCACCTTTATTATTTATACAAATAACTCCAGGCAGCAAACATATCCAATAGAGGTAGTCCTCGACTTACGACAGTTCATTCAGTGACCATTCGAATTTACAACGGAAATGAAAAAAAAGTGACTTATGGCTATTTTTCACACTTACGACCGTTGCAACCGCCTCATGGTTACGTGATTTACATTCGGGTGCTTGACAACTGGTTCGTATTTATGACAGTTGCAGTGTCCCAGGATCACGTGATCATCTTTTGTGACTTTCTGACAAGCAAAGTCAATGGGGAAGCCAGATTCCATTTAACAACCGTGTTGATAATTTAACAGCTTCAGTGATTTGCTTAAGAAATGTGGCAAGAAAAGTCACAAAATGGGGCAAAACTCACTTAAAAAATTTCTCACTTAGCAACATAAATTCTGGGCTGAATTGTGCCTGTAAGTTGAGATCTACCTGTACACCTTCCTCCTCCTATTTTCCTCACAGCATCAATGCTATGAGGTGGGTTGGTGTCAGGTACAAAAGATCCACAGGTGAAGGTCCAATTAACTGAGCTAAACTGCCTATCCACAGGAATCTTCTCAATTAACAGTTGCAATCTGCTTGGAGTTAGATAAGGGCCAATGGAATTCAAGGGGCGTTGGATTCAAGTAGTACTGCTTGAGACTATGTAGGGATTCTAGGTTAATCCCTCTTTTAACTCCGCCCCAGTTTCTACTACTTTTTTTCTTTCTTTTTTCTTTTTTTCATTTTTTTCATTTTTTTCTCCACAATTTTCATATATACATCAATGCATATACCTTAAAAACATATCAATAATATACATTATACATTTTTATCTGATCAATCATAATTCAATATCCTATTTTTGCACCTATTTTTGCTGTTATTTATCAGTCTGTGTTCTTCTTTCTTTTACACTCCCTTCCCTCTATCACCACCTCCTCTATCTACCTTCTTACTCCTCCTTCCTACCTCCCTACTCCTTTTCTTACAGTTGGATTGACAGAGACTGACTGGCTCAAAGTCACCCAGCTGGGTTTTATGGCTAAGGTGGGATGTAGCCTGTTTGCTATATCCCATAATGCAGCTGCATGTTGTCTTCTGGAAGGATTTGTGGTCTATCTGCCCCAGAAAACTGCAATCAGGACTGGTGTTAACTTTTTTTTAAAATTGCTTGGGGACAAGTCAATCCCTCCACAGGTTGATTTCAGCACTCTTTATACATGAGCTCCAGAGGGTTAGCATCATTGCCCAGAGGATCATTGGTTGCCCTCTCCCCTCTTTGGAAGAGCTTTATAGCTCCCGCTGCCTTAAGAAAGTTCAAAACATTCTTAAAGATCCATCTCATCCTGGGCACCTTTTTTTTGAACTATTACCATCTTGCAGACGGTACAGGATAATAAAAACAAGGGCAAATAGGCTGAAAAACAGCTTCTATACCAGAGCAGTAACTATATTGAATTCTACTGTATAGTGCAATATTAATGCAATATCAGGGGTTTTCTAATTCAATTGCATAGAATGTGAAGGATGTGTGTTTTTGTTTTATTTTAATAGTTTTTCTTATGTATGATGTGCACTGAAGATGGCATTTAATTTCGTTGTACGAGGTGCAATGACAATAAAGTACTACTACTACATTCTGGCAAAATTTGTACCTTGATCCCTTCCATTCTCTTGTTCCAGAACACACAGTTGCTTTGCACATATTTTCTTCTATTTATTTAATATAATTGTTTTAAAAATAACTATAAATGAACATATATCTACCCCAGGGGTGGGTTCCTACTGGTGCAGTCTCCTCTATAGCACTGGTAGCGGCCGGCGGATTGCGAAACGGCTCCGGTGCCGTCCTCGCTGGTCCGTTGCGCGGCGCCATCTTTTTTCGGGAATTTTGGGGCTTTTTCCTGCGCATGCGCGGAAGCAAAATCTCACGAGGGGACGCACACGTGTGCGAGATTTCAGCAATTTTTTGCTTCCTGCGTATGCGCAGAAGCAAAATCGCGCAAGGGGGTGCACGCACGTAGCGTGCACATGCGCAAAATGTGGCGATGCACGCACAGCACACCGGTAGTGAGGTAAGAGCAATCCATCCCTGATCTACCCGGATAAACAGGTACTTGTTTAGCAACCACAATTGGAACTGGCAACCCGATAGTTAAGTAAAGCGGTTGCTAAGTGAAATTGCGACTGTGCTTGTGATCTTACTTCTGCTTCCCTTTGCTTTACAGCAGGGGTGTCAAACTCAATTTCATTGAGGGCCGCATCAGGGTTGTGTCTGACCTCAGGGGGCTGGGGTGGGTGTGGCCAGGGTGGGTGTGGCCAGTTCGACATCACTCGTGTGATCTTTTGCTAGTAGTTTGTTTTGCTAGCACTCAGCCAGCAAAAACACAGCTGGTGAGGGGTGTGTGGCCCTCCTGGGCTCCGTTTTCATCTGCGACGGCCTCCTGCAGCACTCTGCCAGCGAAAACGGAGCCCGGGAGGGCTTCTCTCATGAGGTCCATTTTCGCCGGCAGAGGCACTGTGGGCTGGTCCTTCGCTGTTTCCAGGGCGTCCCTGAGGGCCAGATCTAAGCACCCCATGGTCCAAATCCAGCCTGCGGGCCTTGAGTTTGACACCCCAGCTTTACAAACTTGTGAAGGTTTTATATGTGAGGACTGGTGGCAAAGTTACTTTTTCATCACCATTGTAACTATGAATGATTGAGGTATGAGGCAGTTGCTAAACAAGGACTACCTCTGTCTAGCAAATGCTTGTGTGCTTATTAACCCATTCTTTGCAATATACTGCATAACATTTAATTAAGTGGATCTCGTGTATTCACTGTTCATCAGATTGTGTGCCATTTTTGAGATGTAACTACTTCGCTAAAATTAAATTACTAATCTGCAAGACAGTGAACACAGCAAAACAAAGAATATATTGCATATCGTAATCGAAATGTCTACTGTGATAGGTTAATAAATAGGAATCTGATACACAATATTATACTGCTGGAACATTTAAATACATTTCCTTTAGTGTCTTGCTTTCTCATTCTGGATCCCTTAAGTTAAAAAGCTTAACTTTTCCAAAATGGGCAGAACTTCCTTTTTATTTCATCTATTCGGAACAGCTACCTTAAAGCTCAGATAGCCAATACGCCTCAATCTATATGAAAAATGGTTCCAAAGTGGCTGCAGCAGCTTATGATTAAAACAGAGCTAATACTGGAAAATAATCTGAAGTGAACGAGCCAGCTGAATGTTTCTGGTGAATGTTTTTGCTCAGCATGACATGTGAATCCTGCGGCTGAAATCCAAACCTAAGGGTTGAAAAGGGGCGGAGGAGGTAGAGAAGAGTATCTAATTCCTATTTATTCAGTTTTTCAAAATGTTCATACCCAGCTGGAAAGGGTCTGTTCGTTTGTTTCTAGTGAAATCTAGGTAATGGGATTCACATGCAACGAGAATTGGCAAAATGGGCATTTTCTCCCCCCCCCACCTGCCTGAACAAGTATGTCCTAGCACAGTTCCTTCTACAAACACCTCTTTTGCAGCACAGCTGAGCCTCAGCGATGCTGCCAAGAAAGTTGGCATCAAGTTTCAACTGTGGACACATTGTGTGATCAGAGCCTTATTGGAGAACAGAAGCCATCTAAAAACAGATTAAACCAGAACGTCAACTCTTCTGCAGCACACACCAGTTCTGGATGTACTGAAGCACCCTATACGCCAGGGGTGTCAAACTCGATTTCATTGAGGGCTGCATCACGGTTGTGTTTGACCTTGGGGGGGCGGGGGGGCGTGGCCAGGTGGGCATGGCCAGCTCGACGTCACTCGTGTGTGTAGGGGGCGCCTGTGGTAGCCCGAGAGCTCTGCCAGTGAAAACGGACTCCCGAGCTCCGTTTTCGGCTGCGATGGCTTCCTGCAACCCTCTGCCAGCAAAAGCGGAGCTCGGGAGGGCTGCAATGGCCTCCCGCAACCCTCTGCCAATGAAAATGGAGCTCAGGAGGGCTGCACACAGCCCTCCTGAGCTCTGCTTTTGCTGGCAGAGGCACCATGGGCTGGTCCTTTGCTGTTTCCAGGGTGGCCCTGTGGGCCAGATCTAAGCACCTGACGGGCTGGATCCGCCCCTGGGCCTTGAGTTTGACACCCCTGCTTTACGCCAAAGCCTATTCAGAGACTTCATCTAGGCAGAAAAGTCCAAATTGTAATTGCAGTCTTGTACACATTCATCAAGTCTGACCTAGCTTGGCAAGATCAAGAATATAAGAACTATGTCCATAACCCTTAATTCAGTGAAGCAGTGGATGTGATGGGTCGGTGCCTGGATGATGTAAGGGTCTGGATGGGAGTCAACAGGCTCAAACTTAACCCAGACAAGACCGAGTGGATATGGATATTGCCTCTGAAGGACCATGTAGATCGTCCTCCCGTGGTTCTGGGGGGAGAAAATTTAATCCCCTCAGAACAGGTTCGTAATTTGGGTGTCCTCCTAGATTCACAGCTGAGATTAGACCAACATCTGACAGCTGTAGCTAGGGGGACCTTTGCACAGGTTCGCCTAGTGCACCAATTGTGGCCCTATTTGGATCAAGAGGCTCTACTCATGGTCACTCATGCCCTTAACACCTCACGGCTTGATTATTGCAATGCGCTCTACATGGGGCTACCCTTGAAGAGTGTTTGGAGACTACAGTTAGTCCAGAATGCAGCTGCGCGAGCTGTGGTGGGTGCTCCAAGATGCACCCACACTAAGCCCATCCTTCGCCAGCTGCACTGGCTTCCGATTGGTCTCCAGACACAATTTAAGGTGTTGGTTCTTACCTTTAAAGCCCTACATGGCTCAGGACCAGTTTATCTGTGTGACCGCCTTCTACCAACGACTAGTGAGATTGCACAGGGTCGGCCTTCTTCAGGTCCCGTCAGCTAGACAATGTCGACTGGTGGGCCCGCGTGGGAGGGCCTTCTCTGTCCTGCTCTGATTCTTTGGAACCAACTACCTCCCGAGATCCGTATTACCCCCACCTTACTGGCCTTCCGGAAAGCCGTTAAGACCTGGCTTTTCCCGCAGGCCTGGGGCCGATGAGGTCTTTTTAGGTCGGCCCATGTATGCATGTGTGATTGAAAGCTCTTTTTTTAGATATCGATCATATTTTAATGTGTTTTTAAATTGTTTTTTATTTGCTTATATGTTTTTTACTTGTTGTTAGCCGCCCAGAGTCCCCTGGGAGTTCGGCGGCATAGAAATTCTATTATTAAATTAAATTAAATTAATGCTCATCTAGCACAGAAACTTGGACACTGTAAGAATAATTTTTCAACTTTAGTTATGATGAGTTAATAGAATCTCTTTGAGTGTTTTGAAATGCTTCCTCCAAGATTTTTATCCACTTGGATAAAGTTGCCATTTATGCATTACTTGTAGTCCTTGCCTTACAATAGCTTGTTTAGTGACCAAAGTTACAACGGCACTGAAAAAAACACGACTTATGACCGTTTTTCACACTTAAAACCATTGCAGCATCTCCATGGTCACATGATCAAAGTCCCGACACTTGGCAACTGACTCCTATTTATGACGGTTGCAGTGTCCCATGGGCATGCGATCATATTTTGCGACCTTCTGACAAGTAAAGTCAATGGGGAAGCCGGATTCAATTAACAACGGTGTTATAACTTAACATCTGCAGTGATTAACAAATGTGGCAAGAAAGGTCATAAGATGGGACAAAACTGACTTAACAACTGTCTCCTTGGTAACACAAAGTTTGGACTCAATTGTGGTTGTACAGTAAGTCTGTACACAATCAGTTCATTCAGAGTTCTCCAACCTTTCTGGTTTTGCTGACTGGCGGGTGGGGAGGGGGGAAATGATTCTGCGTGAGCAGTTGGCAAGTGCGGTGTATGTACTATTCCATTTGCGCGAGGTATGCATGTGCGCCTGCCGCTCACGCAAATGGGGCATCCATGCAAGCCCTTGCCTGCTGCTTGCGCAAGTGGGGATGCCTGTGTGCACACACGCATTCTGCTCGCTCACCGTTTCTGAGGCCCAGTTGCAAACAGCTCACAACCCACTAGTGGGCTGCGGCCTAGAGATTGAGGACCGAGTTAATTCACCTGCTGCTATCTCTTGATTTTGATTACTATGTGCTTGCCTTCTTTTTCCAGCCTCCCCGCAATCTCAGATATCAGTTGCAGATCCCTCTTGATACCACTTAAATGGTTTGGCCTAAAAGTATCAGAGCTGCCAGTCAACATAGTGATGGCTGGGCATTCTGGAGATTGTCATTCCAGTATATTTAGTGGTTGACAGGCTGGGGATAGGTGGAGGACTTTATTCAAAATGCTAAATACTACCTCTAAACATCTTCATGAACAACATTTTGCAAGCCAATCTTATTTTTATCATTTTTTTTCATGTGTAGGCCACAGTTACTTCTGAGGTCACCTGCCAGAGAATAGATATGAAATGCAAGTCAAGCAAACATTCAATTACAGAATTCAGCAATGTTACTTCCTCTAAAAAGCATTGCCTGAAGCCATATCCTCAGGACTAGAGCTGAAATAGCATGAGATACAGATGAGACAACAATTTGTGATGCTAAAATTGTCAGGTACAAATAACCAGGAGGATTCACTTAGTCCAAAGCACCGAAGAGTTTATTATTGCTACCTATACATAAGAATCTGGTAACTAACAGTGAAAGCTAAATTGGCACTAGGGGAGGGTCAATATAATTCATGAGGGAGGGAGCTAGACTTAGGTCTTTTGTGGGAGCGTAAAATGTTCCAAACTAATGACACATTTAACTCTGCCCTCCAGCTCAGCCTGTTCCTCTATTAAAATTTAGAACTACTTCCATCTATTACACAAATACCTAGGGCAATGCAACCCTATATTCTGGAAGATACAAAGGCAGGTTATATAACATTGCTCAGCAACTGAAAATATTTCTTTTATTCTAGAACTGTGATGAGTTAATCTAGATTGATTATCATCCAGAGGTAACTATTCAGTTCACTGACTGAAAACATCATAATGTGATAATTAACTAGCAAATTTCAAAGTATAAACAAACAACTTGCATTCTGTCACCATCTGAAGCAATTATCCAGACTGGGAGCGAATGGCATGATTTTCTCATATTCTTATAGCACATCTGTCTATATTTATTTTTATTTTATTTTATTTTATTTGTCAAGGACATGTTGGTAATATACATAGATAAAACATTGTTTATATACATAAGATGGGTACTGATAAGCGGGAACATTAGGACAGGGACGGTAGGCATGCTGGTGCACTTATGCATGCCCCTTTATAATATTGTGTTATAAAACACAAATATAATTTGGTGTTTTAAGTAATCTTAATTTTAGTTACTATATATCTCTGGTTTGAAGCTATAGTAATCATTTTGCAAGATTTATCATGCTTATACATGGACCTTGTTCATGTTCAGCAAGTATACTTTTCTGTTATAATTTTATAATATAGACTATACAATAATCTATATTATTCAAAGTCAAATGGTACGTGTTCTGGAAATAGTGCTATCCTAGTTTGAATTTCATAGAATACTAAAAAAAAAAAGCATTACTTGCAATATATTTTCTATACCGGAGTACTGAAAAATAGGTGGCTATAGCAGAATCAAATTAATGGCATTTGATTAAATTAGAATGTTCATATTGATTTGGAAAATTTGGATGTCCAAATCAGTTCAGAACAAATCTCTGATTGGACCAGTTTTGATTCATATTAATTATGATCTTTTAAACATAAGTGTGGAAAGCATCCAGATCAGTTTGAATCGATTTAGACTCATTTGATCTGAACTGGTTTGCATCAATTCAGAAGGCTAAACAGTCACCCAGGCCTCGGATGAATTCTTTGAGAAGGTAAGCATTTTCTTCAAGCAACTTTGTACTAGATGCAATGTTTTGCTAGGTCCAATTTAGCACACATTTCCACTACCAGAAATTATTTAGTAGCCATTGCTCTTTCCGAAGAATTCCGATGGGGACTTGTTTGGAATTTCCATCACCTTTATTCATTCTTACATTCTTTGATAGAAGCCATTGTAATTAAAGGGACAGAAAATATGTAAACCTGCAACATACATAATTAAAGAGTCACTTCTGCTTTGTCATATCTTCTCCTTTGGCAAGACCTTCCAAGTCTTACTTGCATGGAGCCAGTACTCCTTGCTATGTTGTTATTATAGAAAACTGCCTCCACTTATGCCATGTATGTGTTATATCTTTCTGTTCATCCTCAATTATCTCAAGATATCACATAATGCTCTCGTCTCCAAATTAATCCTCACAACAACCATGAAAGGCAGGTGAGGCTGAGATTCTCCCAGTAAACTTCATGGTGAAGTTGGACTGAATCGAATCAGGTGCTCTCCAGTTCTAATCCACTAATCCGGCACTGGACACAACCTGTAGTGCTCTTGATGTCACTGAAATATAAACTCATCCTTCCTATTTCTAACATGTTAGTTAGGTTTGCTGGAAGTGGGACAATCAATACTAGCCAAGGAACCATTCATTCCCCATCCTTGCCTAAGACTTAAGGCTATGTAGAAATTTGATTCTAATCTCCAAAATGAGCTTTGAAGACCCAGGAATGCAAACAAGCATCTATCTGCAATGCAGGTGTCCTTTTTGCAGGATCACAAGGGTACCTTCCACAATTATAAATTTTTAAATATGCTACTGACAGGTATTATGGTCATGTTGTAAAGCACCTTTCAGAAACTTGAATCCACAGGACCCTTCCAACAAAGAAGAGTAGATATTCTCTCATTTGCACACTACAGCTATCAGAATCAACTATGCTGACAGATTTTATCATTGACTTACACATGGGTTAGAATTTGTTTCTGGTGGATCATCAATATTAATGAGTTAAATAAGTTAAACAGCATTAACAGATTATAAAATCAGAAATTTGTAATTCCTGCCATCCTGATGTCCTTTTGATCGCTTGGACAGCAACCTTTATCCCTCAGCCAGGAAGGGCAATCTGGAATCCATTAAGCTGGTGAAGGCTGAATAAGCCACGTATTTTATACAGTGTGATTGAAGAACATCAAACAGCTGTCGACAATGCATAAACCCCAGCAACATTTGTGGAAGAGCTATGCCATCTTTTCAGGCAGATTTTAAAATAATTGTCTACTAATTCAAACAGCAATATGCAATTTTAGCCAATGGAATATCTCATCAACAATGATTTTAGCTCTACTGCAGGTACTGAAGCATAACAGCACTTGGAAGAAGAAAGCAATAAACAAGCTGTGCCCCTTGGGAAACATGTTTTTGACACACTAAGCCAGTGATGGCTAACCTTTTTCTCATTGTGTGCCGAAAGCGTGTGTGCATGCCAACACCCATAATGCAATGCGTCCCTGCGCATGTGCGCAAGACCCCCATGCTCCCCCTGCCCCCCGCACATGCGCGCATAACCCCCCCCTCATTTTGGGCCTAGCAGGCCTCCCAGCAGCCTCTTGGGACCAAAAACAGGCCATGAGGGGGGCGCATGCCACACCCCCTCATGCCCTGTTTTGGGCCTAACAGGCCTCCCTGCAGCCTCCTGGGACCAAAAACGGGCCACAGGTGGGGGCGCCACATGCCCCACACTTCCCCCACCCCCTGCGCATGCGTACGTGTCTCCCACATGTGCCCCGCCCCCATGCATCCTGAAAATCAGTTGGCTGGTGGGATGTGCGGGCGCATGCGCGGTGGAGCTGAGCTGGAAAACAGCTCATGTGCCCGCAGAGAGGGCTCTGCATGCCAGCTGTGGCACATGTGCCATAGATTCACCATCACGGCACTAAGCAATTGTTATCACTCACCAAACCAACTGATTCTCCATAAGTTTAATTGGCAAAGAATGGAACAATTACCCCAAGAAACTCTATAAATAGTTAATTTTTGATGGTATTGGATATTCAATATTTGAAATTGTTGGATAAAGCAGTGCTTTTTAGCCAAAGTGGTAACATTAACCAGCTAAAATAATGTTTGAATAATTATTTCTGTGTTTTCCAGTCACAGACTCATTAAGTAGTCCATTGGCATCACTGGGTGAAAAACCATGTAGAAAAAGATACTAAATGGCAAAAATGCAATGAAAAAAGAACTTGGAGACAAGCAAATGTTTTGCCCATAGGCAGGGGTGACTGTTAATGGTGGGGGCTTAAAGACCAAGATGGTGGATGCAATTGCATAATCAAAGCCCTGCTCCTTTGCATATACACCCATATGTGGACATCTCTCCCCAGGCCTTCCAGAGTTTTAAAAAGACTCTACTATAGTTGGTATGTGTAGGAGAAAAGCAGACAGAGCTAGGGAGGAGTTAAGTGAGTCATCAGCCTAGAATCATTATGTTACCACAAATGGCCCAAATCCAACCCCTCTTGAATAACATTGACCCTTATCTGGCACCAATTAAGTATTGCTCATTAGTTGGCTAGATTCTTGTGTACAAGATTGAGCAACAAATCTTCCGAACTGAAACTAATGTGTGACCTTGATCCTTCATGACTGACCTTATGGCCTTCAACTCCTAGGATTCACAGTTAATAACCCCTTCCATACATCTATTGGTTGGTTAAGGCTGGTCTATTCACGATCACCAAATCCTTTGCAGTTTTCTATTTATGAAGCTGTGGACCTTTCTAATTTCACTAAGAAAAAAAAATATGTGTGCAAACTAACATTTGGACCATTTCTTATCAGGAAAAAGAGGAAAATAGACCCCATTGCCACCATTTGGTTAGGAGGAATCTCAGAGAAAGCAGGAGACGATCCTATAGACAGGAAAGAAGTTGACCCAATGGAATGAGAAGAAGTAGCTGAGAGACCTGGGTTAGGAAAAAGGGAAAGGTTCTACGTATGCATGTTTGAGTATGGGTATCAGAGAGGTATCCCTAGTATGTGTTTAGGGAAGGATACACAAATGAGAGAAATACTTGTACCTTCAAAGAGATGATTTACTATTTCTAGGCTCAAATCTCATTTCTATTGTGCAATCAAGATTTTGGACAACTTCTTTACAAATCTGCTCTCGTCAGAAAGCCATACCCTTACTGGGATTTGAACCTGGGCTGCCTGCCTTGTAAGGCAGCAGCTTAGCCATTAGGCCACAGGCTATTTTCCCTATCAGCTCTTCACCAGGAAAGGGTTGTATATGTTTTTCTGTCGTATTATCCTGGTGTACCCAAATATGGGAGAAAGCATCACAGCTTTCATTTTGCATATATATGTGATTTTCATATGTGACCAGGTCTTATTTGCGGGAATGCTACACATATGTACTGTATGTACACACACACACACACACACACACACACACACACACACACACACACACACACACACACACACAAAAGGCACCAGGTCTTATTTTTGGGGAATGTCTAATTATTGACTCACCTCGCGGCAGCGGCACCGACAGGCCGGTTGCCAGCCCACTTCTTCTGTGGCCGCTTGCTGCCGCTCATGCGCGTCGCCTCCAGTCTCTGTTTTGCCGTCAGAGGCCTTCTGGAAAGCCCTCTGCAGCTGATAACAGAGTTGTGGATCGGAGTCCGGGGGCAACGCGTGCAAGCAAGCAGCCGCAGAAGAAGTGAGTCTGCAAGGTGAAACAGGTGTCGAGGTATGCGAGGCCTGGTAAGTAGGGCAGCTCCACCCCCCCATCCCCACCCTAGCTTAATTTTTACCCATGGGCCTCACCCCACCCTGTGGACCTGTGTGGGTGAGGCCTTAACTAGGGCTTATTTTTTGGGGGGGTAGACTTTTGGGGGCACATGTAAAAATCAAGCTAGGACTTACTTTTGGGGTAGGTTGTATTTTCAGGGAAACGCAGTAAATGAAAGTTGCATGGGGGGAGGGGCTGGATTAGAAGACCACTAAGACCATTCAATTATGATACTATAAAAGCAGCCATTTATCCTAACTGATATACATTCTTTGATTAATACCTGAGCAAAAACTGTTGCTGCTGATTGTCCTGGCAGACCCTCCAGATAAGCTTAAAGGGTTGAATTCTTTGCTTTCCTCTTCAGAAAAGGGGGATTCGGATGCTGGAGACACCTTCTGGTATTGGAAATGTTGTCGGGAGAGATGAGGCCGAAGTACCAGGCGAGGAATCCGGCTGCGGCAATACTCCTTGTCCTGCATCTTGTGATCCTTCTAAAGGGAAAAGAAAATAGTGTCACTCATATGGATGATGTTACCTCGCTTGGTAATAGAACGTCTGCAATCAAACTACCACATTTAAAGAGCACCGAGAATTCCACAGTTCATATCAGAGCTATGGCTATTCTCTTCTATTGAAAGTTGGACCAGTCCCTATTGTTCCAAAGGTGCTTTTTTCAGGACGCAACTGGACTTTCTTGTTTTTTCTTTTGAAGATGTTTCGCTTCTCATCTAAGAAGCATCTTCAGCTCTGACAATATAGTTGGGAATGGAAGGATCTAAAAGACTTTTAGCTATACAATTTGGGATGAACACCCAACATGGTGTTGAATGGTGTGGGAATGGTGTGGGAATAGGGATGGATTTCCAAAGGAAAAAATTGCAGACTACAGGAACCAGGAACACTACTCAGGTGACCCTGAGGATACAGATAAATTTCCAAGTGCTTCAACAACCCACTAAAAGGATTCAGATTACCAGCTGTCTGCAAGGAATATACTGTAAATCCTTCTATTCGCCACTATCCTGTCAGAGCTGAAGAAGCTTCTTGGATGAGAAGTGAAACGTCTTCAAAAGAAAAAACAAGAAAGTCCAGTTGCCTCTTGAAAAAGCACCTTTTGGACAACCATGATCTGGATGACTTAGAATCTCTTCAGACTATCAGTCCCTACTGTTTCCCAGACCCACTTACACCCATGTCAAACAAATAATCTGACATCAGCAGAATGGCTGTTGTCATCGTATTTTATCCAATGAAAACCTGTGCACTCCTGTTGAAAACAGTGAACAATATGGCTTGGCGTCAATGAGTGCCTTTTTGCATGCATATATGTATATTTAGACTACATTCTGAGCACACATTCAAAACTATTGAAATCAGTGATGGTGTTCTGCATCATTGGATGCAGAGAAAGCCTTTGATATGGTACAGTGGCAATTTTTGAAATAAATCCCAAGTATGGATTTTCTTCTTGCTTTAATTGAATTAATACACTGTATTCTATTTCCTTTGCTAGGGTTATTACAAATGGTATTATTTGTTCATCTAGCAGGATACTTCTTAATTTGTAAAATACCTCCTTTATCTTCTGATTTGTAATGCTAAAACAACTGGCCTGTTTTCAAACACAGGAAATTTTCAGTACAACAGTATTTGAATTGAATACAAAATAATCCATACATCTTGCACTGTATTATATTTTATTACGTCTTATTTATGACTACCTATTTTTCTACACAAAATATTTACAGTTTGATAATTTATCAGATTACTTAATTAACTGAAGTTACATATCCTTCTTACAGACTCTAATATTTCTATAACAATTTGTAATAATTGGCTTTCAATTATTGCTTGAATTCTGTAAATATTTATTCCAAGGTGGGTTTGTTTATTAGTGGATATAAACATATTTTTGATCATACATAAATAGCTATAAATCCTATGGTAAAATAGAATATAAAATGAATATTAATTCTATGTAAAAGTACTCCTAATTTTTAAAAATGGATTGAGAAGATATCAAATTTTGCCTTTTTTTTTACAGAAAGAGCAACCTTCTAGATGTTTAAAATCTACTTCGCAGCTATGATATAGTAACTGAATCACCCCTCATTTTCAGCTATGATCAAGGGGCATATTGAGTATTTTATCATAATTAGAAAGTTATTGTGTGACCTTTTCAACATTATGGGGCAGTTTATCTCTAATTCCACCTTTCTATTCACTAATCATTCTTACATCAGAGGCTGGAAGACACATTTGATGCCCACTAAAATTCATGATGGTGTTCTCACTTTGATGGTTTCCCAGAAAGCCTTAAAGACCTGGCAGTTTTCCAGGTTGGATGGAGTCCTTTGTTGAACATGTTTTTGTCTATTATTATGTATAGAGGGAATAAATCCCATCTTATTTACTTATTTTGTATTGTGTTTTTATCTATTTACAATTTGTTATATTGTGAACAGCCCAGAGTTGATTTGAAGTTGGGCAGCACCCAAATATAAATAAATGAATTTGGGACAGAAATGTATTTTTGATCCTTATTCCCAAGACTAACTTGTATTCCTGAATGATCCCAGTTGGAAAATTATAGGTATG
Source organism: Diadophis punctatus similis (assembly GCA_023053685.1). Classification (NCBI taxonomy): domain Eukaryota; kingdom Metazoa; phylum Chordata; class Lepidosauria; order Squamata; family Dipsadidae; genus Diadophis; species Diadophis punctatus. Next base: position 185,497,173 of record JALIGW010000003.1, read on the forward strand.
GAAGTTGTGGTCAGCTAGAGATATTAATACTTCAAATCAGCATTTTGCCAATATCTGAATTATTGTAAGTGGCTTTTGAATTGCCTAAAATTAGAATTGGCTTCTCATCTTCAGGTAAAGGATATTGTTTTTACAACTGTTTCAAAATGTACTGGATAAAATTCCATATTACTATCAATATTTTCCACGTTTCGATGATGCCATATCTATATTTTTCATACACAAAGAGCATTGCAAAGGTGAGTATTAGTTATTTCCAAGAATTCTGGAATAAACAATTGCAATATCCAATTGCAATATAAAAGATTCATTGATAATAATCTTAAAGCTTTATTTAATTATTCTCATTTATCATTTTTCTTCTAATTTACTGGAATTCCCAGAAAATGTTTAAGAAACTTGGCAAACAACATCATTTAATTGGAAGTGTAAATTAAGCAAGAATAACATTCATTGATTGGTTTTGTCCCATGATAGATCCCATTTTGGTTTAAAAAGTGTACTTTTTAAAAAAATTATCAATGTATGAAGAATTATGGATTTATCAAGAACGGGAGTGAGGGGACAAAGAAGTCCAGTTTTACATGTTGGGAAACCAATGTGATTCCAAATTTACTGTTTTGAATCACCAATATGCATTTGCTTTCAGTTTACCAACTTCCTTACTATCAGTGTAACTGAATGATCAATCAATGTACTATCAATAAACAGCGATGTGTTTAAGAATTAGGCTGAATGATTTCCTATATGTATTTCTCTTGTTTCCTTTTTTTCTTTTCGCTGCTTATAACAGTGTGTATATCTTTGTGTCCCTATCTTCTTTTGTGAATTAATTATTGTAATCATAATTAATTTAATTAAAATTAAAAATTAATTTAATGATTTTATTAAAGTAATAACTTTATTTTCTTCAAAGAGAAAAAAAGAAAAGCTTGTGGCTGAGCAACAGGATGAGGTTCTCTATCTATAGGAGCCACTTTCAATCCTTAAACATTTTCAGACATCTTTGAAATAACAGAGATGCAGCTAAATCAGCCTTCCCCAATGTGGTATTCTATAGCGGATTCAATGGTGATAATTTGAAGATGTGTGGACTTCAACTTCCAGAATTCCCCAACCAGTATGTGTTTGCTGGAGTTGGTCCATACATCTTCAAGGTGCCAAGGCTGTCCTATCCAACGCAATTCAGACAGAGGTCTAACTCTGACAAACACACCTGAGGAGCATCATATTGTCAGGTGTATTAGATGTTCCCATGAGAGCTTAAGGCTAGAAACAAAATGGTTCCATAATCTATCATAGTAATCCCATAGGTAAATCTTTGAGCTAAGTTTGACTCCTGTTGATACATCCAAGCTGTTTTCTCAATAGCAGTACAGAAGTGGTCCACCATGGCTTTCACTACGTTTTTCCAACTCCCCAGTTTGGGTTCCAGATCTAGAATTTTCTCTTTCCCACTTGATCTAGTTTAACATTTTCAAGGGTTGGCCTGGTGTTTCCCCCTGGTCAACTAGAACTGATTTTAGGTGAATCTTAAGCATTCATTCCACCATTCCATTGGGCCACTGGGTGCTTTAATAAGTCAACTCAGAATCAATAAATATGACAAATTTGCATAAAAGGGGTCCATGAACATGTTTATCATATTAATAAATTAATAAATTAATAAATAAACAAGCTGAAACTCAGGGGCTCCCATGGTTAAGAGCTTCTCTAGTAGTTATCTCCAAATGTTAATGCAACCGACAGGGTAATAGTTCTGTAATCTTAGTCTTTATTTCATCAATTCCTTTATCAAATTATCATTCAATTTATCAATCAATCATTATCATTGTATCATTACTATAATATTATTATCAATCATTCATTTATGTTTCATTAAATCAAGTGTAATTTCTGTTTAATTTTGGGAGTGGGGCTTTTGGCACATGCTCAAAGCCAACAGCAGTCTGAGTCTACTGAGTTATGAACGTTTGATAGGGAACCACTCATGAGTGGGCTCCAATTGAAGATGTGGCTTTTAATTGACGGTCATTCTTTGAGCAAAGAAGTGTAACATCCAAAAACTTCTTAGGGTTTATACAGAGATCTGATCAACCTACTGTCCCTTAGCTCGTCTGCAGTAAATCCACATATATTTCAACCCACCTTGGAAAACATAAAAGTATATTACATTAATTGGCCTTAGCTTTGTTTTCTTAGGGGAAGAAATCTATTTAGAAATGAGCCCCAATGTCAGATGCAAAAAAGGAAGATACATTAATTAACCTTTCAAAAGAAACTGTTTCCCGAATGAGAGACTCAGAGGCCCAGCATCACCAGGGAGAAACAGTAATGAATTTATTATGCTAAGCACCAGCTGGGAGAGGGACTCAAAACACAATTATCAGAGAGACGCCTTCTCTGTCCCTTTCGCCACCACCCTGGTTCCCGGAATCCCAAAAGACATGGGGGGGGGGGGGAAGGGGTGGGAGACAATCCAGCTTTGAGCTGATTCAATTCAATTCAACCTTTATGGTCAATGCACAACATGTGTACAATGAGATTGGCTATGTAATATGTAATATGCTGAGCTTCATTCTCTACTCCCATCCCTCCCCCGCAACCCCCTACCTTTCTGATCTTTGGGCTGACCTTATTTATTTTTGAGTTTGATCCCACCCACCCATTCTAGAGAAAGATCCGCAGCAGAGGCAGAGCCACAGAAAATGATGTCAGCCTCCTTATGGTGGTGGTGGGGGGGAGGGTTGCGTGAAGGATGCATACCTTCAGCTGGGGGGAGGAAAAAGGTTTAGCTTCTACCCCCACATAAGGGTGTCCCGCAGCTCCATTCCATACCACCCCTACCCCCAAATACTCAATCTCCCTATCTCCCTATCTATCTATCCATCCATCAATCCATCCCATGCAGTCTCCCATCGAGGGAGGGAAGGGCTGACAAACACGATCGCGGGTGACGAGAGTGGTCCCCCTCCCCGGCTTTTAACGCCGCTTCTCGACGGGCATTTTTGCGTGGACGGAGGATGGGCGGGGGTGAGATGAAGCAGAGATCACCTCTGCCTATATCCACGCGTTTGCCCACTCCAAAGACCGTATGGACGCGTGTGCCTCTGGGCTCGAGTCCTGAGGTAGCTTAGGGGGTATACGCATACAGACGGGAGGGTTGGAAACGAGATCTGCCCACACCTGGTTTTTCTCCCTCCCTGCAACACTCCCCCCCCAGTTCCTCCTCTCCGTCCCCCCCACCCCACCCGTCGCCGTCTCACCTTGCAGCTTTCCTTGAGGGGCCCCATCTCGCCTGGGCTCGGCGGTGACAGGCAGCCGGGCTGCTGGCGCGAAGGAGGGCGAGGAGAGAAACCGGGTCGCTGCCAATGCCGCAGCCGCTCCCAGCCACCCGAACCCGTGCTTGGCGCTCCGCAGCCCAAGCTCCGGCCACCCCCACCACCCTTCGCCGTTCCCTCGCCCCGCCCTGACACGTGGAGAGTCAGACTCCGCCGCCGCCGCCACCGCTGGCTGTCGGCTCGCGTCGGGCGGTGGGCTGATGCTGGCTCCGGCGAGGCTCCGGAGATCTCTGCCGCCGGTGGAGGGAGGGAGGGAGGGAGAGAGAGAGAATGGCGGGAGTCGTGCCGGCCGCCTATTGACGCGCCAACGTCTGAGAGAGAGAGAGAGGGAAAAAAAAAGGGGGGGGGGTACGCAGTGAACGGGGAAGATTGGGGGGGAGGTCCTCGGTCTGGGAAGGCGGTTGCAACGGTTCCGCTTGCGATAGCCCCGAAGAAACGGGCGCCAGGTTGCAGAGCGGCCGCCTCTAATTTTTCTTTGCTTCCCGACGCTCCCCACCCCAAATTAAATTCTTGGTTGCCCCTCCCCACTTGTAGCTGGCTCCCTGTGGCTTCCCGTGAGGTGAGAACCAATGGGGCCTGGCAGAGGTCTCCGTGAGGGTGGTGGGGAATCGCTTAATGCAGGTAGTCCTCGACTTAACAACAGTTCATTTAGTGACCATTCGAAATGACAAAAAAGCGACTTCTGACCGTGTTTCACACTCGCCACTCAACATGCAGACTGTTTGGCAACTGCTTCATATTTATGTTGGTTGCGATGTGGATCGCCATTTGCGACCTTCTGACAAGCAAAGTCAATGGGGAAACCAGATTCACTTAACAACCGTGTTACTAACTTAACAACTGCAGTGATTCAGTTAACAGCTGTGGCAAAAAAATGTCGTAAAATGGAGCAAAATTTACTTAACCAAGGTTTTGCTTAGCAACAGAAATGTTGAGTTTAATGATGGTCACAAAGTGAGGACTTCCTGTATAGGATACACATTAAAAAGAGGCGGAGCAGGTTGTGATTGCCCTCCCCCCCCCAAGATACTAGGGCTGGGAATCTAAGCAGAGTAAGGCTTAGTTAATCCTTAGAGAGGAGAGGAGAGGCTGCAAGCTACACTGGGAAAATATAGATTATACCTAGGAGGAGGCATGGGCTAAGTCTGGCAGGATAACTGCATAGTTGTGTCCATGGCAACCTCACCATTAAAGGGTGCTTACTTATATTTTTAATTTGTGGGTGCTATAGGATTGTGACTGCAAAGTGTTTTTCATCAGGAAAGTTGCAAATACAGTGGTATGAACACTTGCTTGGATCTTGCTTGAGCCAAAGCTCTCCTCCATTAAAACAGACCCTCTTTTCCCAGGCTTTCCATGTACGCCTGAAAAAAATATATGCTCCTTTAAGAAATCCGTTCAACTAAATTGATGAGATTCTTGATCATATTTTTCAACCTCATGGAAAAGCTAAAAAGAGTTGGACTGTTTTAATGAATAGCAAAGAACTGCTAAGTGTGGTTGGAAACACTTCTTCTTATCAATCATTTTTGAACACTGCCCATCCTTAATTGGGATGAATATCTGATTGGGTAATTAACGTTGGCTTGATTGTTAGTATTTAGCAGTGAAGAGTGTGTATAACAGGCCATCACTTCTGCTGACTGCTTGTCTCTAGTACCCTCTAATGGCTGTTCCAGAAATGTGGCTTTCCTTTCTTCAGGAATAATATATAGGCTTTTGCAACAGCTGAGTTATGGGGCTCTAATTTTTCATTTATTTTATCCAGTTTCTATAGCTTCCTAACTCAACCAATTGATTCTGGGTGGCTTGCAATTCTAAAATTATAAACATAAAAAAAACAAAGTCATCCACAAAATAAATAAGTATAAACATCAGCTTGGAAATCCAAATAAACACATTCTGAGCCCCAGGCCTGGCTACATAGCCAAGTTTTTAAAGCATTGTGAAAAGCCAACAGGGTTGAGATCCTTCTAAATTCTAAGGCAGGGGTCCCCAAACTTGGTAACTTTAAGACTTGTGGACTTCAACTCCCAGAATTCTCCAGCCAGCTATGAAAAAAAGCAGAAAAAGCCCATCTTCTAGGTCCTGCCGGTTGACACTCCTTGGATGACGGGATTTGCAGCATGCCCAATCTGTTGGATCAGACTGGATGGGTAGAAATTGTTGGAAAAAGACGATACTTCAGGTGATCCGGCGTGTAGCCATGTACGCTTTATTGGCTTCTCTTTAATGCAGTGTTTCCCAACCTTGGCAAGTTGAAGATGTCTGGACTTCAACTCCCAGAATTCCCCAGCCAGCGAATGCATTTGCTGGCTGGGGAATTCTGGGAGTTGAAGTCCAGACATCTTCAACTTGCCAAGGTTGGGAAACACTGCTTTAATGTACCACAATGCCTTTTCATCTTGTTTATGACTGAGCGTAAGATTTGAGAGAGGTATTTGGTACAGGCTCATATAGGAAGAAACCCAGTTATAACAAAACCTTTAATTCCACAGGGCAACCTTCAACCTTCTCTTTGCCTTGTAACTGTAGTGAGAGATAAGAGAAACCTGAGCAAATAAACCCATTTCCCCCAGCTTGAATAATTTAGGTCCATATCAAATTTTTAAAATCTTTTCTCATTTAGGTTGTGCTGAAGTAGCTTGCATCAATGAGTGTGTCATATTGCCATTCCATCTCTTCCTCGGTATCATTTATTTATTTAGAGTGTCAGCAGTTCTTTCTGTAACCCTCAGAGCATGGGTGAAATGCTACCGGTTCGGCCCGGTCTGGGCATACCGGTAGCGGTGGCTGCCGGTGGTTTGGAGAACCGGTAGCGGCGGTAGCACCAGGCTCTGTCCATCCACCAGGACGTCGCCATTTTCTTTTCTTTAACCCTCTGCGCATGTGCAAAGCCTTCTGCGCATGCGCAGAGGATGAAAAAGCACATGTGACAGTGGCACGTGCGTGAGTGGAGAAATGGGCAAAGGGCGCACTTCTGAACCGGGCGTGGGCAAAGGGCGCGGACAAAGGGCGCACTTATGAACCGGTAGGGAAGGTAAGTAAATTTTACCACTGCCTCAGAGGTTCTCAGAGAACTTTGCAAGGTTTAACTTCAACCTTAGATTATCTACCATCGACCTCACCCCATTCCTAAGAGGTCGGTAAGGGGCGTGCATAAGCGCACAATTGTGCCTACCGTTCCTGTCCTTATGTACACATATATTCTTACCTCTTTTACTCTTATTCATGCTTGTACTATCACATATATATTCAATCATGTTTTACTGTTTATACTTTGCTTATAATTATATATGCTTGACAAATAAAACAAATACAAAATACAAAAAATATGTATGGGTTATGTATGAACTTTAGGACGAGAAATGGCCAGATGCCCATTTGGTACCAGCTATTCAGGAAGTCAGACCTACTGACTGACCTACTTACCTATTTATTTGTATCCCACCTTTATTATTTTTACAAATAACTCAAGGCAGTGAACAACTTCCTTCTCCTGTGAGTTGGTTTGCCCTGAGAGAAAATAACCAGCCCAAAGTCACCTAGCTGGTTTCTATGGCTAAGGCAGGACTTGAACTCATGGTCTCCTGCTTTCCAGCCTGGTGCCTAACTACTAGATCAAACTGGCTCTTCTTGACCTTCCCAAAAACATCCATGACTAGGCAAAGCAGTAGGGTTGAGCAATCCCTGTTTTATTTCCCAGATTCATTGGGGCAGCGAGATAGATAGAACAGGATCTTGGATCTGGCATCCAGGGTACCACACCCTGCAAGACAGAGGCCCAAATCACCATAAAGGGGATTGGGATGGGCCAGTGACAAGCATGTAAGCCTAGCTGATGTGAGCAGTATTCCAGTATTTGAGGGGCTGCTACAAAGAAGAGGGGGCTCAAATTATTCTCCATAGCACCAGAAGGCAGGACAAGAAACAATGGTTGGAAACTAATCAAAGAGAGAAGCAACCTGGAATTAAGGAGAAACTTCCTAACAGTGAGGACAATTAACCAGTGGATCAGCTTGCCTCCAGAAATTGTGGGCGCTCCATCACTGGAGGTTTTTAAGAAGAGACTAGACAGTCACTTATCTGAAATGGTATAGATTCTCCTGCTTGAGCAGGGGGCTGGACTAGTAGACCTCCAAGGTCCCTTCCAGATTCTATTCTATTCTATTCTATTCTATTCTATTCTATTCTATTCTATTCTATTCTATTCTATTCTATTCTATTCTATTCTATTCTATTCCATTCCATTCCATTCCATTCTATTGTATTCCTATTCCTATTCCTATTCCTATTCCTATTGTTGGATCCTCCTCCTCCTTACTAATATTAAATATTAATATTAGTGGAATAGGGATAAGGGTCTTGATATGCATTTACAAATGGCCTTTTATTATTCATTATATTATGTTATATTATTATATTATTCATCACAGTGAACAATTTGCCAAATATTCCCAATTAATAAATATGATCTTTTTTTAAAAAAAGGTAGAGGAATGGCATAGGATCAGTAACTAAAAGAGGTAAAACACTCAGTCCAGGAGCTACTTTTTCGAAGATAGTGTCTTTCCCAAAGTTCAACAAACATCTAGACTGCAATATTTGAATTCAATATAATCTACATTAAAACTAAATAATGAAATATCGGTAGTTTAAATCCAGGAAACCTAAATTTTAAAAAATCACACAGACCCTATTTGGCTATGGAATCCAGTGATGATACTGACCTTGATTAGCTCATTGGACTCCACTTAAGGAAGAAAAAAGCTGTTGATAATAAATACGAATAGTCCTCATTGAGCAGCTGCCTCAGACAGTGACTATTAGTAGTTAGGACAGTGGTGAAAAATTTTGTGACCAGTTCTTGCGTTTACATCCTTCAGTCTGTAAAGCAAAGGAAAGCTGAAATAAAATAGTAAGAACAGTCACAATTTCACTTAGTGACTGCTCTGTTTAATGGCCAAGCTGCCAGTCCCAATTGTGATCACTAAATGAGGGCTTCCCATAGAAACCATATTTGATATGTCTGGTTTCCAAAATTTTGCCCCTGGATTTTCTGAAATAGGAAGTGGTGCAGTGGCCTAGACGTGGAGCTCTTGCCTCACAATCAGGAGGCTGTGAGTTCAATCCTAGATAGAGGCAGATATTTCTCTTTCTGGGCACAATGAGAATATATCTGCTGAACAAATTTCCGCATTGGCATCAGGAAGGGCATCCAGCCAGTAAATACTCTGCTAGCTACATTCAGTTGTCCGGACTCCACCCTGCAAGGGATTATGGGGTCGTTAAACGATGATGATTTTCTGAAATAGGCATATATTTCCTTTTCCCCTCTTTGTTCTTTTTTTCGGGGGGAACAGAACTGTTCCCTTTTCTTTGGCAGCCTGCTGTCTGTTCACACTTTTCTTCCTTCTGCTGCTTCTGCAAGTGCTAATTTTATCTGACAACTTCAAAGTAAATGGCCTTGATTAATTAAAAACAACGAGAAACGATGCCTTTTCAAATTTCTTCTGGAAAATGCAAAGGTCTGTTAAAGGCATTATTAGTACAAACTAAGACAAGTGTGATGGCTTCTTGTCGGGTTTAAACAGTGTTCCGCAAACTGATGTCCTCCAGATATTTTGAGGTCTTAAGAGTCCCCAGTGGGCTACATTTGATCCACAAAGGGGAAAAAAACATCCAGAATGTTTGCATTTTCTTTTTAAAAAAGACAAATCGGTGCTACACAAACAGCAGACGCAGTTCGGATCCAGATTTAGTCTTTTTCACATTGACTCATTAAATCAACACATGCTGACCTGAATTTGTGGGATTTACTCACCTTTTGGTATTTCAGTACCAAGGACAGGGTAGAAAGCTCTCTAAGCAACATAAATCAGTCACTGGAATTCTGTTCCAACAGCTTCCGGTTTATGTTGAAACTGACTAATCCGAATGCTTGTCAACATTCAGCTATGCATTTAAGGTGATTTATGTCCCACAAAACCAGTGTATAATTAAGCAGTACATTAAAAACAGCAATTAGCCCAGATTCAAATAGCACAAACAATGGCACTTCAAATCTGAAAGGAACAGTTGCAACACATAATTAAAAAAAATACTACAAAAAAATGGTGGGTTGATTTAATCCAAGTTCTGAACAGGAATTAATTGCCTCTGTGGTGCAGTAATCTTTTTGCCAGTCACCTGCCTCTGTCCCAAAACCAGATTACTTAGATCAGTGTTTCCCAACCTTGGCAACTTGAAGATGTCTGGACTTCAACTCCCAGAATTCCCCAGCCAGCAAAGCTGGCTGGGGAATTCTGGGAGTTAAAGTCCAGACATCTTCAAGTTTGCCAAGGTTGGGAAACACTGACTTAGATAGTAGAGTTGAAAAAAAAACCAGTAAATATATAAGACAGCATAGACTGAATGTCTAACACTAAATTCAATAAGAATAGTGAGTATTCTGGGGCTCTCTAAATAAAACTGATCTACAACTCCCAGCACATTGTAATTTGTCTTGCTGGGCTGCTGGAAATTGAAGCTCAGCAGTATATGGAGAGTCACAGATTCTTAACTACCCTGTACAAGATTGATATTAAATTTGTATCATCCACTTCACCACTGCACATTCATACGGATACATTTTCAGATCATCAGCAATTCTCAGTGGCAAAAAAAAAAAAATCTAAGGAAATTGAGAATGGTAAATAGCAATCTTTGTGAGATGGGAAATGAAGGTAGCAAGGATTACCATCTGAATATATATAGCCATTCAAAGTTATTTTATTTTGACTCTCATGGTTGGCCCATACGGACTAATATTGTTCACACTGACCTATAGAAAGTCCCTAATTTTTTTACAGTGGAAATTTTTGTGATCATCTGCTTTCCAAGATATTTGGGTTAAAGTTGAGGCCATATGCATATAAAATGTTCCTTTTCCTTTGTTATGTCAGTATCTGCTTTTCTCTAATAAAGAGTCACTTCGTTTATAGCACTGGCAGCCACAATTGTGGCTTATCTATTCATTTCCCTGACTGACTACCATGTAAATGATCTGGTTGAGACATGGAATAAAGGGCTATCTCAGACAGACTAAGACTTTGTAAATCTGAAATGGAGGAAACCAAAGAGGAAGATGATTCTGTTCTTGCATCCTTTTTGCTCTGTTGCCATGGTGAATAGCATTTGCTGCTACCAATTTTTTTTGGCGAAACTGTTTGAGCTCATACGAAACTGGCTGTAAGATCAGTTTCTTACAGTTTCTTACAGTTTCTTAAAAGACTGAGCAGTGAGAACATCACTTTTTTTATCCAAGTCTCTTTTCAGAGTTGAACTTGAGGATGGTTGAAGGGGTATCCCATTATGGCTAGGGAATACCCTTGCTGGATTTTTACATTTTTTTTTACATTTCTGAAAGGTGTTGTGCATGGAGTACCAGGCTGGTCACTCCTGGTTCAGGTAGAACTCCCTGCAGATCTGTAAATTTACATTTCTGTTTCTTTATATGCCTCGGGATGCGATGGCTCAGTGGCTAAGACGCTGAACTTGTTGATCGAAAGGTTGGCAGTTCAGCGGTTCGAATCCCTAGTGCCGCGTAACAGGGTGACCTCCCGTTACTTGTCCCAGCTTCTGCCAACCTAGCAGTTCGAAAGCATGTAAAAAATGCAAGTAGAAAAATAGGGACCACCTTTGGTGGGAAGGTAACAGCATTCCGGGCGCCTTTGGTGTTTAGTCATACCGGCCAGTGACATGACCACGGAGATGTCTTCGGACAGCGCTGGCTCTTCAGCTTTGAAACAGAGATGAGCACCACCCCCTAGAGTTGGGAATGACTAGTGCGCATGTACGAGGGGAACCTTTACCTTTTACCTTCTTTATATGCAGTACTCATAACACACCCCACTCACAATAAGTTTTGGAGGCAGGTAACTCAAGAAACAAGAACCATTGGGATTTCTGCAAAGACCTAAGTTGCTAGGAGGGTGAAATATTGAATCTTGAACGCCTCCCCTTCGCTTCTCTGAAAAGCTAAACAGGGTCAGGTTTGGTTATTAACTGGATGGGAAACCACTCAACAATCCCAAATCAGTACACATAGTCCTTGATTTACAACTGTAATTGAGGGCAGAATTATGGTCATAAGTCATGCTAGTCATTAAACAGGTCACCACCTGAATGGACCCAATTTTATCACAGCCATTAAGTGAGTCAATTGTCCACAATGGGTGTTTTTTTTGCTGGAAACCTGAAGTAAATTCTGACAGAAGAACATCATAAATTGTGATCCTGTAACTGCAAAACACTGCAAAAATCCATAAATGCCCAAAATGCAATCAAGTGACCGGGCTGTGGGTGTTGGAACTTTGAATCCAGGTCCTAAGTAGCCATGGCTCCTCATAACTTTGAATCATGGTGGGTTGCTCCCGGTTCAGCCCAGTTTGGCAAACCGGTAACGGCGGTGGAGGGAGGCTCCTCCCACTTGCCCGGGATGCTTCTGTGCATGCACGCACGTGCGAACCGGTAGCAGCAGGATTTAGAACCCACTACTACTTTGAATATTTGCTAAATAACTAGTTGTAAGTCGAGCATTACTGATAACTGACTTAGGAAATAAAAAAATGAACCTCAGAAATAACAAACCAATTCTGTATTACTGCCAAAGGAAACTAAAGTGATGTTTGAGCTTAAGTTAAGGGAACCTTTCCTTTTTATTTATTGCCCAGTACTTACAACATGTTCTCATCCCATCCTAATAAAGATGAACTGGGCTCCAGAAACAATCTGCCATTCATAAGAAACTACCTGATTTATTTAAAGAGCACAAAGCATAGCCATTTTTCATTCATACAGCTGCATCACCCTGCTACCCTATTGGCTACATCCAGGCTCCTATGAAATTCTCTCTAGAACGCATGAAAATCACATTCGGTACAGCTTCCATTGCATTGCTCCTGGCAACAGTAGTGCTCTGGGTGACTTAAAACAGCCTGCCCTGAATTGGTGATGAACGGAAGCAGACAATGCTTAAGGTGCACGCTTAGAAGCGAAATAAAATCCAGACTAGCAAGATGATTGCACACTGACCCTATTCTGTCAATATTTGAGTGCATTTACTGTGGCTGAGGGAACATAATGGAGCCCAACTGAAAAAAAGAAACCTTTGAAGAATCTTAAAGAATGGGTCTTCTATTTATGCAGGTTGAGATTGAATGATTCTGGTTAGCTTTAATTATGGCTCAGCAAATAAAATATGCTTGGTTTACCATGCCTATGATCTAACACACACAAACACACAAACACACAAACACACACACACACACACACACACACACACACACACACACACACACACACACACACACACAGAGTCCTTGAGTTACAAATGTAATGGAACCTGGCCATAACATTTGTAACCCGAAGATTCGTGGGAGTGAATCTTGTACCTTGAACGGGATCACTGTCTCCTTTCACCCACACATTCGCTAATCAAATGTGAGGCTCGTTAATTGAACATGAGTACTTCAGGGTGGGAAAGGCCATGGGGGGCCTAGTGATGGAACAGGCCACCTGCCTAAGACCATACAAGATCTCCCCGATCGACTGAAATGCATCATTCTCCCACAATTGCCTTCCCCCACCAACCTGTTGTGCCAGGTCACTTACCTGGTAAAGATCTAGCAAGCAGTCTCCCCTCAGCTGCATGCACCCCTCCGACTCTCCGTTCGGGCCTCCACAGGCCTTGCCCAGCACGTTGCCGGCTGAAATGGAGCTTCTGAGGTGAAGATCTATCCCTCAGAAACTCCATTTTGGCTGGGAATGTGCCAGGCAAGGCCTCCGGACCAGTGGTGGGTTGCTCCCGGTTTGGACCGGTTCTTAGAACCAGTAGCGCCAGCAGTGGGAGGCTCCGCCCACCTGCCTGGGACACTTCTGCGCATGCGCAGAAGCATCGCACACATGTGAACTGGTAGTAAAATCATTTACAACCCACCACTGTTCTGGACCCCAAATAGAGCTTCTGAGGGGCGGATTCAGAAGCTGCATTTCAGCCACCAACATGCAGGACGAATGTTGCAGAGCCTCTGCGGTTGTTTGTAAAGGCAAATTACTGCCATGGTGCTGCCAGCTCAGCATTTTGATGATCTATAAAGTTGCATCTTCCACCAGGCTGTGAATTACAGCAATTTAGTATTGATTCTATTGTTACATTTAAACTGTGTTTTTATCTTTTTGTATTGTGTTTGAGTTTTAAACGTTTCTTAGACAAGTGTTTATTAGTACATCATGGAGAAGAATAAATAAATAAAATTAGAATTACATAATTACATACTCTGGTCTGATCAATTGCTACATTCAAACATAAACAAATTTCTGGCAAAAAAGGTGAAATTTTTTGAGTGACAAACTTATTATTTATCTATTAAACTTATTTATTAAATGTATGGGCCACTACAGGGTAATTGCATAAGGTTTTGGGAGTTCTTGTGAGTTTTTCCTATCCTTGTCCTGAATATTATGGGCTTTTCACATCGTTACCCCAAATCTTATGCTTTTAATTAAAATAAGGGTTTACAAATGACCCTCCGAACTGTAGTGGTGGCTTTACAGATCCTTATATACAACTATCAAAAAAAGGATAGGCAAATAGAAATGATCTAAAATTTGGACATCATTTAAATTGTTGTCAAAGGTATCATTGCTTTTATCAGAAAGGATTCAAGCAGGCGTAGACATGAGGTTGGGAGTGACAGGAAAAGGGTTCCCACATGTCCAAATGGCTGTCAAAGCAGCATAATTCAAACCCCACCCATTTTTTTAATTTAATACTAAGTCTGCAGCTTTAAATAACGCGGAGGAAGCCTGAACAGATACTCCTCAATGTATGACGACTATTGAGCCCAAAATTTATGTTTCTCAGCGAGAAATTTGTTAAGCGAGTTTTGCCCCATTTTACAACTGCTCTTGTCACATTGATTAAGTGAACCACTTGCAGTTGTTAAGTGACACGGTTGTTAAGTGAATCTGGCTTCCTTATTGACTTTGCATGTCGGGAGGTTGCAGAAGGGGATCACATGACCCTGGGAAACTTTAACCGTCATAAATATGAACCAGTTGTCAAAGCATCTGAATGTAAATCACATGATCAGGAGGATGCGGCAACGGTCGTAAGTGTGAAAAAGATCATAAGTCACTTTTTTCAGTGCCGTTGTAACTTCAAATGGTCACTAAGCGAACTGTTGTAAATCAAGGACTACCTGTACAGAATTTGAAATGTTCTATGTAATTCCTAATGAAATGGATTGTATGTAATATACCAGTGATGGCGAACCTATGGCATGTGTGCCACAGGTGGCACATGGAGCCATATCTGAGGGCACGTGAGGCGTTGCCCTATGTCAGCTCCAGCATGCATGCGCGTGCTGGCCAGCTGATTTTCAGCCTTCTTTTCGGCCGTTTTCACTCTCCCCAGGCTTCAGGAAAGCCTCCTGAATCCTGGGGATGGCGAAAAATGGCCCAACAGGCCAACCGGAAGTTCGGAAACATCCCTAGGCTTCAAGAGTCCGGAGGCTTCAGTGCGGCCTGTGAGCATGGGATACACATTAAACACAACACTTTTTAAGATTGCAAAAATAAAAATAAGTTTAAGGCATTTTGTTTACATGCCAGTGATGGCATCATCTCATTATATTAATCTTTTAGTGGGAATATTCCTAAATTGGCCATAAGATGGAGTGTGAATAACATTAAAACCCTGGGATTGCATTGCCCACCTGCTTATTCCTGAATAATAAACATATCAGCAAAACTTAAGTCCTCCTAAAATGAGACTGGATTTCTTGATTGGGGTTTAAGTACATATTCAGAAGGAACCATTCCACCTTTCCTATTAGTAACAGATGATCCTGATGATTAGGGATGTGTTATATGTGCCTGAGCAGAGCAGGGTAGTTCAAATTTTAATTTATAGAAGTTTATTTATTGATTAAAGAGATTTATATGGCTGCCGAACTCATCCATGGTGACTCTGGGAACCTTACAAGGATTAAGCCTCAAATACAAAACCCAATACATCCGCAGGTGACAACGTTCAAACAAACCACTTGATGGGATCCATATCAACCTGGGATCACCAGACCCACTGGCAAATCCATGTCTTCAGGTCCTTTCAGAAGAGCGCTTATGGGGATGAAGTTCCATAAGGAGGGAGCCACCACAGAAAAGGTCCTTCTTGGTCCTACTTGGATAATACAGTATATCCTGCTTTCCCGATCTGGTGAGTTGGGTAGATGTATTTGGGAAAATACATTCATACATGTATTTGGGAAAAAAGGTTCTTCAAATAATCTGGTCCCAAAGCCATGTAGGCTTTGAAGGTGATAACCAGCACCTTGAATTGCACCTGGAAACAAATTGGCAACCAGTGCAGCTCTCACAAATGATGTGAAATGTATTCAGCCTTTCGCCATGAGAGCTGACTCACTCAAAAAGTCAATCATGCTGGGAGTGATCAGAGAAAGGAGAAGGGGCTGCCCTAGTACCTGCTGGCTGAACACTATAAAGCAGGAGTGTCAAACTCAAGGCCTGGTGGCCGGATCCGGCCTATGGGGTGCTTAGATGTGGCCTTTGGGGCCGCCCTGTAAACAGCGAAGGACCGCCTCACGGTGCCTCTGCCAGCAAAATCAGAGCAGGCGGCCTTCCTGAGATCCATTTTCACTGACAGAGGGTTGCAGGAGGATGTGTCGCAGCTGAAAACAGCTTGGGAGCCCATTTTCGCTGGCAGAGTGCTCAGGCCACCACAGGTGCCCCTGATGTTGAGCTGGCCATGCCCCCCTGCCCACCCAAGGTCAAACACAACCCTGATGCGGCCCTCAATGAAATCAAGTTTGACACCCCTGCTATAAAGGATGACACTGGGATGACCATGGCATCTCTGAAAGGGGGGGGTGCGAGACCCAAGGGGGAGTTCTGATCCATGAGTAGCCGAAGGTTGGACATGACTAAAAGGTTGACAACGATGGCGATGATTCAGCCTTTTACTCAGCTTGATAAGTAGATTTATTATGCCCACTTACTAAACTAATGAACTGCTTGTTTTTTTTAAATTAGTTTACTTGATTTTATCTTGCTGTTAACATCATGCAAATCTCTATTTTTACTGTTAGCTCTTCTGATGGTTATTTGGTGGAATAACAGGAGCCATTCTAACAGTAGTTAGAATGCAGTATTGTAGGCTAACTTTGTCCACTGTTTGGAGTTCGAGCCGGACAGGCTCAAGGTTGACTCAGCCTTTTCATCCTTCCAAGGTCAGTAAAATGAGGACCCAGATTGTTGGGGGCAATACGCTGACTATGTAAACTGCTCAGACACAGCTGTGAAGCACTATGAAGTGGTATATAAGTCTAAGTGCTATTGCTAATATAGTATTTAAAAAAAAAACCCAAACGGGACATTTTATATATGCATAAAGGTACATATCCAAATCTCTCTTCAGGCATTTTCCTCTTTATCATAAAGGGAGAAGAGAATCACATTAGCACGTCCCCTTCCTTCTTGTAAAATAGACCCCTTTCTGCAATCTCTCAGCTCTTACAACTTTCAAAGAAGATGTAAACCAGTGGTGGGTTACTGACGGTTCGGACTGGTTCTTTAGAACCGGTAGCAGAAGTTTACCACCACTCGTCGAACTGGTAGCGATGACTGGTTGTCCACGCTCCCGAACCAGTCCTCCGGTCACCGCGGCTTGCAAAAATACCCTCTGCGCATGTGCAGAGGATCATTTCCGGGTGTTTTGCGCAATGTGACGGGGGTGCAAAATGCACACTTCCATCGCGATGCAAACGATGGAAAGTAAGTGGAACCCACCCCTGATGTAAACTCCACTTCAGTGGAGTAATTTACAACCTTCCATCAAGTACATTAATTGGATTAGTTATTTCAGTAACTATACCACTCTTTTCTGTAGTCCTTCAGACAATATCTGTGCTGTCTATGCTTTAGATCAGGGGTGAAAACTCATGGCCTGCAGGCTGGATGCGTCACGTGCTGGACATGCCCACCCCCAGTTTAGCAAAGGGGGGGAAGTTGTGATACATCACGTGACAACCACATGTTGTCCCGAGTTTGATACTCCTGCTTTAGATAGAATAGAATAGAATAGAATAGAATAGAATAGAATAGAATAGAATAGAATAGAATAGAATAGAATAGAATAGAATAGAATAGAATAGAATAGAATTCTTCATTGGCCAAGTGTGATTGGACACACAAGGAATTTGTCTTTGCATATGCTCTCAGTGTACATAAAAGAAAAGATACATTTGTCAAGAATCATGAGGTACAACACTTAATGATTGTCATAGGGTACAAATAAGCAATCAGGAAACAATCAATATTAATATAAATCGTAAGGATACAAGCAACAAGTTACAGTCATATAGTCATAAGTGAGAGGAGATGGGTGATAGGAACGATGAGAAGACTGATAGTAATAGTAATGCAGCCTTAGTGAATAGTTTGACAGTGGTGAGGGAATTATTTGTATAGCAGAGTGATGGCATTCTGGAAATAAC